>CM062819.1:959892626-960492626 GCA_031772625.1 Pinus tabuliformis
TGCTTGGTCATTTCTGGAAACATAGATGACTGATAAGGTGGGTTGGTTTTAGGTAATTGGACATCTTCTGGTAAAAAGGTTTCAAAAATTCTGGCTCTCTAGGGAAAGTCAAGATTTTTGTAAATGTCCATGAGGGATTCTGGAGAAAATGGATGCAAGGGTTCAGTGTTTTGAATCTGCAGCATTTGGTTGATTGACTCAGTAGTAATGGTAAAGAGAACTTCATTGTTTTTAGAAACTACTACTCTTTGAGTGGGAATATACCTATCATGACACCATACAACAAAATCTGGGAAATGGTGGGTCTGTGGAATGCTGAACTGGGGTAAGGAGGATTGCCAGAGGTTTATTTCATCACTTTGGTCAATGAATTTATGTTTTAACCAACTGTGGAGTTCATAGAGATCGAACTCACAGTTGGTTTCAACAATTTTGAAGTATTGGTCAACTAAAGGCTGATGATCTAAATCAATGGTAGGGGGCAACATGGGGTTTTCCATAACATTAGATTTCTTTTTAGAATCCATGACTGAAAAAGAAGGGTGAAAAGACTGCAATTACTTGGAAAATTAATGATTTTGTTGTTGACTGATAGGTAGCAGTGTGTGCAAATCTTCACTGATAACTTGGGCAGTTGTTCGACCTGGTACTGGTCGCAAATGGTTGAATTCTGGTTCGGTAGGTCAATGCATGATGGTCAGCCAGTCATCTTTGAAGAAAAACAAATAAAAGTGCTTTTGGTTGGTTAAAGATTTTCATTAGGTAATAACCATTAGATGGTGTGAGAGAGGCATTTATTAGTAACGATATTTTTAACGGGTTCGAAGTTGCTACATGAGGGGGTGACAAGTGGTGGAATAGGAGTGGATGAATGATGAGTACATGGTGAGATGAGTGGTGGGACAAGTTTTTTTTTAAATGGTGGGAGCAGAGGTGTAACGGTCGACTAGGTGTGGGAAGGTGGATTTTTTTGGGGGGGGGGAAGTGGGCGGTTTGTGGTTTTGGAGTGGGGAGGTGCGGAGTAGCTGTGCGGAGGGCACGTGAAAATGTGGTTTTGGGGCAGACCACTTTTTCGCATCCCCCATTAATTAAACATCAGAGGGGCTAGGGAGGTACAAAGTGTCTTTGGAGCCGTTGATCTCCACGCTCGAGATTTTCAACCGCTGAAAGATTTGAGAACTTTAACTAGAAATGGAAAAAGGCCTTGTCATTATTTATTTACAAACTAAATTTAGTTTAAGTTTAATCTAATCATGCTTACAATAAATTAAACACAATTAATAAATGAATGAGCGACATTTAAACTAGCACACTTTATTCTTTGGGATTTTCATTATTTTCTTATTCTATTTTTCTATTTATCTTTTATCCCTTTTTTACAATATTTTTTATATATATTTTTATATATCTCAAACATCTAACTTATCAAAACAAATAATGTTACAACAATATGTGTGCTGACCGATCAAGAGAATGGTAGGGACTATATCTTTAACTTAAGCTGAGTGTCGAAGCCTTGATGATCGAAGAATTGAACAATACTTTTGGAGGAGTTAGACTTGCTTTTCACGAACAAGGTCCATACAAAGAGCTGGAGTTCTAACAGTGTGTCGCTAATGTTGTAGCGACTACAACCACCTCCAAAATTTTTCCTTCGCTTTATTTTGTAACCTCCCTCCTTGAAATCATTGCAGATATCCTGCACTGATCAGGTACTTGTGTTTATTTGATTTCATCTGTCGCTTAACAACTTGTGTTCACTCACTTGTCCCGTTGGTCAGCCACAAGCTAACCAAAACTTGGTTCACATCCCATCAATGAACTGTTGGGAAAAAACTGTGCAATCCTGGAGGGCAGTCAGTCTTCCCCTCAGGAATTGCATAGAGAAGGTCAACCAACCTTTCTCTGGAAATTCATAGAGTAGGCCACCAAAATTTCTCTCTAGAAATGTGCAGTTCCATCCAGCCTCCACTGCTCTCAAGAAATGCGCAGAGCAGCCTAGGCTAGCTGCACTACTCTCTGGAATTGTGCAGAACTGGCTAGCTGCACTGCTCTTCAAAACTGCACATAGTAGCCCAACGTCACTGCTTTGGAAATTGCGTAGAGATGGCCAGCCAGGTGTTGTGTTGTACAACAACCCCCCATTTCTAAAAAACTTTTACATAAATTTTTTAATAAGAAATGGGTCCCTTTTTAAATAAACTTAGTTAGATTTGTGAGTTGATAAATAAAACTGGTATTGACCTCTTTACAAGAAAAATATTTATCAAAAACCCAATGTAAATGATTCATTTTGTAAAGCCTTTTGAAAAATACAAAGTGTTCCTTTAAAAAACATTATAAATAATTCTACATTGCGATAAAGCGATCAGAGATCGCATATCGCAATGACAAAGGGACACACACAAACAAGGCCTCATCAAATCCTCCGATCCGATAAAGGTAATCGCAATCGGCAATTGGAGATATCAAAGGGACATACACAAACAGGGCCTCAACAAATCCTCCGATCCGATAAAGGTAATCGCAATCAGCAATCGGAGATATCATATGACAAAGAGATAAAAGTGCAAACCAAACCCCTGATTGCGATCAATTAATAGGGCGCACTCAAGAGGAAAACATACGCTAAAACGGTTTGCATGCATAATACTCTGCTTTATTATAATATCACTTTTCGGCAATTGGAGATATTCATTGCAAGTGATAAAGCCTCTCCCTTTGAAACTCCTGATTGCAATTTGTGATTTATCACGATCGCCGATCGGGGAAATCCGAAGACACGCTTGAGATAATCATTTAATATACGATCGACGAGATGGGTATTTATGGTATTTATTCATCACGATTGGTGGCTTGAACGACTATTAAATTTTACAGTTAAGAGTATGTCCTTCAAAATATTTCATTCGTGGTACATCCGATTTATCATGTGTTAACTACCTTAATTCTATTCATTTTCATATAGCTTTCAACAACATATCCCTGTATTACGGTTTGAAATTGTCTGTGTAGAGTTTCTCAGAACTCATGAATCCAGAGAAGATGGGGAAGAAATCTAAGAAGGCCAAAGCAACCCCTATAGCCAAAGAACCAGGACCGAGCAAGAAGGGATTAATTTCAGATACAACATGTCTCGGTCTGGGAAATGTGAGCTGGGAAAGCATTTATAATCTGATAGAAGCAGAGGAGCCCAAGAATTAGAAGAGGAAGCCACAACCGATTCAACCAACAAGTCAGAGGGGACTCTCAAAGAATTGGCCTGTTCATACCTTCACAGAATAGCAGCGCGGGCCAAAATTTTGCCATACACTGATGTGGTTAGATGGGTTGTTGAGAAAATCCCAACTTCAGATAGAACATTTTCCACGGCCGATGGAAGGATATTCGGGTCATTCAAACCTGAAGATCTCAGGCAAATGTACCATCTACCTCCGCCCAAGAAGCGCTATAACAAGGCATTCCTGGAAGCATTTGCAAAGGAAAACGACTTGGAATCAGACCCGATCAAGCACTGGAGGCATTTCCCGGAAAAACATAAGCATGATTCATTGGGTAAGTATTCTGTCGACTCATTAGCTTCTCCTTATTGCTATGCTGGAGCTATGATGTGTAGACTATGGGGACAACATGATTCTGCAAAATTTTCTATAGATATGGTCCCGTTAATGGAAGCTGCAATTAATGGTTATGTTATGGATTGGGAAATATTTTGTCTGATAGACTAGCCACTGAGATATTAGAATACAGAAGGAAAGCATATACAACTTCCTGGATCATTCCCCTTTCTACTACAGTGCATATATTCTGGATATTATTTGTTTTAATTCTAAATTCCCAATACTCGGATGGAAGTGGACTTCCCAAGATCCCAACCCTATTCATATCTATTGTACAAATTTAGCACAACAGAAAGCTTAAATAAACACATAGAAAAACTTTCTTAAATAAACACACACAACAAAAAACATGAGACAACAAATTTAACGTGGTTCACCCAACCAATCTGGGCTACGTCCACCAAATAGAGGCATCGACAATCTCATTCATCAACTGGAAGATTATAACAACAGAGTTTCTCATCTGCTCTCCCACTCACCTCACATCCCTCATACTAATTTGCCTCTACGGGCTTACATTTTATAGCTGGGAGTAGAAAATGAATCATAAATTCACTCACCACAAAATATAGGATGCAATAACTCCTCATCAAGATTAAATGGAGTCAATTTAGCAACAAATCCTATTGTTGTCACATTCACGCCATTTTATCCAAATTTAATTAAAAAATTCTCAACAATCTCCACCTTGACAACAATTAGCTTGATACCCTGTTCCATTATTATTTTTATCTTTTCTGTAAGCCAAGAGAATCCAAACACCATCGTATCTTCTCTAACAAAGCTGGTTTCGTGAACATGTCTGCACAGTTTTCCTTTATATGTACTTTTTCAAGAGAGACTTCCCTTTCAGTGATAACCCGTATTACAAAATGGTACTTGATATGTATATGCTTTGATTTACTATGATAGGCTGGATTTTTAGCCAAGTGAATTTCACTTTTACTATCACAAAATAACTTGATGTTGTCCTACAACCTACCAAACTCACCAAACAAACCTTTCAACCAAACCGCTTCTTTGCAAGCATGTGAAGCAGTTATGTATTCTGCTTCTGTAGTGGATAAAGCAACAATGTTTTGTAGCTTTGACATCCAGCTTATAGCTCCACCTGCAAGAGTAAAGACATATCTTGAAGTTGACCTTCTCTTGTCCAAATCACCTGCAAAATTGGAATCGACATATCTGCAAACAAATTCACATACTTCTGTTATAAGTGATAAAATAATCACTTGTGCCTCTCAGATACCAAAGCACCCATTTCACTACTGACCAATGTTCTTTTCCTAGATTTTCCATATACTTGCTGACAACTCCAACTGCATGTGAAATATCTGGTCATGTACAAACCATCACATACATCAAACAACCTACTACATTGGCATATGAAATTCGAGACAAATATTCCTTTTCTTCATTTGTATTAGGACATAAACTTGAAGAAAGCTTAAAATGGGAAGCTAAAGGGACTAAAACAGGCTTCACATTGTTCTTACCAAACCTCAAGAGTATTTTCTCAATATACTTCTTTTGTGATAGCCACAACTTACCATTGCTCCTGTCTCTAAAAATTTCCATGCCCAAAATCAGTCTTGTTGCTCCTAGATCTTTCATATCAAACGTCCTAGCCATCTGAGCCTTAACCTGTTGATCTCACTTATGCTTTTGCTTGCTAAAAGCATATTGTCAACATATAACACTAAGATAATGAACATTCCATTATTCAATTTCTTAAAATAAACACAATGATCATATTCACTTCTTATATAATTTTGACTCATCATGAAAGAATCAAATTTATTGTACCATTATCGAGGCGACTGCTTCAGACCATACAATGATTTCTTGAGCCTGCAGACAAATTTCTTGTTGCGATTTTGAACAAACCCTTTGGGTTGTTCCATGTAAATCTCCTCATCTAAATCTCCATGTAAAAATGTAGTTTTAACATCTAGTTGGTGTAATTCTAAATCAAGTAAAGCAACTAATGCTAACACAATCCGAGTTGAAACAATTTTTTAAAACTGGTGAAATATCTCATGAAAGTCAATTCCTACTTTCTGAGAAAAACCTTTTGCAACCAGCCTTGCTTTGTACCTGTCCTCTGTATCATCAACACCCCTTTTCAATTTGTAAACCCATTTACATCCCACAGTTTTCTGTCTTTAGGAAGTTCTACCAGATCCCATGTGGCATTCTTGTCTAATGCCATCATCTCGTCCTTCATAGCTTCTTTCCACTTATCACTGTTAGAACCTTCTACAGCTTCCTGATAGCACAAAGGTTCATCATCATTAGTGGTTAAAGCAACTGAAGTAACATAATCATCATACCTTTTAGGAGGACATTTGATTCTCATGGACCTCCTTAAAGATGTTTTTGGTACTTCCACAATTTGCTGATTATTATCTGTAGGAACTTCTTCATGATCTGCATCTGAAACATGTTCATGATCTGCATCTGAAACTTGTTCATCTGGACTATCATCAGTATTTGAACTGGTTTCAAACTGAATATGTTGAAACTTAGGTACATTATCCTATTTCAATTTATCATCTACATCTGGATTATTCAGTGAAGATTCATTGAATTTAACATCTCTGTTAATGATGATCTTGTGAGTAGTAGGATCCCACATCCTGTATCCCTTAGTCCCATCACCATATCCAACAAAGATATATCTTTTTGATTTAGGATCTAATTTAGAACGCTGATGTTTCAGAATTAGAGCATATGCATCACAACCAAAAACTTTCAGTTTAGAATAATCACATGGATGACCTTTCCATACTTCTTGAGGAATTTTGCATCCTATTGCAGTTGACGGTGATCAATTTATCAAGTAACAAGCCGTAGAAATCGCTTTTGTCCACAATTCCTCCTGCAAATTGGCGTTACTAATCATACTTATTGCTTTCTCTAAGAGAGTCCTGTTCATGCATTGAACAACTCCATTTTTCTGAGGAGTATATACAATAGTTTTATGTCTTTCGATTTGAGCGTCCTTGCAATCAAATTCCATTGAAGTAAACTCACCACCATTGTTAGTTCTTAAACATTCAATGGTTCTTCTAGTGATATTTTCTACTAATGCTCTAAACTGCTTGAAAACTGTGAATACATCAAACTTTTTTTTTAACATATAGACCCATACTTTTCTAGAGAAATCATCAATAAAAGATACAAAATATGACGATCCTCCATATGAGATTATAGGAGATGGACCCCAAACATCAGAATGGATATACTCAAGGATTCCTTACTAGTATGTTTTCCGGTTTTAAACTTGTGCCTGCTTTGTTTCCCAAATATACAATGTTTGTAGAAATCTAACTTAGAAGATTTTAAACTAGGAAGTAACTTACGATCAGATAAAAATTTTAAACCTTTTTCACTCATATGGCCCAATCGTTGATGCCATAGTCGAATAGAATCACTGTCGTTTTCAGATACAATTAAAGCATGATCTGACTCTATTCTTCCTTTTAATTGAAAAATATTTCCAACCTTCTTTGCTTTCATTATTAGTAAAATTCCTTTATAAACTTTCATTACTCCACCTTGAATAAAGGTTTTATATCCATTTGTGTCTAGTACTCCTACTGAAATGAGATTTTTTCTGAGTTTAGGCACGTGTCTTACATCAGTGAATATTTTATTTGTCCCATCAAACATTTTAATCTAGATAATTCCAATTCCCACAATATTACATGTGACATCATTTCCCATGTAAACTACTCCATCATTGATTGATTTATAAGTTTTAAACCACTCTCTATGAATGCACATGTGATTTGACACACCAGAACCTAACAACCAATGTTGATCATGATTAGACAAACTAAGTAATAACACTTCATCACTCATACTTGAAACAGATGCCGAACCTATATCTGTTGTGTTTGCTTCTTTCTTTTCTGTTGAAGAGTCTTCTTTGGATGTTTTCCGTCTCTTCCAAAAATCCTTCTTCAAATGTCCTAAGTTGTCACAAAACCAACACTTCACCTACTCTTCTTCCCTTTCGATTTTGACTGCGAGTTGTTGTGCTTACTGAAGCGTCTTTGTTTAGAAGGACCTCTGACCATCGTTGCTTTTGATGTAGAGGTTTCTGAATTTGACCTTTTCCTTGTTTCTTCAGATAATAAAGCTCCAACAACATCATCAAACTCAAGGGTTTCTGATGAACTAAGACTTATAGAAGTAACAAAATGATCCCATGACTCGGGCAACGAGCATAATAAAGTTATAGCTTTATCTTCTAATTCAAATTTTACTTCTATACTTTCTAATTGCACCAAGAGAGTATTAAGGTATTCAAAAATAAATAATAGATGTACCTTCCTTCATGCACAAACTGTACAACTGTCACTTCAGCAGAATCCAATTGGTTAAGGATTTTGTCATGTACAACTTTTCAAGCTTTGTCCACAAACCAACAACAATTTTCTCTGACACGATGTTAAACAAAACATCATCTGCCAAACACAATCGAATGCCGCTTAGTGCTCTTTCATCCATGTCACTCCATTCGTTATCTGTCATGGTGTATGGCTGTTTGGCTTTTCCCAACAACGCCTTCCCCATGCATTGTTGCATGAGTAGATCATACATCTTAACTTTCCAGATCTCGAAGTTGTTTTTCCCATTAAACTTCTCGATCTCAAACCGAGCACTTTGAGTTTTTGACATAGTTTGATTTAACTTCTCACACAGAACATAAAGCTTTACACAACATATAGTGTCAACGATAAAAAAACTTCCTTCAATTCACGTACTGAAAAATACTGAAAAATGATACCTGTCTCTAGCTCACGGCGCTTTTGAACCTTCAGCGCCAGCCCACGGTTATTTTTACAAACATAAACTCGACTCTTCAGGAAGATGAATACGGCTTTGGTCTTGCATCTTTTAGCAGTGGTTTCACTACTGGTTTCGTGACCCGATCCACTAATCAGGACTGTACCGAAACTCATATTATTATCTGCTCACTCAAAACGGATCTGCGTTCACCAGTCTTGGGTAACTTATATCTCCTGAAATATAAAACAACCAACGCAAAGCAAACAAGTGTAACAACCATGAAATGTTCCACGTTCAGATTATACATGTACTCCACGCCCTCCAAAACTTTTGATGCTACCCTCCTTAATCATGGGTTGACAAAATAAAACAGTAAAAATTGAATTGTCTTATTTCAGAAATCACTCAATTTACAGATCTGAAATATACATCTTTATTTCGCTGCAGAGCTTTATGACATTCGAGTCAGATTCGTTCAAAGTTTGGAAAACTCTGACTCTTCCCCAGCCTCTGGAAAACCATGGCACAACAACCTAGAGAGGACAAGGAGCATTGAACCTGCTCCCTCAGCCCATCAAATGCAGGGAAAATTCCATACAGAGCACCAACTCACAATGCAGTGGATCCTACAGCCCTTGATTCGTTGACGCTCTCTCTCTGATTTCACAGCAAACACGTTGCTCACGGATGGCAGCTCACAGCCTTATATTTAGTTCAAGACTCGAGACTAAAGCATGTCAAATCTCTGCACCACTGTCTCAGCAACACAAGGCATATTAAAGCAAAAGAAAAAATCATATTGTGAGTTCCACCCCCTCAACTCTAGGCTGATTTTTTTTTTTTTTTTTTTTTTTTTTTACAAAAATTCGAGTTTTGTCTTGAAATTAATCAACAGATGCTCTTCAACAAATTTTGTCACTTAGACCGCACACAGACACAACCTGAAAGCTTTGATACCAATTGTACAAATTTAGCACAACAGAAAGCTTAAATAAACACACAGCAGAAAGCTTAAATAAACACACACAGTAAAAAAAAATGAGACAACAAATTTAACGTGGTTCACCCAACCAATCTGGGCTACATCCACAAAATAGAGGCATCGACAATCTCATTCATCAACTGGAAGATTACAACAATAGAGTTTCTCATATTATCTCCCACTCATCTCACATCTCTCATACTAATTTGCCTTTACGGGCTTACATTTTATAGCTGGGAATAGAAACTAAATCATAAATTCACTCACAACAAATATAGGATGCAACAACTCATCATTAGGATTAAGTGGAGTCAATTTAGCAACAAATCCTATTGTTGTCGTATTCACGCGATTTTCTCCAAATTTAATTAAAAAAATCTCAATATCTATCACAAGCAGTTGTGGAAGGCACACTATAAAAATCACCTGTATAGTATTTGCAATGGTTTTGTTTCACCTGTATATTATTCTATTTTCAATAAGCCTATCCCCAGGATATCCCAAGAAGAAACAATTGACCTAACAGCAGTAGGTCACTGGTTCGGAGAAGAGAAATTTACCTATGTGAGACTTTTTGGCAGTCTCACGAAACCCATGTTCTTCCTCTATATGTTCCTGATAAATTGTTAGCCTGAGAATTGGCATATCAGATAACAGTTTCAGGAACATCAAGAACCCTTAAGGATTCCAAGAAACAAATGTGGCCTATATTCCCCCTACGATGTGGCATTTTTACCTTGCATGATTACAAGCATGCAGAGAAAGAAGCAAAGAAGATTCAGATGCTGAATCTTGCCACCATTCCGAATAGGCAATATGACCCAAGGAAGGTTGCCTATAATGTTACCTCTCAAGCTAAACTTGCCAAATTTGATCATGAAGCAGATGACTTTGATGATTTATTTTCTTAAGTCGAAATATTTTTTCAAGTTAAAGAATTAGCTAGGATTAGGTATGGAGAAGATGGGTTAGAAACATTTAATAGGTTCAAAGGCCAGAGGTTGCAAACTCTGCCTTTGGACCTATTAGCTACAACCCCGACAGATCAACCACAGAGTCAAAGTGAACAGAAAGCTGCCGACAAGACTCCTGTAGTGGAGAAGATTCCTGAAAAAGAAAAATTTCCAGAGCAGGAGCAAGGAGAAGGAAAAAGTAGTGAACTCTTTGATTCAAGAATTTGTGTTGATCCTAAACTGATCAAGGAATGGCAGCAATTTGATTCCATTATTAGAAATACTGAGAGCCTTCAAGGATTCAGCACACCTGAGGTGACAACTGGTCAAAAATCAGTAATCAATATAGTTCCGACTGAAGGAACTAGTGGTCCACCCATAACTCACAAGGATGTATAAATAATCCCCGAAAATCTCTTCGATGAAATTGTTTTTCATGTAGAAGAAATACCACCACTGGATGTCTTCTACAGCCCTAAGCATAGGGCTGTAGTCAAAAGACAAAGGAAAAAGAAGAAAGTTGATCAATCTCCTCTTTTGACTTCACAAATGGAGATAACAAATGTGGTATGGAGAGAAGAAGTTAACCCTTCTGAAGATCTCATTAAACTTTCTCAGTATGTTGAAGCATACACAACGACCACAATGGACAAAGCATCGAAGGTCAATAACTTTCTCAAAGAAAAAGACCAAACAATCATTTTGCTGGAAACACAAGCATAAGAGAAACAACAAAGATAGAGCAGTTGGAACAACATTTAGCAATCTAGAGGTAGTTAAATGACCAATTGAACGAACAATTGCTCAAAGAAAAACAAAGGATTGATTAACATGCAATTTAGAAGCAACAAGAATTATTCCAAGCGTTGAGTAAATTGCAATCAATAAATGAACAGTTGAGAAAATCAAAGGAAGAACAGATCACTCAACTATCACTCTAGATAGAAAGATTCAAAGAATATCCCCAAGTGGGAGAATTCAGATCAGAGGCTCTACAAATTACCAAGGCATTGTCTAAACAGTTGAGCCTATTATGTCATAATATCTCACTCGCTGTTCCTCTATGTGAAATTTCCTCATCCATTGTTGATAAATCAGTTGATACAAGACTAAACTTGGAGCCAACAGATGAAAGATTAACACATTTTCTCTCCTGGCAAGAAACTGAAGAAGGAAAAGTTGTTAATCTACCACAAATTCTGGAATCAAATAAAGAAATCCTATTCACTGAATGGAAATCTCAACTAATGAAGGCAGAAAGAGCGACATCAAGATGCAGATTGGTAACAAACAATCTGATTGAATTGATTAATGATACTCTTTATTTGTCAAATTACAAAGTGTTATCCAGGGAAGCTTCCATTAGTAAAAGCATTGGAACAAACATGGAAACAGGAGCTGGAGCAGAGGGAAAGATTGATTGCAGGTATTCAAACTTTAACATGGGAAACGTTTTGGTTTTTCCTTGTTACACCACACAGTTAGCAGACAATGATGAAATGCCTCACCGATGCAATCAACCATATGATTCTCAAACTTTCTGATGCCACATACACTACTCAGTTACACTCACTCAGTTGTCATCCACCAGAACTTCAACCTATGCTTGCCATTTGTCAGCTCAAGTCACAAGATAAGCAGCCAATACAGTGAATCATTTTGACCGACTGCAACATGCCCGTTTCGATAATATTTTCATATATTTGTGATTTGGTTATATTAGCACATATCATTTTTTATGTCATAGTTTGTTAGTTTAGATAGTATTTATAGACCCTTTCATGTTTTTAGAAAGGGTCCTCAAATTTTTGTATTAAGACTTGGATTGGAAGTTGCATTACTGTGCGTCTGATATATTTATTTTTATAAAAATTGGAGCTGAATTCTGAGTTTTAATGAAGAATGGTTTTATATGATATCCACTATTGCTTCTTGTGAAAGAATTTCCAAGTTAAAAGGCAGGATTTGAATGCGATTTATATTGGAGGAGACTCAAATGCATATGGTACTACTATCTATGTTTTTTGTTTCATGCTTTTATGTGAATCAACATTTATTTAATTTTGCTATTATTGATATATGTATATGCTCTTACAACAATTCTTTCACTTATCACTATTGAATGTTTAAGAGTTGTTATTTTTCATATGTATGTGTATCAGTAATATATAATTGTATCAGTAATATAGAAAGATTAGTGTGATAACATTTTAATTATTACTTTTTTCAATTACTTGAACAAAGTAATTATCATATGAATGAATATTTTTGTTTATAAGTAGAGTCATCTATATGCCTACTTGTCAATAAGAACCATAAAAAATTGCACTAAGAGAAAGACTTCCCAGGATAGATTAGTTATTTATATTGTTGCATTTTAGAATAAATCATCCATCATTCCCATTAGATATTAGAAAATCGATCACTTATCCATCCCATTTATAAATCATTGGGAAACTGGTCCCATTATATCCAGTCGGAGCCACCACACCAAACGGAAAAGGAGTTGCTTTTAAGGTCCGGACCAGGTGGTTTTCCCCGATGTTGATGCAACGATTTTCGAGGCATCAACATTTTTGGCGCTAGAAGGAGGGCCTGAACTGTGAATGGCGAGCAAATCCAAATCTATAATCCATTCTGAGAGTAAATCTCCCTCCACCTCACCTCCGACTTCTCCCTTGCATGCTAAAACTCCAGTTTTCAAGCGAGAAGTTGAGGAAACAACAACCACTGCTCAACCCAAAATATCTCAGATAAATTAACTCTAGAATCTCTTGAAGTACAGTCTTTAATTCACAAACTTCAAGGATTCTCAATATCACCACAGAAATCTGAGTTATCTCAAGGTAGTGTAACTTCGCAATTCGTTCCTTCTCACCCCCTCACCAGACTTTAGAGTGAAAAGCTTGGTATTGAACCTACTAAGTTACCTTTGCCTAAAAGGAAAAGAGCAAGGAAGACTACTGAAGGATCTGATAGTGAAACTTTCTCATCATCATCATCCATTTCATCTTCTCCATTGCGAAGTCAACCATCCACTCCTCCACTCCAGATTGTCGTTCAACAGGGAATTGGAACTTCAACATCTGTTTCCCAGCCATCTCAAACTTCAATATATGCCCCTTCCCAACCATATGGAACTTCATCTGTGCTATCATCCATTAGTAGCTCGACAATGGCATAGAACCCATGGAGAAATCCTGGTGCGGTCACAATGCCTGCACCTTTGAACCCATTGCCAGCTCATCCTGAAAAATGGTTGCCAAAATTCAATCCAGATGCAGGCATACAGGCAGACGAACACATAAACAACTTTATGTTGTCAGTCAACTTAAAAGGAGTTATTGAGGAAGATGTGGTTGTCAGACTTTTCCCTTATACCCTACAAGGATCAGCCAGGTCTTGGTACTTTTCCCTACCATTAGGATCCATTACTAGTTAGAATATTTTTCAAGAACAATTCTTAACTAAATACGGTGATGACAGATCTGTAGCAACGTTAATCAATGATCTTTCAAATCTTAAAATAGAATCTAGAGAACCTATAAAAGAGTTCAATTCACGATTTAATAAACTTTTAAATAAGATTCCTACTGCCTCTAAACCTACTGAACAAGTTAGAAGTGAATGGTATATAACAACTTTACCTTCAAACATAGCTATTTTTGTAGATAGAGCTGCAAAACCTACTCTAGGGGAAAATATGAAAGAGGTAATTGCTGTGGAAAACGTATCATCGCTTTAGAAAAGAAAGTTGCTCTTGAAGATAGAAAATTTTAAAAAGTCACCTTCAAAGATGATTCAAAGAAGAAAATGGCTAAATATCCATACGATATGGAAGGTCTCCAAAAAGTTCTAAAGACTATGTCAAATGAAATGATAGAAATCAAGAAACAAGTAGCTGAGACTTCAACTAAAAAGCCATTTAGAAATTTTAAGAAACCAGAATCAAAACCCCCTAATGCTATATCCACTGCAGAGTCAGACCCCAAGGATGATGAAGAAGAAGATGTAGTCTTATCATTTGAAGACACTGAAGAAGAGGTAGCTATAGAATGTCATCGGATGTGGGACTTCATTTTTCCCAATTCTAATACTGAAAATGAATAGGAAGCTTTCCAAGTAAGTACCAGGGTTAAAGGATCTCCTGAACCTATTCAAGCAACTCAAAAGAAAAGGAACATGGGTACTACTACTAAAGAAAAGGCTCCCACAAAGAAGCCTACAGTGACACTTACTCAAAATCAGCCATCAGCTTCCAATCCATCCTCGACATCTAAAACATTAGTACTTGCAAACTCTATGAAATACAACATCATTGAAGACATGAAGAAAACGAAAGCAAATATCACTATGTTTGAGCTTAGTAAACTCAAGCATCAACAAAAATTGTTGCTTAAAGAATTGAATGCAGTACCTTCTTCTCCTCTTCCGAATGCTGTATTGTCAAAAGCTGCTAATGATACAGGTAAGCCACTAGCTGGTAGAGTAGAAGCTACTGATGCTGTTCTAATCAGAGATAGATCAAATTCCCATACTCCTCCTTTTCTCTTGACCTACGAGATTTATAATAGAAATCTGCACAATTGCTTGATAGACTCAGGGGCTTCATTGAATATAATGCCGACCTCGGTTTGTTCTAAACTAAATATTGAACCCCAAAAGTTTGCAGTGCATATTGTCTAGTTGGATAGAACTAAGGTCCAAGTATTAGGAGAAATCAACTTGGTTACCATCAGGTTATCAGCTGATCCAAGAGTGGTTCAGAGAATTGACATATTAATTGCTGATATTCCTGAGTTCTATGGTTTGATTTTAAGTAGAGATTGGTCTGAGAAACTTCATGGTTACATTTCTACCAATTGGTCTCACATGTGGCTACCCTATAAAGGAAAGCCAAATCAGATTAAGATTGATCGGGAGAAGCATATGACTCATACTGTAACAGAGTTTGAACAAGAAAACCAGCCTATAGCATTCAACAATAACATTCTGGGTAACTACTCATCTGAATCATTCTTTGGTAATTTTACTGCTCAATCATCACCTTTCTTAGTTAATAATTTCATATCTCAAATTGAAAATTTTTCCCAAACAAATACATCAAGATGTGTTAAAATTGTTGAGGAAATTGTAAATAAAACTGTAGATAAACCCTTATTTTGGTCATTATATTTTGATGGGTCTAAATCTAATGACGGTGTAGGAGCAAGATGTATTTTAGTTAGTCCTGAGGGAGAAAAGACCATGCTATCATGTAGATTAGAATTTGAGTGCACAAACAATACTGCTGAATACGAAGCCTTGATTCAAGGACTTTATAAAGCAATTGGTCTTAAGGTACAATATTTGAAAATGTTTGGTGACTTTGAAATTGTTATAAAACAAGTCAGAAATACTATACATTTCCTTTCTAGTCACCTTAAACATTATCAATCCTTGGTGCAAGACCTTATATCTCATTTTCTAGCATTTAATATTTCTCCCATTCCTAGATCTCAGAATGTAGCAGCGGGTTTACTAGCTAATGTTACTTCTAAGCTCCTTCCATCGATTACAGTCCCGATAGATTTTCAGTAGAATTAATTTTCAGACTATCGGTTCCTGATAATGTCACTAATTGGCGAGTATTCAATCATGACGATGATATTTTAAATTTCTTAACTTCTGATAAGTCCTATGATGATCAAATTGTTGATGAAAGTGAGCATGATCTTCAAATGAAGGAAAAATTTGAAGAAAATTCAATACCTAAACCAATGGTCAAACTTGAAGATCTTTATGACATCAAAAATAGGTTTAAACAAGTCACTAATTCAAAGCTCCAAAGTTCTACTTTGAGATTTGAATTAACAAACCTTGGTATAGAGGACAAGCCACAAACATCAATTTGGGATTAGGACTTACTTCCGAAGAAAGAATTGCATTTATCAAATTATTGAATAAATACAAAAATGTCTTCGCTTGGAATTATGATGATTTGAAAACACATGATACTTCTATCATACAACATACAATCCAAATGATATCTGAAGAAAAACCAGTACAACAGAAATTAAGGAAAATTCATCCCAACCTTGAAAATCAAATAAAAGCTGAGTTAAACAAACTCTTGAAAGCTAGGATAATTTTTCCTCTTAGACATTCAAATTGGGTGTCCAACTTGGTGTCAGTAAGAAAGAAAAATGGTGACATTAGAATTTGCATTGATTTCAGAAATCTTAATAAAGAAAGTCAAAAGGATAATTTTCCTCTACCTACAATGGAGCAAACACTCCATTCAGTAGCTGGTTCTGAATTAATGTCTTTCTTAGATGGTTTTTCAGGGTATAACCAAATTTTGGTGCACCCCGATGATAGACTTAAGACTACTTTTAGAACTAAGTGGGGAACTTATGCTTATCAAAAAATGCCTATGCTCGAGCTATATTCCAAAGAGCGATGGACATCGCATTCAAAGGTATAATCAGTAAATCAGTGGTTGTCTATTTGGATGACATTAATATCTTCTTTAAGAAAAGATCAAGTCATTTATGTGATTTAAAACAAATCTTTGAATGCTGTAAAAGATATTGCATTTCACTCAATCCTAAGAAGTCATTTTTTGCTTTTGACCAAGGTAAACTCTTGGGATTCATTGTTTCGAAAGATGGTATTTATATTGATCTAGATAGAATCAAAGAGATTTCTGATATTTCATTTCCACATAATAAAAAATCAATGCAATCATTTTTAGGTCAAATTAATTTTGTAAAAAGATTTGTTCTAGATTTTTCATAGATTGTTTTGCCATTACAAACCATGATCAAGAAAAACTCAGTGTTTAAAAGGGGGCATATAGAAATGGAGGCTTTCAATTCAATCAAGCAGGCAATCATAAATGCTCCCACATTAAACACTCCTGATTTTTCAAATCATTTCATTTTATATACTCTTGCATTTGATTCATCTTACGCAGCAGTGCTGACACAAATCAATGATCAAAACTTGGAAGCATCAATTTCATTTTATAGTTCAAATCTTCAAGGTGCTAAATTTAATTACTCCGAAGTTGAAAAGCAAGATTCTGATGTATACAAAGCCATATACACTTTAGACCCTCTCTCTTAAAAGCTCACACAAAAGTTATAGTCCCTTTTTCAGCATTAAAACAGTTACTAATTCAAAAGGGAATTGGGGGAAAAAAGGGGAAAACTGGGTCACGACATTACAAGAATATGATTTGGACATTAGACAAGCAAAGATTATCAAAGGTCAAGGTTTTTGCAGGTTGTTAGTAGGAGCTTCTAATATTCAGGAACATGAAGGTACAAACAATATAGAAGAAATCAATGAGTTAAGTACCATTAATCCTGAATCCCAATATGCAGATTTGATATTCTATTTGAAAAATGGATATGCTCCTTCTAATATTTCCTATAAAAATAAACGTGCAATAAGACTGAAAGCAAAAAACTTCATGATTGTTGATGATGTGTTGTTTAAATAGAATTATGATTCAATTTTGTTAAGATTCTTAGAAAAACTTGAAGCACAAAAGGTCTTGCAGGAATTACATGATGGTCCAACAGGAGGACATTTTGGAGCTAACACAACAACCCACAAAATTATTCATGTTGGGTATTATTGGCCCACCTTATTTAAATTCATATGAATATGTAAGGAAATACAGAACATGTCAAACTACTAGTGGAAGACAAAGGAAGTTAGCTTTTCCTTTGCAACCAGTCAACATTGAACAACCCTTTGAATAATGGGGATTGGATATCATTGGAGAAATTATTCCACATTCATCCAAACAGAATAGGTATATCCTTACAGCTACAGATTACTTTACTAAGTGGGTAGAAGCAATTCCTTTGAAGACGACAAACTCTGAGGCAATCATTGAATTCATAGATCAATTCATCATTACCACGTTTGGTGTCCCAAAAGCTCTTATTTTTGATAATGCATCTTATTTTTTTGGTAATTCTATACTTGAATTTGCTATGAAAAGAGGATTTAAATTGAAATATTCTGCAAACTACTACCCTCAGGGTAATGGTTTAGCAGAATCCACCAATAAAAATCTTATCAAAATCATTAAGAGAACTATTGATCAGAATCATAAGAATTGGCACAAGTCTTTGATATTTTCATTATGGGCATACCATATAACACAGAAGGCCTCAATAGGCACTTCTTGATTTAATCTAGTGTATGGAAAGGAGACTGTCATACCAGAAAACTTAATACTTCCATCACTAGCCTTGGTGCAGTTTATTGAAGAAAATCCCTCATCTTCTATTCGATTGAGACATAATCAGATTCTAAAACTAAAGGAAGAAAGGGAGAAAGCCCGAATTACATATGCGAAGCATTAACAAATTATTAAGTCTTCTTTTGATACAACTTCAAGCGGCTCAAAACATTTATAAGTTGGTGATCTTGTTTTGAAATGGGACAAAGCCCACGAGGGTAGAGGAAAACACACTAAATTTCAGAAAATGTGGCTCGGACTATTTCAAATCAGCGAGAAGATAGGCCCATCAACATTCATATTGCAAGATCTATCAGGAAAGAGAGATTCTCTTGCTGTCAATGGGCTTATTTTGATTTTTTTTTTTTCAATTGAGGAGGTAACTCCTTCTCAATTTGTAAGTATTCAATTTTCAGTTATATTTGTGTGAATACTTAGTTTATTTTCTTTCTTAGAAAATAAAATTGTAAATAGCCTTCTATTGGTCTTTATTATTTTGAAAAAGTTACTTAAAAGAAAATAATATTAATATTTACTTTTGATAGATGGAAGCCTTAAAGGAAAAGGAAAGTTCTAGGAAATTAGGTATAAGCAAACTTTGAAAACCATTTTTTTTTTAATTTTTTGTGAAAATCTTCTCAAAACTCAAAAATACTGGAAATAGTTCTAAGTTTTAGAAGCCTTAAAAAAAGGTTATCAATAGAAAGCAAAGACTGATCCAATCTTAGTATCTTCAACTCTCAAAACCGTCATCCATGTTCTCTTAAGGAGAAAATTATTCACCCCATCCATTAAAGTTTATGATTTTTCAGAGTGTAATTCTAAAAATATATTTGATATAAAAGATAAGAGGTCTCATCACGAGCTTGCTTACCATAATCATAGGGGACTAGTTCAACTGATATTACCAACACTGCATACCAAAACAACGTAATGGCTTATAATTATAAGACAAGGGGTTTCATCATGAGCGAGCTTGTTCAGTTACCCAGTGAATGGCATTGTCAACAGCTGGCCACCAAACCAGGACAATGGATTTTTATCTTACAAATAAAGAAATAAGGAAAAAAGAAAATGCAATCCAAAAAATGTGGAAACGTATTTTTTGGATTCATTCTTTTAAATTATACTCTGAAATGGATGGCACAATGAATGATCAAATGGTTAAAAGGTAACCCTGCCGAGGCTATAGACGTTTGCTGGCAGTAGCGGCTCTACCTGTGATAAAGGAGTCATTATACAAACTAAGTTGGAGAAGTCTCTTGTTTTATCATTATCAACCAATTAAGGTTTACTTAAACTTAGAATGTATTTAATTTTGAGATAAGAAAGAGATAGCAAAGATAGTTTCCATTCTATTTAGAATTTATGATTACCTAGTTATATTAGATTTTCTCTATCCACTAAGGTTTTCAGATTAAGAAGGTTAAAATATTATATTATTTTCTCAGAGATAACTGTTTCTCCCAGTGAATCGCCAATTGTTGTGCTGTACAACAACCCCCCATTTCTAAAAAACTTTTACACAAAATTTTTAATAAGAAATGGGTCCCTTTTTAAATAAACTTAGTTAGATTTGTGAGTTGATAAATAAAACTGGTATTCACCTCTTTACAAGAAAAATATTTATCAAAAGCCCGATGTAAATGATTCATTTTGTAAAGCCTTTTGAAAAATACAAAGTGTTCCTTTAAAAAACATTATGAATAATTCTACATTGCGATAAAGCGATCGGAGATCGCATATTGCAATAACAAAGGGACATACACAAACAAGGCCTCATCAAAACCTCCGATCCGATAAAGGTAATTGTAATCAGCAATTGGAGATATCAAAGGGACATACACAAACAGGGCCTCAACAAATCCTCTGATCCAATAAAGGTAATCGCAATCGACAATTGGAGATATCACATGACAAAGAGATAAAAGAGCAAACCAAACCCCCGATTGTGATCAATTAATAGGATGCGCATCTCAAGAGGAAAACATACGCTAAAACGGTTTGCATGCATAATACTCCCCTTTATTATAATATCACTTTTCAGCAATCGGAGATATTCGTTGCAAGTGATAAAGCCTCTCCCTTTGAAACTCCCGATTGCGATTTACGATTTATCGTCGATTGCCGATTGGGGAAATCCAAAGACAAACTTGAGATAATCATTTAATATATAATCGATGAGATGGGTATTTATGGTATATATTCATCAAGATTGATGGCTTGAACGGCTATTAAATTTTACAGTTAAGAGTACGTCCTTCAAAAGATTTTATTCGTGGTACATCCTATTTATCATGTGTTAACTGCCTTAATTCTGTTCATTTTCATAGTAGCTTTCAGCGACATATCCCTGTATTACGGTTTGAAATTGACTGTGTAGAGTTTCTCAGAACTAATGAATCTAGAGAAGATGGGGAAGAAATCTAAGAAGGCCAAAGCAACCCCTGTAGCCAAAGCAACCCCTGTAGCCAAAGAACCTGGATCGAGCAAGAAGGGATTAATTTCAAATACAACATGTCTTGGCCTAGGAAATGCGAGCTGGGAAAGCATTTATAATCTGATAGAAGCAAAGGAGCCCGAAGAATTAGAAGATGAAGCCATAACCGATTCAACCAACAAGTCAGAGGGGATTCTCAAAGAATTGGCTTGTTCATACCTTCACAGAATAGTGGCGCGGGCCAAAATTTTGCCATACACTGATGTGGTTAGATGGGTTGTCGAGAAAATCCCAACTTGTAGAACATTTTCCACGGCCGATGGAAGGATATTCGGGTCATTCAAACTTGAAGATCTCAGGTAGATGTACCATCTACCTCCGCCCGAGAAGTGTTATAACAAGGCATTCTTGGAAGCGTTTGCAAAGGAAACGACTTAGAATCAGACCCGATCAAGCACTGGAAGCATTTCTTGGAAAAACATAAGCATGATTCATCGGGTAAGTATTCTGTCGACTCATTAGCTTCTCCTTATTGCTATGTTGGAGCTATGATGTGTAGACTGTGGGGACAACATGATTCTACAAAATTTTCTATAGATATGGTCCCGTTAATGGAAGCTGCGATTAAAGGTTATGTTATGGATTGGGCAAATATTTTGTCTGATAGACTAGCCACTGAGATATTAGAATACAAAAGGAAAGCATACACAACTTCCTGGATCATTCCCCCTTTCTACTACAGTGCATATATTCTAGATATTATTTGTTTTAATTTTGAATTCCTGATACTCAAAATGGAAGTGGAATTTCCAAGATTCCAACCCTATTCATATCTATCACAAGCAGTTTTGGAAGGCACACTATAAAAATCACTTGTATAGAATTTGCAATGGTTTTCTTTCACCTGTATATTATTCTATTTTCAATAAGCCTTCCCCTAGAATATCCCAAGAAACAACAATTTACCTAACAACAGTAGGTAGCTGGTTCAAAGAGGAGAAATTTACCTATGTGAGGCTTTTTGGCAGTCTCACTAAACCCCATGTTCTTCCTTTATATGTTATTGATAAATTGTTAGCCCGAGAATTGGCATATCAGATAATAGTTTCAGGAACATCAAGAACCCTTAAGGATTCCAAGAAACAAATGTGGCCTATATTCCCCCTATGATGTGACATTTTTACCTTGCATGATTACAAGCATGCAGAGAAAGAAGCAGAGAAGATTCAGATGCTGAATCTTCCCACCATTCCAAATAGGCAATATGACCCAAGGAAGGTTTCCTATAATGATACCTCTCAAGCTAAACTTGCCAAATTCAATCATGAAGCAGATGACTTTAATGATTTATTTGCTTCAGCTGAAATATTTTTTCAGGTTAAAGGATTGGCTAGGATCAGGTATGGAGAAGAGGGGTTAGAAACATTCAATAGGCTCAGAGCCCAGAGGTTGCAAACTCTGCCTTTAGACCTATTAGCTACAACCCCGACAGATAAGCCACAGAGTCAAAGTGAACAGAAAGTTGCCAACAAGACTCCTGTAGTGGAGAATATTCCTGAAAAATGAAAATTGCTAGAGCAGGAGCAGGGAGAAGGAAAGAGTAGTGAACTCATTGATTCAAACATTTATGTTGATCCTAAACTAATTAAGGAATGGCAACAATTTGATTCCATTATTAGCAATACTAAGAGCCTTCAAGGATTCAGCACACCTGAGGTGACAATTGGTCAAAAATCAGTAATCAATACAGTTTCAACTGAAGGAACTAGTGGCTCACCTATAACTCACAAGGATGTATAAATAATCCCCGAAAATCCCTCCGATGAAATTTTTTTTCATGTAGAAGAAATACCACTACTAGATGTCTTCTACAACACTAAGCATAGGGCTGTAGTCAAAAGATAAAGGAAAAAGAGGAAAGTTTATCAATCTCCTCTTTTGACTTCATAAATGGAGATAACAAATGTGTTATGGAGAGAAGAAGTTAACCCTTCTGAAGATCTCAGTAAAATTTCTTAGTATGCTGGAGCATACACAACGGCCACAATGGACAAAGCATCGGAGGTCAGTAACTTGCTCAAAGAAAAATACCATGCAATTGTTTTACTGGAAAAATAGGCACAAGAGAAATGGTAAAAGATAGAGCAGTTGGAACAACAATTAGTAGTCCAAAGGTAGTTAAATGACCAATTGAACGAGCAATTGCTCAAAGAAAAACAAAGGATTGATCAACATGCAATTCAGAAGCAACAGGAATTATCCCAAGCGTTGAGAAAATAGCAATCAATAAACGAATAGTTGAGAAAATCAAAGGAAGGATAGATCGCTCAACTATCACTCCAGATAGAAAGATTCAAAGAATATCCCCAAGTGGGAGAATTCAGATCGGAGGCTCTACAATTTACCAAGGCATTGTCTAAACAGTCGAGCCTATCATGTCATAATATCTCACTCGCTCTTCCTCTATGTGAAATTTCCTCATCCATGGTTGATAAATCAGTTGATGCGAGACTAAACTTGGAGCAAGCAGATGAAAGATTAATAGATTTTCTCTCTTGGCAAGAAACCGAGGAAGGAAAAGCTGCTAATCTACCACAAATTTTGGAATCACATAAAGAAATCTTATTCACTGAATGGCAATCTCAACTAATGAAGGCAGAAAGAGCGACATCAAGATAAAGATCGACAACAAACATTCTGGTTGAATTGATTAATGATACTCTTTATTTTTCAAATTTAATTACAGAGTGTTTTCTAGGGAAACTTCCATCAGTAAAAGTATTGGAACAGACATGGAAATAGGAGTTGGAGCAGAGGGAAAGATTGATTGCAGGTATTCAAACTTTAACATGGGAAACCTTTTGGTTTTTCCTTGTTAAACCACACAGTCAGTGGATAGCGATGAAATGCCTCACCGATGTAATCGGCCATATGATTCCCGAACTTTCTAATGCCACATACACTACTCAGTTACACTCACGCATGAGTCATCCACTAGAACTTCAACCGATGCTTGCCATTTGTCAGCTCAAGTCACAAGATAAGCAACCAATACAGTGAATCATTATGACCAACTACAACATGCCTATTTCGAGAAGATTTTCATATATTTGCAATTTGGTTATACCAGCACATAGCATTTTTATTTCATAGTTTGTTAGTTTAGATAGTATTTATAGACCCTTTCATGTTTTTAGAAAGGGTCCTCAAATTTTTGTATTAAAACTTGGATTGGAAGTTGCACTACTGTGCTTCCGATATATTTATTTTTATAAAAACTGGACCTGAATTCTGAGTTTTGATGAAGAATGCTTTTATATGATATGGAATATTGCTTCTTGTGAAAACATTTCCAAGTTAAAAGGCGGGATTTGAATGCGATTTATATCCGAGGAGACTCAAATGCATATGGTACTACTATCTATGTTTTTTGTTTCATGCTTTTATGTGAATCAACATTTATTTAATTTTGCTATTATTGATATATGTATATGCTCTTACAACAATTATTTCACTTATCACTATTGAATGTTTAAGAGTTGTTATTTTTCATATGTATGTGTATCAGTGACATATAAAGATTAGTGTGATAACGTTTTAATTATTACTTTGTTCAACTACTTGAACAAAGTAATTATGATATGAATGAAAATTTTTGTTTATAAGTAGAGTCATCTATATGCATACTTGTCAATAAGAACCATAAAAAATTGCACTAAGAGAAATACTTCCCGGGATAGATTAGTTATTTATATTGTTGCATTTTAGAATAAATCATCCATCATTCCCATTAGATATTAGAAAATCGATCACTTATCCATCCAATTTATAAATAATTGGGAAACTAGTCCCATTATATCCAGTCGGAGCCACCACACCAAACGGAAAAGGAGCTGCTTTTAAGGTCTGGACTGGGTGGTTTTCCCCGATGTTAATGCAGTGATTTTTGAGGCATCAACACCAGGCAAGGCCAATCAACCCAGAAACAATGCAAAAGTTTTCCCTCAGTGACTGTCCATCGCATGTGCTGATAGATTGTTTGGTTCATTCTAGAATTGTGCAATTCTTCCTTGCATGCCAGGCAGTTTTTCCCGAAAAAGAAAAAATAAAAAATGAAAAAGCATCCATAGATTATAGGGATCTATTTTTAGCAGCGGGATTTACATGCAAACCATTTTTAGAAACTCATTGCCAAGTGTCTTTTTTGCTATCTTTGTTACATGCATGTCATAAGCCCTAATTTCGCCAAATATACTTAAATGATGCCTTAAAGTTTCCTCTTCACATTTGATCTTGGACTTCTTGCATTCTTGAGGCATCTAGGAACCTCTTGCATAGTCAACACAACTTTTTCGGGTAAGTTTTGCTTTTCATGCCTTTTGCCACTTTTTCTATCGCTTTTTAGTTTTCGGCCTATATGAGTGTTGTTTCCTTGGTTTTATTGAACAACCACTGGTGTTTCAATGTGTTTTAGCTTATAGAAGTGTTGTTTCAAGTTTTTCATTACCTTTCCTTAATGTTGCACGCATAACATTGTTTTTGCACTCACATTCGTCGGTGCAATGACTCACTTCATGAGCTTCTTGGTTTCACTGTTTGATCGATTTCTACACTTGCCTAAATTGCATGAATGTCTATTCACTCAGATCTACACCAGTTTTTCACACGCACTTAGTCCTTCACATTTTCAGGTTGCTATTGGGCAGATTTGGGCTATCTTGGCCTTGATCTTGTGTCTCGTAGCGTGATTTGGGCATTCCTGGAAGTAAAGGCTCTACCTTGCCTCTAGGAATTACAGAGGTTGATCACACTGGCTCCTAGTTGTGCTTTATGTAATCCTGGGAAGGAGTGCCCAATCCTGCCCATTCAAACTACGCAATGCACAGTTCTAGCCAGCAACTTGACCTGACTATTTTGTGCATTGCGTAGTTTTAGTTAGCAATGAGGCTCACTGAATTGCGCATTGTGTAGTTTGAGTCAATAATCAGCCTCACTAGTAGCTGAGACTATGCAATGCGCTGTTCCAGTTGATAGTCTCCCAGCCTCCCAGAGTCAATGATGCACAATATTTCCCAACAATCACCAGTTTGTTGCTCAATTGATTCTTGTGTTTCTTGATGTTTTTTAGCTAACATTTTCATGCCGTGAGTGTCTTCTATGTCTCCAGGTTTTCATAGGTTTTTTAGAAGCTTCTCAATAGTACACATATCATGGCCTCCAAGAGAGCTAGATCAAAAGACACAGCTGAAAGAAGCACTGGAGATGTGATTGAGCAAGGGTCTATGAGCTTGCCCGTATACATAGACACACACTTGTTCATTGAGAAAGACATAAAGATCACATGGCAAGACATCAACACTATTTTCACACATATCTTTGAGGAGAATCTGGAGGACCGAAAAGTCTATGTAAACATCCATAAGTCGAGATTGTATAAGGTTGCATGTAGGTATCCCATATTCCTGTGTGCAAATGTGATCCACTAGATTGTATCACACACCAATCTTGAGAACACGATACTGAGCAGTGCCAGTGGAGTAGAGTTTACTTCCTTCAGGATGGAATATTATCAACATATGTACCATTTTCCACTACCGGTGATCAGGATGGATGCACCGTTCTACACTCCCAACGTCAACATGAATATAAGAGACATCTTCAAGTGTTGGGTAAGGGATCCATCAAAGTTTAGGATGACACCAAACCAGATATATAAGATGAAGACACTTAGGAAGGCTTACCAATTCTTAGTCATCTTCGCATGTCGCTTGTATGGCCAAGGGAGTACGAAAGCTTTTTCGCAGAGTTGGGTTTCTATGTTGGATCAACTGGAAAGTGAAGGAAAACATTTCAACTAGTCCATCATGTTGGCTCTCCATATGAAAGTGCATGTATCCAATGTCTGGAGTCCGCCCAAGGATCAACAAGCAATATTCTTCATATCTGCCTACCTACTTGATTCAATCTATGCTTGTCAATAGTTTCTTGACATGGGTTGGGCATGGACACCTTCAGAGAATGCTGTGAATGTATATTGCAAATTGTCATGGATAGGCTATCTGACCATTTCATCGCCTCACTATACATGATGATCTTTGAGCAAGATCTACCTTGCATGTCCTAAGCAGTAATGGAGGTATTGCTAAACATTGTAGATTGGTATGCCTCACCCAATGACACATTCATCAGGATGTACATTGCGAAGAAGGCTCCGCATGTGTTGCCGAGGTTTTCCATGAACAAGTTGGTCATGTAGGAGGTTGCATACCACATCTCGACAGGGTTATCAGCTAGATTGCACATGAAGAAGAAGGCACCATGGGCTATGCTTCCTGTGCGAGTTGGATTGCATGCAATCCAGAGTTTGAAAGAAGAAGATGTCAAGGTCGAGGAATTCAAGAAGTTTAAGTTCGACACCAAGAGTTTCAATCTGTATGATCCACATGGCTTTTTCAGGGACCACTGTGCGAGAGTGTACTATTCTTGGATCTAGGGGCGTGTTATTGGCTAGAGGAAGACCCATGGAGATATTGTTATAAATCCTTTAGGTTCAATGAACCAATCGGCATGGTAGTAGAGTGGCTAGCAACACTCAAGGAGACAACACCACAGGGAGAAACAACAACAACAGTCGCAAACAAAAACTTGTGCAAGAGGAAGATTACTGAAAGCACAAAGACGGAGCAAAGCTACAAGTTTAAGGAAGACCCACTTGTGGAAAAAATAACTTTGGAGATAGATGAAAATATGCGACAATGAGACTAGAGGATATCACAAAGAAAGAGAGAGAAGCAAACACTGGAAGATCCAGAGAGGAAGTTGTAGGAAGTCTAGTAGAAGCTCAAAGAAGAACAAGATCTGTGCATAAGAGAGAAGGAAGTGCAACATGAACAAGAATAGGAACAAGAATAATAATAGGAGGAAGTGCAAGGTGCACAAACAACGCAAACCATGCCAATATAGGTTGAAGACTCTGAACCAGCAGCAGATGAGGAACAGGGTGAGAAGCTGCAGGAACAAGAACTTACTTTGCAGGATGAACCGATAGTAGAAAATATGGACTTGGAGATGGAGCAGCCAGAAGAGGATCAGGACTGACCTCATGCCAAAAGAAACTGAGCTCACCCCACAAGGTTCACCAACTCCAACAACAGAGCAATTCCTACATGAACAAGGGGATACCATTCTCCTTGAGGATAATATGAGAATAGATGTGTACAACATAGCCTTTGATGAGTCACAACACATAGTTGTACAAGCATGTAGAGCGCGCACCCTAAATGAGCATGCATCACCTGCACACTTTGAAGAATGGGTGATTGTGTCAGATGTACGAAGACATCTAGCCACCTTGGCCGATGCTACAAAGGTTTATGCTGAAGCTATGAGCTAGAGTGTGAAGTTCTTAATATTAGAAAATGAGCACATGGATAAGGATTTGCAAGAAGCTAGATAGAAAGAGGAACGATCAACAGGATCTGCTAGAAAAGAGATGAAGAAATCCATACTTGTTGAAGTATCGTGTCTTGAGACAGTAACCCAGAGACTGTATGAAAGGTTCATCACCATGCACAAGGCAATTGTCCATCTACATGGTCAGCAACAACATTGCACCAAGATAGCGCAAACATTCACATATATACATGCTGCAGTTGATCATGTTCAGACATGGATAATGAGGTACAAGGGAGCCCCACTTCACTCGCACAAGATGATGAAGCTGAAGGCAGAATTGGACAAAGAGCACATCCAGAGTCTGATCTAGAACTATGAGGAATTCCCTGTTGCTCATCACCAGTGTTGAGGCTTCGTATGCATGATTGTACAAGAGTTTGGATGTCGGGGTGAGAAAGTATGGCACCCCATCGATTGGTACACTCACCGAGGCCAAAGAGAAGAACCAAGTCAGACTAGACCTTGATGCGTACTTTGATCAGTTGATGCTCATAACCACTAGCACAGATTTGCAAGTCAATGCAGATAACATGCGCATGTACATCGCCGGTCCAGCCTTGCTCAGGACTAAGCTTTGCATGTTATGGGAGGAGTTGGACAGAGGTTACAAAACAATGGAGGCAAGAGTTCGTTTCCAAAAAGACATCATCAAAGAGTACACAGACACCATTGCGCACTACCAAGCAGGTCATTATTTCATCACCGAGGATCGTAGAGAGGAGGTTGATGAGTTGTTCTTTTCACAACCGTCCAAGTCTTAGTGTTGTCTTGTTTGGTTGACTCAAACCATTTTTGTCCCACATGGGTATATGTGGAAAATGTATCATTTTTGTAAACATGATGTAAAGTAAAATTCCAAATGTCATTAGTGGAATGCAAACAATTATATGTAATGTAAAGAGTTATGTAATGAAGTTGAAGAGTCACGAGGGTAGTCCAAGAGTCACAAAGGGGAATGTTAAGGGTCACCCCACACTTTATTATAAATAGAACCTCATAACTCATAGAACATTCTTTTGGGAGCCAAGCTTTTTCTAGGAATTGCTTAGAGAGGGCTTGGAGAGTATTGTGATGAGCCTTGGTTTCTCCACAGTGCAAAGCGAGTACATATCTTTGGAGGAGCAGGAAATGTTAACGGTAACATTCCACTATTGGGGCTAGTGGCTATCATGGTTGTATGCATGGTTGGAACTTTCACTTTTATAATATAACAGAGCCAACACGACTTCATGCATATGTTGTTATTGTAGTTAGACTATTCTAGTTACTTTAACAATGTATGTTGTTTAACTTATGATTTTGTGTATGAACTATTTCGTATGTCATTGTATGAATCTTGTTGAAGTCGTGTTGTTGGTTTAACCCATCACTTTGGATTGTCGACTATTCTGCTTTCTAGCTTGTGATGTCATCCAACTCATGTGCTCCTTTCAGGCTGTGTACTATTACAGGCTTCTAAGGGGCACACTTCCTTTTCCCCATTCACGTGTTAGAACCTCCCCATGCATCTCTCCCAACTTACTGCAAGGTCACAAAATTGCTTCCAACAAGTATATCTTGCAAATCTTTGCGCGCTATCATAGTCAAGGCATAGATTTGCTATCCACTGTCGAGACTCCTACTCCAAACAGTCTGAGGTCTAGTTGGGAATTCTTACCAGGGAGATCCCCTAACATGTTGGTGGGTCCAACACCATCAACATTTCTGGTGCTATAAGGAGGGCTAGATGACAAGCTGAGTCCTCAAAGTCTATTATGAATCTCTATACATCTTTCATGACTAACTGTACAATTCATCCTCTGAGATGTATGTGTTATGGAAATAACTTTGAAATCCCGAAGGATTTCTAGAATGCTTTGTCACAATACACATATGAAGGTGAAGGGGAAACAACTTGGCCTAGGCATCTAGTTGCTTTTGAGGATCTCTATGATACCCTGGAAGACCCTGAGGATTATGTGGCCTGTTTGTTGTTCTTATTCATGCTTCGAGGTCACCCATTGCAATGGTGTGTCACACTACCTGATAAATATATTCACTCTTTCAATCACTTTGTTGAAGAGATAGATCATACTTTCCATCATTATGACCATAATGCACTCAAAAAAGAAATGCTTGAGTTACAGAAAGCACATGATGAATCCATTGTACAAAATTGGGATTGCTTTCGTAATCTCGCCTTTCAAATCCTAGAGGATGAAATTGATTGGAAATTTCTTCGTGAAAGATTTCAATATCTTCTTCACATTTTTGAAAACCCATAAGTGTTAGAATCATTCAAACCCATCCCAACATACCTCGATGTTAGAGCTGCTAAATCCAAGGTGGATAAGGTTGCTGTCATAAGTGACTGTCCGTCCTCATCTCATCAAACGGCTTTAACCCCGCAACATGAGGTGGGAGATGATGCACATCTATCTGTTGAACCATCACATCCTCCCACCCCACCTAATCTTGATCTCTTCATAGATTTGGCTAGAAAGACTGTTGGTTGTCACGTAGACTTGTTTCCTCAACCTCCATCCCCACGTTCTGTTGATCCTCCAGATTGTACTGTGCTATGTTCTCCCATTTTGGACTCCACACTTTTTTTTCACGAGGATCAAGTTTTCAACAGAGTTGGTGTTGAGCAGCCAACCTACGCTATCATTTATTATGAGTATGTGGGGGAATTTGAAGAAGAACCAACAATGAAGGATGACCTCCTTCTGTCTGCACATCATCCTCTTTTCCTTGACATCTTTATGGATTATGCCATTGTTAATTTTCCATGTGAGAATTAATTCCCGGGTACATCTACTTCCGATCATTCAAAAAATACACTGGATGTCAGTCTGTCATTGCATAGTGGAGAGGACACATCTGTGTTTGCAAATCCACTCAATATTTCATTTGTCATTTCTAGAAATGCAGAGGGTGAACATTTTTTCTTCTCATCAACCCCTCTGTACGATTCATCAGATCATGAGGATGTCGATGATTTTTTCAAATTTTTTGATCATGGTTGTTGTGATCTCTTTTCTCATTCATCTAATCATGATGTTGATTCATTCACTATCGATATTTCTAAGCCATCCGTCTTCGATGATCTACCTATTGATGAAGTGGAAACCCCACAAGATGTTGAGGCACTTCAGCCCAAGCTAATGGTTATGTCAGGTCCTCATTGTCTTGAGGTCGATTCCACTTCAGATCAGAAATCTATTGAAACACCAAAGGCTCCTCATCACTCTCCTGTTTACATTGAAGATCATTATAGTTCACATAATTCACATCCTCCACTTGAATCACATGATCCTATTACTCATGCATTGGAAGAATCATACACAACGAGCACTCTTGCTAAATGTAAGTTGTCTTTCTTTCTCATGTTTTCTCATTTGTCATAGTCAAAAGAGTGTGCATGTTTGTCATCTTCACACACTGTGATGTATAACCATGATACATCTGCATAATGTTTATCTTGCACTTTTATTCTTTTCTTTTCTGTGGATATTTTTAAACTTGGAGCGTTTTGGTCTTCACTGTTATATCTTTCTTGTTCGCTAGTTTACACGTTTATCTTTCTTGTAAACCACACCTTCACCAACATGGGTCAACCAATGCGCTAATGGCTACATTGGAAATATCACTTTATGTGAAGAGGCCCATGCATTGTTTAGTTTAGGAGTAGGAGTAGTGTTTTCTTTCTTGTTTTGCTTTGTTTGCATGCTTTCTTTGTTTATTTTGTTTTCATTGCTTTGCTTTCATTCACTTTTGTCCTTTGCTTTCTTGTTTGTTTGCTTATTTTGCACCCATAGGTTTAGTTTGCATGAAAACATGTGTGGCTCTCGAGACAAGCAAGGTAAAGTATAAGAGGACTTGTATAGCTACCAACACTTGGTTATCTATTGTCCTCTCTCTTTATGAAGAGCTTGTTGTCTTCAGTTGATGATACCTTGATGGAAAATACATTCTGTTCAAAGTGAGTCTTGGTGAAAACACAACACTTGCACTTTAACTAGTACCACCTACTCTAATCGGTTCTTTTGGGTTAACCCTTGTCAGCTCAATCAAGTAGAGTATGGTGAGGTGGAAAACCTTAACAAGTATTGTTAGTGGTATGTATAAGATACTTCTCTGGAGGGACAACCTCTTCTTCTCTCAATAAGTCGGGACCCCTCTTTTGCCTTCAAAATAAATAAGTCCATATGCATAGTTCTTTGAAAAATGAAAAAAATGAAAAAAAAAATGAATAAGGCGAAAGAAGAGAAAGGCTTCTTATGTAGAGAGGTGATGCAAGTAACTCCATTGGGGTACTGGCCAAGCTCACTAGCAGCGAAGCGATGCTTGTGTCCTTGCGTGACTCCGCTGAGGTACTATCCAGGCTTGCTGGGAGTAAAGCAACACTAGAGATGAAACTAAGACTCTAACATATATATTACTTGTGCACCAATATACCCGTCATCCCCAATCGAAACAACTAATTTGAATTGGATTGGTATGTACGCTGACCGATCAAAAGAATGGTAGGGGATATATCTTTAACTCAAGTTGAGTGTTGAAGCCACGATCATCGAAGAATTGAAAAATACTTCTGGAGGAGTTAGACTCGCTTTTCACGAACAAGGTACATACAGAGCGCTGCTGTTCTACCACTGTGTCGCCAATGTTGCAACAGCTACAACCACCCTGCAAAATTTTGCCTTTGCTTCGTTTTGGAGCCTCCCTCCTCGAAATCATCGTAGCTATCCTACACTGATAAGGTACTTGTGCTTATTTGATTTCATCTGTTGATTAACAACTTGTGTTCACTCACTTGTCCCTGCGGTCAACTACAAGATGACCATCACTTGGTTCACATCCGGTCAATGAGTTGTTGGGAAAAATTGTACAATCCTAAAGGGCAATCTGTCTTCCCCTCAAGAATTGCGTATAGTAGCCCAACAACTACCTTGCACTCAAAAATTTCACAGAGCAGGCCAGGGAGCCTTGCTATGGAAATTGTGTAGAGCAGACCATTCGACATTACTTTCAAGAAATGTGCAGTTCTAGCTAGCCTGCACTGCTCTCCAGAAATGAGTAGAGCAGGCCAAGACAATTGCATTGCTCCAGAAATGTGCAGAACTAGCCAGTTGCACTGCTCTCCAGAAATGCGCAGAGTATCCCAACATCACTGCTCTGGAAAATTGCACAGAGCTGGCTAGCCAACCAAGGCCACTTAGCCCAGAAACAATGCATAAGTTTTCCCTCAGTGGTTGTTCATCGCATGTGCTGATAAGTTGTTCAGTTCACTCCACAACTCCCCAATCCTTCCTTGCATGCTGGGTAGCTTTTCCCAAAAAAGAAAAAATAAAAAAGTGAAAAAGCATCCCTAGATTTTAGGGATCTATTTTTATTAGCAGGAGTTACATGCAAAACCGTTTTTAGAAACTCCCCGCCAAGTTTCGTTTTTTCCTAGATTTTTGGCTTGCGCGTCATGAAACCTAATTTCACCAAATCTACTTAAACGATGCCTCAGAGCTCATTCTTCACATTTGATTTTAGAGCTATGGCATTCCCAAGGCATCTAGGAATCTCCGACACAATCAACACAACTTTTATAGTTTTGCTTTTCATGCCTTTTGCCACTTTTTCTGTCATTTTTTAGTGTACGAGTGTTGTTTCCTTGGTTATATTAAATGACTGTTGGTGCTTCAATGTGTTTTAGCTTGTAGGAGTGTTGTTTCAAGTTTTGCATTACCTTTCCTTAGTGTTGCATGCATAACACTATTTCTTCACTCATAGTCGCCGTTGCGGCGACTCGCTTCATGAGCTTCTTGGTTTTTCCAATTGACTAATTTCTACACTTGCCTTAATTGCATGCATGTCTATTCACTCATATATGCACCAACTTTGCACATACACTTAGTCCTTCACGTTTTCAGGTTTCCATTGGGCAAAACTGGGCTATCTTGGTGTTGGGTCCCTATAGTACTAGTGATTACCCCATTACTATTGTAGTTATACCCCTTATTTATATTGTTGTGCCCCTATTTCCCCCATATTGTTATTAATGTGCCCCATAGAATCCCTCTATTGTTATTTTTGTGGCTTTATATTATTATTGTTAGGTCGGCTGGATTATATTGTGACTCCTTAGACTCCTGTATATAGAAAGGAGGTTTTGTCATTTGAATCATCCAAGAATTGTTCATTTATGTAATGTAAAGGAGGTTTCCCCCTCGAAGAGGCTGAATTCTAAGGCGTTGATCTATCTTTTCTATCTTTCTTGAGCTGGTTTCATAACATTTGGTATCAGAGCTTTGGATTCTAGGGTTTCGCTGCTCCAAACAGGTCATCGTGGAATTTTCACTATAACTTTTTTTCTGTGACGTTTCAGAAGTCGCAAAAATAATCCATTTGAGAAGAAATCGTGCTGAACCTTGGGTCCGAATTTCAGAGCTTTTCGCACTATATTTGCGGAGATATGATCTGAGGAAGTTGGTCTTTTTGCAGACTCCTGAATTACACTCCAAACAGGTGACCTGGGGAAAATAGTCATAAATTTCTCTCTGGGGATCGGATTGAAATTTCGTAAGAAGGTACAGAAAGAGGACAGACTGTAGTTTCTTGTATGCATTTTTCAAATCCATAGGTCAAAACAGTGACTCGTGGCACGTCGTACAAGTTTTCTCTACTGAACTAGTCTATAATCAAGTCACTGTGGGAGATTTCGCATAACTCTTCCTTGGAGAAACCAATTTGGGTCAGACTTGTGGCATTGGAAAGAGGACACAGAAGGCTATTATAGGTCAAAATTTTAGAACTGGATGATTCGAAATACATTAGATTCAATATCAGGCTTCTACAAAGTGAAAAAAGGTGTGTAGTTTTTTTTTAAATTTTTGCGTAAGCTTGGTTTGAAGGAATTCAAAGGGCATATTAAAGCATTATTATCGGTAACTGATGCCCTGAGGAAATAAAATGCAAACACCTAGTAAGGAACCTGAAAGCTCTAGCATGACTCATGAAGAAGAGGAAGAAATGCTACATGATATATCAAAATTACAAGAACAAGTACAACAAATGTCACGCTCACAAAAGCTAACAGAAGCTAAGATAAATGGCGTGGAATCTAAGATAAATGGAGTGGAATCTAAGATAGAGGGCATGATGGATGATTTGAAGACAGATTTGAAGACAGACATGGCAGATTTGAAGACAGATTTGACAAATTTTCTACAAGAAATACTTACTGAGGGTGAAAAGGGTGTAAAGGAAACTCATGATGTAAACAAAAGAAATGTTAATCATGATTCCATAGACTCTAATGTTGGATCGCAGACCCACCATATTCCAAAAATCGATATGAGGAAGTTTGATGGCAAGGATCCTGCCACATGGATATTACAGATGGAGTAGTTCTTCGATCTCAATAATGTGCAAAACACACAAAAGGTACGTATGGCAACTTTATATTTGGAACCAAATCAGTTTGTATGGTATCAATGGCTTTGCTCTCGTAAAAATTTTATCACTTGGGCAATTTTTACGGAAGAATTGATAGCACATTATGAGAATACAAAAAGCAACACTTTTTTTAGCCAATTGATAAGTCTCAAACAAAAGGGTTCAATAATGGAGCACATTGAGGAGTTCCAAAAATTGAACATAAGGGTAAAAGATATTCCAGAGGAGCATAGGATTGATGTGTTCATAGGGTCTTTAAAGGATAATATCCAACATGATGTTCACCTTTGGGAACCTGATTCATTAGAGAAGGCATTCAGGTTAGAAAGAAAAATGGAAAGCAAAATTATGGCAACCAGGAAGCATAACACTCACAACTATAAAGACGGAAGTGTTGTTGCCCCTAGTCTTCCACAACCTATAAGGTTGACACCACAACAATTGGAAGAAAAAAGAGCAAAAGGGCTTTGTTACAGTTGTGATAGCAAATACACTAAAGGTCATAAGTGTGCTGAGAAGAAATTATTCTACATAGATTGTGAAGAGGAAGAAGAAAAGGAGCAAGAAAGGTCAAAAGAAGAGGATATGCTCCAGGAACAAAGCCTAGATGAAGAACAAATAAATCTAACCATATCTTGTAATGCATTGGCGGGAATTACCACTCCTCAAACCATCAAGATAGAAGGACAAATCAAGAAGAAAAAGGTAATAGTGTTGATTGATTCAGGAAGCACCCACAATTTTATTCATTGTAGGGTAGCAAAAGAATTGAATTGCTTCCTATATCCAGCACCAGAGTGTCAAGTGATGATTGCAAATGGAGGAACAATAAATTGCTATGGAAAGTGCCATAATATCAAGCTATCCATGGGAGAATATGTATTGACTAGCCCAATGCTTTCCATTCCAATGGGAGGTGCTGATGTTGTACTAGGAGTCCAATGGCTACAATCCTTGGGTACAATAGCTTTTAATTTTCAAGAACTTTTCATCAAATTTTCTACGAAAGGAAAGGAAGTTGAATTAAGGGGTATTGCAGGGAAACCAGGAAAGATAATCAAATCTAATGGTATGACAAAGCTTCTGAAAAAGGAGCAAAGGGGTGTAATTGCACAATTATGTTCGCTAGATGTTTCCACATCAGAATCATCTATTTCTCCAGATCTCCAAAAAGTCCTGGACAATCATTCCAAGGTATTTGAGACTCCCAAAGGTCTCCCACCTATGCATGATCATGATCATGCTATTCATCTGATTCCAGGAAGTGTTCCTCCAAACATCAGGCCGTACAGATATCCCTATGTCCAAAAAAGTGAAATTGAACGTATGGTTGCAGAAATGCTAGAGGCTGGTATAATTCAACCGAGTCAAAGTTCTTTCTCTGCTCTAGTAGTATTGGTGCACAAGAAGGATGGATCATGGTGCATGTGTCTGGATTATAGGGAGTTCAACAAGCTCACTATTAAAGATAAGCTCCCCATTCCTGTCATTGATGAATTACTGGATGAATTGCATGGATCAATTTACTTCACCAAGTTGGATCTTCGTTCAGGATATCATCAAATCAGAATGAAGATTGAAGACATTCCGAAAATGTCATTTAGAACTCATGAGGGTCATTATGAATTTTTGGTCATGCCTTTTGGCCTTACCAATGCACCTTCAACATTTCAAGGTTTGATGAATTCAATTTTCAAACCATTCCTTAGAAAATTTGTGTTAGTATTTTTTGATGATATACTTATCTACAGCAAGTCTTGGAAGGATCATGTTGAACATGTTGACAGGGTGCTACAACTATTGGAGGAGAAACAATTATATGCAAAAAGATCCAAATGTTTCTTTGGAGTCCAGGAGGTGGAATATTTGGGTCATATTGTATCTCATGAAGGAGTTAAGGTAGACCCTAGCAAAATTAAAGCCATTAAGGAATGGAAAATCCCCACATCCATAAAGCATCTGCGCGGATTTCTTGGGTTGACAGGGTATTATCGCAAGTTTTTTAAGAATTATGGGAGAATAGTAGCACCTCTAAGGACATTATTGAAGAAAGATGCATTTTCATGGACTCCGGAAGCAACAAAGGCCTTTGAACATATTAAAGAGGCAATGTGCCAAGCACCGGTCTTAGCTACATCGGACTTCACAAAAAACTTTATTGTGGAATGTGATGCTTCAGGAAATGGAATTGGTGTTGTTCTAATGCAAGATGAAAGACCCATTGCTTTTGAAAGTCGTCCAATCAAGGGAAAGTTTTTAAGCAAAGCTATTTATGAGAAGGAAATGTTGGCAATACTCCATGCACTTAAGAAATGGCGACCCTACCTAATGGGAAGACACTTCAAGGTAAAAATGGATCATGATAGCCTTAAATAATTTTTAGAACAAAGATTATCCTCTGAAGAGCAACAAAAGTGGGTCACAAAGATGTTGGGTTATGACTTTGAAATCATCTACAAAAAAGGGAAGCAAAATGTGGTGGCAGATGCACTCTCAAGAAAGGATGAGGATGTGGAAGCATTGTTGTGCGCTATTTCTATTATCCAACCAGATTGGATAAATGAAGCAAGGGAGGAATGGAAGAATGACGAATAAGTGTGGGCACTTATTCGAAAGCTACAACAAGATTCCAATACGTCTGATACATTTAGCTGGCAAAATGATTCGTTATGGTACAAAGATCGCTTATACCTCTGTAAGAATTCCCAGCTGAAACAAAAGATTCTTATGGAATTGCACACTTCTCCCTTAGGAGGGCACTCAGGATTTTTATAAACTTACCACAGGGTTAAGAAGGAATTTTTTTGGGATGGCCTTAAATCAGATATTTAAAAGTTTGTGGCGGAATGTTTGGTTTGCCAACAAAATAAAGTTGAAACAATTAAGACACCGGGTCTATTACAACCTTTATCCATTCCAAGCCAATGTTGGGAGGAGGTTTCAATGGATTTTATCACAGGTTTACCCAAGTCTGAGGGAAAGAGTGTCATCATGGTGGTAGTTGACAGACTTACCAAGTATGCATACTTTTGTGCATTATCACATCCATTTAAAGCCAATACAGTTTCTACTGCATTTATGGAAACAATTCAAAAGCTACATGGAAACCCAAAAATTATTGTAAGTGACAGAGATCCCATTTTCATTGGAAATTTTTGGACAAAATTATTTTCTTGTCTTGGTACTCAGTTAGCTCATAGCTCATCTTATCATCCTCAATTTGATGGGCAAACTGAGATAGTAAACAAATGTTTTGAAGGATATCTTCGTTGCTTTGTATCTGATAAACAAACACAATGGGTCAAATGGTTGCCTCTAGCTGAATGGTGGTATAACACTTCCTTCCATACAGCAACAAAAATGACCCCATTTATGGCACTTTATGGGTATCAACCACCATCCATCACATCATATTTAAGAGAAAATTCTAAGGTTCAGGCAGTGGAACATCACATCTAACATCAACAACAAGTCCTCCAACTCTTAAAGGATAACCTTGTGTTGGCACATAATAGAATGAAACAACAGGCATATTAACATCGCAGTGAAAGAAGCTTTGATGTAGGTGATTGGGTATTCCTACGGCTACAACCATATAAGCAAATGTCCCTCAAGCAAGCTAAGAAGGATAATAAATTATCACCAAAGTATTATGGTCCGTACAAGGTGTTGCAAAAGATTGGTACTATGGCATACAAATTGGAGCTTCCTGCAGCTTCTCGATTGCACCTAGTTTTCCATGTTTCATGTTTAAAGAAGGTTATAGGCGACAAGCTCCCAGTTCAAACAATATTGCCAGAACTTGATGAGGAAGGAAAAATTATATTGGAACCGGAAGCAATTATAGAAACAAGAACTCGAAAGCTATGAAATCAATCAATTTCAGAGTATCTTATCAAGTGGAAGAACTTATTCGCTGAAGATTCCACATGGGAGGATGAGAATTTTATTCAGAAGTATCCACTGCTCTCCAGAAATGAGTAGAGCAGGCCAAGACAATTGCATTGCTCCGGAAATGTGCAGGACTAGCCAGTTGCACTGCTCTCCAGAAATGCGTAGAGTAACCCAGCATCACTTCTCTAGAAAATTGCACAGAGCTAGCTAGCCAACCAAGGCCACCTAGCCCAGAAACAATGCATAAGTTTTCCCTCAGTGGTTGTTCATCGCATGTGCTGATAAGTTGTTCAGTTCACTCCACAACTCCCCAATCCTTCCTTGCATGCTGGGTAGTTTTTCCCAAAAAAGCAAAAATAAAAAAGTGAAAAAGCATCCCTAGATTTTAGGGATCTATTTTTATCAGCAGGAGTTACATGCAAAACTGTTTTTAGAAACTCCCCGCCAAGTTTCGTTTTTCCTAGATTTTTGGCTTGCACGTCATGAAACCTAATTTCGCCAAATCTACTTAAACGATGCCTCATATCTCATTCTTCACATTTGATCTTAGAGCTATGGCATTCCCGAGGCATCTAGGAATCTCCGACACAATCAACACAACTTTTCTATGTAAGTTTTGCTTTTCATGCCTTTTGCCACTTTTTCTGTCATTTTTTAGTGTATGAGTGTTGTTTCCTTGGTTATATTAAACGACTGTTGATGCTTCAATGTGTTTTAGCTTGTAGGAGTGTTGTTTCAAGTTTTGCATTACCTTTCCTTAGTGTTGCATGCATAACACTATTTCTTCACTCACAGTCGCCGTTGCGGCGACTCGCTTCATGAGCTTCTTGATTTTTCCAATTGACTAATTTCTGCACTTGCCTTAATTGCATGCATGTCTATTCACTTAGATATGCACCAACTTTGCACATACACTCAGTCCTTCACGTTTTCAGGTTTGCATTGGGCAAAACTGGGCTATCTTGGCCCCGATCTTGTGTATCGTAGCATGCTCTTCACATTCATGGCAGTCAAGGCTCTACCTTGCCTCCAAGAACTCCATAGAGGCTGCCCACATTGGCTCTTAGCTGTGCTTTGCGCAATCCTGGGAGGTAGTGCCCAGTATTGGCCACAACCTGGCGTGACTCTTCTACGCATTATGCAGTTTCAGTCAGCAGTCAACTTCATTAGACTATGCATTACGCAGTTCCAGTCAGCAGTTAGCCTCACTAGCAACGGAGACTACGCAATGTGCAGTTCTAGCTGAGAGTCTCCTGGCCTCCTGAAGTCATTGCTACACACTCTTGCTCAACAGTGACCAGTTTGTTTCCTGATTGATTCTTGAGTTGTTTTTTGTTTTTTAGCTGACATTTTCATGCCTTGTGTTAGTATCTGTCAGTCCTACCAGTCACCAGTGATCAAATGTGCTCTTTCAAAGTTTTTGTTAGGGTCCCAGGTCAAGTTTTTTATGGTTTCAGTAGGTCTCCAAATAAAAAAACTTTGATCATTGGTTGGTATGTCTAGGTTAGTGCTACTCCCTTCAGCATTCATGAATATCAGTATTCATCATGGTCATGTCATTTTTCAAGTGTTACAGGTCATTGATGAGTCAAATAATCATATAGGTCTTGGTCTAGGTCATCATTTGTAATTGTTATCATTATGTAAGTTTTAAGCTAAAAAAACCATGTTTATGGTATTGAGTCCACACATAAGGGAGTTAACATCTTAGGAAGCATATGTAATAAAGGTAAAAGTACTACTTCAATTCATAAAGGTATTACTGCAAAACACCTCACTTTTGGTTTCAAAATGAAGGATGATGTCATGTCATGACATATGAAAAAAAGTGAAACAGACCATACAAATATTTATTTCACTCATTCAATTGGCATTGAGCACTAATTAACTAGCAAAGACCATCTTAGTACAACAAGCATCGAAGGACACTCTCAAAAGGTGATTGGCACCCCCTCCAAAGCTCCACGCTGCGTTTTCAGCCAACCACACTGCGTTTTTGACCCTTCGCTACGTTTTCACTTCTAGAGGCAAAGAATACATCTCCAAAGGTTTTATGTGGCCAATGAAGGTTCCATCAGCCTATTGACAAGTAAGTTAAAGCTCTTGCCACCTCCTATCAACATTTATTTCATCTTTTCAGTGGAGAAACCCTCCCACAGTGCCCACACACGTTTTTGGTGGGTGAGATCCATAGTTTGGGTTGCGAGAAAATATATCTAGTTCACTACCTATTCTACCCTTTTCCACACCAAAATACACTTCCCACAACCTTTCTTACGCTTCCTCCCTCATTTCCCTAACCTCTAGACCTAACCCTAACTTTGACGCTATGATTTTGGTAGTTTTTAGGGTTAGGATCGTGTTTAAATTTCCTGCACTAATCCCTACCCTCTCTTTATCATTTTCCACCTCCCTAAGTTTCCTAACACACCTCCCTACCTCCCCAATTTTTATTACCCACATATCTTCTCCCTAACCCATTCATCCCCTCACCTAAATAAACTAATCCCAATCCCCTACTCCCTCTAAAAACTGTTTTTCCCATCTCTTACACTAGGGTTTTGCTTTGCAATTGTAAACAATGGAGGGAGGAAAGAAGCCATACAACAAAGGAGGTCAGGTGTCAAGGTTTGAGCCACTTGACACTAAATAATTAAAGTATTTATCATTTTCCAACCAACGTTTACAAAAGGTGGGAAGTTTAGGGTTTTGTGAGCAAATTCAACAAGTAGGATATCATGCCAAGTTAACAAGTATTTTTTCCACAACCTCAGGAGTGATAAGGTAAACATTGCAGGGTTCAACTTCATCATTTCAACTGAGGCCATAGCTACAACTACACGGATACCAAATAGTGGAGAAAAATGGTTTAAACACTCAGATTTGGATGTTCTAAACTATAAATATTTCACAAAAATTCAGTATAAAGAGGCTCCCAAGAGTATTTTTCCTTTTGGACTGTTGCTTGAAAATTTTGCTCCATTAATGAAGTTCATTATGAAATATTTTACATGTGAGGGCAGGTTTTCAACAATGTATAAGTATCATATAATATTATTTATGTACTTCACTAGTGTAAAGCCTCTCAACCTATGTTACTACCTCTACAGAAATTTAGTTAAGATGGCAAAGAAAGTGAAAAATAGAAAGGGTGATCACCAAGCTAGTCTCTACCACCATGATTTAATTAAAATCATTGTCCTACACCAGCTTGAACATATGAACATCTCTTGGGAAACCTTCATGTAGTCCACAATTTTTTTGCCTTCTACTAGTCAACCTACTAGCCACAGTACACCACCAACATCATCCAAACTAAGGGAGGTTGGATCATCTAGCAGAGTTTTAGTGAAGAGGATACCTAGGGTAGAAATCACTCAGACCTATATCAGAGGGAAGAGGCTTGTGTTTTCTCCTAGAGGAGAAGAAAGGGACAATCCTAATTTAGTTGACAGGGAAGCATCTCCACATCAACATGAGACATCATTCCATGAGCATATTCATGAAAAACAAGGAAAATCATTGAAGCAACTTTTCATTGAGAAAGAGGCTGAGATTAGAGGTTTGAAAGATGATTGGCTAATGTCGACTTCATGATTTCATTTTTGCAACAGGAAAATAGGAAATTCAAAGTGAATCAAATGCTAATGTCAAAACCTAGAATGGGTGTAGCAGATGGGCTAGAGAGGATGACACTGGGCCAGAGACATTGACACAGACCCCAGAGGTTGACACTGGGAGATTTCGTGGGGAAGATTGGAGCTGAGAGCTGGATAGGGTGATGCAGTCCCTATTAGGGTGACAGAGAGCAGCAAAAGTGTTGCAGTGTTGCTGTGGGATCATTCATCCAGTGATTTAGCCAGTATATATGTCTCTGACTGAAAAGTACTACTGCTGAGGGCATTCTCTATTAGGTGAGCCATTTCTGGCACCCGATTGTATTATGAAACTGCTTAATAATAAAACCCTCAGATAGCTGCATCGATTTTCCCGCATTGGGTTTTTGCAGGGACATTAGTCCAAAAACAATAGTGTCACTTGTGTGCTTGTTTTCCTTCAATTGATGATCTGTATGTGTTGAAACTGTACTTGTATTTATTTTCAGTGTTTACATGGTAAATAGCTTGTTAATTAACAGAACAAGTAGGAAGAAATAAATCAGATAGTAAGAAGAATTTCTAATGGATAGACTTAGAAATTTCAACAACAAGGTCGTTGGCCCATATGTGTTTTGTTAGTTGGGCGGGTCCGCCAGTGGGTGGCCCACCCACCAAATTAATATATATGGTTATACGTTGGGAAGGGGTGGCAAGGTTGGTAGCCCGCCACCCCTATTTTTGTTTTTTATTTTTTTTAATAATATGGACAAAATCCACTAACCGGATTTTAAGGGTCACTAGAAAAATTAAGTAGGTGACAATTTCACCATATATGACCATCGATAGGTGCCAAATTGTCGTTTTGTTAATGGCCACCAAATTTGGCCGAACTCCCAAATTTGGCAAGCCTCCAAATTTAGTTAGCGTTATGCTAAATTTAGCCACTAGGGCCAAGTTGACCAAAACTGACTAAAAATATCTTGAGCATACGAACTCAGATTTGAATGGTGTTTATGTCGCTAGAATCAGGACGATGAACTCTATGTTCTGGTCTTGGTTTCAACAAAATCTGAATTTTTTATTTTTATTTTTGAGCTTTTCCAAAGCCATCTGGATCACTCCTACTATGGTTAATCATTTCCATGTTCCTATATTCGACTATGTCAATGATGAAAAGGTTTTTCTCCCTCATCTTCATATTCCAACTCTTACTTTGGAGCATGTCCCCTTCAAGGAGACAAGAAGGCCCTCCTTTTAAAATACTAGTTCATCCAACCACGCTATGTTTTTGACCCTTCGCTACATTTTCACTTCTAGAGGCAAAGAATACATCTAAAAAGGTTTTATGAGGCCAATGAAGGTTCCATCAGCCTATTGAAAAGTAAGTTAAATCTCTTTCCACCTCCTATCAACATTTATTTCATCTTTTCAGTGGAGAAACCCTCCCACAATCCCCACACTACGTTTTTGGTAGGTGAGCTCCATAGTTTGGGTTGCAAGAAAATATACCTATTTCACTACCTATTATACCATTATACACACCCAATTACACTTCCCACAATATTTCTTACCCTTCCTCCCTCATTTCCCTAACCCCTAGACCTAACCCTAGCTTCTACGCTGCGTTTTTGGCAGTTTTTAGCGTTAGGACTATGTTTAAATTTCCTACACTAATCCCTACCCTCTCTTTATCATTTTCCACCTCCCTAAGCTTCCTAACACACCTCCCTACCTCCATAATTTTTATTAACCACATATCTTCTCCCTAACCCCTTCATCCCCTCACCTAAATACACTAATCCCAGTCCCCTGCTACCTCTAAAAACTCTGTTTTTCCCATCTCTTACACTAGGGTTTTACTTTGAAATTGTAAACAATTGAGGGAGGAAAGAAGCCATACAAAAAAGGAGGTTAGAAATCAAGGTTTGAGCCACTTGACACCAAATAATTAAAGTATTTAGTATTTTCCAACCAACGTTTCCAAAAGGTGAGCTGTTTAGGGTTTTGTGAGAAAATTCAACAAGTAGGATATCGAGCCAAGTTAACAAGTCTTTTTGCCACAAACCTTAAGAGTGATAAGGTCAACATTGCAGGGTTCAACTTCATCATTTCAACTGAGGCCATGGCTACAACTACAGGGATACCAAATAGTGGAGAAAAATGGTTCAAACACTCAGATTTGGATGTTCTAAACTATAAAGCTTTCACAAAAATTCAGTATAAGGAGGCTCCCAAGAGTGCTTTTCCTTTTGGACCGTTTCTTAAAATTTTTTCTCCATTATTGAAGTTCATTATGAAATATTTTACATGTGAGGGAAAGTTTTAAACAACGCATAAGTATCATATCAGATTATTGATGCACTTCACTGGTGAAAGCTTCTCAACCTACCTCACTACCTCTACAAAAATTTAGTTAAGATGGCAAAGAAAGTGCAAAACAGAAAGGGTGATCACCAAGATAGTCTCTACCACCATGCTTTAATTAAAACCATTGTCCTACACCATCTTGAACAGATGAACATCTCTTGGGAAACTTTCATGCAATCCACATTTTTTCTGCCTTTTACTAGTTATCCTACTAGCCACAATACACCACCAACATAATCCAAACCAAGGGAGGTTGGCTCATGTAGCAGAGTTTCAGTGAAGAGGACACCTAGGATAGAAATCACTCAGACGTATATCAAAGATAAGAGGATTTTTTTTGCTCCTAGAGGAGAGAAAAGGGCCAAGCCTACTTTAGTTGACAGGGAAGCATCTTCACATCACCATGAGACCTCATTCCATGAGAATATTCATGAAAAACAAGGAAAATAATTGAAGTGACTTGTCATGGCCAAAGAGTTAGAGATAAGAGGTTTCAAAGATGATTTAGTTAATGCCAACCTCATGATTGCAATTTTATAGCAGGAAAATAGGAAACTCAAAGTGAATCAAATGATAATGTCAAAACCTAGAATGGGTGTAGAGAAAATTGAGGAAACTTAAGTTAAATTCAAGCCAAAGAGGCCTAGAACCAAGGGCATGAAAAGGAAAGTAGACCAAATGAGTGAGCCATCTACACCTTTGGAACACGAAGACATTAACAAATCCATTGAACATGATTTTGAGAAACATAGGGAGTATTTGTTGGATAAAGTTAATTTCCACTTGGAGAAGATCCTTGAAAGGGAAAATAGGGCCAACAACTTGCAAAGGCACATGGCTAGGCATTATTACACCAAAAATAGGGTTTCCCAAATCAGAATTCAAAACTTGAAGAGAAAACTAAAGGAAACCCTAAATCAACAAAACGATGGGGACAAGCTTGAGTTGTTGGCTGAGGCTTCACTATTAGCTTGAGAATCATTACCTAGCTCCAAGGAAGAAATTGCAAACACTTTGAACAAATTTTGGACTTTTTTAAAGATTTTGGGCATTTTGGAAATTTTACACAGTTTTTGGGCAGAAAAGTTAGTGTGTCCCACACTACGTTTTTGCTAGAGGCCTTAAAATCATGAAAAGATTGCATTTTTGGATTCCTTATGACCTGCACATTAAAGTTATGTAACTGGAGATCCATATCAACAGATTTTTCTAGGTCAAAAAGTTAAAAAAGTACAAGAAAATCCCCTTTCTGCCATGTTTTTCAGAGGCATGCTACGTTTTTGGAGTAGATGTGGGAGAAATGGTTTTTGGAGATCTAGAAGCAGTCCTTTTCGGTGCTTGAAGATTCTATGGTGTAGTAGACAAGCAGAGATTTATCTAGCATTTTTTAGATCTTGATTTGGAGCTCAGGAACCCCTCTAAAAGTCACTTACAAGCGGCATGCTATGTTTTCTCCAAGAACGCTACGTTTTTAGGCAATTCGCTACGCTTTTGCCTAGAACTCATTTTTCTCAGTTTGCTCAGTCTAGTTTGACTTTTGCTGATGTAATTTGTCATTTTATGGACTGTGATAATGCATTGAGGTGTAATTATGTTTGTCAAATTCAAAATTAAGTAGATTCATGTTTGTATAGGTTCTTATGGTCAAATGAATTAGTTTTGCACCAAATTGGGAGTTGGTTTCTAACCTCCCTAGTCTTAGGTATGGTTGGAGATATTCTTGTAAGCAATTCCTTGAGTGTTGGATTCGACCCTTGAGAGGGAGAAATTGATATTTTGATCTAGATGTAACCCAATATAAGTTAGCGAAAGGGTTGGAAATTAGTGAGTAGAACTCTTGGAGCTTTTACTTCATCACTTTTTACAGGAAATCAAAGGACAATTGCAACTATTATTAAGGAATTCTTGTGTTATGAGTTTGCGATAATTTTTTCTCTCTGTTATAGTTTTATATGAATTATAATTTCATCTTCTTTCCATATCTATGATTTCAGTGATTTTCCTAAGAGGTTTTAAACAAAATTCTTAAGTTTAAGCTCTGTTTTGTTAGGAACTTCATGTTTATGTCACTTATCTTCAAATGAATTCATGCTTGGCATGCTCATTTTGATATTTTCTTTTCCACCCTACACTACATCGACAAAATCTCAAAGTATCACAAAGGCATAACTACCTTGCTCCTTTATATCTCTTGCAACTGAAACCTTTGATCCAACAAAACTCTAAATTTCAAAACCCTAGAGCTGAACATACCTAGCCTAATATCTTTTTCCCATTCTAGTCATATTTGGCTGTGAGATTTATAGAGAGAGTCCTCTCTAGTTTAGCAGGGCTAGATGCCGAACCCTAAGTGGTTTGAGGTTACCTCTGTCGATCTCCTTTCTTAGCCTTGGGATATTGTGGAGGATAACACTGTGAATGTCTTCTCTATCTCCAAGTACCACAGATTTTTGAGCAGCTTCTTAGCATTACAGGTATCATGGCCTCCAAGAGAGCTAGATCAAAAGACACAGTTGAAAGAAGTACTAGAGATGTGGTTAAGAAGGGTCTATGAGCTTTCCCATTTACACATAAACACACCTATTCATTGAAAAATACATCAAGATCACATGGAAAGACATCAACACTATTTTCGTAGGCATCTTTAAGGAGAATCAAGAGGACCAACAAGTCTATGTAAACATCCATAAGTTGGTATTGTATAAGGTTGCATGCAGGTATCCTGTATTCCCGTGCGCAGACGTGATCCACTGGACTATCCCACACACCGATATTGAGATGACGATACTGAGCAGTGTCAATGGAGTAGAGCTTTCTTCCTTCAGGACGAAATATTATCAGCAAATGTATCATTTTCCACTGCCAGTGAGCAGGATGGATGCATTGTTCTACACTCCCAACAACAACACAAATACAAGAAACATCTTGAAGCATTGGGTAAGGGATCCATCAAAGTTCAGGATGACACCCAACCAGATATACAAGATGAAGACACTTAGGAAGGCTTACCAATTCTTGGTCATCTTCGCATGCTGCTTGTATGGCCAAGGGAGCACGAAAACCTTCCCGCAGGGTTGGGTTGCTATGTTGGATCAACTGGAAAGTGAAGGAAAACCTTTCAACTGGTTTAACATGTTGGCTCTCCATCTGAAATTGCATGTATCTAATGCTCAGAGTCCACCCAAGGATTAGAAATCAAGATTATTCATGTCTTCCTACCTGCTCGATGCAATTTGTGCTCATCAATAGTTTCTCGACATGGGTTGGGCAGGGACACCTTTAGAGAATGTTGTGAATGTATATTGCAAATCACTTTCAGACTGGAGCTACCAAGGAGTCATGGCTTGACTATTTGAGCATTTCTGCGCCCCTCTGTACACAATGATCTTTGAACAAGATTCGACTTGCATGTCACAGGCACAATGGAGGAATTGCTAAACATTGCAGATTGGTACATCTCACCCAATGACACCTTCATCATGATGTACAATGCGGAGAAGGCTATGCATGTGTTGTCGAGGTTTACCATGGACAAGCTGGTCATGCAGGAGATTGCATACCACATATCGACGAGGTTATCAAATTGAACAGGAAGAAGAATGCACCACAACCTATGTTTCCCTTGCAAGTTGGGTTGTATGCAATCCAGAGTTTGAAAGAAGCAGATGCCAAGTTCGAGGAATTCAAGAAATTTATGTTCAACACCAAGAGTTTCAATCCGTATGATCCACATGGATTTTGCAGGGACCATTGTGTGAGGGTGTACTATTCTTGGATCCATGGTGTATGTCATTAGTTAGAGCAAGACCCATGGAGATATTGTTATAACTCCTTTAGGCTCAATGAACCGGTCAGCATGGCAGTAGAGTGTCTAGCAAAACTCAAGGTAACAACACCACAGGGAGAAAAAATAACAACAACAACAAGCAACAAAATTGTGCAAGACAAAGGCAAGAGGAAGATTTCTGAAAGTACAAAGATAGAGAAAAGATACAAGTTTATGGAAGACCCACTTGTGGAAAAAGTATCTTTGGAGATAGATGCAAAGAGGCGATCGTGTGATCGGAGGATAGTGCAAAGAAAGAGAGAGAAGAAAAGACTGAAAGATCCAAAGAGGAAGTTGCAGGAAGTCCAATAGAAGCTCAAAGAAGAACAAGAGATATGCAGAAGAGAGAAGAAAGTGCAACATGAATAGGAACAAGAACAAGAACATGAACAGGAATAGGAATAGGAATAGGAATAGGAATAGGAATAGGAATAGGAATAGGAATAGGAATAGGAATAGGAATAGGAATAGGAATAGGAATAGGAACATGAACATGAACAAGAATAGGAGGAAGTGCAAGACGCACAGACAACAAAAACCGCACCAAACAGGTTGAAGACTCTTAACCAGCAACAGATGAGGAAAAAGGTGAGTAGCCACAGGAACAAGAGCTTGCTCTGCAGGATGAACCTATAGTAAAGCAGATGGACTTGGAGATGGAGCAGCCAGAACAAGATCAGAACAATGATCTCATGCCAAAAGAAACAGAGGTCACTCCATAGGCTTCACCAGCTCCAACAATAGAGCAAGTCATTAGTGAATAAGGGGATACCATTCTCCTTGAGGATAACCTGGGAACATATTTGTATAACAAAGCCTTTGATTAGTCACAACATAAAGTTGTACAGGCATGTAGAGTGCACACCCTGGACGAGCATGCATCACTTGCGAACTTTGAAGAATGGGTGATTGCAAATGTATGAAGACATCTAATCACGTTGGCTGATGCTACAAAGGCTTATGCTAAAGCCACGATCTCGAGTATGAAATTCTTGATAGCAGAAAACGAGTGCATCGCTAAGGCATTGCAAGTAGCCACGCAAAAAAAGGAACAATCAACAAGATCCACTAGAGCAGAGATGAATAAAGCCATACTTGCTAAAGTATCCTCTCTTGAGGCAGTTACGTGGAGGCTGTATGATAGGTTCGTCACCGTGCACAAGGTATTTGTCCTTCTACATGGTCATCTACAACGCTGCACCAAGATAGTGCGAACACTCATAGATATACAGGCTAGAGTTGATCATGTACAAACATGGACAATGAGGTACAAGGGAGCCTCGTTTCACTTGCACAAGATGATGAAGCCATAGGTAGAGTTGGAAAAAGCACACATCCAAAGTCTAATCTGGAACTATGAGGAACTCTTGCCGCTCATTACCAGTGTTGAGGCTTCGTATGCACGGTTGTACTAGAGTTTGGATGTCATGGTGAGAAAGTATGGCACCCCGTCAATTGGTACACTCACCAAGGCCAAAGAGAAGAACCAAGTCATAATCGAGCTCGATGCATACTTTAATCAGTTGGTGCTCATGAACACCAACATAGATTTGCAATTCAACGCATATAACATGCACATGTACATCATCAGTTCGAATTTGCTCAGGACTAGGCTGCGCATGTTACAGGATGAGTTGGACAGAGCTTCCAAAACAATTTACTCAGAAAGAATGGAGACAAGAGTTCGTTTCCAGAAAGACATCATCAAAGAGTACGCGGACACCATTGTGGACTACCAAGCATGGCATCAGTTTTTCATTGAGGATCATGGAGAGGAGGTTGATGAGTTGGTCTTTCCACAGCCGTTCGAGTCCTAGTGTTGTCTTGTCTGGCCGACTCAAGTCATTTTTGTCCCACATGTGTATAAGTGGAAAATGTATCATTTTTGTAAACATGATGTAAAGTGAAATTCTAAGTGTCATTAGTGGAATTTAATCAGTCATATGTAATGCAAAGAGTTATGCAATGAAGTTGAAGAGTCATGAGGGTAGTCTAAGAGTCACAAAGGGGAATATCAAGGGTCACCCCACCCTTTGTTATAAATAGAACCTCATAAATCTTAGAACATGATTTTTGGAGCCAAGATTTTACTAGGCATTGCTTAGAGAGGGCTTGGAGAGTATTGTGATGAGCCTTGGCTTCTCCACAGTGCAGAGTGAGTACATCTCTTTGGAGGAGCAGGCGGTGTTGACTGTAACGTTCCACTATTGGGGCTAGTGGCTGTCATGGTTGTATGTATGGTTGGAACTTTCACTTTTATAATATAACAAAGCCAACATGTCTTCATGCATATGTTGTTATTGTAGTTCGACTATTTTGGTTAGTTTAGAAATGTATGTTGTTTAATTTATGCATTTGTGTATGAACAATTTTGTATGTGATTGTATGAATCTTGTTGAAGTCGCATTGTTGGTTTAACCCATCACTTTGGATTGTCGACTATTCTGCTTTCCAGCTTGTGATGCAATCCGGCTCATGTGTTCCTTTTAGGCTGTGTACTATTACAGGCTTCTAAGGGGCACACTTCCTTTTCCCGTTCGCGTGTTAGAACCTACCCATGTATCTCTCCTACCTCGACGCAAGATCACAAACTTGCTTCCAACACGAATATCTTGCTTACCTCTGTGCACTATTGCAGTCAAGGCATAGCTTTACTACCCATTGATGGGACTCCTCCTCCAAACGGTCTGAGGTCTAGTTGGGACTTCTTACCGGGGAGATCCCCAGACATGTTGGCTAGTCCAACACTATCAATAGGACCACAATTAGTTATAATGGGCCATAGCTAATAAATAAAGTGGTTAACCCGTATTATGAAAGGGACCAGATAGTTAGCATTTTGGGTCTTAGGAAACTATACATTTTCGAGGATAATAAGGGAAGTCTTGTCTTGTGTTTTATAATTGAGCTTTTCTCTACTGGAGGTTTCCCCCTTGAAGAGGCAAGAGAATAGTATTTATACAGATTGTAATAAAATATTTCCATTGTTATCATCTCATGATGTTATTTTCTATGGTATCTTTGGCATATTTCACACTTTTGATATTTTTTTCCAGGTCAAACATACTACAAGTGGTATTAGAGCACTTTCCCGGGCTAGCCACACCACCACTTTTAACAATTTTTTTAAGGCTAGAGACATGTTCTAGCATCTTTAAACTACAAATATTTGTCAATATGTGCATCAACCTTCAGTTGAGGAAGCATACACACAGGAACTACAAGAGGTGGTCACGTCTGTTGGACTCCCTTATAGCTCATGTTGGTATCCTTTCGAGTAGTACTGCATCAAACAACACCTGTACATGAACTAAAATTCTGCGTACCTCTAGTATATTATAAGCCCCAGAAGGTTACCCTAAAACCAATCTTACATAAGCTGTCAACCGTCTTTCTACTACAGTACACTAAGAGCAACAATTAGGGAGATTACTCGCACATACCTAGGTTATTCAGGTAGTACGGCTAAGGGAGTAATCAATCCTCCTTAGTTAGTGCTCTGAAATATTGGGCCTAGTACTATTTTTGGACCCCTAGCATATATAGTGATCTATATCACCTGACACTCCCTATTTCCATAGTTGCCTCACTTCCTGCTGATTGGCTGTCACATTTTGCAGTATCCAAAAGTTGGGGTTTCTGCCACCACAATTTTGATCAGTTGGGACAACCAAATTCCTACACATTTTGGAGTATCCAACAATTGGGGTTTCTGTCACCATAGTATTGATCAGATGGGACTGCCAATTTCCTACACAATTTGCAGTATCGAGATTTTGGGATTTTTGTTGCCGCAGTATTGATCAACTGGGAGTAATACTCCTACCAGAGTATAAAACAAAGGTCTAGTGGTAACAAAATTATGCTTGCAAGAGACCTAGTCCACAATATTCAGGATGATGAGTTGATCACAGTGATACCATCCACTAGTAAGCATCCATTTTTTCCTGTGGTCCCAATTTTTTTCTGAGGTGCTTTCAAGTGACCTACATCAACATAATCCTTGTTTCACACCCATTACAACCATACTAATTTTAAGTAAACCAAAATTTTTACCCGAGCAATTGTATGGTAACTATGAGGGATCAAACTAAGAAAAACCTCTAGAAAAAAGTGGAAGACCTTGAAGCAAGCATCACCACAAATATCAAAGATGCAATTGCAAAGGCCCCAAAACCCTTACTACCATACATCAAGGCTAAAGGCACCATGGGGGAGGGGAACCATCTCGTTCGAAACCTAGAAGGAGAATCTTACCACCATCGATATGAGGGGTATCATCATTTCCATGGTGGTCACCAATATTCTAGCAATATGTTACCCAAGATTGACATGCACAAATTTAATGGTTCTAAACCAATAGTGTGGGTGGCACAAATGGAACAAAATTTTCAACTCAACAATATCTAGGATGATGAAACTAAACTACATGTGGGAGCTCTTTATTTGGACCAAGAACACTAGTAGTGGTGGAAATGGCATTATAAATGCTACGCAGGAAATCCAACTTGGAATATGTTCTCTAAAGCTATTTGTGTATGTTTTGACAGGGTCTCTCATTTTCTGTGTTGCCTCATGAAGCTCAAAAAAACAAACTAGTACAATCCAATACTACATCACGACATTTGAACAACTGGCCATCTAGATCAAGGGCTTAGGGGATGCCTTCTATATGGAATGTTTCATCAATGGCCTCAAGGAAGCCATCCAGGCACATGTTAGAATGCATCAACCAACTATTTGGTTGGAAGCTTTCCACAAAGATTTAGATGCAAAAACTGCTATTAATGGCCAATCTAACTCTCCTTCATTCACATCAAAGGCACATCCCACCCCTGCTAGTGGCCCCACCAAAAACTTTAAGGTGCAAAAGGTGTCTCCAACAGAAATGGCTGAAAGGAGAAGACGAGGACAATGTTACTATTGTGATGACAAATATTTCCCAGGCCACAAATGCAAGGAACCAGAGTTATTTCAGATTGACATGATTGAAAATAACCTAGACGATGAGGCCCAACCCACTTAAATGTATGGGGAGGATGCAATGGAACCCAAAGATACTACATAAACACTTGATGGGCCGACTATATCACTCCATGCATTAGTAGGTATCTCTTCTCCACAAATGCTTAAAATTATAGGCTTTATTAAGCATCAATCGGTGGTGGTATTGATTGACAATTGCAACATGCATAATTTTGTCCATAAATGGGTTGTTATGGTCGTGCATTGTTTTATGTGGGCAATATCCAATTTCAAGTCCTTAAAGCCAATGGGGGGACCATAAAAGGTGAAGGACGTTGCAAGAACATAAAGCTCTAGATGGGGGGCTATCACATTAAAACACACATGTTTTCTAATGAAATGGGAGGCTGTGACATTTTCCTCAAAATTGAATTGTGAGTTGAACACTAGACCCCATTACCATGGACTTCCAAGAGCTATATATGAGCTTCAAACATAATGGACACACTCATATGCTGTGTGGGCTCCAGGAAGGTGCTCCTAATATCATCAGCTCACATAGAATGGAGAAGCTTTTTAATAAAGGGACACCATGGGGTAATTTCTCAATTCAATGCAATCTAGGCCATTGAATCAAGCCCTGCCAACATTCATCCAAATCTACAAAAGGTGTTGAGTCACCATCAACAGGTGTTTGAAAAACCCAAGGAACTACCCCCTTCTCAAGGTGAGAATTATCATAGCATCCCTTCGATTCCTGGTAGCTAGCCACCCAATATCCACCCCTTTAGGTATCCATTCACACAAAATAATGATATTGAAAAGATTGTTAAGTAGCTACTAGAATCAAACATGATTTGTCCTACCACCAACCCTTATTCATCCCCAGTGGTCATGTTCTTAAAGAAATATGGGGAGTGGCACATGTGTCTCGAATTTAGGGCCCTCAAAAAGCTCACCATAAAGGATAAGTCTCCTATTACAATATTTTATGATCTCCTTGATGAAATCCACAGTGCCCAATTCTTTACCAAGTTGGAACTCCGTTTGGGCTATCATTAAATTAGAATGAAAGTATTAGACATTCCCAATACAACTTTCAGAACCCATGAAGGTTGTTAGCCTCCTATACCAATAGGTTTCATATTTCATGATTGACTGTGTAAATGCTAAATATGTCATTCTTTCCATGCTGCAAAGGTTCCATATTTCCTAGAAAATCAGAAATTTAAAAAATGTAAAGAGGGTATGCCCTAAAAAGAATAATCAAAGGGAAAAAAGAGTAATGAATAGGCCAAGAGAAAAATGAAAGAAATGAACCCCAATCAAAAGGCTAGGAAAGTGTGCTAGTTCAAATTCCACTACTATATTCCATTTTTTAAGAATTTCTCAATTAAGGGAAGGCCAAATAGTTTAATCTTGGCCTCTCTAGGTTTAAATTGCTTGTTTTAGAGATAGAGAATAAAGATCTGTCCAAACTATTTAATCTTGGCAGATTATTAGATAGGTAGAGAATCAAGGGTGCTCAACAGCTTAATCTGAGCCCCTGGAAGAAATAAGGATATATTTAGATAGGAGGATAGCCAAAAGAAAAGAAGAAAAGCAGGGTTTGCTAGTCTAAGTGCACCCAAACAAAAAGAAGAAAAAATGTTAGGTAAGTAGGCTGGGTAGGCAGTTTTGGTGTGGCAGAATGAAGACTTGTGATAAATTTTGTGTTTCAAAGTGTTAAATCTACTTATATCACAAGTGCAAAGCAGTTTTCCCTTGGAGTAGCTCAAGCGAGGCATGACTAACTTCCCCTTCATCCTTTTTCCCCAAATCATTCACTAATTTCCCCAAGGATATTGAGATCTGCTCAATACTCCTAGATTACTCCATTAAACTCCTTTTTTCCCTTTGAAGGCCTAAGTTTCCTATACTTAGCGCTTTCTCCTCAAAATCATATTAATTTCTAACTTTATTATGTAAATCCCTCTTTTATTCTCCCTCCCCATATTAAAAATATGATAAAAATCCCCCATATATACATATCCCCTCCTTTGGTTGAAATATAACCATAAATATTGCTTTGGGAATTACTAAGTTTACTTGAAACTTAGTAAGAACCCTCTTCCTATGCAATTGGACCCCTTCCGATGCATTAAAACCCCCCTCCGATGTATAAAAACCCTCTTTTGACCTTCTTTATCCTTCTCCAATCAAAGAAACCATTCTCCATTTATTAAAACCTTCCTCCGATCCGATTGGATCCCCTTCGACGCGATATCGCAGTCGGAGGAAGCAGTCAAGTGTTGGCCCCCTTCTATCGTTTCCCCGATGACAAACCTCCGATGCGATTTCGCAAATCGCATATCGCAATGTATATATGCCCCAGTTCATGTCTCCGATCCCTTCCTCCGATGCGATATCGTTATCGCAAGCCATTGCAATCGCCCCTCTATCGTTTCATAGCGAATCACATGTTTTTCCATAAATCCCCGCTTTATCCCAAAATCTATCGTTTTACCGCAAAATCCCCGTTTTGTCGTAAAACTGCACTTTACCGCAAACACATGTTTTTTCCGTAAATCATATATTTATTGCTATATCGCATTTTTGCAATCGCGCAATTTAAAGGCCCATGCCCCTTCCCCTCCGCCGATGCGATATAGCGATCGCCCCATCCACCGTCCGATTAAACCCTCATCCAATGGTTCATATCATATCGCAACTCCCATATCGCTTATCGCTATCGCAAAGCCCCCAGTCATTGCCATTTGCTATACCACCCCTGATATGTGATCGCTGATGCGATATCGCTATCGCTATATCGCAAAACATATATGTATATAAAGGCTCCACCCCCATGTCCCCCGCCGATGCGATATCGCCGACTTAACCTCCGCCGTTGGATCTGCCTTTGCTAGATCCAACGGCCCACGTTCATTCTCTGCTACAGTGATTGCTCCCGCTTGTAAAGTCATATTTTTCCCGTTTAAAGTGGGGTTGGCCCATTTTAAAGGGTAAAAAGGCTTTTCCTCTATATTTTTCACTCTGCGCCCGTGCGCTCCAAGTTCAAAGGAAGCCTGGTCATTCTTCATCCATTTTGGCCTCCTCCATGCAAAATAGCTCCGGACAACGAGCTCGCTCTCAGCCAAAGCCATTTTACAGTCATCCTCCTCTTTTTTGGATCTTATTCAGCGCCGATAGACCTTCTAAGCCCGTAGAAAGCAATAAAGAAGACAGTAACAGTCATATCTCGCCATAAAGTAATAAAGCAAGGGAGATTTAGCAGAAAAAGAGTATTAGTTCAGCGAAAAGTGTATCAGTGGAGCGTTAAAGAGTATCGGTTAAAGCCAAAAGTAGATGAACATTAAAAAGGATCCCAATAAGTCAAAGAATATCAATACAGAGTTAAAGGCCATTAAAAGGCAAATCAGATCAGAGTTAATGAGAATCAGAGCCACCTAAGAGCAGTGGATCAAAAGCCGAGGCACAGTTATTGCAGACACACAACGCATAGCTACAAAGGATGCCTTTTAACTCATTTTTGAAGGATCTGCCTCCAGCGCAGCAGTAGCTAGATATTTTACATTACTTGCAGATTAAGTTAGGTTAATCTAGATATTTTTCTCAAATCTTTTCTAAGATCTTGTTTGTACATATTCTATCTTATAAATACCTCCCCAAACAATGTTTTAAGGGTTGGTTGGTTGATAAAAGTCATTCTGGACTTGCGCTGTAAGCTTGAGAACTTTTATGAACAAAGATTGCTGGAATGTTATGCTTATGAACTGGCTGGTTGTGGATTTGATGGCTGAAGAACAAATTACAGAATTCTCGTGCTTCCTCATGGGTCAATAAGTCTTTCTCACTTGTCTTTCAGTTTCTATGTTTACTATATCATCCATGTATCATGATCTAAGTTGCAGAAAAGAAGAATAGCTCAGATTTTACTTTGCTGTACTCTGTGCTCAATTTCTGTGATTTTTCTATGTTTTCTTCAGAATTAGGCATGAATGTGAATCCTTCATTGCTCATATTTACACTAATTCTTTCATATATGAATGCTATTTAGGAATCCTTAATTGCTCCTAGATAATGTTCACTCACTTTCCCTCTGTTAGCTGAATGAAAGATTCTTAATTGCCTTTCATTGCCTGACCTCCATTTCATCTTAATTCCAGCTTTGAAGATTGTTCCATGTTTAGCTATCCTGCTCTGTAATCCCTTCTTTACCAAAGAAATCACATCCAATAGCCCTTAATCATTGACTCCATGCCCAATGGTCTGAACTTCTTACACTTTGCATGCCAACTCTGTTTGAAACATCATCCATCCCACCAAACTCAAACAAAACTCATGTACATCATAACTAGCCTAAAATCAACCCAAAACAAAGCTAAATTATAAAGAGAGAGTCCTCTATGATTGCAGGTAGGCTAGGACCTGCAATCCAAAGATTGGTTTGTGGTTACCTCGGCTGTATCCCTTAGGAGCCAAGGGACAACCTGAGTGATAACATCATTGGCGACTCCACTGGGGATAAATCCTGTAAAATTCTAAAGGCAAGTTAGAAGTTGGCTCCGAAGAAGAAATCTCGATATACCAGGTCAAACCCAAACCCAAATCCCCCAGCTATTTTTGATAATCCCAATCTAATCCCAAGAAACCTCAAGAAACAAGAGCGAAAAGAAGATATTGCTGATTCAAGTCCTGAAACAGTTCAGCAAAGCTATATTCCAACCCCTACTAAGGTTTCATTCCATCATCTCACTGTTCCAACCTCTCCTAGTTCTTCATCCACTTCTCAAAGCACCTTTTCCACTCCTCCATTCACTACACATACTCCTATTATCCCAGCTGTTCTAGCTGTTCCATTTCTTCCTGCTGTTCCATTTATACCTGTAAATATGGCTAACAGATATGCCCCTTTACAGCTGCCTGCAAATCCAGGGGCTATGCCTCAGGATTACCAAACCAAGATCACTTATTTTGATAGTACCGGCACCTATACAGACCTGCAACATACTAAGAAAATGCAAGACTATTTTGAAAACTATGAAATAGATGATGATGGTGTAAGAATGAAGATCTTTGTCCAAAGTTTAACAGGTGATGTAAGGCCTTGGTTTAGAGCCCTTCCTGCAAATTCCATAGCTGATCCAGAAGCTCTTTACCAAACATTTCTTAACAGATGGGAGAAAAAGAAAGATCCACTGCATATTCTATTTGAGTATGACACTATCAAAAGAGGCCCACAAGAAGCTGTCTTAGACTATTGTGCTAGATTCAACAATGTTTACAATGCTATTCCATAAAACCTTAGACCTCCACCTGATCTAGCTTTATACAAATTCCCTGATGGATTTGATTCCGACATGGCATATCAATTGAGAGAAAGAGCCCCTCAAACCTTAGCAGACATGCAGAACATAGCTTTTAGTGTAGAGGCAAATCTCATTGCTAAGCGAAACAGAGCAAGAGCTGAGAGAAGAACTACTTTCAAAGAAGAGCCTTCAGCAGTTGAACAAAAATTGGATGCAATCATCAATAGCATGCACAGACTTGGAGACAGAGTAGAAACTGTTGAAAGAAAATCATCATGGGAAGGACAACAAAGTAATACTATCAGAAACCCAAACTTTAGAAAAAACCAAAACCCAAATGTTGGAAGCGCTAGCCCTGACCAGGATATCAGACCTCCCTTTCAGGAAAACTATGCTCAAGCATCTACATCTAGTGAGCCAACCGAGGACACTCATATCAACCTGATGGGTTTGAACGGTGACCAACAAGTTTATCTAACCCAAGAAGACCAAGATGATCATAATTTCAATCAATTCCAAACCAAGTCCAGAGAATCATTTGACTTTAGAGAAGGCTATGATGCAGCAGTATATGAGGTTCACAAGCAATACAAATTGAGAACTAGAACCATAGATGTGCCTGAACCTATCAAACCAAAGGATACCAAACAGCCAAAGAAGATAAAAGAGAAAGCTGTCCTCACAGAACCTTCTAACAAAACAGACCCAAACCCAAAAGAAGTTACGGTAGAAGATATAACAGATGTACAGGCCTCTAAAAACCAACCATTCATATCCTCTTCCTCAAAAGAGAATATAAACAGTGCTCATGAAAATACTTCCCAAACAGAAAAGGCCTATAACAACACTCAAGACCAAGAGAAAATCGCTGAAAGTGCAGTTGAAAAAGGAAAATCTGCTAGTCACAGCACAAAAGCTCAATCGGATAAACCCTTTTATTTGGAAGCAGAAATTGGTAAATTAAAAATATCTATTCCTCTCTCTGAGCTTGCTAAAAATGATGTATATAGACAACAAATCAAAAGGTCATTGCAAATACCAGAGAATAGGGATGATGTTAATGTCTTAGATGATAAACCTGAATTGCTTTTCGGCCCTGAAGTCAATGGTAAAACAACAAATGGAGGTGTTCTACCCTTTTATGTCAGTTTACACATCCATAATAAAGTGTTGCACAATGCAATGTTTGATTCAGGAGCTTCACATAACCTAATGCCCAAAGCTGTAATGGAGAAACTAAACCTAGATATCACGAGACCATACAAAGACTTGTTCTCATTTGATCCTAGTCAAGTCAAGTGTTTAGGCCTAATCAAAGATTTGTGTGTGTCTTTAGTTCAATACCCAACCAAAACAATCCTAATGGACGTGGTGGTAGCTGATATTCCACCCAAATATGGTATGCTGTTATCAAGATCTTGGGGAGCCAAACTCCAAGGATCTTTGCAATTAGACCTCTCCTATGCCACTATTTCAGTCTTTGGGCAACCAAAGAGACTGTATCGAGAAACACTAATGAAATATGTGGTAAGCAGTGAAGAAAAGCCCCAAAACTTTCCTATCTATTCTATCCATTCTGATATGGATTCTTTCATCTTGTTTAATGATGATATATCTCCTCCGACTGATGATAAACCTTTGGCTTTAGAGCAAGAGATCTGCATAAACGAAGAATCGGTTGCCCAAAGCATAGAAACTGTTGAAACAATTGATGCAACCAGCATACAAGGCAAACTACATGAAACAGAAGATTCAAATCTGCCCACTCCAAAAATGATTACAACTCCCAATACTAGTCATGACCATGAAATCCTATGGTATTTATAGTTTGATGGCTCGGTAAACAAACTAGGAGCAGGGGCAGGGATATGGATACACAACACACAAAACGACCATGCTGAAGGTCATGCTTATAGATTAAATTTCAGATGTACTAACAATATGGTAGAGTATGAAGCCCTCCTATTAGGCCTCAAACTGATCAGACATTTAGGAGCAACAAAAGTTTCAATTCTAGGAGATTTAGATCTGATTATACAGCAAATGAAGGGTAATTTTGTCACAAATGATAATAGGTTGAGAGCTTATAGAAAGGAAGCCATTGAAATACTCAATACCTTCACAGAATCCCAGCTTACCAAAATTCCAAGAAGCCACAATCTACATGCACATAGTTTGGCAACTTTTGCCAGCACTTGCAAGCTACCATTTGAGCCCAATCACCATTTTACTGCTGAAATTAAACACAGGCCTACAGTCCCAGATAATATAAACAATTGGCAAGTTTTTGAAGATGGCACACAAATCAACAATTTCCTCACTTTACAAGAAGAATTCTCACGCCTAAACATTGATACAAACACCATGGACGATCCACAACAAGTGATAAACAAAAGTGAACAAACCATATCAGCTGAGACAGTTAAACAGATGTTGCACCCAACCACTTTTGATAACATAAAAATACAAGAGCTCAAACAACCGAATTTTGATGAAATAGCTGAGACAGAGGCCGAAGTAATTGAACTAAAAGACAACTTTCTGCCCACAGGCTTGACTCCCTTAGAAGACATATTCAATGCAAATGATATCCCTAGAAAGCCAAAGATGCAGCCCTTAAATGCTGCAATTGAAGACTATAACATTGGAACCACGTAAAACCCCAAAATGTTAAAACTGTCCAAATCTTTGCCTGTTGATCAAAAGCCAAAATATGTTGACTTGTTTAAAGAGTTCCAAGATGTTTTTGCCTAGAGTTATGAGGACCTTAAGTCCTATGATACTTCAGTCATCCAACATACCATACCTTTGAAACCAAATCAAAAGCCTTTCAAACAGAAATTAAGGAGAATCAATCCTGTGCTTCTCCCCTTGATTGAGAAAGAAGTAAAGAGAATGTTTGAAGCTGGTATCATTGCACCCATTAGATTTTCAGAATGGGTATCCAACTTAGTGCCCACAAGGAAGAAAACAAGTGAGATTAGATTATGTGTTGATTTAAGAAATTTGAACCAAGTCTCTCTTAAAGACCACTACCCATTGCCAAAAATGGACCATATTTTACAAAGGGTAGTGGGATCTTCCAGGATTTCATTGTTAGATGGCTTCTCAGGTTTCAATCAAATCTTATTTCACCCGGATGATCAGGATAAAACAGCTTTCACAACACCGTGGGGAACCTTTAAATATGTAAAAATGCCTTTCGAACACAAAAATGCGGGGGCCACTTTTCAAAGAGCAATGGACATTGCCTTTGCCAAAGAAATCCATGATTTCTTAGTAGTCTGCCTTGATGATCTTACTCCATTTTCAAAGTCAGACCAAGAGCATTTAAAACATTTGAGACAAGTATTCCTGAGTTGTAGGAAATATGGCATATCTTTAAATCCAAAGAAATCTCTGTTTGGACTAGAAGAAGGCAAGCTCCTAGGTCACATTATTTCAAAAGATGGCATTAGAATTGACCCGGACAGAATTCAAGCTATCCTTCAAGTCCCTCATCCATGAAACATCAAAGAACTACAAGCTTTTCTAGGAAAGATCAATTTCCTAAGAAGGTTCATTCCTAACTTGGCCGAGCTGATAAGACTGTTAAACAACATGCTCAAGAAAGATTCCAAAGTCAAATGGACATTAGAAGCCAAACAAGCGTTTGAGGGCATAAAAACTGCCTTAACACAAACACCAGTCCTCACAAGCCCGAGATTTGATAGAGATTTTATCATTTTTTCCTTTGCATCTGAACACACCATTGCTGTTGTCTTATTACAAAAAGATGACCAGGGAAATGAAAAGCCCATCGCTTTCTTCATCCGAGCCCTTAGAGATGCTCCCTTAAAGTATCAAATCATGGAAAAACAAGCATATGCCCTTGTAAAAGCCATCAAGGATTTCAGAGTTTACATCCTATACTCCCATGTGATAGCTTATGTTCCAAATGCAGTGGTTAAAGATATTCTATCTCAAGAAGGAATTGAAGGCAAAAGGGGCAAATGGATTGCCAATATCCTAGAGTACGACATTGAAATCAAGCCCACTAAACTGATAAAAGGACAAGGATTAGCCAAACTGATGACCGAAACCAATTTTCAAGCCCTTGACATTAATGAACTGGACAACGAACAGGAGCTGGCGATTCCACAGATCAATCAAGCCTTTTTGCAATCACCTTGGTATGCTGATATTTGTTTTATATTATTAAACCTGCATGCTCCTCCAGGGTTGTCTAGAACTAAAAAGAGATTTTTAAAAATGAAAGCTTCTAAGTTTTGTATTATAGGCAGTGCCCTGTTTTGGAAAAATCATGAAGGAATTTTGTTGAATTGTCTAACTTTGAATGAAACTGACAATGTTATGAAGGAATTTCATGCAGGGGATTTTGGAGGGCATTTGTATTGGAAGTCTACTGCTGACAAGATATTAAGGGCTGGTTTCTATTGGCCCTCCTTATTTGCCGATGTCAAGAAATTTGTTGTTTCATGCCATAAGTGCCAGATCTTTGAAGGCAAAAGAAAGCTGCTGCCCTTACCCCTTAAGCCCATTTCAACTGAGAAACCATTCCAACAATGGGGTTTAGACTTCATTGGTGAGATCCACCCCTCCTCTTCTAGCCAGCACAAGTGGATTTTAACTGCCACAGATTACTTTGCCAAATGGATAGAGGCCATCCCTTGTAGGCAAGCCAATGACTCAACCATCATGCAATTCCTTGAAGCCAATATCCTGTCTAGATTTGGCTGTCCCGAAAAAATTATCACGGACAACGCCACTGCCTTTAAATCCAAAAGAATGATTAGTTTTTGCCATAAATACCACATTACCTTAGGCCACTCCATAGCCTATTACCCTCAAGGTAATGGCCTAGCTAAGTCATCCAATAAAAGCCTCACCAATATCATCAAGAAAGCCTTGGAGGAGAATAAAATGAATTAGCACAAAAAGCTCACAAATGCACTATGGGCTGATAGATTGACTACTAAAAGATCCATTGGAACAAGCCCATATGAGTTGGTCTATGGCATGGAAGCAAGATTCCCTTCATCTTTGGGAATCGCAGAACCTAATGATATCCAGAGGAGGATAAATCAAACCATTCATTTACAGCAGACAAGGGAGGAAGTGTATCACAGAAACCAAGTTTTACAAGAAAAGCTGAAAAAGATGTTTAATAAAAGAACCAAGGCTGAAGACTTCTTCATTGGAAATAAAGTGTTAAGATGGGATTCAAGGAGGGAAGATAAAGGAAAGCATGGCAAATTCGATTTCATGTGGAAAGGGCCATATGTTATTCAAGCAGTGCAAGGCAATAATATGTATTTTCTGAAGAATTTGGATGGCACCGAAGCTGAAGATGGCCCTGTCAATGGGTGAATGCTCAAACATTATTTTGATCCCTTTTGAATGTCACACAACTGTATATTATTTTGTACATTAATATTTCTATTTTTCAGCATTTTCATTTACAGCAGTCCGATAAGGAATTAACACAGCAAATTTTGAAGGAAGGATCAAAGCAATTATACCATTCTGATCTCTGTTTTAAATTATCTCAAAGGAAGTGCTCGGGAAAATATGAATATGTTAGAAAGCACTCAGAAGGCAAGAAGCAGAGCTGTAATTTTTCTGCAATTCAGCTCAAAAAGAATACTGTATACAGGTCGCAAAAGTTTCAGTCAATAACATCTAAGGCAAAGGAGATTTTCAGTTTTACAACAACAATTGAAAATAAGGCAGTTTGACCTACTGTTCTTGGCTTTTCATCTGGAAAAGCCATCCCCATGTGGAGCCACTATTAGCCTCCTATACCAATAGGTTTCATATTTCATGATTGACTGTGTAAATGCTAAATATGTCATTCTTTCCATGCTGCAAAGGTTCCATATTTCCTAGAAAATCAAAAATTTAAAAAATGTAAAGAGGGTATGCCCTAAAAAGAATAATCAAAGGGCAAAAAGAGTAATGAATAGGCCAAGAGAAAAATGAAAGAAATGAACCCCAATCAAAAGGCCAGGAAAGTGTGCTAGTTCAAATGCCACTGCTATATTCCATTTTTGAAGAATTTCTCAGTTAAGGGAAGGCCAAACAGTTTAATCTTGCCCTCTCTAGGTTTAAATTGCTTGTTTTAGAGATAGAGAATAAAGATTTGTCCAAACTGTTTAATCTTGGCAGATTATTAGATAGGTAGAGAATCAAGGGTGCTCAACAGCTTAATCTGAGCCCTTGGAAGAAATAAGGATAGATTTAGATAGGAGGATAGCCAAAAGAAAAGAAGAAAAGTAGGGTTTGCTGGTCTAAGTGCACCCAAACAAAAAGAAGAAAAAATGTTAGGTAAGTAGGCTGGGTAGGCAGTTTTGGTGTGGCAGAATGAAGACTTGTGATAAATTTTGTGTTTCAAAGGTTAAATCTACTTATATCACAAGTGCAAAGAAATTTTCCCTTGGAGCAGCTCAAGCGAGGCATGACTAACTTCCCCTTCATCCTTTTTCCCCAAATCATTCACTAATTTCCCCAAGGATATTGAGATCTGCTCAATACTCCTAGATTACTCCATTAAACTCCTTTTTTCCCTTTGAAGGCCTAAGTTTCCTATACTTAGCGCTTTCTCCTCAAAATCATATTAATTTCTAACTTTATTAGGTAAATACCTCTTTTATTCTCCCTCCCCATATTAAAAATATGATAAAAATCCCCCATATATACATATCCCCGCCTTTGGTTGAAATATAACCATAAATATTGCTTTGGGAATTACTAAGTTTACTTGAAACTTAGTAAGAACCCTCTTCCTATGCAATTGGACCCCTTCCGATGCATTAAAACCCCCCTCCGATGTATAAAAACCCTCTTTTGATCTTGTTTATCCTTCTCCGATCAAAGAAACCCTTCTCCATTCATTAAAACCTTCCTCCGATCCGATTGGATCCCCTCCGACGCGATATCATAGTTGGAGGAAGCAGTCAAGTGTTGGCCCCCTTCTATCATTTCCTCGATGACAAACCTCCGATGCGATTTCGCAAATCGCATATCGCAATGTATATATGCCCCGGCTCATGTCTTCGATCCCTTCCTTCGATGCGATATCGCTATCGCATCCGAAGCGATATCGCTATCGCAAGCCATCGCAATCACCCCTCTATCGTTTCATAGCGAATCACATGTTTTTCCATAAATCCCCGCTTTATCCCAAAATCTATCGTTTTACTGCAAAATCCCCGTTTTGTCGTAAAACTGCACTTTACCGCAAACACATGTTTTTTCCGCAAATCATATATTTATCGCTATATCGCATTTTCACAATCGCGTAATGTAAAGGCCCATGCCCCTTCCCTCCGCCGATGCGATATAGCGATCGCCCCATCCACCGTCCGATTAAACCCGCATCCAACGGTTCATATCATATCGCAACTCCCATATCGCTTATCGCTATCGCAAAGCCCCCGTTCATTTCCATTCGCTATACCACCCCCAATATGCGATCGCCGATGTGATATCGCTATCGCTATATCACAAAACATATATGTATATAAAGGCTCCACCCCCATGTCCCCTGCCGATGCGATATCGCCGACTTAACCTTCGCCGTTGGATCTGCCTTTGCTAGATCCAACGGCCCGCATTCATTCTCTGCTACAGTGATCGCTCCCGCCTGTAAAGTCATATTTTTCCCGTTTAAAGTGGGTTTTGCCCATTTTAAAGGGTAAAAAGGCTTTTCCTCTATATTTTTCACTCTGCGCCCGCGCGCTCCAAGTTCAAAGGAAGCCTGGTCATTCTTCATCCATTTTGGCCTCCTCCATGCAAAATAGCTCCGGACAATGAGCTCGCTCTCAGCCAAAGCCATTTTACAGTCATCCTCCTCTTTTTTGGATCTTATTCAGCACCGATAGACCTTCTAAGCCCGTAGAAAGCAATAAAGAAGACAATAACAGTCATATCTCGCCATAAAGTAATAAAGCAAGGGCGATTTAGCAGAAAAAGAGTATCAGTTCAGCGAAAAGTGTATCAGTGGAGTGTTAAAGAGTATCAGTTAAAGCCAAAAGTAGATGAACATTAAAAAGGATCCCAATAAGTCAAAGAGTATCAGTACAGAGTTAAAGGCCATTAAAAGCCAAATCAGATCAGAGTTAATGAGAATCAGAGCCACCTAAGAGTAGTGGATCAAAAGCCGAGGCACAGTTAATGCAGACACACAGCGCATAGCTACAAAGGACGCCTTTTAACTCATTTTTGAAGGATCTGCCTCCAGCGCAACAGTAGCTAGATATTTTACATTACTTGCAGATTAAGTTAGGTTAATCTAGATATTTTTCTCAGATCTTTTCTAAGATCTTGTTTGTATATATTCTATCTTATAAATACCTCCCCAAACAATGTTTTAAGGGTTGGTTGGTTGATAAAAGTCATTCTGGACTTGCGCTCTAAGCTTGAGAACTTTTATGAACAAAGATTGCTGGAATGTTATGCTTATGAACTGGCTGGTTGTGGATTTGATGGCTGAAGAACAAATTACAGAATTCTCGTGCTTCCTCATGGGTCAATAAGTCTTTCTCACTTGTCTTTCAGTTTCTATGTTTACTATATCATCCATGTATCATGATCTAAATTGCAGAAAAGAAGAATAGCTCAGATTTTACTTTGCTGTACTCTGTGCTCAATTTTCTGTGATTTTTCTATGTTTTCTTCAGAATTAGGCATGAATGTGAATCCTTCATTGCTCATATTTACACTAATTCTTTCATATATGAATGCTGTTTAGGAATCCTTAATTGCTCCTAGATAATTTTCACTCACTTTCCCTCTGTTAGTTGAATGAAAGATTCTTAATTGCCTTTCATTGCCTGGCCTCCATTTCATCTTAATTCCAGCTTTGAAGATTGTTCCATGTTTAGCTATCCTGCTCTGTAATCCCTTCTTTACCAAAGAAATCACATCCAATAGCCCTTAGTCATTGACTCCATGCCCAATGGTCTGAACTTCTTACACTTTGCATGCCAACTCTATTTGAAACATCATCCATCCCACCAAACTCAAACAAAACTCATGTACATCATAACTAGCCTAAAATCAATCCAAAACAAAGCTAAATTATAAAGAGAGAGCCCTCTCTGATTGCAGGTAGGCTAGGACCTGCAATCCAAAGATTGGTTTGTGTTTACCTCAGCCGTATCCCTTAGGAGCCAAGGGACAACCTGAGTGATAACAAAGGTCACCATGAATTTTTAGTTATGCCCTTTGGTCTTTGTAATTACTTGTACACCTTTAAAAGTATCATGAATCACCTTCTCAAGCCATATCTCCAAAAGTTTGTCCTGGTCTTTTTTGATGATATACTCATCTACAACAAAACATGGGAAATACATCTTCAACATGTTGACCAGGTATTGCAATTTTTGAAGGATAATATATTATTTGTCAAATTATCCAAGTGTTCTTTTGGAATGAAAGAGGTGGAGTACTTGGGATACATTGTGGGCCACGAAGGAGTATGAGTGGTTCCAAAAAAGATTCAGGAAATGCAATACTAGCCACATCCTCAGACCTTGAAAAATCAACAGGGTTTTTGGGTTTCACAAGATACTATCGCAAATTTGTCAGAAATGCCAGACCCCTAACGAATATTCTTAGGAAAAATGCATTCCTCTAAACATAAGAAACTCAACTAGCCTTCTTGGATCTCGAAGAGGCCATGTGTTCCATGCCAGTTTCGACCCTCCTATATTTTACAAAACCCTTTGTGACTGAATGTGATTCCTTAGGGACGGGAATTGGAGCAATCTTAACGCAAGAAGGTTGACTATATGCCTTCACAAGCCAACAACTAAGTGGTAATAATTTAGTTCAATCTACTTGTGAGAAATAAATGATGGCCATCCTAGATGCAAAAGAAATTTGGTGACCATACTTGCTTGGTCGACGTTTCCATATCTAAACTGACCATCATATTTTGAAGTATTTTTTGGATAATCGCTTATCCTCTATGAAACAAAATAAATGGCTTACCAAAATGTTGAGCTATGACTATGAGATAGTCTATAAGAAGGTTCAAGATAATGTTGTAGTCGATGCCTTGTCATGACAATTTGAGGAGGATGACACCCTCTTATCCTTATCCTTGCACATACCATCTTACATTGAGGAGGCACACAAAGAATGATTTTCCCAACTAATCCAAAATTTACAAGTAAATACTAACCCCCCAATGAGTTACACTTGGTAGGAAGGTATTCTTTGATATAAGGATCATGTGGTTCTATCCCCTAATTCCACTCTTAAACCATGTGTCTTAGCATAGCTGCATTCCTCACCCATTGCATGACATTCGAGCTTTCATAAGACTTATGCTTGGGCATGCCGTTCCTTCTTTTGGGAAGGGATGAAATAAGAAATTCTTACATTTGTAGCTAAATGTGATGTCTACTAGCACAACAAAGGGGAAACAATGAAGACACCAAGAACCTTATAACCCTTGCCACTACCTGCTTCTATATGGACAAATGTCTCCATGGATTTCATTACAGGTCTCCATAAATCAGGAAACAAGTCAATCATCATGGTGTTAGTGGATCAACTCTCCAAATACCCCTATTTTTGTGCCTTACCACACTCGTTCACTCCAGCGCTGGTGGCTCAAGTCTTCATGGATCAAATTTTAAAACTACATGGCATGCCTACTTCTATTGTGTTTGATTGCGATCCCACCTCCACTAGCAATTTTTGGCAGAAGATGTTCAAGCTCCATGACACACAACTCCAAATGAGTACAACATATCACCCTGTTGAAGCCCCAAAAATAGGGTCTACAATAAGGGGGATACCCACCCGGTCCGGACCCTGAAAGAAGCTCCTTTTCCATTTGGGATGGTGGGTCCGACTGGGGATAATGGGACCAGTTTCCCAATTTGTGTGTGTGTGATGAGAATTAATATTTCCTTTCTAATGATTTCTAAGTAAAATGATTTTAATCTGTCTAATTTAAAACATGGAATTGTATTCTAATGAACAGAAATATCTATTCTAAAACTAACCTAGGCATAGAAAATTTTAGGGGCGAATGTTCGCCCTTTACCGAAATTAAGGGGTTTTAAATTTTTAGTGGGTGAATATTTTGTATCATAGTACATTTTTACAAATCACCACAAATTGCCCACCTTATTTTAAGGGAGAGGGTAAAAAAGGTAAATTTAGACCTTGAAATTAGGAGTTACAACCTTCCATTCGCCCATTTTCAAGAATAGGTTTTATTTAAGTGAATCCTATGGGCCAAAGGCCAAAATACCATATTTATAAAAGAGGTATGGTAAATTAATATAAATATAAATAAATGAGAGGTATGGTAAATAAATAAAACATTTTTTATATTTACTCCATAAGTCACCTTATATACATGAAAGGGTGTAAACAAATAAAAATATAAGTAAAGTGGAGGTATGGTAAATAAATGAAAATATAAATAAACTAGATGCATGGTAAATAAATAAAACCTCTTTTTATATTTAGTCCATAACCCTCGTTCTATTTATGAAGGTTCAAGAAAGAGGTTTTATTTAAGTGAATCCTATGGGCCAAATACCATATTTATAAAAAAGGTATGGTAAATTAATAAAAATATAAATAAACTAGAGGTGTGGTAAACAAATAAAACATTTTTTTGTATTTACTCCATAAGTCACCTTATATTTACGAACACTCAAAAAATGCATTATATTTAGGTGAAACCTATGGGCAAAATACTATGGGACAAATACCATGGACTAGATTGTTATTAATACCATGCAAAAAAACATTATTAACACTAATATTAGTATTAATACAAATAAAAATGGCACATGGTATTGACCCATGGTATTCACCAAAATGGCACATGGTATTGACCCATGGTATTCACCTGGAATGTAGCCTATTTAAATGGGGGAATTAAACCAACATAGATCCATCTTTACTCTGGATCTACTAACCCCCGAGAGGTATCAAATATCATGATATGAAAACTAGCATAGAGTGAAAAAATATTTGATCCGATCAAGAGTAAAAATGGATGTTGTAATTTAATGTATGTTAAACATTTTAGCTTGGTTAAAATAAAAAATAAAATAAAAATCAACTATTAATTTTATTAATTTTTATAAATTACTAATAGTAATTTTTAAGCTCCATGTTTATGATAACCCATGGTATTGACCCATGGTAATACCATGGTATTCATGTGAGCATAGACTATTTAAAGGGGAAATTCTATCATCTTAGATCCATCTTAATTCTGGGTCTACCAAGTGCTCAGAGGGATAAATAGATTTCATCCCCCTAAGAGTGGTAGATGTGGAGTTAAGATGGATATAGGTTGGTTTTTATGATAATGAAGATATTAAATAGACTTAGGAAATTATATTGTAAAAACATCTTAAGGTGAATGGTTAAGGCATAGACATTGGACAAGTATATTTGTATACTTCTGTTTTAAACTGAAACAAATCCAGGGCTAAAAGGAATGGATTGATTGCAATAGTCATCCTTCTATAACTTTCCAACATATGCTGGAGTAAACAAATTATAATTTGAGTAATTTTTCTAATTGCAAACAGGAACATACTTGTGTATTGGCAGGGTGGTTACGAGGTCCCTAAAGTGATGAATTTGATTTTTTCTTGGTTTTATATATAGTATTATGTTTTTTCTCATGCTTTCTGTGAATGGCACGGGTGAATTTTATCCTACACCCACTAAGTTATCAATATGTAATTTCGGTAATTTTGATTTCAAAAGATATTTTAAAGAAATGCAATGATTTCATTTGTGTATTCAATAAACACAAGATTTTATAATTGAGTAAAATATTCGCCATGCCTGGTGAGAGATTCGCCAAAAAATTATATATACATATCATATTATTGATAAAATCGCCTTCCATTTTTCCTATATACCATGGAGATTCGACCATTTATTATACATGTAAATTTAGAGGGGGTTCTTAAAATTTTCCTTGAACCTAGGATATAACTTTTCAGTTATGCGATCTAAAATAATTTCTAACAATAATTGGTAATAAAGATCATTCAATCGCTACGAGAAAAGAATTCGATAAAAATAAATTGTTTCGTATAAAAATATAGCTGAAACAATTGTGAGAAGCATATCACATAATAAGTCATTCATACATTAAGCATAGACAGAATAGTCATCACTGTACAAAAGTTCCAAATGATAACTCAAACATTCAAGCCTTCATATATAAATAACTGGACATAAATATCACTTTAACACAATAAGCAGAAATCATTAAGAGATAAAAGTACCATTGATAACAAGTTCTACTCATGAGCTTCAACAATATAGATTTATCTCTTCCTGATTCAACATCTACTAAGAGTACAAAAGTGCATTTCAGTAGTAGACATTAAACACAGATATCAATACATCTCGTTCCATTCATTCATCAAAACCTCCTCCGAGGGTGCAGAAGTGCATGTTCTGAGGAAACATTTTTGACAAATTTCAGGACCCCTATCTAAATGCATGAGAGGGCTTAAAATACTACTAATTAAATACTAAAAATACTTTATTACAAAAATATAGGAGGAGGCTTAAATGACCGTCCTCATCTAAGGCAAAAATAAATCAAAACTAAAACTAAAACTGAATCTGGAAATTAACTATCTATGTATCTATTCTCTGAGATCGCAAGCATTTAGCTTCATCTTGAGGAGCGTCAGTTGGCCGACCTCCGATTTTAGTTGCCTTATGAAAACATAATTGGCAAGTGCTGGTGCTATCTTCTCGGCTGAGTTCGTAAGGCATTTGAGAGTTATGCATTGACTGTGCGGTTTAACCAAGTACTGCCAGTAACTATCCCAATTCAACTTGGTTAACTTCTTGATGGACTTTACCCTTTCCTCAGCTTTTCGTCTCCAGCTTGTCTGTAGTTGTTGTGAATTTGGGAGAAATCCTGTAGCGATCTTTGATATGAGGTTTGCTTTGTGCAGGTTTTCATTGACACAATCAATGACATTATTTGACGTTGTAGCTGCTTCTTTTGCTGCCTGTTCTGCCTTCCTAATCTATGCTTCCCATTTATTAAAGAGCATTTATTTGTGGGCTTCATTGATTTTGAGAACGCCTACTTTCTTTCCTTCTTTCGATTCCTGCCAAGCACTAGGTTTTAGCCAAATCCGCTTACCGCCCAACGGTGGCCCCAATAAATACTATCGGTTTTGGAGCGCAGGTCTCGCCTTTAGCCTTTAGCACTTTTCCCCACGGTTTTCCTGGCTTACATGCGACCGAGCACTCTAGGGCTTTCCTTCTTGAGGGGTCTTGGCTCCGAGACTTGAATTGTCTGTCTGATATATCAGCACTGTCTAGTACCCACTTGACCATGTCTGTGTATGGAAGAATCTTAGGTCTTGCCACTATTCGGTGCAAGAATGAACATGCAAGTTTTGTGATTGATACCTCAGACGACCCGTGTGAGTCTGCTGCTGCTTTAACCTCCATAATTTTGGGACTTTCTTCTTCGAGCAGACTGTACATGCCTTCCCAAGTAGTTATGCTGACATCTCTATTGTAGGTGGTGTCTGTGTATAAGGGTGTCATCCCTTTGTCCTTAGCAATGGATCTTTTCCCTTCTTTCCCATTACGCTCTGAACATTGTTGCGTATATTATTTTGCTTTTCGCTCCTGCAAATTTACAAGGAAAGAATAATGGTAAGAGATAAGGTGAAAGGAAAGCTCTTAATGCCGAAATCATATCAAATATATCACCCTACGTGAAATAACCTTTCGATCAGATCTAAATCTTATCTCATAAATGGCCATCAACTAAGCATTAAATTGTCATTAATGCCCATAACTTGGTATCGGATTACGAGAAAAACTTTATTGAATGATGAGCCCTGCAGATCTGCGATAACACGATTTTGCAATTTACTTCACAATATTGCAAATCACAAGATCGGTAATCCATTTTGTTAACAATCATTTATCACCACATGCTTTTGCGAGATGTGATTTGTGAGATGCCCTATCACATATCGTTGGGTCGGGACATTTTACCTTAGGTGATACTTGTGGCATATGAAAGCTGCAATGAGCGATGGGTCTTTAAAGCGTGTGATCTCGCATCGCATTTTCGCAATTTCAGAAGTTTGCTTATATGATGTCCTCATTACCCTTTGCGATGAGATGTTTTATTGTTAAGAGAATGATTTTATTGGGAACTTATCATAAAACTTAAGTTCTTTGGGTTTTGCGGGTATTTTCCTAAGTTTATGATAGTATGTTTTATTCAAAGGGGAATACAAGTGCTACTTTTTATTTTTTAGAAGGATCCCCATTTATTTAGTATTAGTAATAAAACTAAATAAAAAGGGGGGTTGTTGCTGGCCACAACAATTGGCGATTCACTAGGAAGAACCAGTTATCTCTGATTATCTTTTGAATTTTCTAAACTTCCAAAACAAAATTTTTTTCTGGAAAATCAAACTTTATTATAGAAACATAAAGTGCATCATGCTTTCAGCCGCTAATGGCAGTTTGTTTCTCTTGTGTTAACTCTAATTATTTACTTCCCAAAGCTAGTCATTGTATTTACATTAGCCGCTACTTGGTTTATAAAGATAAAAACAAAGACTTCTCTGTAGATCAGTTCTAAGTATGTTCGTTTGTCGTAGGTAGAGCCTCTGCCTCCAGCAGGCGTTCATAGCTTCAATAGGGATACCTGTTACCCAGCAATGATCCTGTATCCTACTTGGATAAATATACAATTTTCAATGATAAATCCATATCCACACTTATTGCTTTTGTTTTATTTTAATTCTTAAAGAATAATGTCTTGGTTTGGTAGCCAAATTATGACAGTGCCATTCACTTGATTTATAACTTTGCTGAACAAGCTGGCTCGTGATGAGACCCCTTGTCTTTTGATTGCAACAATCTTGAGTCATTGCCCTGTTTTGGTATGCAGTTTTAGCAATGTCAGCAAGTTATAATATCTATGATCATGATAAGTCGGCTAGTGATGAGACCTCTTATTCTTTAAGTTTATAGTGTATCATTGGACTATTCCTTGAAGCTCGTAATTCTGTAGGTGGGGAGGAAGTTATTGGTTCCTATAGAATAGCTCTGGACGACAATGGTAGAGTTTTTGGAAAGAGATTATCTACAGAGAATATTTGTTTTGTTATTGATGCTTTTCATTGACTGATATAAAACAAATTCCGACTAAAGGTTGCCTTTTATCAAAATTCATAAGGATGAAACTAGTAACATTTCTAGGCTTATAGCATTTGACTGTATATTTCAATAATAATGATCAATTTTCCAAATTAGTTCTATTTATACAAGCGAAAAACAACATCTAAAAGAAACACTAGTCTTTTTCATGAATTCCAAACGTAACCATTTACAACTTGTTTTATTATCAAAATACAGTTATAAATAATAGTTTACAAAAATAGAAGAGGTCATCTTCTATGGAAAGTATTTTTTGAGGATCTGCCCATTAACAGGTAAATATTCTCTTTTCCCTGCTAAATCTTGCACATGAAATTGGATGGACCTATGATTTCCACAATTTGGAATGAGCCAAGCCACATTCGTTGGAATTTTGGATGTTTGCCTTTTTCTTCGTGAGCCTTATCGCATTTTAAAGCTAAATCTCCAATTTGAAAATCCTTTCTAGATACCATGCTTGAATCAAAGGAAGCCTTTACTAATGCTTGATGATGAGCGTGTGTTATTTTAGCCTGTTCTCATTGCTCTTCTAGCTTAAGGATCTATAGTTGTCTTAGTTGTAAATATGAAGTTGGTGTTTCGTCAATAAATTGAACTAAGGCCAAAGAAGGAATTGCTAGATGAGTTGGGAGAACCACTTCTTTCCCATAAACTAAATTAAAGGGAGAAGTGCCAATGGAGGCTTTCTGCATTATTCAGTCTGCCTATAGAGCATACATCAAAGATTTGTGCCAATTTTTATGATTCTGATCAATGGTTCGCTTAATGATTCTGATTAAGTTTTTATTCGTTGATTCGGCCAACCCGTTCCCTTGTGGGTAATAATTGGCAGAATATTTAAGATTAAAACCTATTTTAAGTGCAAATTCAGTCATAGCATTGCCAAAAAAATATGATGCATTATCAAACATTAAAGCAGAGGGTAAACCAAACCTAGTGATTATGAACCGATCTATGAAATCAATGATGTGCTTAGAATTAGCTGTCTTGAGAGGAACTTCTTCTACCCATTTAGTAAAATCATCTGTAGCTGCAAGGATATACCTATGCTGTTTAGAAGAGTGAGGAATGATCTCACCTATTATATCCAATCCCCATTAATCAAAGGGTTGATCGATATTGACTGGTTGCAAAGGCAATGATGGTTTCTTTTGTCTCCTGACAACAGCTTGACAAATTTGACATTTACTTACATAGCTATGTGCATCTTTAAATAGTGTAGTCCAATAGTATCCTGCGCCTAAAATTTTATGTGCTGTAGCATCTCCCGCATAATGTCCACCTGCTGGTCCATCATGGAGTTCCTGCAACACCTTTTCAGCTTCAGATTTCTCAAGACATCAAAGGAGAACAAAATCATAATTCATCCTAAAAAGTACATTGTTTACGATTTGATACTGCTTAGCCTTCAATCTTAAAGCTCTTTTCTTTGTATAATTCAGATTTGAAGGAGCATATCCGTTCCTTAGATAAAGTATGATATTAGCATATATTGATTCAATATCATTTAGGCTTACCTCATACATTTGTACTTCTTGATTTGAAGATGGTATTTCAGAAATAAGCGATGCTCCAAACAACATCTTGCAAAAGCCTTGACATTTTACAATATTTTCTGGTTTAATCTCAGCGTTATATTCTTGTAAGGCAGTAACCCAATTTTCTCTCTTTTCACCCACGTCTTTCTGTACTAAGATATTTCTTATCGCTGGAAACGGTACTATGATTTTTGTATGGGTTTTAAGAAGAAAGGGTCTGAAATGTTTGATCGCTTTGAAAATAGCATAAGCTTGTTTCTCAATGTTAGAATAATTTAATTTAGCCCCTTGCAGATTTGAACTAAAAAAGGCAATTGGGGCTTCCGCCTTGTCTTGATTGGCTTGAGTGAGTATCGTAGCATATGATTTATCAGAGGCAAATGTATACAAAATGAAAGGATCGAAAAAATTTGGAGTCATTAAGGATGGGGCATTAACAATCGCTTGCTTAATTAGATTGAATGCTTCATATTCCTCCTGGTCCCATTTGAAGAGTGAATTCTTCTTGATCATTGATTATAATGGTGACACAATCCTTGAGAAGTATGGAACAAATATTTTAACATAATTAATCTAGGCAAGGAAGGATTGCATGGCTTTCTTGTTATGAGGCAAGGGTATTTCGGAAATCTCCTTAATTCTATTGGGATCAATATGGATTCCATATTTTGACACTATAAATCCAAGAAGTTTTCCTTCACTTAATGCAAAAAATGACTATTTTGGATTAAGTGAAATCCCATACCTTTGGCAACGTTGGAAGATCTGCTTTAAGTCTCTAAGGTGATTACCACATTTTTTAGAATATATTGTTATGTCATCCAAGTAAATCACCACTGATTTGTTTAGTAATCCCTTAAATGCGTGTCCATGGCCCTTTGAAATGTGGCACCAACGTTAATCAACCAAACAACATCTTTTGATATGCGTAAGTACCCGAAGAAACCATCTAAAAAGGACATTTATTCTAATCCTACAACCGCTGGCAATATTTGTTTCATAGGAGGCAGGGGAAATTATCCTTTTGGCAGGCTTTGTTAAGATTTCAAAAGTTAATGAAAATTCTAATATCTCCGTTTCTCTTTCTGATAGGAATCAAGTTGGAACCCATCTAGAATGTTGAATGGGAAAAATAATCTTGCCTTTCAATAATTTATTGAGCTTAGATTTAATCTGGCTTTCCAAATTAGGATGGATTTTCCTCAGCTTTTGTTGGATAGGTTTTTCATCAGCTATCATTGGGATATTATGTTGAATGATTGAAGTGTCGTAAGTCTTAAGGTCATCGTAGTTCCAGGCAGAAACATTTTTGTATTGTTTCAGGAGACGAACAAAGGCTAATTTTTCTTCAGGGGCTAGGCCAAGACCTAGGTTGATATTATGTGGCTTGGTATCAGTTCCTAGATTTATTAATTCATCGTTCAGAGTTGAACTCTGAAGTTTTGAATTGGTAGATATTTTAAATTGATCTTTCAAATCATATAGGGATTCCAACTTGACTACAAATTTTCGTATAGCATTATTAGTGCTTTCTTGTAACTGTTTGTCATGTTGGTCCTCATCAATTATTTGATTAGTGTAAGATCCTTTCGATGATAAGAAACTTACAATATCAGGATCATCATTGAAAATTCTCCAGTTTGTGACATTATCAGGGATAGAGGGTCTAAATATCAATTCGATTGAGAATCTGACTGGGCTATAGTCTTCTGAGGGAATGAGCTTGGAAGCTACGTTTGTTAGGAGGTCAGCACTAGCATTTTGGAGTCTGGGAATAGGTGAAATATTAAATGCTATAAAATGTTCAGTCAGATCTTGCACTAAAGATTGATAGTGTTTTAAATGACCTGATAGAAAATGTATAGCATTTCATACCTGTTTAATAACAATCTCAGAGTCTCCAAAGACTTGTAGATACTTGATATCTAATCCGATTGCCATGTACAGTCCTTGGACTAGAGCTTCTTATTCTGCAGTGTTGTTTGTGAAATCAAACTCGAGTCTACATGTTAGCATAGTTTTGTTTCCCTCTGGACTAACTAATACACATCTTGCTCCTGCTCCATCGTTAGATTTAGAACCATCAAAAAATAATTTCCAAAATAAAGATTTATTTACCAGACTATCTATATAATTAACACATTTAGAACTATTTGTTTGAGAAATTTTTTCTACTTGAGATAGAATAGAATGTTCTAAGTAAGGTGAAGTATGAGCATTAAAATTTCCTAAGAAAGAGTCAACAGAATAGTTGCTGTATGCCACAGGTTCAATTTCTCCTTCCAATTCCGTTACCATGTATTTTTGGTGTCTTTCTCACTCAACCTTTATCTGATTCAATTTACTATTGTAAGGGAGCCACACATGTGACCAGTCGGTCACAAAGTATCCATGAAGCTTTTCAGACCAATCCCTCCTAAGAATTAAGCCATAAAATTCGGGAATGTTTGCAACTAGAATATCAATGACTTGACATACCTTTGGATTAGAGGACAACCTTATGGTAACTTGATTTAGTTCACTGATTACTTAAACCTGCGATCGGTCGAGATGAACTATTCTTACTGCAGAATTTTGAGATTGGACATTTAACTTTGCACATATTGTTTTAGGTAAGATATTAGATGAAGCTCATGAATCTACCAAACAATTATGCAAGTTTTTATTTAAAATTTTGTAAGTAAGAAGGAATGGGGGAGTATGAGATTTTGACCTACCTCCAATTAAAGCAATATCATTTGGATCAACTTTATTTGCCATATTAGTTGGAGGTCTTCCCATCTCATGAGAATCTTGCGAGATTACAACAGCAAGAAGAGGTGCAACGGGAATTGCATGTAACTCTTTCAAAAGTAGCTTCTGTTGATGTTTCAATTTGCTCAATTCATGAAAAGTAATGTGAGCCCTAGTATTCTTCATGTCTTCGACGATATTATACTCCATCTCATCAGAAACAATCAGTGTTTTAGATGGAGTTGGTGAATCAGATTGGACTAGGCTTGTTTGAGTCGCTTTTGGTGATGATTTCTTACCCGCGACTTTATCTTTGGATGTCGAGCTTGCGCTCTTCTGTTTAGGACTAGGTTGTGGAGGATTGAGTTGATTTCTACTTCTGGTACTGACTGGTGATTCCTCTTGCTCCTCTTCGTCTGGAAGGATGAAGTCCCACATTCCCTGTACTTCAACAACTTCATCTTCATCAGTAGGTTCCTCATTAGAAACTTCTTCTTCTCCTCCTTTAGATTCTACATTTGTTATAGCATTGGGAGGCTTTGAATTAGTTGAAGGTTTTTTTCTATAAGGCTTATAGGGTTTTTTAGAATAAGTCTCTGCTACTTGTCTCTTAATGTCAACCATTTCATTAGACATGGTTTTTAGGAATTTCTACAATGCTTCTAAATCAAATGGGTCTTTTGATTGTTTTTTCTTAGGATCATCTCTAAAAGTAACCTTTTTAGATTTTCTTTCATCGACATCATTTTTCTTTGCTAAAGCTAAGATACGTTTTTCTACCACTATCGCTTCCTTCATGTTTTCAGCCAATGTTGTCTTGGTAGCCCTATCAACAAAGATTGCTATGTTTGATGGTAAAGCAAATATGTACCATTCACTTCGAACTTCTTCGCTAGGCTTGGAAGCAGTCGGAATTTTATTCAAAAGCTTGTTGAAACACGAGTTAAAATCTTTGATAGGTTCTCTCGACTCAGTCTTTAGATTCGATAGATCATTGATCAATGTTGCTATAGATCTATCATCACCAAAATTAGTCAAGAATTTCTCTTGGAAAATGTCCCAACTAGTGATGGATAATGATGGTAATGAAAAATACGAGGATCTATCTGCTCCTTGTAAAGTGTAAGGGAAGAGTTGGACAACAACATCTTCATTAGTAACACCATTTAAATTTATCGATAACATAAAGTTGTTTATGTGTTCTTCTGCTAGCATGCCCGCTTCAGGATTAAACTTAGGCAGCCATTTTTTAGGATGGTCTAGTATTTGACTCAAGGGTGTAGGCATTAATATTGCCCCTGGATTATTCCATGGAGTTTGGGCCATCGCTGAACTACTAACAGAGGAAAGCGCAAAGGAAGTTCCTTGTGGAAGGGATGAGGATATTACAGTCCCAGATGATTGAGAAGCAGATGTTGAAGTTCCAATACTCTAATGGACAACAATTTGAAGTGGAGGGGTGGATGGTTGACTTCGAAGTGAAGAAGTAGAAATGGATGATGATGATGAAAGAGTCTCACTATCAGACCCTTTAGGTGACTTCCTTACTCTTTTTCTTTTAGGTAAAGGTAATTCAGATGGTTCAATACCAAACTTTTCACTCTGCAATTTGGTAAGAGGATGAGAAGGATTGTATTGCGACGTCACACTACCTTAAGATATTTCAGACTTTTGCGGTGATATGGAAAATCCTTGAAGTTTATGAATCAAAGACTCAACTTCAGGAGGTTCAATAGTAGATTTCTCTGAAATGTTTGGGTTTGTGGTAGTGATTTTTGTTTTATCGACTTCTTGCTCAAGATTTAAAGATTAGAAGTGCGATGGAGAAGTCAGAGGAGATGTTAAGGGCAATTTACTCTCAGAATGGTATTTAGATTTGGATTTACTAGCCATTCACATTTCGGGGCCCTCCTTCTAGTGCCAAATATGTTGAAGCCCCGAAAATCGGGTCTACAACAAGGGGGGTACCCACCCGGTCTGGACCTTGAAAGCAACTCCTTTTCTATTTGGGATGGTGGGTTTGATTGGGGATAATGGGACCAGTGTCCCAATTTGTGTGTGTGTGATGAGAATTGATATTTCCTTTCTAATGATTTTTAAGTAAAATGATTTTAATCTAAGTCTAATTTAAAACATGCAATTGTATTCTAATGAACAGAAATATCTATTCTAAAATTAACCCGGGATTTAACCTTTTCAGTTATGCGATCTAAAATAATTTCTAACAGCAATTGGTAATAAATATCATTCAATCGCTACGAGAAAAGAATTCAATAAAAATAAATTGTTTCGTATAAAAAGTTAGCTGAAACGATTGTGAGAAGCATATCGCATAATAAGTCATTCATACATTAAGCATAAACAGAATAGTCATCACCGTACAAAAGTGCCAAATGATAACTCAAACATTCAAGCCTTCATATATAAATAACTGAACATAAATATCACTTTAACACAATAAACATAAATCATTAAGAGATAAAAGTACCATTGATAACAAGTTCTACTCATGAGCTTCAGCAATATAGATTTATCTCTTCCTAATTCAACATCTACTAAGAGTACAAAAGTGCATTTCAGTAGCAGACATTAAACAAAGATATCAATAAATCTCGTTCCATTCATTCATCAAAACCTCCTCCGAGGGTGCAGAAGTGCATGTTCTGAGGAAACGTTTTTGACAAATTTCAGGACCCCTCTCTAAATGCATGAGAGGGGTTAAAATACTACTAACTAAATACTAAAAATAGTTTATTACAAAAATATAGGAGGAGGTTTAAATGACTGTCCTCATCTAAGGCAAAAATAAATCAAAACTAAAACTAAAACTAAATCTGGAAATTAACTATCTATGTATTTGTTCTCTAAGATCGCAAGCATTCAACATCAACTTGAGGAACGTTGGTTGGCCGACCTCCGATTTTAGTTGCCCTGCGAAAACAAAATCGGCAAGTGCTGGCGCTATCTTCTCGGCCGAGTTTGTAAGGAATTTGAGAGTCATGCATTGATTGGGAGATTTAAATAAGTACTGCCAGTAAGTATCCCAATTCAACTTGGTTAAATTCTTGATGGACTTTACCCTTTCCTCAGCTTTTTGTCTCCAGCTTGTCTGCAGTTGCTATGCCTTTGGGAGAAATCCCGGAGTGGTCTCTGATACGAGGTTTGCTTTGTGCAGGTTTTCATTGACACAGTCAATGACGTTATTTGATTTTGTAGCTGCTTCTTCTGCCGCCTGTTCTGCCTTCCTAATATGTGCATCCCACTTATTAAAGAGCATTTCTTTGTGGGCTTCATTGATTTTGAGCACGCCTGCTTTCTTTCCTTCTTCTGATTCCTACCAAGTGTTAGGTTTCAGCCAAATCTACTTACCGCCCAAGGGTGTCCTCGATAAATACCGTTGGTTTTGGAGCGTGGGTCTCGTATTTAGCCTTTAGTGCTTTTACCCATGGTTTTCCTGGCTTACATGTGACCAACCGCTCCAGGGCTTTCCTTCTTGAGGGGTCTTGGCTTCGAGACTTGAATTGTTTGTCTGATATATCAACACTGTCCAGTACCCACTTGACCATGTCTATGTATGGAAGAATCTTAGGTCTTGCCGCTATCCAGTGCAAGAATGAACATGCAAGTTCTGTGATTGATGCCTCAGACAACCCGCGTGAGTCTACTATTGCTTTAACCTCCATAACTTTAGGACTTTCTTCTTCGAGCAAACTGTACATGCCTTCCCAAGTAGTTATGTAGGCATCTCTGTAGCAGGTGGTGTTTATGTATAAGGGCGTCATCTCTTTGTCCTCAACAAATAGAGCTTTTCCCTTCTTTCCCATTACGCTCTAAACATTGTTGTGTATATTATTTTGCTTTCCGCTCCTGCAAATTTACAAGTAAGGAAAGAATAATGGTAAGATATAAGGTGACGAGAAACCTCTTAATGCCGAAATCATATCAAATACATACCCCTACGTGAAATAACCTTTCGATCAGATTTAAATCTTATCTCATAAATGACCATCAACTAACCATTAAATTGAAATTAATGCCCATAACTTGGTATCGGATTATGAGAAAAACTTTATTGAACGATGAGCCCTACAGATCTGCGATAAAGCAATTTTGCGATTTACTTCGCAATATCGTAGATCGCAATATCACAAAGCACAATATCACTAATCCGTTTTGTTAACAATCATTTATCACCACATGTTTCTATGAGATGCGATTTGTGAGATGCCCTATCACATATCGCTGGGTCGGGATATTTTACCTTAGGTGATACTTGTGGCATATGAAAGCTGTGATGCACGATTGGTCTTTAAAGCGTGCAATCTCGCATCGCGTTTTCGCAATTTCGGAAGTTTTCTCATATGATGTCCTCCATTACCCTTTGCGATGCAATGTTTTATTGTTAAGAGAATGATTTTATTCAGAACTTATCATAAAACTTAAGTTCTTTGGGTTTTGCAGGTATTTTCCTAAGTTTATGATAGTATGTTTTATTGAAAGGGGAATATAAGTGCTACTTTTATTTCTTAGAAGGGTCCCCATTTATTTAGTATTAGTAATAAAACTAAATAAAAAGGGGGGTTGTTACTGGCCACAACACACCCCCATACGGATGGTCAAACCTAAGTGGTAAAAAAATGTTTGGAGACCTACCTTCGATGATTTTCTTTGGAAAAACAACATCGAAGGGTGTAATGGTTACCTTTAGTAGAATGGTGGTATAATACTAATTATCATGAAGCTCGTATGAGGTGGTTTATGGTCAACTCCCACCTTTATCAACTTCTTATCTTCTAGTATCTTCTTGTTAGTGTCTGTTAGTCATGTTAGTCACTGTGATCAAATGTGCTCTTACAAAGTTCTTTTTTTTTTTTTTTACTACTAGGGTATTAGGTCAATTTTTTATGGTTTCAAATAGCTTTTCAATAAAAATTTGGTCACTGGTTAGGAAGGTTCAGTCTTTACTACTCCTTTCAATTCGATGGTCAATTAATACCATCTTGGTCAAGTCAAATTACTGTTAGAAGAGTCCCATAGTCATTATGGTCATAATTCATCTCATAAGTCCATGCTAGGTCACCACTAGGTCATAGGGTTAATTTTATGAAAATTGGTCATTTCACCATTGAAATCCATTTTATAAAGGAGTAGTAAAAGTTAAGTTGTTAATAAAAGTTTTAAATCATGTTTTTTATTTCATTTCTAATGAAATAATTTCATAAAGTCATGAAGCTGCATTATCAAAGTCAAGTTATGAAAAGTGATGGTGGGTCCACTACCACATGTAAGTGAAAAATCGATTTCCACAAGCTATAAAGGAGTCCCACTCACTCTCCATTTGCTCATTCCATTTTCCAAGACATTACTCCAACAAAACAAATCGAATTTGTCAGATAAAGATCAGTTTTTGCATGCCCAAGTCTAGTTTCTCTTCTGTGCTGCGCAAATCCTCATGCTGTGCTACGTAAATCCTAGCACTGCTGCGTTTTTCATCCAAAGGCTGCAAACTTCTTTGCAGTGATTTATTTCATCACATTCAAGTTGTGTTGTAGTAAATCCAGGTTGGTGGCCTCTCATGAAACTCAAGTAATCTCTTAATTCTCTTAATTGTGTTGCTATGTTTCATTTCCCTCTCCTAGGGTTTTGAAAACAATTTTCATGATTTCCATGGTTAAATTGTTATTAAAACTTGTATCTTGATGCTTATACACCTTCTCCTATCCTAATCACACATTCCCAAACACCCTCTATCAAACCCATCCTTAAATTCCATCATCTTTACATAAACCCTAGCCAGAGTACACTTTCCTAACCTTGGACTGTGTTTCCCTTCTTTAATACCCTTCCCCTCACTCAAATTTTGAAATTCTACCTTTTTAGGCTCCCTAACATCCCTCACTATCCTCCCAAATTTTCCCAAGAATTTACTAGTCCCTTGGCCTTTTCATTCCCTTAATTTCCTCAATCTATCAAAATCCCTTGTTTTCCTACAAGTAAAACCCTAGTTTCTCTCCCATAGAGCTAGGCGTTACCATGGAATCTGAAACATATGAAAAAAAGAGGCATAAAGGAGAGAAGGTCATTAGGTATGAGCATACCTCAACTCAAGAAATCATGTCACCTCCTTTCGTCAAAAAATCATTTGAATATGCAGGTTGTCTTGCCTTTTGCCAGAGAATTGAGCAATTGAAGTTTCATGACCAGCTGAGCAGTGCTTTTGCCACCAAGTTAAGAAGGGATAAAGTGACTATAGCAGGAGTTGAGTTCACTGTTTCAAGGAAAATCATCTCCACATCCACAAGGATTCCAAACACTAGAGAAATTTGGTTCAAGAAAAGAGACATTGACCTTTAGAATTACAAGATGTACCTAAAAGCACCATATAAGACAACTCCAAAACATGTTTTTCCATTTAGACATTTGCTGGAAAAATATTCTCCTCTCATGAAATTGATCATGAAATATTTTACATGTGAGGGCAAGTATTCAAGGTTGTATCAATACCACATGAGGCTTTTGATGCATTTCACCGGTGTGAAGCAACTCAACTTGCCTTACTATCTTTACAGAAGCCTAACAAAAATGACAGAGAAGGTACAAAAGATGGGAGAAAATCATCATACTAGTCTATTTCATCATGGCTTGGTGAAAATTCTAGTTTGTCATCAATTAGCACAGGTAAATTTGTCTTTGGATAGCTTTTCAAATTCAACTTTTCCTCCATCTTCTCTAGCTATATCTAGTGATGAATCAACACCTCCAATATCACAAGTAAAACAAGAGGTTGTTTCTTCAAGAAGACCTACTAAGAGGAATTATAGGGCAGAAGTGACTAAGACTTATTCCGGAGGCGAAAGACTTGTGTTTGCTTCAAATATTGTTGAAAGGGCCAAGCCTACAACAGGTGAACAGAGAGCATCCCCACATCATGAGGAATTCACTCATCTAGGTACCAATGTGACAAAAGTTGCAAAGCAAATCATAAGGGATAAGGAGGCTGAGATCAAAAATTTGGAAGACAAGTTGACAAAGGAAAATTCTTTGATAACATGCTTACAACAAGAAAACATGCAATTGAAAGTAAACCAAATGATCCAAAACAAACACATAGCCAATTTGAAGAAAGAGGATGTAAAAGGAAAATCAGTGGTTCAGTTGGATGTTTCAGAAGGCAAAAAAGAGCAAAGCACACCAGGGAGACCAAGAACAAGAGGCTTCAAGAGAGCCCTTGAGCTACAAAAAGAAGTTTCTCCACCCAGAGGTCAGATCACTGTGAATGACTTAATTACTGAAGAGATCAATGCAGACAAAGTATATTGGCTTGACAAGGTCAATGGCCACCTAGAGAAGCTCCTCAAGAAGGAAAGTAGGGAAAATAACTTGCAAAGACATATGGCTATGCATTACTACACAAGAAACAAGGTATCCCAACTCAGAATCAAGAAATTGAAGAAAAAGCTCAAGGAGACCCTAACATGTGAGAAGGACAAAGAAAATATTGATCTACTTGTTGAGGCATCTCTCATGGCATGAAATATCATATGATGACTTAACTTGACAATTTTGAAGAAATTTTGAGAATTTTTTGCCATTTTGAAATTTTTGGTGGTTTTTAGCCTATTTTAAAACTCAGAGACAACTATATGCACAACGCCCAGGCACTACGCTTTTTCCTCAGGGATCCTTTTGCCAAAAAATCACCACCATTGGATAGATAATGGCCTAATAATCTCAGATATGCACTTTTTCAAACTTTTTAGTAGACAAATTGAGAGAAAATGTCAAAAAGGGGTCAAAAAGTCACTTTTTGCCACTGTTTTGAAGCAGGCGTTGCGCATATTGGAGTAGTACTCGGAAAATCAATTTTCTCCATGATAGAGTGTCCAAATCACCTTCATGAAGAGTCAAATGACAACTAGAGATCCATATATTTCGAATGAGCTATCAAGTTTTGAATTTGGAGCATGGGAAGGCCTCCAAAATCCTTTTGCAAGCCTGGCACTACGCATATCCCTGATGGCGTTGTGCATATCACTATGACAATTTTTTCTCAGCATTTCTTCAGAAACTCTTTACTTAATGATGTAATTTAACTTTTTCAATGTATTTTTGATGTAATTATGGATAAATTAGCATAATATTATGTTTTTATGTTAACTCAAGCCTCATTAATGAAGAAAAACTCAAATCAAAGTCTAAAAGAAGAGTTTGTTTTCAACCTTCTCACTGTCACTTGTTGGTTGAGATATTCTTGGAAACTGTTCCACCACTCATGGATTCAACCCCTAAAGGTGGGGAAACTATTTATCTTGGTCTATATGTATCATTTTCTCAGTCAGAGAGAAGGGTTGGACATCTGAGGAGAAAACTCTTGTAGCTTTGTGCTTGAGAATTTTCAAGAAATCAAAAGAACAATTGCAGTTATTATCTAGGAATTCATGTGCAGTGAGTTTGTGATCTTGTATTTTCTTTGTTATAGTTTCATATGAAAGATATTCATCTTCTCTTTCCATTCATCAGTTCTTCAGTGGTTTTTCCTTAAGTTTATAAGCAAAATTCTTTTCAATAAGCTTTGTTTTGATGGGAATATCATTATGTGTTAATTTCTTTCTTGCTTAATGAATTCATGATATATATGCTCATTAAGATATCTTGTCTCTTCTAAACACTACACTACACTGAAAAACCCTAAGCCATCACAAAATTATTACTTTCTTGCTCCTTTATATCTTTGCTGTTGTTACACTTTTGATCCTTTGACCTAGTTACCTGGTTTTCATCCCTTGTCCAACATCAAAACCCTAAAAACTTAAAACCTACCTAAGCCTATCATATCTAGCCTAAAATCCTTTTACACTCCAGTCAATTCTTTGGCTATGATCTCATAGAGAGAGCCCTCTCTGGTTTGGTAGGGCTAGCTACCAAACTGAAATCTTGGTCTGTGGTTACCTCCATCAATTCCTCTCAACCTTGGACATTGTGGGGGATAACATTTTGGCGACGTTGCTGGGCAAATGACTGATATATTATTCCTGGGATTCATTCTATAAGTGAATTTAAGATTGGTCTGTGATTACCTCTGTCGATTCCTCTCAACCTGGGAGATTGTGGGGGATATCACTTCCAAAGTGTAGGCAATTGATAAGATGATTCATAACTGAGCTACAATTCTCATTCTTCTAAAGGATAATCTCCATCAAGTGCAAAACCGAATGAAGCAACACGCTGACAAAAATTGCTCAAGAAAATATTTTCAAGTGGGTGACCAAGTGTTTCTTTGACTCCAACTTTATAAGTAGACGTATCTCAAAGAAAAGGACTTCCAAAAGTTAGCTCCAAAATTTTATGGGCCTTACCAGAAGATGCAGCATGGGAACCAACAACTATTCTCCAGAAATTTCCGCAGCTCCAATGTTGAGGACAAGGATGATTTTGAAGGGGGAGGGCACATTAGGGTCCGAACCTAACCCCTTTATTAATGTAATAATTCCAATAGGTCCCATAAGAGTGATGATTAGTTAGTTTAATAAATAAATCCCATAAGCATTGTAAGTGGTCGACCCACATTATAAAAAAGGAACCACAATTATTTATAATGGACCATAACTAATAAATAAAGTGGTTAACCTGTATTATGCAAGGACAACATGTAGGTAGGGTTTTGGGTCTTAGGAAACTATATATTGTCAAATATAGTAGGGGAAGTCTTGTCTTGTGTTGTGTAATTGAGCTCTTCTCTATAGGAGGTTGCCCCCTTGAAGAGGCAAGTGAACAATTTTGTTGCAGATCTTAATAAAATTTTATATTGCTATCATCTCATTGTTTTATTTTCTATGGTATCTCTAGTATATTTCACACTTATGATATTTTATATAGGTCAAGCACACTACACATTCATACCTATAGAAAATGGCGTTCCTCCTAATACAAAACTACCCCACTTATTGTATAATCCTCTAAAAACATTACTACCCTCAAACTAACTAGGAACAAGTACCGACCCCTCAAAATATTCCTTGTAAGCATTTGTCCCAAGTTAAAGATCATGATTGTAGGGATGAAGGAACTAGGTGGAAACCACCTAGCTCTTGTAGGTGGACTATGGCTTGCCCTTGTATTGAACAGAAATAAGACAAGAGGTAGGGACATTGGTAGACTAGGGAAACCATTATGTAAAATTGACCAAGGGAAAGAGTCAAAGTTTCCCAGGTCAAATGGTAGTGGTTTTGGGCCCATGGTTTTATGCTCGTGGATTGTATGTGATGAAGCATTTAAAAGACTCGGGAAAACTTCATGATTTTTAGGTCTAACAACAACAACTAAACATCTTACACATGATTTCAAGGTCTTGTGAAAAGGCCAAACTGAGGCCTAAAGTACTTTAGGAAAGAAATAAAAAATCCTGAAGAGAAAGCCCTGTAATCACATGTTCAAAGTTTCGGTAGATAGAAATAGGTTTTGAAGTCAGCAAAAGGGAATTACTGACTTATCTAAAAGACGGTTTTTATCCACATTAAAGAAAATCCCAAGTTTGAGGGTCGAGTTCACATTGAAGTTGATCATTGTGAAAAACGATTTTGACTGTGTTAAGTCGATGCTAGAAAATGATCAGTACTAGATCTAATTCAACAAAGGTTTAAAAAATTCCTAAAGTTAAACTATAGTATGTCATCTCCAAGAAGAAATAGGTACCAGACCTATTGTTATTGAATTGAGAAGAAGGAAATTTTGAATCTAATAAAAACATAGAAGAGACTTTCATGGAGGTCTTTGAGTTGGTAGAAGTGTAGAAGCCGAGAAGAGCATCTTGAGTTGGAACTTCCATTGGAAGAATCATGACATTAATGGAAGTTGTAGTAACTTTGAAGGCCACTTTTGGCTTTGGTGTCATTGGAATTTTTCACTCTTGAAGATAGTAAGAAGATCATGACATCTTGAAGAAGGCTTTGTAGCAGACTTTCATAAAGGATTGAGGTATGTAGTTCTTTCCTACAAGGTACATATAAGTGGTTTTTATACATAAAGGGTCTGACATGAATTAGGATTTTTTGGACATGTTTGGTTCTAGGGTTTTTGATCTTCATCTTATTGCAGGTTACTGATAGCTAGGATTTTTTAAACCCCTAGTTGGTACTTAGAAAACCTAGTCAAGAGAGAAACCCTATCCATAATGTATTTGTCCCCTCAAAGCAACCCTATCCTTTTGTTTCTAACATTTATAGGTAATTTAGGGTGTATGGAAAACCCTAGTGAGGATGGAATTGGATGGAAATTTGGGTTCAAACCATAGGGCTGATGTTTCAAAGGGAAATATCAAGAAACTTAGGGTTTGGATCTGAAAAACCTAGGAATTCTCCCTCTAAGATATTATGATATCCCTAGACTGTCAACATCATAATCATTCTCTTGTACTTGTATATTTTTCTTGGTGATGAATGTCACAAGTACATAATAAAGGAAGAAAAAATAACAAAAATGTTGATCTTATGAAGAACATGGTGAATGGAGGAAATGACAACTTGATAATCAAGTTGGATCCTTGGGCACTCTAATAAAGGTAGACTCAGATGAAGATAAACCATGAGGATGTTGATGTTTTGTTGAGAATATCATCCTGGTGAGGTAAGTCTGATGTTGATATCTATTATTGGTTATTTAGTAAATATGTTGTTTTTCTACTTGGAAAGATGCTGCAGGAGTATATAATGACAATTGAGACAAGTTCAACTATGTGAATATTGTGGGAAAGCTAAACATTTGGTACATGACATCCTTGAAGATCAAGATGTGATCATCTTTGGATTGGAAAGCAGTAGTGTGATAAGATAACTTGAAGGTATAGGAGGAAGATCACTTTTGTGATGAAGCTATGTCTAGCTTAAAGTTTGGGAAGGTTCAATAAAATAGCTTCATTAATAAAGTCAAGATGAAAGTGATGTGTAAGATGGATGACCTAGAAATTTTTATGAAAAGGTGGCTCTTGATCCATGAAAGGAAGCAAGCTCTATACACTGAGATGTGGAGGAAAGAGGGAGCCATGCAAGATAATGCTTTTATGAAGGACAAGGAAGTCAAGAAATCTCCTCTAGGTTTGAGAGGGAGTAAAAGGAGACTCCTTGAATAGGAGAAGGATCTATTCTTTTATTAAAAGGAAAATAAGGATATTCTCCTTGATTAAGAGGGAGTTTTGGTTGGACACTAGTTCTCCTTGCGTTATGTACTAGACTAGGAATAACAACTGTAAGTCTAGTGCATGCATAATGGATAGGGAGAAAGATAACTTGTTTGGTTCTCCTTGTGTCAGGTACTATGATGGATTAGGAATGATGTCCTAAGTGTTACCGGGAATAGTGTCTATGCAGAACTGCTAGTCCCACTAAGGGTGGTAGCAACCTTAGAAACAAACAGAGTAAAGCTATTTTTGTATTCCTTTATGACTAAGTAGATAAGAGAAGAATGGAGGGATCAACCTCAATCTTGCGCTTGGTTCCTCATTTTGATTCCTCTCTCTTCTGATAGACTCTTGCCACTTGCTCCCTCTCCAGCCCAGCTCCGAAGAGTACCTGTGGAATCAAAGCAGCACAATACTATCCGATAACAGAGATCTACTAGCATAAACAATATAAGATCAGATGTATATTGACCACATACAAACATATATCATAAAATATGCAAGGACATGGAGGAAAACTTGAATAAATTTATTGATATCAAAGAAAGTACAAGGGAGAATTACAACCAATTGTTCTGACCTAGCGTCATCCTCTCAGCAAGAAGCCCTTCTTCACCTCATGAAAAGCTTAGATCACTCAACACTATGATGGTGCAGCAAGAAACCAACAACACTTCCTTACAAGATACAAAATTCCAGCCTCTGGATCTCTGAGATGAGGGATCCATATATAGATGTTTGAAAGGAGGGTGAGTCAGCTTCTGGGGTTTGATTAGTGTCCTCTCTCTGATAGTTCTTGATGCCATTTGGAGAATGATGATCTCTTACTCATCCTTGGGCGAAATCAGGGAGGCAAGTGTCACAGGAGAAGTTTCTGGAAGATTCCATGATTTTCCACCTCGCACATTGCCTCTGCCATTTGTCCATTCCTGCCCATCACACCCCATAGAAGGGATTTTCAACATGCATCACACCCTCTGTGAGTATTTAGGTGGGATGCAGCGCACTTTGTCCATGGAGCAGGTGGGATGGTCTAGTTTTGACCAGTTCTGAGTAGTTTTTCATGGAGAACTTCTGAGAGGTGATGTAATCAGCTGACCTTGTTCTTTTAGGGGTTGGAACAACACTTTTAGGGACTTAGGAGCCCTTGGTTTATGGACATTTAGGATTGGGGTTGTAGTGCCCAAAAATGTCTATAACAGTTGCCCCCTAAAGCATGAGGTCGTTAATTAATTTTTGATGTCGAGTGAAATGCTTTATCATGAGGATCCGAAGTTTTTCAAGCTGGAAGGCGACCTGTAATAATATACAATACAACACATTATCTTCATAATATTTTTCATTTCCTGGCCGAGTCGGGCATTCCCATGCTCAGCTTTATAAATTTATTTTCATGTACATAGGACAGACAATCGTTTGAGTGCAGACTGATGATTCCGGTAGAGCCATCATCCCTTAGGTTGGATGATTATCTGTGCAGTAATGATGTACACTGGATGCCTTTATTCCCTGAATGTATTTCATAGCCCAGATGGATGAAACTAGATCCGAGGTCTTCAATCTTGTTCGATCTTCACTCGGAGTACAAGTCAATCCATGTGAGAAATGTTCTGGAGTCGAACATGGAAAGACATTGCCTGATTACCAGCCAATGATGTAAGCTATTAACAGGCACGAGAGGAATCACCGATAATGATGATGACCCTCAAGGTACTGTAGTACAATTCGCATGGTGTGAAAGAGGGACTTGGCGTCGAACACCATGCAAAATCTTTTGGTCGAAGGCCAATGATGTAAACCTGTCGCCGGAAGTGAGAAACTTGCCATTGAGGCATGCAAGCTTCAAAGTACTGGAAGGGTTGTTCCTAAATCAACTTCTTGGATAATGAGCTGATGTCGACAAGAAGCGATCCGTCACAGGAGGGCCTTAATGAATCCCACATCTATGACACGGAACAGAGCAAATGATTTTAATGGAGGTGAAAACGATATGAGGATACAAGGTTCAGGATGGCGGTCATGAAAATATGGAGAATGAATGTATTGCAGTGGGTGAGACACAAGTGAATTCTCTGAGCGACTTCTCTTGAACATATCGGCGACACTGACATGATGGATTGGTAGCATTAACCCCAAATATGGATGGTGTGATGGAACCATGGTGATGTGATCGGTGAATGGAACAACCCAACCCGACTCGGATGCGGAGTGAAAGTGTCATGTTCAAGAGTGACTTGCTACCAACAAAGTTTTTTCAAGTTTTCTTCCCAATTTTTCCCCAGTCATTGCTAACTAGTACCTCTTTATTTTTGTCAAGCTTGAGGAGGATAACATATGCTTGTTCTATAATTTTCCCTTCGGGCAAACCCATCGCTATGTTTTAATGAGCCTAGTGATAGTGAGACTCGGTCTTGTCTGTGAGGACAAGTTTGTCGCTATTTAGCTTTTAACGAGTTTAACGACAAAGACAACTCGGTCCTTTTCAATTTTAGAGAGTTTGAAAGGGATGTAAAGGAAACTCCAATAATTCCTTTTTCGTCATATGATCCCTTAGGTCCGAAAAAGTATAAAACAATACAAAAGGGATGAATTTTCTATAATTTTAACGAGCTGAACAAGACAAGCACTCGATCTTTTTGTGTAATAATCCCTCAGGTCCAAAAAGATTAAAATCTAAAGGAGGGATAGCACTTCCGGTCGCTTTAACGAGCTGGAGAGGCCAATTGCTCAGAAATCTTTTCATTTTTTACGAGTCATATGAAAAGAGCTTAAAGGAGACTCATTTTCGAGGAACAAGTGATAATTTCGGATAGCAACTGATTCCAGGTAAGGTTTGGAATTTCCAAATCACGGTGGTGTCACAAGGATGGCTAACTGTATCACTTTTCGCAGTTGTTCCTCAAAAGGGGGTAAACAATCAAATGGAGGTGAACGATCGGCCAATGTAGAGTGGAGGTGATGATGAGAACACGACCAAGGGCTTCAAAAGTTGATAATAAGCATTCACGATGGTTATTTACCAGAGGTTGGTTCATTTTTTAATGAGCTTAAACTCTGGGGGAAACATTTGCTCATTGCTTATGTTTATTTTTTAATGAGCTTGAATTTCGCGATAAAATTGCTCGATCCAGTCGTAAAATATAGATGTCTCATCTAAGATGCCATTTTTGTGGAGCTTGCACCTTATGAAGCTTTGCTCCGCATCCCTTTTTGTTATGCAAGCTAGGAAATGCCAAATCCTACGAGTTTAAAGGGTTAGAGGACCTATAAATCTAAAAAAATAAATGGTCACTCTTCGCTTGCACACCAAAAGGTTTGCATGCCCCCAGGTATAGCGAAGTAGAGTTTCCAGGTTACCCCTCAATTTGTCAGACAAAACATTTACTTTATCGGGAAAGGCCTACCTTTTCCAGGTTACCCCTCAATTTGTAGACAAAACATTTGTTCTATCGAGAAAGGCCTACCTTAACAGAGGTACCTTATTTGGGTCTAATCCCATTTTCCAAAATGGACAGGTGTGTCAGCCAGTCATATATCCTTTGCGGAAACCTACCCTATACCGAAGGTTTTCCTGTTGAAATAGGCCAGGGTGCATGCCCCCTGGGTTTCAGTCATATCCTTCGAATCACTCGCGCTCTTCAGGAGGACGGACTGGGATTTGATGAGACATTCCTTGCGTGAAAAGACCATTCAGGGATGGTATTTGACTATTAGCTATGTGTGAGCCGGGAAACGACAGTTGGTATACAAGCTTGACCACTCTGCCTTCGTGCGGAAAATACATTACTCTAAATAGTGAGGAGACGATGGCTCCCAAGCCATAAATATAGTCACGTCCAAGGAGTAGATTATAATCCAAGGGTCCTTGGACTACCATTAAGTTTATGTGAATGGTTTTCCTTCTCAATGTTATGGGCACATTGGGAAGGATCCCTAATGGTCGACTGGTTCCTTTGTCAGAGCCTGTCAGATTTCTAATCTTAGGTAGAAGCGGTGGCGAGCCAAGCGCTTCCCAAGCTATTGAGGAAAGGATACTCACAGACGCCCCTTCATCTATGATGGTACCGGACATGACCATTTTGTATACTTGTACGATAATTCGAAATGGTACACTAGTTGGTAAACGGGGTCTGCCTAGCAGATTCCAGTCGAAGGAAACAACTAGGTTGCTTGGAGGTGGGACCGAATAGATGGCCAGGTATGACTCTGATGAACTTCCTTCCTGCGGTAAAGGAATGGGTAGACTGTCCCTATGTTCATCAGAGTCTGTGTTCACGAACAGAATTTGAACATCGTCGTTCTTATTTTCCTCGGTGATTGTATCATCTAAAGATGGATCTTCTGAAGGCAATACCGGGTCAACTACCGTCTCGACCTTTTGAATTTCATTTGGTATGGATTCAGAGGATTCATCTTTGACGATAGGTGTTTCGGCCGACCACAATGGCGTGCCAGCCGAATTCTCAACCAGTGATGGATTTGGCAAGAGTTTCTTATATCTTGGCGGAAGCCGTACCGGTGAAATCGGACGGTCGTCCAACACTCTTTTAGCCTCGTCTAGGAAGGGACAACGATGGATGGCGTGATTGCCTTCACACAGTTTACAAGGAAATTTGTGGTTCCCTTTTTGTCTAGAGACTTCGCTTTCACTAGTTGACGGTGTACTCTCAACATGATCGTCAGAGGTTGATGACACTGGGTTGTGCAAACGAGGAAACCAGTCCCTTAAGATCCAAGGGATGCAAGGACAATCTCGATGATAGTGGTCTCCATTGCAAATGACACATGGCGATTTAGGACTGGTCAGTGCAGTGTGTGGATTTTCACTAGATGATGTTTGGTTGCCCCTTTCCGCTTTCGGCTCCTTCTTCTTCTTTTCTTTCTTCTTCTTCTTCTTAGTTACTTGATTTTTGGCTTTGCCAGCTTCATCAAGTGAAGAGGAAGGAGGAGAGGAAGAATTAGATGAAGTAGAAGCTTGGGGGGTGACTTTGGCATAACTTAGTTGCTGACTTGATTGTTCAGGAGTTACAGTATTCTGAACGACAGAAGTTGAGAAAAGCCATACAGGCAAGCCAATCGTCAATCTAGGAAGTGACAATGTGGCCATGTGGGGTGCACCAACATCTCCCCAAGAGGAGAAGGGACTAGGATTTCCCCCAAGAGGAACTCCTTGGTTGGTGGACTCCATTTTTCTCAATTCAAGATCAATGTAGGAAAGGTGATATTTATTCCATTTAAAATAAATTTTAGACGCTTTGACACAACTTGTTTTTTCAATTTTTAAGAGTCGAGAAAAAACAAAAGATGACTCTAGTCGCCTTCGATTTTTAATGAGCCTGAAGTGACAAGTGCTCAGATGGACCTTTTCCTTTAAGGAATCTGAAAAGGAATGAAAGAGACTACTCTGGAAGTCTAGCCAGAGGGATTACAAAACCAATCGCAAAACTGCAGAATACTTTTTACGGTACGACAGTCAATCTTCCCAAATGCTGTGTTCAGTGCATTGTGATCGATAGGGCGGTAGACACAGCTTCCTATGGATAAAGGATAAAGCCTATTGTGGTCTCCCAATATATACTCGACGGTATGTGGGAGCACAAGTTCATATTGGCACTTGTCGTCTCAAAGTGGAGGAATCACCCAACCAATAATGAAAGCAACAGTTACCACGTTTTACGACACCGCAATATGTCTCTAGCCTAGACTTCTAAATGTTGTGTGTTAGGTTCCAAAGCATTTTTAGATTCATTGAATTTATTTTATATTTGATCTTGTTTAAAAAAATTTCCTTTCAGGTTCACCATGTGATGTAGATGTACAATTCCTAAAATGCAGTCTAAGATGATAAACAGTGGTTTAATCTTCTTTCAGCAATGAAAATCCTAGCTACTAAGGAAAGAGAGACGATTTTCTTTCAGCATAGAGCATAGAGCACACACTATATGCACCATCCTAAATCAAAACGACAAGCAGTCTAAATGCAAATGCACATGCATGTATTGTTTTTCAGCTTTCTTAATGTATGTGAAAGTAAGAAAGCTAAGCGCAAATCTGAATTATTTCTAAAGCGACAGTACTCAACAAATTTCTTTCCAAAATGAAGTGAGAGTAAGAGAGACACTTTGCGATTTTGAAACGAAAAATTGCTTTTCGACACTTTAAAACTTACAAATTCAAATCATATGCAATAGTAACTTGTATAATCGACTACCAAAGCAAGGGGATTGTCTTTTATGGCTGAAAATGACAGCTATGACACTTTCAGATCAAAGAAAGACAGCTCGATTATGCTACTTTTTTGCAAAAGAGAACTGAAAATGATGCAAAATACATAAAAACACTTACAGTTCTTTGCACTATGGAGGCGGAAAGATGTAAAGGAAGGGGGTTCTTACAGAGATATACTGACCATAGATAGCTAAACTCCAGAATAGAACTGAAAACAGTGAGTGAAAAACCCAAGCCTTAAGGTAGAGTTAACCTTATCTGACCAGCGCACCTATCACATAGGGAACTCTGCTTTCAGCGCACCTACTGCACTCGGGAAGTGCACTGTAAGCAGACTGCCTTTAAAGCAGGGTGCGATGGTACCAGAACGAGACTTCAAACAAGTTTTTTCTCACAATTTGCAATTCAGTTCGGGGATTTAAGTTAAGAAAGCAATGTTCAGAATATGAAAAACACAGAGGTGGATCTAAGGAGGTTACTAGAGCTACCACTCAGGGCAATTACTCTGTTTGTAGATCTATTGTTTAATTCATAAACAAAACCCAGAGATTGACTGAAGCAGCATTGATCTACTTTGCATTCGTAAAACAAATGCAGTTCGAAGGCTAGCTGGCTTGGCTTCAGGCTCCATCTGTAAGTTTATAAAATAAACAAAGATAGGCTAAAAAACAATCTAGTCGCTCCCCACCGGAGTCACCATTTTGTTACCGGGAATAGTGTCTATGTAGAACTGCTAGTCCCACTAAGGGTGGTAGCAACCTTAGAAACAAACAGAGTAAAGCTATTTTTGTATTCCTTTATGACTAAGTAGATAAGAGAAGAATGGAGGGACCAACCTCAATCTTGCGCTTGGTTCCTCATTTTGATTCCTCTCTCTTCTGATAGACTCTTGCCACTTGCTCCCTTGCCAGCCGAGCTCCGAAGAGTACCTATGGAATCAAAGCAGCACAATACTATCCGAGAACGGAGATCTACTAGCATAAACAATCTAAGATCAGATGTATATTGACCACATACAAACATATATCATAAAATATGCAAGGACATGGAGGAAAACTTGAATAACTTTATTGATATCAAGGAAAGTACAAGGGAGGATTACAACCAATTGTTATGATCTAGTGTCATACTATCAACAAGAATCCCTTCTTCACCTCATGAAAAGCTTAGATCACTCAACACTATGATGGTGCAGCGAGAAACCAACATCACTTCCTTACAAGATACAAAATTGCAGCCTCTGAATCTCTGGGATGAGGGATCCATATATAGATGTTTGAAAGGAGGGTGAGTCAGCTTTTGGGGTTTGATTAGTGTCCTCTCTCTGATAGTTCTTGATTCCATTTGGAGAATGATGATCTCTTACTCATCCTTGGGCGAAATCAGGGAGGCAAGTGTCACAAGAGAAGTTTTTGGAAGATTCCATGATTTTCCACCTCGCACACTGCCTCTACCATTTGTCCATTCCCACCCATCGCACCCCATATAAGGGCTTTTCAACATGAATTGCACCCTCTGTGAGTATTTAGGTGGGATGCAGCACACTTTGTCCATGGAGCAGGTGGGATGGTCCAGTTTTGACCAGTTCTGGGTAGTTTTTCATGGAGAACTTCTGAGAGGTGATGTAATCAGCTGACCTTGTTCTTTTAGGGGTTGGAACAACACTTTTAGGGACTTAGGAGCCCTTGGTTTATGGACATTTAGGATTGGGGTTGCAGTGCCCAAAAATTTCTATAACACTAAGTCAAGTACTATGATGGATTAGGACTAATGTCGTAAGTCAAGTACATGGAAATGGATAAGGAGAATGTTGGATTGGATAAGAATCTTGGATAAACATTCTTAGAGTCATGTAATGTGATGGATTAGGATGAAGATCCTAAGTCACATGGAATTGGATAAAAAATGTCTGATGAGGTGGTATCCTAGGTGGAGTATGTACCATGATGAGGTGGTATGGTGTCCTATGGAATGCTTCCCAACATTATGCTATGATCTTTTGAGAGATAGAGTGTACATGTCAAGGTCTTGGGTAATGGGATGATGTTGGCTATGATGAGTGATGCTTATCAATATGGATATTTTCTTATGAAGAAATTTTCAAATGGAGTATTGTCCTTGTACCAAATAGACAATTATGAATACTTCCCTAGTTAAGAGGGAATGCTGGAAATTGTAACTAGTTTTTGTGTTCATAATTTTCTTTTGTCTCATGTCTTGATGCAATTCTTATATATTGATCAAAAGGATGAAAGAAAATTATTTTGAATAGCATGGGTTTGTTGGGACAGGGTTCCCTAGGTCAAGCTTTGTTAAAATATTATAAGTCTCCTCATTTTGAGGAGTGGAGCAAGTAGTGCGCAAGTCAATAGGAGTCAAGGGGTTTTAGGAAGGTCAAAACCCCTTACATTTTGGTATTGTTTTGAGATTCGCCCATGGTTTGCGGACCATGGTATTGTAATATAAAAGAGTATATAAAAGGGTGTCATGGCGAGTCTAAGAAAAGATAACTGAACATAATGAGATTTTGATATGTTCTGAGTTTGTACGATCTTTTTGTGTTTTGGCTAAAGGAAAGGCTCCTATAACTGAGTGTGCAAAGACCTTGGTAAGTCTGCATCTCAGTGTGTGGGTCCCTACAACTGTGTGTGCAGAGTCTATAAAATCTTTATAAGGAAGATCTAAAGTAATAAAGAATATTTGAAGCAATTTTGTTTCTATTTTTATATACTTGTGTATTTTTTGTATTTATGTGCACTTGAATGATAATTATCTATATTTTCGAATTTACTGCTTCGTGAAGATCTGGATCTATTGTTGTATATTACTTTATGCATTATTAGACATTTAATGAAGTTTATAGCTCTGTTTAACTGAAAATCACTTAAGTTCAGAAATTTCCTGAGTAAGGGTTCGTGAAGGTCAAATTAGACTCGAAACTGAAGAAAACACCTTAACCCCACATCACATAGCCTTCTGGATACAAAAGCCTGGTTCTAGCATCCCCCAATACTGCCTTGGGTGAGACTGTAGCCTGCGCTACGCAGATTGTTTCCAAATGGGCCGGTAGTGTAGGGTTTTGTTGGTTAGCACAACTAACTTTGAACCTACGTCAAATCCCCCTCAAGCCAATAAATGGTTCCATTGCCAGGACCGAAATCTATCTGAAGGATGTGTGATGTGGCGTAAGTGGATACCAAATAAGAAATAAATTGAGAAGTGGATAGATCAGAAGTTGCACAATTTTGCAACCTAGGAGAATAGGAATATATGCTTATCAAAAGAAACGTGGTTACAAAGGTATCTCCACACAAAAGTACATGAAGTTTTCTTTTCATCATTCCCTTGCAAATTACACGAGTGGTTGTCCAAATTAGCAGATAGTGAACCTACTTGGAAGCACGACAATCCTATTGTGTGGACTCCAAAATTAGTCAAATATCTTGAAATATCTGATTATAAGGTTGTGAGGGTCGTTGATTACTAGATTGATAGTATCTTGGGTAGTTTCATCATTGAATTTTCAATAGATACATCAGTGTCTTATAGCGAAGCTGAACAAAGATTCTTCAAAGGTCTGAGAGGTAAGTACCTGAAATCATTAAAAACCTGGATTAAATGATTTTGTGTGAAAAGGAGATTATGCCTTTACCTTAAATTTTAAAAAGGGTCCAACTGGATCTACATGAAGTGGAAAATGATTCAGAGTAGATCTAGACAAATTTGTCATAAGTGAATACGGTCCCTTATTGGGAGAGTTTGAAAGTGAAGAAGAATGAAATAGCCCTAGTATTCCTAGAGGTGAGGTGCAGATAGTAGATCAAGGTACTTCTAGAATTCCACATCCAACCACTCCACCTTCACCTTCTCCTCCGCCTTAGACACCTACCTCTACATCCCCACCTCCACCTCCACCTCCACCTCCACCTCTGCTAAATACAGTGAAAATGCCTGTATTCAGGGGTCATGGATTAGAGGATCCTGAACAATTTTGGTTCATCATAGAGGTTGTGTGGAAATCACAACAGATCAACAATGATGATATAAAGAAAGCACAACTAGTTACAGTGCTACTGGAAGGAGCGCTTACCAGGTACATCAGATACAACACAACTCATCCGGCTACTTCATCAGCTAATACAAAAGATGCACTGAATTCAAAGTTTACGAAGTTGAAGTCGAAAGCTTAGTGTGTGACCAAGATCAAGGAGATCAAGCAGAGGGTTAATGAGTTTGTGTTAGATATAGATCAGTGACTGAAGTCTTACTGAGTCACTAACCTTCAGATTTCAGACAAACAACATAGGGACTGATATATAGCTTCGATATTACCTCACTTAAGATTGCGTTATCTCAGTAGAAGATTGGGTCTCATGCCAAAGCGTTGGAAATCGCTATGAAGCTAAAAGCTTTTCTGATCCAGGATACAAATGTAGGAGTTCAACAAATCCAGGCGTAGCTAGTAAACCTGCATATGGCGTTGTAGGATCTGAAGAAGGGAAAGGAGGTTAAGTTAGATACACAATCTAAAGTTTGATGCACAAAATGCAAGGCTGAAGGTCATCATAAAGATCAATGCCCTATATTCTAGGATTATATAGCTGCGGGAGGTCCTAACCTGCTAAAGCTAGAGTCATCCGCTAGATCAAGCACCAATGCAAGTACCAGGTGTAGTATTTTACAAGTATCATGACAACATTCGATAGATAATTGTTCCCTATTGCAGAAGTTTATACAATCTCCAAAGAAATTCTTTTGTAACTTTTGTAAATCGGTTGGTCATGATGAGAGGAATTATCAAAGCTCTGAAATAATGATGGACATAACTATGCTGTATAGAATGAAGGTTGAAAACCACATGTAGAATGACTAAGGCTTACCTACAGTTCGCGAAGGATTCCAAGGACGGGGAAGAGGATGAGGAGGAGGAGATGGAAGAGGTTGGGGCAAAATTATTCGTTACAACTGTGGAGAACCAGGACACTTTGTGCGTGAATTTCAGAATCCGACACACCCTTCATGTTAGTACTGTCATCAATTTGATCATGTTATAGAAGATTGCCTAATCTTAATAGCGAAGATGTAAGAGAAGAAGAACCAATAGCTGGCGTAGAATATTTAAATGATGAGATCTAAGATGCATGAAGACGATCCTAGTGTCAACATAGTCATGTGAAGCGGTGTAGCCACTGATGAAGACAAGGTCGAAGGAAAACAACCAAAATCAGATTCATGGTTCCAAAAAGCCGGTGAGAATGTTGAGAAATGGCAACAAGAAATTCCAGTTTAATTTTTCCTTGAATTACACTGTGAATTAAAATAGAATTCTTTTCTCATAGCAATTTGAAAATAATTAATTAAATTTAACTAACTTAATTAATTTAGGAAATTCGAATTGGAAGTCTTTTAGAAGACATGTATATGTTCTCCCTAACTTATAGGAGTTAAGGATGAGTTATGAATGAGTTGTAATTAGTTAACTTAGTTTATTGAGTTAATTCCTGTTAAATTAGTTCCAATCAATTTCAGGACCTAATAGTGAGTAAACAATCAGTTGGGACACTAGTGACCTAATTAGTGCTACTCTAGTTAATTGAAGATTCCACCATTAGAAACTCATGCATGTTGATTATGAGAAAGACCTAGTTGAGACTAGAGTGTAGGGACATTGTACTATTAGTTTTAGATTGTTTTTAGTTGCACTGATAGTGCATGCATTCAGGAACTGATCCTTGAGGGATTGCGCTATTTTTAGAGGTTTTATTTCCCTTTAAATACAAACTATCCTTCATAGAAATTACACATTGGAATAGAGACTTGGAGAGCTTGTGAATTGGCTAAGCTTTAGCCTTGAGCTTGCTTATGAGTTGGATATTGAATTTGCTGAGTGTTGGGATTGTTCTAGAGAGAAAAAAATATTGTAATTTCATCTTGATTTTCTAGATTAATACAAAACAAATAGTGGGGTTTTGAGCCATGGCTTTCCCTAGATATTTATTGTGTTATGTGCCTTTGATTCTATTACTCTATTGATTATTTTTTTCTCGATGTTTATGGGTTTCCGCTATAAAGAGTAGAAGTATATTCTTGTCTATTGTTTTAGTAGATTACATGAGCTTGTGAATCTACAGGTTATTCTACATGGTATCGGAGCAAGATTGTTTTTTGGGCCGAGAATTTGCAGAGAAGTTTTGAGAATTTCTGTACAAAATTTTCAGAAACAAATTGTAGATTTTGATTCCTTGGGAAAAATACCCAAATTCAAAAACAAAATCGATCGAATCAGAGTTTGGATGAGGGAGATATTGCTGATTTAAAATCATCTCTCTAGAGGAGATTTCAAATTTTTTTAGTTTTTGGGTTAACATGAAAGTCAAATTTTCATACATACTTCAGGGTTAGTAGATGGTGTTCCATGGGTTGAGGCTTGAATATGTCTTGAAAGGAAGCTCAAATTTTATAGCCTAGAGGGATAAAATGGAGGTTGTTCTAGAAGATAATGGCTGGAAGGAATTCATTAATCAAGAAGTCCCCAAGCCAGCAACTACAGTTGCATAGAACTTGGTCGAGTGGAAGAAGTGTATGGTGAAGGCAAGGCGGATAATCCTTGAGGGAGTTTGAGATCACATTGTCTCAAGTCTCCATAGCAAGAAAATTCTGCATGCTATGTGGAAAACATTGACGGACTTGTATCATAATAACAATGATCAAAGGAAGTTGGCACTGAAGGATAAAATTCGTAAAATCAAGAAGGAGAAAGGTGAGATGATTCCAAAGTACTTGAACAAGTTCACTCAATGTTTGGATGAAATTGGAAGTGTTGGAATCACATTTTCTGAGGAGGATATGGTGAACCTTGCTCTTCTGGGACTCCCAAAGTGTTGGCATAGTTATCAGGACTATGTCATTGGTCGAGAGAAGCTACCACATTGGGAATGACTATGGTCAGATTTGATGCAGGATGAGATTAGGAGGAACACCAGGGATGGCTCTTCATCAAAGATTGATGATGAAGAGAACTGTGCCTTAGCGATTAAGGGAAGGAAGGGTAAAGGTAAAATTTCTCATTCCAAATCAGATTATTATCATGGAGGTAAGAAGAAGGACATGACGAAAGTTAAATGCTTTCATTGTCACAAGATGGGTCACTTTGCTACAAATTGTCCATTGAAGAATTCTAAGGAGAAGTCCTCAAGAGGAGTGGCGGGTAAGGCTTTGGCCTCCCAATTCAAATTGGACTTTTCCCTCATTGCATGCGTGGTGTCTTCAATGATGGGAAGTGTCTGGTACTTAGACAGTGGAGCTTCTTTCCACATGACTAGCGATAATGAGTTATTCAGTGAACTGGAGGAGAAAGATCTCAAGATGCATATCAAGATGGGTGATGATGGTAAGTATAGTGTTACTGGTGTGGGCACTATTACTTTTCAGAGGGAGCATGCATCTCCACTCACCTTGAAGAATTTTATGCATGTACCTGGAATGACGAAGAACTTGGTATCCATTTCCATGCTTGAGGATAGAGGCTATGATGTGATCTTTCTGAAAGGAAAGGTGTTCCTTCGACACATAGCCACAGGTCAAGTAAAGAAGATAGGGATTCGAGTTCAGAATCTCTATAAGATAGAGGTAGAGGATTATGTTTCTTTGAGTTAAAAAACAGAAAAGATGTTGAGCCGATACGTCGGTGAGTTGTGGCACAGGAGATTGGGCCACTTGCATCATGGGGCTTCCAAGATATTGCAGCAAATCTCTATCGGTCTTCCCAAAGGTACGCTTGAGTGAGTTGATACACACAAGGGTTGTCCTTTGGGAAAATACACCAGCTCTTCCTTTGGAGACAGAGACAATCGAGTAGAGTCTATTCTGGAGAGAGTCCATTCAGATGTGTGTGGACCATTCTCGGCAGCATCCACGACCAAACATAGGTTTTATGTTATATTTGTTGATGACTATTCTTGTAAATGCTGGGTATTTTTTATGCAGAAAAATAATCAAACTTTCACAAATTTTTGTGAGTTCAAAGAATTGGTAGTTTTATGGCCCAAATCCACCTCAGGCTGAAGGAAGGCAGGTCTAGGGTAACATCAAACCATGCTTAACCTGGTAGCTAGCCCTACCAGGTCGGGAAAGGGCTCTCTCCTTGTCAATCTCAGGAAAATATGGCCAATAAAGCTTGATATGACTGCTATAAAGACTAATTTTAAGCTAGGTATGTGCTTAGAGGAGTTTGATTTATTTAAATGGTTGTTTGCTAGATCAGATGTGAAAGGTAGTTTTGGATCCGGGAAATGAACTCAGTTTTGCAGAGGTTCCTATGTGGCGAGGTAGGAAAATGCTTTGGTACTTTAGATTAGGTGTAATGATGAGTCTTAAGACTGGTGAGGAGTTGGAGAGGGCATGGAAGTGTCATGAATCCTCTTCAAATAGTATAAAACTTGTAAAGCTAAATAAACCCTAAGGTAGAGCACTACAACATCAATGATTTCCACCTTTATAATTGATTCATTTAGTTAAGCAGAAAAGAGAGTGATAATGGCACACATAAACATATGATAACTTGATTCACAGAGGAGAAAAAAATATTAAATCACCTTGCCACAAGAATCCCATAAAATGTTGCAAACCCTGGTCTATTTCCTTGCCAAACTATAGAGATGATGTACAATAGTGCTCAAAGCATTCACAAGAGTCCAACCTTGAAAAATGACTAAGAAAGTACAAGATATAGGCATCAAACCACCTATTCTAGCCATCAGGGGTTGAATCCATAAGTCAAGGAGTTGTTTCAACGAGACCTAAACTAGGAACTGAAAAATGGGCTGTGGAACAACTTAACTCTAAAACCATGGAAACTAATTCATTCAGCTCAAAACCACCTAAAATTGATGTATCTACCTCCTTAAGTCATTTTTCATCATTTTTACATCATATTACATCAATTTACATCATGTTACATCATGAATTTGACCATGAGAGAAGAAAAAGTCAAACTGGTAGAAAACTAGGTGAAAATCTGAGTTTTTGAGCAAAATTGGCAAAATTTTCCCTGATGCGCAATGACTTTTCCAAGCTGAGTTTGAAGGCCTTCCCCTTCACCAAATTAGCTCCAAAATGGCTTGTTGGAAATCTATGTTTGTCTACTTTCTAGTACAAGTGGAATTTTTGGATTTGGTCTCCATTTGCCCCTTCAAAAGTCAGTTCTCCCAAGACTATTTCTTGTGGGTCCAAAAAGTGGCAGAGAGGGCATTTTTGAGGTGTTTTTTTTCCCTTTAGGTGACCCAAACCTCCTCCAAAATTCATGAGAATTTCTGGGTTTTCATATTTTTTGATGAGGAATACAAAAATGTAAGCCATTACTCAAAATTCTCAACCATCTCAATGCGCAACGCTGCATCAAAGCAAATTTCCTGTGTTTTGCAATTAAAATATACAAAATGACAAAAATTTCTCCAAAATGCTTCAAAATTGGCAAGAGGCAAGCTTATCAATTAATTTTTTGAGCCAAGGAAGCTTCAACCAAGATTCTAAGTTTATCTTTCTCCTTTTTGGATTTTAAGGCTCTCTTTAGCTTGGCTTTTAAGTTTCTTACCCTTGTCTTGCAAATCTTATTTCGGGCCAAGTAGTGATAAGCCATGTGGAGCAACATCTTTTTCTCCTTGTTGGCTTTCTCTAGCAGCTTCTCCAAGTGATTGTTCACCCTCTCTAACCATGATTCCTGGTCAGCATTGATTTCTTGCTCAAGGGATGTCAATTTTCCTTTCCTCCTTTTGGCTGCTTGCTTGTTTTCCCTTATGGTTTGCAGCTCCATGATTGTTTGTTTATCCTCCAATTGCTTATTCTATTGCTCAAGGTAGTTAATAATCCACTTAGCCCTCTCAAGGTTAAGTGATAAGGCATGGATGTCAACTTCTTTCTCTCTAATGACCTCCTTGAGTCTCGAGTTTTGGGAAATCAAATCAGCATCCTCCTCTTGAATCAAAACAAAATCTCTCTCTTGACCTTCAGAAGGCCCTTCATGATACAATGGTTGCTTCCCTTTATCCTGTACTTACTCTGCTAAAGAAGAAGGCAAAGCCCCTTTCACCCTAGGTGAAGATATCATTTGCCTGTTGGCTGATGAAGAAAACAAGACCCCTTCCACCCCAGGTGGAGATAATACTTGTTTGGCATCTGCAAAAAGTCTTATTGTCCCCTTTTGATAAGTTATAAACACAGGAATGTGAGCCTCTTCAGTTCTGCTTTCATACTCTCTTTGTTGCCCGGAAGGTCCACCTTCCTCTTGAGGTTTTGCAAAAATTTGAGGCCCTTTGAAGATCTCATGGGCAATGAAGGTTTCCCATGGCACTCCCAACTGATTGAGCTGATGCACAACAATAATCTTGATAACAACAAAGTGATAAATGCTATTAAGCTGCTGTGGGTATGGTTTCCTCTTTGCAAGCACAATCATCCTCTCTATTTTTTTGCAAATTAAGTATGGAATACTCATCATTCTAACCTTGGTAAAATGCATAAGTAATTTGATATGATAAGAATAGAGTCTGGAGAACCTTCCTTCACATGTGAAGTATTTGATGATGAATTTCATTAGTGGAACATACCGGTCCTCCAAAAACCTGAAAGGAAACATTCTAACCAATTTACTGTGATATTTGGCTTTAATGTAGGGTTCATAGTGTTGTTTACTGATATTTTGTCTTTTGTTCCACCTTTCCCCCACATTTGGCATCCTAGTTGCTTCTGCAATAATGGCTGGTGAAAGAGTAAAATTGATGCCAGCTAGCTGTACCATATTGTCCTCCATGTTGATGACAAATTGCCTAGCTAATTCATGATGATACTTAACCCTCTCAACCATCTCACAAAACTCAAAGCAAGATTGGTATCTAAAACAAGTGGTGGCAAGAGGACAAGCAAGAAGTTCAACAATGCTAATAGGCTCCTCTCTGATTATTTTCCCACCCTTGTGAGGTCTCCTAGGCTGTACATTCCTGTCTATTGAATTGTCACTTTGTGTTTCTTCTTCATAGCTTGAGTCACTGTTTCTTTCTATAGTGCTTGTCTTAGGAGAATGGTGAGATGAAGGTATGGTGGAAAAAGGATGATGAAAGAGGGATGAAAGAGGACAATGATGAAGAGTATGAAGAGATTTTACTCTTGGGAAGTGAATTTAGGGAATGAAGGGAATAGTTTTGGGAAATTAGGGTTTAGTGAGGGATTTAGGGTTTGATGAGGGAATTAGTTGCTTTAGGGGAGTGAGATATGGAAAAATGGGATAAATGGAGTGTTTTAGGGTAATAAAAGAGTGAAAAGGGGTTTAATGATGTTTTTGTGATGATGGAATGCAATTTTCACTATTAAATGGAAAATAGTGAGGAGAAACTAGGGTTTCAATTTAGACTTGTAAAATTCATGAAGAACACAAGAGTGAACTCAAATTCAGTCTTGGGAGGATGATTACTTACTTGTAGAATGAAAATATAGAAAATTTGAAGGTTATGGCATGATTTGGAATGATTTAGACAAATTTGGGCTGATGCGCAGTGCGTTGGGCCCATTGTGCAATGCCCTCCTGATGCACAGTGCCAGTTCAAAATAACACTGCAGTTTTTCCTCTGATGCGCAGCACCTGCTTGATGCACAGCGCACTGCCTTTGATGTGCAGCACCAGACCAAGTTGCCTTGAAAAGTAGGGTTTTGTCTCCTTGGCTCCCAAATCACGATTTTTTCTCTCTAAGAGTATTTTTTCACAATGAAATGATAAAGAGGACCTCCTTCACTTTAAATATGAATGAATTTAAATTTTTACTCATCTTAAACCCACTTTTCTAATGTCAAAGTCACTTTTGGTTTTGAACTATGTTTTTCCATTGAAATTGACTTTTCTTAATCATTTGATAACTGATGCATTTGATGCTTTGCTTTTTTAGTCTGCAGTGGCTGGAGTTGGCAAGGTAAGCTAGGGCAGCAACTCTGAACTTATTACATATAGAAAAAATTGAAATTACATAAAATTTTGTACATAGAAATAAAAACTCTGTTTTTTCCTCAAAACAGAGTTTTGAGGTAAAAACCACTTATTGATCATAACATCATTGAAAATTTTGATTTTGTGAACTTATTGGACCTCCTCATGTGCCTGCTGACCCTTTATTGAGCATTTTGCTGACCATGGTGACAAACCCTAGACCTAATGAGACCTAAAACCCTAAAAATGATTTTTTGCAAATGTAATGACAAAAAATGACTATAAATGACCTAAACTTGTTAAAATGGGCCAGCAGGTAAAGACCATGAGGGAAATTTTGATAATGAACCACTACCATCAGATGATCCATGATCCTAATGGAATGCAGCTGATTAGATGGGACACCTATTATGCATGAAAAAAGAGAAATTTTGATCACTGATGGAGGGATGAAGATACCGACACTAACAAGTAGAGAAAGAGTCTGGCAAGAAAGTTAAAGCTCTATGGAGTGATAATGGTGGTGAGTATGTCTCCAATGGGTTTAAGAACTTTCGTGCAACGGAAGGGATTAAACAAGAGTTAATGGCACCCCTTAACCCTCAATATAATGGGGTTGCCAAGAGGAAGAATAGGAGCATAGTAGGGCAGCAAGGGCAATGTTTCATGATCAGGGCCTACCACTACACTTGTGGTATGAGGCATGCAACAGATTGCTTTATGTTCAGAACCATAGCCCACATTGGATACTTGAGAGTAAAACACCAGATGAATCTTATTCCGATAAGAGGCCAAGTGTTGGTCACTTCAGGATTTTTGGGTCATTAGTTTATTGCCATGTGACCAAAGATGCATGGAAGAAGCTTGAGCCAACAACAGAGTTGGGGATCTTTGTGGGGTACATTGATATTCCCCATAACTATTGGGTGTACGTGCAAACCAGTCGGATGAAAGTGGTTCACAGGGATGTCAAGTTTGATGAGGAGAAGGCCATGCGAGTATCCCTTGAGACAGAGGTTGAGCTACATGCGAAGGAGGAAATTTTATTTCCTAAGGTTGAGGAGCCTCAAGTTGATGTGGAGCAGCCACATGCAAGGTTCCAGGAGTTGAGACATACATTGAGGTAGAGCTTTCCACAGAGGGAAGAAAGCGCACTAGATAGGTTGATATATTATTGGATGATGCATGGGAGAATGTGGGAGAACCCTCTTCTTAGCGTAGACAGAGGAGGTCAATAGGGAGGTGCACTGGATACATGGCACTTATGGGTGCATGTGTTGTGATAGAGCCATCTTCCTTTTAGGAGGAAGTGCAGCAACCAGTTTGGGTTCATGCGATGGTGAAGGAGTATGACTCCATAGTTCGAAAAAATGTTTGGTATGTGGTCCTGAGACCAGAGGACATGTCAGTTGTGAGCTCCCGTTGGCTTTACAAGATAAAGAAAGCTATAGATGGAAGTGTGGAGAAGCATAAGGCTAGATTTGTGGCCTGTGGATTTTCACAGGTAGAGGGGATTAACTATGATGAGACCTTTTCTCCTATTGCAAGGTACTCGTCAATCAGATCTATTTTGGCACTATCATCACAAATGGGTTGGAAGATCCATTAGATGGATGTGAAGACTACCTTCCTCAATGGCATGATTGAGGAAGAGGTGTACATAGAGCAACTCGAAGGCTTTAAAACCTTGGACTGTGAGTCGCATATGTGCTGACTCAAGAGAGCATTGTATGGGCTAAAGCAAGCACCCTGTGCTTGGTACACCAGGATAGATAGCTACTTCATTGGGTTGGGATTCAAAAAGAGTGAAGTGGATGTGAACCTTTACCACATAGTGGTGGAAGATAAGATGTTGATCATTGAACTTTATGTTGATGATCTCATACTGACAGGTGATGAGAAGCTCATCAAATGTTGCAAGGAGGACCTTGCCAAAGAGTTTGAGATGAAGTACATGGGGCTCATGCATTACTTTATTGGCATGGAGGTATAGTAGAGAGATGGGGAGTTGTTTGCATCTCAGGAAATTATGCCAATGAGATACTCAGGAGATTCCACATGGAGAGCAGTAAACCCACGGGGACTCCTCTAGTTGGTAGCTGGAAGAAGGAGGATGCTACTTCAAGGGAAGTCGTGGAAGCTACTGTTTACATGTAGCTTGTGGGTTCACTCATGTACTTGGTGAACACATGATGAAATATGTGCTATTCAGTTAACCAGCTTAGTCAAGCGATGTTTAGGCCTACCAAGATGTATACGAAGGTAGACAAGCATGTATTGAGATACCTCAGAGGCACTACTCAGTTTGGGTTATGGTACAGTCAGACAGAGGGAGTGAAGCTTCAAGGCTTCACTAATGCAAATTAGGTAGGGATTCCATTCGACAGGAAGAGCACATCAGGAGGGATCTTTAGTATTGAGTCATCGACAGTTTCTTGGTACAGTAGGAAACAGAGACTGTTTGCACTTAGTTCGACACAGGATTGTACATGGCTACAAGTCAGGCAACATGTGAGGCTATCTGGATGAGGAAGATCATGGTTGATTTGTTTGGTTAGCAAATGGATCCTATAGCGATTTATTGTGATAATCAGAGTTGTATCAAACTCTCTGAAAATCCAGTCTATCATGATTGATCCAAGCATATTGATATCCAGTATCATCATCTCATAGATTGTGTATTGAGGCGAATCATGTTGTTAGATTACATTCCCATGGAGGAGAAAGATGCTGACATCTTGACAAAGGCATTGTCAAGATGTAAATTTGAGTTTCATAGAGACAAGATCAGGGTAGTTGATAACCCTTTCTTGTTGAGAGGGAATGTTGAGAAATGACAACAAGAAATTCCAGTTTAATTTGTCCTTGAATTAAACTGTGAATTAAAATAGAATTATTTTCTCATATCAATTTGAAAATAATTAATTAAGTTTAATTAACTTAATTAATGTAGTAAATTCAAATTGGAAGTCTTTTAGAAGACATGTATATGTTCTCCCTAACTTATATGAGTTAAGGATGAGTTATGAATGAGTTGTAATTAGTTAACTCAGTTTATTGAGTTAAGTTAAGTTAAATTAGTTTGTAGCATAAAAACTATGCTGAAGCACAAAGACTGATAGCTTGAAGACTTAATATGTTGAAATGCACACAGGTATTTGTAATAATAATTTATTAATATATAAAATTGTATAAGATGATAAGAGATTACAACGAGGCCCTGCTTTTATACCTCCGCAGGTGACCTTTTGTGATTAGGCATGTCTTGTAGACATGCCTTTTCACTTAACTTAATCACTATTTAACCTAATTAATATTTAATTATTTAATATTTGTATTTATTTTATTTAATTAATTGTTATGAATTATATTCATAACATAGCCTCTTCCTTCAGAAGTGTTAGATTCAGTCTGGTCAGTCCTCCGTCAGAGATCAAAAATCTTTATGCATTTCATTTTTAGGTGTCCCGCTCCATTCACTCAGTTGCATTCCGCTGGGGGCATGCCACAATCTGACGGAAAAGGTCATTCTAGTCATTCCTCCTCATGTCTGGATCTTGCTAGCTTAGGTCTTTGGTAAATGATCACTAAAGCCCATGACAGTCAAGGTCTGGTCCTTTAACGGACAAAGGTCATTTTCAATCATTAGGTCTAGGGATTAATCAGTTTGGTCTTTAAATATGTCCAGTAAAGCCATGCAGGTCAGAGTGATGCCCTTGCAAAGTAATGATTCAGAGAATTTCATCGTCATATTGATAAACTTCGACTGTTCTCCAAAACTCTGTTTTGAAGAAAAGTCAAACAGTGTCAAAGGTGATAAAATTTTCAAAAAATCTTCAGTCGATTTCTTCAGATCCAGGCATGGTTTCCGTGGCCAAATTCCCTATCATGCAATCCCTACAAAGAGTGCCAAAAATTTCATCAGTTGAGCTAAAATTTAAAAGGAAAAGTGAAAATCAGTGTTGCCTTAAGTCAGTGAAAAAGTGTTAAGACACAACATTAGAAAAATGGATTTTTGAAAAAGTAAAAATTTAACCCATCACTTCCAAATCTTTATATGCAAGTTTCCAACAAAATCAAGGTCATTGTACAAATCAAGTGTGTAGGGAGATATCGCAAACTGTTTGAGTGTGCATCAGGCATTTTAGAGCAAGATTGGAGGCAATTTCAGCGCGCGGCGCATATAGACTGGGGCGTGGTGCACACAGAGGGCGCGACGCACACAGAGCCGACCCTCAATTTATTTCTCTAACGGGTGCGGCGCATAACCAGGGTGTGGCGCACTGGGTTTTGCGCGCGGCACACACAGGCAAAGCGCTCAAAACCTTGCCAAACTTACTCAAATATTTGTGAAGCCCATCAAATTGCAAGGTAGGCTCTATAACATCACTTGTCCCTCAAATTTTGTAAATGATATGGTGTTTTATGGCAATGTTTGAAATGCAACAAAACTTATAAAGCAATCACAAGAAAACACAAAGGGCTATTTTTGTTATGGTTACATATTTGTGGTGTTGCTGCCAAGGCTCTATTTTCCCTTTCTTACCATTTTTTCTGTATCCCCCCTATGTCATATTTCCCATTATCCCTACCCTAAAACACTACCAAACTCATACTCCTTGTCCCTCCACTATTTGGTCAATACAAACCCCAAACCCTACCTTATTAAAACCCCAAAACCTACCTTATCAAATACCCAAACCCCCTACATATCCCTAAACAAAATTCTCCCCATAATCCCTATTCCCATCACATTTCTCCCCTCCTCATACTCCCTTTGTTTCATTGTTCCCCTTGATGGAAGATATCACAAAAGCACCCAGCTTCACACCATCATCAAAGGGCAGCCTAAGTGCAGTACATAAACAACAGTCATGGCATCTGAAGGTTCATCAGAGTATGAGGTGGAAACTCACAGTGATACAGCTTCAGGAGAACAGGCACCCAGGAGACATCACTGGAGTGGAAAAAATGTTAGGGATGAGCCAAACACCCTCACTGAATTACAGGCATGCCCTCTTGCTATGTCATGTTTCCAACACCTAGCATGTTTTGAATTTTGTCAAAGGGTGGCAAATGTTAGAGTTCATCATGAGTTGTCCCGTCTTTTTGTGCTTCACGTACATGGAGGTCATTCTATCTTGGTCGGGGTCACTTCCACATTGACACCCGAAACTATCTCAGTGGCAACAGGCATACCAAATGTCGGAGAACAGTGGCATAAGAAGAAGAAGGTGGATAGGCAGCATTATGAGCCTTACATTAAGGCCAGTTGTTTGAGGCAGCTCACAAGAGTCTTTCCATTCAGATATTTGAGAGATGAGTATGCTCCACTCATGAAATTGATCATGAAGTACTTCAGTTGTGAGGGGAGGTTCTCTCGCCTATATGCCTATCACATCAGGTTGCTCATGCACTTTACCAGGGTACGGATGATGAACCTCCCATTTTTCATTTACAGGAACATAGAGAGGATGAATAATTTCATGCAACATAAGACCCCTCAGCAGCAGCTTAACAATGTTTATCACTTTTCTCTTATCTGGATTTTGGTGGATCATCAGTTGGGATTTGCAGGGCATTGCTTGGGAGGACTTCATCTCCTGTGACTTCTTTAGCACTCCACAGGTACTATCAGAGGCAGAGCATGAGATAGGTGGTCCTTCTCATCATTATGAGCACCATGAGGCCGCTACTATGCCAGTATTCATCACCTATCAGAGAGGCAATAGACATTTGTTTGCAGCAGCAAAGTGAGTGTTATCTCCACCTGAGGTGGAAGGGGCCTTGCTTCTGGCATCGATGACATAGGAATAGGATAGAGGTGAGGAGCCTTCAAGTGAGCCATCAAGTGAATGAGAGACAGAATTCGTTCTCCTTCAGGATGATGAGACAAATATAGAACCGACAAATGCAGAGCTTAGGGAGATCATCCAGGAGCAGCAATCAGTGATTGAGGCCTTATCCCTTGACTTGGAGAGGGCTAAGTGGAACATGAAATATATAGAGTAGAGGAACAAACAGCTGGAGGATCAGCAGGTGATTATGGAGCTACAAAACATTCGTGAGCATTGCCAAGCTACACAAAGGAGAAGAGTTGGGTTCACATCATTGGAGCAAGAAATCAATGAGGATCGAGAGGCCAATCTTGAGAGAGTCAACATGCATTTGGAGAGGTTGTTGGACAAGTTTGACAAGGACGTTTCCTTACTGAGACACATGGCTTTCCATTACAGGGCATGAAACATGAGTGCAAAGGCCCGGATAAAGAGCTTGAAGGCAAAATTGAGCAAAGCAACAAAAGAGGAAAAAGAGGTAAAAGAGCAAGATCAGCTTCGAATCTTGGCTGAAGCTTCTTTGACACAGCATAGCACCTCATAGAGAACCTCCAGCCCAAATTTCAAGAAATTTGGGGCAATTTTGGTCAGATGACAAATTTTTGGTCAAAACACAGGTTTTTTCTCCCTGTGGCACGGCGCTAAAAATTGGGAGCTCCAAATTGGAAATGGTTTGCATTTTTGGATTCATCTTGCAAAATCACGACTACTGGTGCTTGGAAAAGAAATTTGGGCATGATTTGAGTCTCCAGGAGGTCAAAAACACCCAAAAAATGACCTCTCTGCCCCTTTTTTGACACACAGGAAGCAATCTTGGGAGAAAGAAGATTTTGAGGGGCAAATGAGCACCAAATTCAGAAATTCCACTTGGGTTAGTAAGACAAGATAGGCTTTCCAACAGGCACACTTGGGCACATTTTGGGCCCTTGCAAGTGCCTCAAAACATGCTCCAAACTGGCACGGCGCACACAGAAAATGGCGCGGCACATATAGGAAAAAAGCCCAATTTTACCTCCGTTTCGCAAAATTTCGATTCGCGACTTCTCCAAGTGGGCCCGCTCATCTAAATTTCAGTTTTTTGGCACATAAGGTGGCATTTAAAGTATTTTCACTCCAGATTGGCTTCTATCCAAGTGGCGAAGGAAGGCAAACAGTCACCCAAGCCATTTGTCATGTTTGTGACGCTGCACCTGTAGCTAATGGTTGGCTTTCCACCTCCATTTTGTAATCATTTGAGTAACTCCCAAACCCTTGGGCGTTCTATCTCTTCATGGCACATTCTATATATTGTATGCAAACCATTTGAAAATGGTTGGTTGGCTTGTAACTTCTGGGAGATTGTGGGAAAGAAACTCTGTTTCTGCATTGTATATTTTGACAGAGAATTAATGAAAGGAAGCGGCTCTGTTTCATGAGATTCATGTGGTTGTGAGTGTAGTAAATGTGTCTCTTATGTTTCATATGTATTTTGTAATGTTCATAGTTCAATTCATATTCATTTCCAGTGAAATTTTCTGAGTTAGATAAGGTAGAATTCAATTTTATTGCTCTGCCTGTGGGAAAATTTCATGTTCAGTGTTCTTCTTCTGTTGAAAAGGATTCATGTACTTATGCCCTTTTCACTCTCCTAAGAAATCTCTCCATTCCACGTTATTTCGAACTAAATTGCTACACTTTCTGCCTGTCTTGCCTCACGAAGTAATCTGTGCCTTTATATTAAATTCTTTGTTCATTGCTAACTGTTGGTCCCATACCATCCCAGAAGCTCAGTCATTCATAGAATTTGTTTTCTTGTATCCATATTTCACTTACTAGCCTAAGATCAATATTTCACTGTAAGTCATCTCAGACTATTTCGCTTATCTATTCACTAAGCGTGACTTGGAGAGAGCCCTCTCCTGTTCTGGTAGGGCTAGGTACCAGACTGAGCGTGGTTTGTGGTTACCCCGAATTTTGCCTTCCTTCAACCTAGGGTAGATTTAGGTGCTAACATAGTGGCGACCATACTGGGGACCTGAAATCAAATCCCCTTATTTGTTAATAATTCTAAGCTTCCAGATGATAAGTTTAGGATTTCATAGGTTGAGTAAGTTGGTTGTGTCCTGTGATTTTTCTCAATAGCACGCTGGCTTCGAGACAATATACTAGAGCCAATCCAGACCTGGATCCTCCTCATATCTACGAAAATCCCAATTTGATTCCAAGACTCCTTCGTCAAGAAAGCACTATAACTCCCGTGTTCAAATCCCATTCATGTCCTGACATTTTTGAGTATCTTGAAGAGCTTGAGTTTGACGAACGGTTTGAAATATCATTGTTCGAGTCTAAATCCAAAAGGGCTATTGACTATACTGTCCCCAATCCACAATTTCTTGTAGACCTAGAAACCAAAAGAGCTAACCGGTTAATTGATAATTATATTGTGACACAGCCTCCAACTCCAACTGCTAGCCCCTTACAAACTGTGCACACTCCTCCAACACCTCCAAGGCCAAATCCACCAAGAGTGATGGCTTCCCGTTTTGCACCCCTTGTTCTGCCTCAAGTTCTAGATGATATGCCCATATATTATCAAAGCAAAATCCCGTTTTTTGATGGCACTCCTAACAGCATTATTGCTCAGCAACATGTGGACAAAATGGCAGACTTCTATGAACTTCATGAGATCGATGTGGAGAATGTGGCAATGAGACTCTTTGTACATAAATTTGTAGGTGAAATGAGGAAATGGTTCAGAGGTTTTTCAGCGGCATGTATCGCTACCTTGGCTGAACTACAAAGACAATTTTTAAACTGATGGGAAGTGAAAAACAATCCTCTTCAAATTCTAGCTGAATATGAACAAATCAAACGAAACACTGGTGAGTTGGTCCAAGACTATTGTGTTAGATTCAATTCAGTTTATAATGAAATTCTAGATCATCTAAAGCCATCTGTGGGACTAGCTATGGTGAAATTTCCAGATGGTTTTGATGCTAACATGGCCTACCAATTAAGAGAGAGAGAACCGACCATAATGGAAGACATGCAGAAAATCGCGGTTAGCGTTGAAGCAAATCTGTTGTCTAAGAGAGCTAGAGCGAAAGCAGAAAAGAAAGTCACAGTTAAGGAAGAGTCTTCTTCGATGGATCAATTACTCAAGAAGGTAGAGTAGATGCTTGAAAGGGTGAAGCTCGACAAACCTGAGCCACAAGTTAGAAATCCTAACTTCCGTGGCCAGTAGCAACCACAATATAGAATAAGACAGAGAGATCAGCGAGCCCAAGAGCAGACATCACAACAGCCAGTACAGACACCTTTGCAGCAAAATTTTGTGCATGGACCAGAGTCAGATGAGGATGGGAATATAATAGGTGAAGAAAACCACCTCTTTACTCCAGATGAGCGGCCTACTTACATTACTGAAGAGGATGAGTGTGCGGTGACTTCAGCTGCACACAAAGATGCAGATTTCATTCTAGCAAGTGACACTGTTTTAGAAGAAGAATCAGAGGAGTATCAGAGGGGGTATATGAATGCTCTGTCCACACAGTAGCAGCGATATTCACTTAGAAACAAAGATGTGCCGATCAAAACAATTCAGAAAAGGAAGGATGTTGAGGCACCCAAGAATGATTCATCAAGTACACAAAGGAAAGGAAAGGAGGCGATTGGTCCGAAGAGCAGAAAATCAACATCAGCAGAACAATCACATAAGCAACCGATATCGAAATAAAAGGAAAATAAAGAAATCCCAGTCAAAGAGGTAGAAAATATTCCTGCGTTTAATTTAGAGAATGAGATTTCTAAATTAAAGGTATCCATCTCCTTGACTGAAATAATGAGGAACAACAGTAATAGAGGACAAGTATCTAAAATGTTGAATTTGGACCCAATGTCCGACATGGTGAATGTCGAAGATGATCAACCTGAAATGATTTTTGGGCCAACATTGAATGGTGAGTCTCCTGATAGTGATGTTCCACCCTTTTACATCAGTTTAAGATTGCATGATTTTGTGTTACATAATGCCATGTTCGATTCTGGAGCTTCTCACAATCTCATGCCCAAGGCTATCATGGATAAGCTTGGTCTGGACATCACCCGGCAATACCATGATCTCTATTCATTTGATTCTAGCAAAGTAAGATGTATAGGACTCATCAAAGACTTGGTCGTGAGTCTGGATCAGCTCCCAATGAAGAATGTTTTGATGGATGTGGTTGTAGCAGATATTCCTCCCAGGTTTGGCATGCTTCTTTCCAGGTCTTGAGTAGCGAAATTGAAAGGGACACTACAGCTAGATTTCTCCTATGCAACGATTCCGGTGTTTGGACAAATGAGGAAATTGTATCGGGAACAAAAAATTAAATACATGATTACAAGCAAGGAGAAACCAATTAATCATCCAATTAACTATGTACATACAGATTTAGAGTCTTTTGTTTTGTATTCAGATAGTTTAAATGATATAGATAGTCAGTTAGTTGAAGCAGATGATATTCCGGAAATAACAGAAAATTTCAGAGAAATTTTAAAGAAAGAAGGACAAGAACAACAAAAAACTGTTGGGCAATCAGCTGAAAGTAATGGACAGCAAACAGACAAGGCACAACAAACAGATTTCCAGCACTTGCAAGAGGAGGAAGAAGGTTTGTGGAGCATGGATTTTGATGGAGTAGTGGGAAATGATGGCGCTGGAATTGGAATTTGGGTACACAGTCCTTTCTCCACCCCGAACAAAGTGCCTAGTAACGTGCGGGTATGCTCTTACAAGTTGGCTTTTGAGTGTTCAAACAATGAAGCTGAGTATGAAGCTCTGATTGCTGGCCTGAAGATTCTAAGAAAGCTGAATGCTAAGAGGATTTCAGTATATGGCGACTCCGAATTGGTAATTAAGTAGGTCAGAGGTGAGTATCAAGCAAAACATCCTAGGATGCGGGCCTACCATAATGCAGTTCTAGACATTCTAAAATTATTTTCAGAATACACCTTGACATGCGTGCCTCGTATACAAAATAGTATTGCTGACGCTCTTGCCAAGGCAGCAAGTAGTTTGAAAATCCCAATGAACTCTAGCAATAAATTCGAAATCCATGTCAAGCATCGTCCAACCGTTCTAGACAATCAGAGATATTGGCAAGTGTTCCAAGATGATGAGGAGATTAATGATTTTCTGCAAAACAAAGGCAAGTTCAAAGAAACCTCAATTGATGTAGAAAATGACGATGGTAAAGGGAATGGTACAGATGAGGTGCAGATCGATGAAATGGACATGTTGCAGCTGAAGAATAACGTTATTCCTAAAGGCTTGATACCTTTAGAAGAACTTTTTGATCAATATGATGTAGCCCGCAAGCCAACATTGCAGCCAACAGAGAAGGGTGTAGAAGAGGTCAACATCGAAACAGCTGCTAATCCTAAGTTGGTAAAATTGTCCAAAGCATTGCCGCCAAAGATCAAGGACAAATACATCAGCTTGCTAGCTTCATTTGCAGCACACTATACCCATCAAGCCCAATCAAAAACCATTCAAACAAAAGTTGAGAAGGATAAATCCAAAGTTGCTTCCATCTTTTGAAAAGGAGGTAAACATGTTGTACAAATCAGGGATCATTGTGCCCATCAGATTTTCGGATTGGATATCTAACTTGGTGCCCGTATGAAAGAAGACATGTGAGATCAGCTTATGCATTGATTTCAGAAATCTCAATAAAGTTTCATTGAAGGACAACTATCCACTGCCCCAAATGGACCATATACTTCAGCGAGTAGTGGGAGCATCTCGTATGTCACTACTTGATGGTTATTCCGGATATAACCAAATTTCTGTCCATGAAGATGATTGAGACAAGACAACATTCACCACTCCATGGGGAACCTTTCATTACGCTAAAATTCCTTTTGGTTTGAAGAACGCAAGTGCCACATTTCAGCGTGCAATGGACTTGGCTTTCCGGGTATATATTCTCATTCTCATATTTTGGCCTATGTTCCTAACGCTACTGTAAAAGATGTTTTAGTGCATACCAATCCAGAAGGAAGGCGAGGCAAATGGATTGTAGCCTTGCTGGAATATGATGTGGAAATAAAGCCCACAAAGCTAGTTAAAGGATAGGGATTGGCGAAGTTAATGGCCGAATCAAACTTGCATGCCTTGGACATAAATCTGATCATTGCTATGTCCGATGAGAATGAAGAATCATCATCAATTCAGGTATCTGAAATGTTTTCTCTTTCTCCATGGTATTCAGATATCATATATGTGCTTAAAAATATGTCACCACCGCCCGACATGCCTAGAAACAAAGCGAGAACACTCAAGTTGAAAGCTGCCAAGTTTTACTTTCTTAATTCTGCACTATATTGGAAAGATCCTAGTGGCATTTTGTTAAATTGTTTGGTGGAAAAAGAAGCAAAGAAAGTTATGGAGGATTTCCACGGAGGAGAATGTGGTGGTCACCTTTTCCGGAAGTCAACAGCAAATAAAATTCTGAGAGCAGGGTACTATTGGCCGACATTGTCTGCTGATGTATATAAGATGGTCAAGTGCTATAATAAGTGTCAGATTTTCAAAGGAAAGCAGAAGTTACAACCTTTACCACTCAAGCCCATTGAGGTGAGCGCTCCTTTCCAGCAATGGGGGCTGGATTTCATTGGTGAAATTCATCCCACTTCTTCCGGTCAGCATAGATGGATCCTCACAAAGACAGATTATTTCACGAAATGGATTGAGGCAACTCCAACCAGACAAGCTATTGATGTGGTAATCATTTCATTTCTTGAAAATAACATCTTGTCTCGCTTTTGTTGCCCGAATAAGTTAATCACTGATAACGCAGCAGCGTTCAAATAAAAAAGGATGGTAGAGTTTTGTCATAAATATCACATCATTTTGGGTCACTCAATTGCCTATCATCCACAAGGCAATGGATTGGCAGAGTCTTCGAACAAATCATTGGTCAACATTATCAAAAAGCTGTTGAAATAAATAAGAAGAGTTGGCATAAGAGGTTGGTCCATGTGCCCCGGTAGTCAAACTTCTTCAGGAGGCCGGCAATGAAGAATATCCCATGCAGAGAAGGTTGAATCAAATGGTCCACTTGCAGCAAACTAGAGAAGAAGTTTTCAAGAACACATCCAAATTGCAGGAAAAAAATAAAGAAAATTTATGACAGAAAGGCCAAGGTGGATAAATTTCAGTTGGATGATGTGGTGCTGAAGTGGGATGAAAGGAATGAGGAGAAAGGTAAGCACGGTAAGTTCGATAATCTTTGGAAAGGTCCTTTCAAGATTGCAGCATATCGGGGTCAGAATGCCTTTCTTTTGAAGGAAATGAATGGGGAAGATTGTCCAGGAGGGACGATCAATGGTCGGCTTCTCAAATGGTACCATTGCTGAGTTATTAACGCTGCTTCCACTGTCATTGTAAATACCATTTTTATTTCAGTTTGGTTTGGGTTTGTCAAGTTAGTCTTCAAGTGTTATAGAAATTTTTGGGCACTGCAACCCCAATCATAAATGTCCATAAACCAAGGGCTCCTAAGTCCCTAAAAGTGTTGTTCTATCCCTTAAAAGAACAAGGTCAACTGATTACATCTTCTCCCAGAAGTTCTCCATGAAAAACCACTTAGAACTACTCAAAACTGGGCCATTTCACCTGCTCCATAGGCAAAGTGCACTGCATCCCACCTGAATACACTCAGTAGGTGCGATGCATGTCAAAAAACCCTTCTATGGGGTGCGATGGGCGAGAAGAGACAAATGGCAAGGTCAATCCGCAAGGTGGAGGAGCATGGAATCTTCTAGAAACCTCTCCTGTGACACTTGCCTCTCTAAATTCGACCAGGGATGAGTAAGAGATCATCAATCTCCAAGTGGAATCAAGAACTATCAGAAAGAAGACACTAATCAAATCTCAAAAGCTGACTCACCCCCCTTGCAAACATCTATATATGGATCCCTCATCCCAGAGATCCAGATGCTGGAATTGTGTATCTTGTAAGGAAGTGTTGCTAGTTTCTTGGTGCAATCTTATAGTGTTGGGTGATCTAAGATTTTCATGAGGTGAAAAAGGGCTTCTAGCTGAGAGGATGATGCTGGGTTAGAACAATTGGTTGTAATCCTCTTTGCTCTTTCTTGATTATTAATAAAGCTATTCAAGTTTTCCTCCACATTCTTGTGTAATTGATGTTGTATGCATTTGTGTGGTTAATATACATCTGATCCTATATTGTTTATGATAATAGATCCATGTTCTCGTATAGTGTTATGCTGCTTTGATTCTGCAGGTGCTCTTTGAAGCTGGGTATACAAGGAAGCAAGTAGCAAAGGACTATCAGAAGGGAGAAGAACCGAGTAAGGAACCAAGCACAAGATAGAGGTTGGTCTCCTTTATTCTTCTCTCATCTATCTCTCATAAAGGAAAACGAAAGTAGACTTAGTGTGTTTGTTTCTAAGGTAGCTATCACCCTTAGTGGGACTAGCAGTTCTGCATAGACACTAGTTTTCCCGATAACAAAATGGCGACTCCGCTGGGGAGCGAATAGGTTGTTTGTTTATCTACATTTGTTTACTTTATAAACTTACAGACGGAGCCTGAAGCCAAGCCAGCTAGCCTTCGAACTACATTTGTTTTACGAATGCAAAGTAGATCAATGTTGCTTCAGTCAATCTCCGGGTTCGTTTATGAATTGAACAATTGATCTACAAGCTCTCTAATTGCCCTTGTGGTGGCTCTAGTAACCTCTTTAGATCTACCCCTGTGATTGATTTACTGATTACCACTTGCTCGGCCTAAATCCCTGAACTGAACTGCAAACTGTGACCCGGAACCCAATCAAAGTCTCGTCCCTGGTCTAGCGCACTGTCTGTTCTGTGAACTTCAGATGCATCGCACTTCCCGAGTGTAGTAGGTGCACTGCATTTCAGTTTCACTGTGTTACAGGTGCGCTGATCAGACAAGGCCTTGTTCCAAAATTTTGGTTTCTGTGTTCACTCTTTTTAGATCTATTCAAGAGTTTTGCTGCCTGTAATCAGTACACCTCTGTTGAAACCCCCTTCTTTGCTATTATTCCACCTCCATAGTGCAAAGAACTGTAAGTGTTTTTATGTATTTTGCATCATTTTCGGTTCTCTTTTGCAAAAAAGTAGCATAATCGAGCTGTCGTTCTTTGATCCGAAAGTGTCGTAATTGTCGTTTTCAACCATAGAAGACAATCTCCTTGCTGTTGGTAGTCGATTATACAAGTTACTATTGCATATGATTTGAATTAGTAGTTTTGAAAGTGTCGAAAAGCAATTTTTCATTTCGAAATCGCAAAGTGTGTCTCTTACTTCCACTTCATTTTGAAAAGAAATTTGTTGAGTATTGTCACTTTGGAAATAATTCAGATTTTCACTTAGCTTTCTTATCATCACATATAGTAAGGAAGCTGAAAAACAATACATGCATGTGCATTTGCATTTAGACTGTTTGTTGGTTTGATTTAGGATAGTGCATATAGTGTGTGCTCTTTGCTCTTTGTTGAAAGAACGCCATCTCTCTTTCCTTAGTAGCTAGGATTTTCATTGCTGAAAGAAGATTAAACTACTGTTTGTCATCTTAGACTGCATTTTAGGAATTGTACATCTACATCACGCGGTGAACCTGAAAGGCAAATTTCATAAGCAAGATCAACTATAAAATAAATTTAATGAATCTAAAAACGCTTTGGAACCTAACACACAACATTTAGAAGTCTAGGCTAGAGACATGTTCTGGCGTTGTAAAACTTGGTAACTGTTGCTTTCATTGTTGGTTGGGTGATTCCTCCACTTTGAGATGACAAGTGCCAATACGGACTTGTGCTCCCACGTACCGTCGAGTATATATTGGGAGACCACAATAGGCTTTATCCTTTATCCATAGGAAGCTGTGTCTGTCGCCCTATCGATCGCAATGCACTGAACATAGCATTCGGGAAGATTGACTGCTGTACCGTAAAAAGTATTCTGCAGTTTTGCGATTGGTTTGGTAATCCCTCTTTCTAGATTTCCAGAGCAGTCCCTTTCATTCCTTTTCAGACTCCTTAACGGAAAAGGTCCATCTGAGCACTTGTCACTTCAAGCTCATTAAAAATCGAAGGCGACTAAAGTCATCTTTTGTTTTTTCTCGACTCTTAAAAATTGAAAAAAAAACAAGTTGTGTCAAAGCGTCTAAAATTTATTTTAAACGGAATAAATATCACCTTCCCTACATTGATCTTGAGTTGAGGAAAATGGAGTCCACTAACCAAGGGGTTCCTCTTGAAGGAAATCCTAGTCCCTTCTCCTCTTGGGGAGATGTTGGTGCACCCCACATGGCCACATTGTCACTTCCTGGATTGACGATTGGTTTGCCCGTATGGCTTTTCTCAACTTCTGTCGTTCAGAATACCGTAACTCCTGAACAGTTGAATCAGCAACTAAATGATGCCAGAGCCCCCCCCCCCAAGCTTCTACTTCATCTAATTCTTCCTCTCCTCCTTCCTCTTTGCTTGATGAAGCCGGTAAGGCCAAAAATCAAGTAACTGAGAAGAAGAAGGAGAAGAAGAAGAAAGAAAAGAAGAAGAAGGAGCCAAAAGCGAAAAAGGGGAGCCAAACATCATCTAGTGAAAATCCACACACTGCACTGACCAGGCCTAAATCGCCATGTGTCATTTGCAATGGAGATCACTATCACCGAGATTGTCCCTGCATCCCTCGGATCTTGAGGGACTGGTCTCCTCGTTTGCACAACCCGGTGTCGTCAACCTCTGATGATCATGTTGAAAGTACACCTTCAACTAGTGAAAGTGAAGCCCCTGGAAAAAAAGGAAAATGTAAATTTCCTTGTAAACTGTGTGAAGGCGATCATGTCATCCACCGTTGTCCTTTCTTAGACGAGGCTAAAAGAGTTTTGGATGACCGTCCGGTTTCACCGTTACGGCTTCCTCCTGGATATAAGAAGCTCTTGCCAAGTCCATCACTAGTTGAAAATCCGGCTGACACGCCCTTGTGGTCGGCCGAAGCATCTATCATTGAAGATAAACCATCTAAATCCACACCAGACGAAAGTCAAAAGGTCGATGCGGCAGTTGACCCGGTCTTGCCTTCAGAAGATCTATCTTTAGATGGTACAGTCACCGAAGAGAACAAGGATGATACCGTCCAAATTCTTTTCGTAAACACAGACTCCGATGAACATGGGGACAATCTACCCGTTCCTTTACCGTAGGAAGGAAGTTCGTCTGAGTCGTATCCGGTCGTCTATTCGGTGCCACCTCCAAGCAACCTGGTTGTTTCTTTTGACTGGAATCTACTAGGCAGACCCCGTTTACCGGCTAGTGTACCATTTCGAATCATTACTCAAATATATAGAATGGTCATCGTCGGTACCATCATAGATGAAGGGGCCTCTGTGAGTATCCTTTCCTTAATTGCTTGGAAAGCGCTTGGTTCGCCATAGCTTCTGCCTGAGATGAGAAATCTAACAGGCTTTGACAAAGGAACTAGTCGACCGTTAGGGATCCTTCCCAATGTGCCCATAACATTGAGAGGAAAAACCGTTCACATGAACGTAATGGTAGTCCAAGGACCCCTGGATTATAATCCACTCCTTGGACGAGACTATATTTATTGCATGGGAGCCATTGTCTCCTCACTCTTTAGAGTAATGTGTTTTCCGCACGAAGGAAGAGTGGTCAAGCTCATAGACCAGATTTCATTTCCCAATTCACACATAGAAAATAGTCATATACCAACCCTGAATGGTATTTGCATGCAAGGAATGTCGCATCAAATCCCAGTCTGCCCTCCTCATGAACGCGAGTGATTCAAGAAGATGGGACTGAAACCCAGGGGGCATGCACCCTGGTCTGCTTTGGCAAGAAAACCTTAGGTATAGGGTTGGTTTTCACGAGGGATATATGACTAATCTGGCGAACCCGTCCTTACAGGAAAATGGGAACAGACTAGAATAAGATACATTCATTAAGGTTATGCCAGGTGATACCACTCCCCTTTGCCTATTTCGAAAGGCATCGCCGAGAAAGAATTTTATCTGCTACGCGGATGAAACTTTCTTGGTAACCTGGAAATTTTTCACTATACCTGGGGGCATGCAAACCTTTTTGCATGCAAGGGAAGAATGGCTATTTATTTTTTAAATTTGTAGGACCTCTAACCCTTTAAACTCGTAAGGTTAGTCGTTTCCTAACTTGCATAAAGAAAGGATGCGGAGCAAAGCTTCATAAGGTGCAAGCTCCACAAAAATGGCATCTTAGATGAGACATCCGTATTTTACGACTGGATCGAGCAGTTTTAGCGCATAGTTCAAGCTCGTTAAAAAATAAACATAAGTCATGAGCAAGTGTTTCTCCCCGCGTTTAAGCTCATTAAAAAATGAACAGGTAATAACCGTCGTGAATGTAGTACTTCAGCCTTTAAAACCTTGGTCGTGTTCCCATCATCACCTCCACTTTGCATTGGCCGATCATTCACTTCCACTTGATTGTTTACCCCTTTTGAGGAACAGTTGCGAAGAGTGATCCTATTAGCCATCCTTGTGACACTGCCGTGATTGGAAAATTCCAAACCTTACCTAGAATCAACTGCTACCCGAATTTATCACTCGTTCCTCAAAAACAAGTCTCCTTTAAGCTCTTTTCAACTAACTCGTAAAATATGAAAAGATTGCCGAGCCATTGGCCTCTCCAGCTCGTTAAAGTGACCAGAAGTGCTATCTCTCCTTTAGATTTTAATCTTTTTGGACCTGAGGGATTATTACACAAAAAGATCGAGCGCTTGTTTTGTTCGGCTCGTTAAAAATACCGAAAATTCATCCCTTTTGTATTGTTTTATACTTTTTCGGACTCAAGGGATTAGATGACGAAAAGGGATCTTATGGAGTTTCCTTTACATCCCTTTTCAGACTCTCTAAAATTGAAAAGGAACGAGTTATCTTTGTCGTTAAACTCGTTAAAACCTAATAGCAACAAACTTGTCCACAACAGACAAGAACGAGTTTCACTATCGCTAGGCTCGTTAAAACATAGCGATGGGTTTGCCTGAAGGGCGAATTATAGAACAAGCATATGTTATCCTCCTCAAGCTTTGACAAAAATAAAGAGGTACTGGTCAGCAATGACTGGGGAAGATTGGGAAGAAAACTTGAAGAAACTTTGTTGGTAGCAAGTCGCTCTTGAACATGACACTTTCACTCCGCATTCGAGTTGGGTTGGGTTGTTCCATTCACTGGTCACATCACCATGGTTCTGTCACACCATCCACATTTGGGGTTAATGCTACCAATCCATCATGTCAGTGTCGCTGATATGTTCAAGAGAAGTCGCTCAGAGAATTCACCTGTGTCTCACCCACTGCAATACACTTACGCTCCATTCTTTCATGACCACCACCCTGAACCTTATGTCATCAGATTGTTTTCACCTCCATTAAAATCATTGCTCCATTCCGTGTCATTGATGTGGGATTCCCTAAGGCCCTCCTATGATGGATCGCTTCTTGTCGACATCAGCTCATTATCCAAGAAGTCGATCTAGGAACAACCCTTTCAGTATTTTGAAGCTTGCATGCCTCAATGGCAAGTTTCTCACTTCCGGCAACAGGTTTACGCCAATGGCCTTCGACCGAAAGATTTTGCGTAGTGTTCGACGCCAAGTCCTTTATTCACACCACGTGAATTGTACTGTAGTACCTTGAGGGTCATCATCATTATCGGTGATTCCTCTCGTGCCTGTTAACAGCTTACATCATTGGCTGGTAATCAGGCGATGTCTTTCCATGTTCGACTCCAGAACATCTCTCACATGGATCAACTTGTACTTTGAGCGAAGATCGAACGAGATTGAAGACCCCGGATCTAGTTTCATCCATCCGGGCTGCGATATATATTCAGGAAAATAAAGACGTCAAATGTACATCGTTATTGCACAGATAATCATCCAACCTAAGGGATGATGGCTCTACCAGAATCATCAGACTACACTCAGACGATTGTCTGTCTCATGTACATGTAAATGAATCTATAAAGCTGAGCATGGGAAATGCCCGCCTCAGCTAGATCATGAAAATATTATGAAGATAATGTATTGTATTGTATCTTATTACAGGTCGCCTACCAGCTCGAAAAACTTCAGATCCTCATGATAAAGCATTTCACCCGACATCAAAAGATTAACGACCTCATGCTTTAGGGGGCAACTGTTATAGACATTTTTGGGCACTGCAACCCCAATAATAAATGTCCATAAACCAAGGGCTCCTAAGTCCCTAAAAGTGTTGTTCTATCCCCTAAAAGAACAAGGTCAACTGATTACATCTTCTCCCAGAAGTTCTCCATGAAAAACCACTCAAAACTGCTCAAAACTGGGCCATTTCACTTGCTCCATAGGCAAAGTGCATTGCATCCCACCTGAATACACTCAGTAGGCGCGATGCATGTCAGAAAACCCTTCTATGGGGTGCGATGGGCGAGAAGAGACAAATGGCAGGGTCAATCCGCAAGGTGGAGGAGCATGGAATCTTCCAGAAACCTTTCCTGTGACACTTGCCTCTTGAATTTGACCAGGGATGAGTCAGAGATCATCAATCTCCAAGAGGAATCAAGAACTATCATAAAGAAGACACTAATCAAATCTCAAAAGATGACTCACCCCCCTTGCAAACATCTATATATGGATCCCTCATCCCAGAGATCTAGAGGCTAGAATTGTGTATCTTGTAAGGAAGTGCTGCTGGTTTCTTGGTGCAATCTCATAGTGTTGGGTGATCTAAGCTTTTCATGAGGTGAAGAAGGGCTTCTAGCTGAGAGGATGATGCTGGGTCAGAACAATTGGTTGTAATCCTCTTTGCTCTTTCTTGATTATTAATAAAGCTATTCAAGTTTTCCTCCACATTCTTGTGTAATTGATGTTGTATGCATTTGTGTGGTTAATATACATCTGATCCTCTATTGTTTATGATAATAGATCCATGTTCTCATATAGTGTTATGCTGCTTTGATTCTGCAGGTGCTCTTTGAAGATGGGTATATGATGCAGGAGCATCAAGACCATTTTTTCATTTGTAAATATGTGATTATAGGGGGTGTGACAATTTTTAATATTTTGTTAATTAATTTGTTATTTTTAATAAAATAGGAGAAAGTGAGGATTTTGTAAATATTCTTTTAATTAAAAGGAATATGAGAGAAAATAGAGTTAGATAGAAATTCTAGGAAGTAGAAATGCTATGTACGGGACTTAGTTGAGTCCACACCTAAAATCTATTTAAATTAGATTTAGTTGCAAAACTTTAGGGATAGATCTAGATTTTAGGGATGTTGAGAGATTTAAGGGTTTGTTGAGTAATTTTAGGATTTTAGATCATGCTAAGTTTAATAAATTATGAAGCCTCAAAGGCATGAAGGGGGAAGAGTGTGAGGAGTGAGTGTGAGAAGGAGGAAGGTTTCTCCTTGGGAGCCTTCGGGCAGTTTGTAAAAGGGCCATAGATTTGCATATCTGGCCATGAAGAAAACTCTGTGGGAATGGTTTTGTTTTATGTATATATGAGTATGTTAATTCAGTTCTTTATGAGCATGATTGTCTTAATGAATGCTGAGATGGTTCTGTGCTTGATGGCAGAAATTGGTGTTTATATAATGTTGAAATCGCATGTGTGCTGATGGATCTTAATTTTATGCGTTACTGGTGTATATTCATTATGGAGGACCGCTTGCCTTCCTATGGATTCTTGATATATGTTTAACTCTGTGGCGGACAGTGTTTAGATTTTAATTCTTTTATTATGGCGGATATTGTGTTTTTCCAACACGCAATTGTTAACTGTTGATACGCTGATTTTATATCAGGATATTATTATAAGTGCGGATAGACTGCTGTCTAAAGGCTTAACTGTTGTCTCTGTTTCATATATATATAGGATCGAAGAGATATGTATGTGATCTATAATCGGCCTGCATATACAACTGAAGTCGTGGCGTGACAAGCACCGCATATGTAATATGTATATGCGTTGACAGAAATATGTGCTGGAGCAAAAGTATGGCGAGAGGTATGAATACGCCTGCGTGAAAGTCATCGACAGAAATATAGAGCCTCGGCGTGGGAAAAATTCCGCCTTTAGCAGAACAGTGTGATATGGCAAGCAGCGATTGATACATATATAGAGCCTGTGGTAATTCAGTTTAAGGCCGATTATAACCGGCAGCGACAACAAGGAAAAGGAAGGGATATATACATGTTAATAATCTGTGAAGATTCGTTATTATATGCGGCTGTATATAGCAATGTATGCGCAGGTTGGGTTTGAAGACTCGTCCTTTATACACCTGCTGTATGTTTGAAAAGGGGTTATGTTATACATATCCATGGTTACAAAAAGGGACTGCTATAGCTATATAACCCGTGTTGCAAAGAAGATTGGAGGAGCGCAGATCTATATATCCACTCTCGGTGCAGTCATATAGATATGCCTGAGGTCATGGTAAATTTACATTTGTAATGTTGTGTTATTGATAATTGAATTCTGGTCCATTAGAAGGTAATGCGCACTCTTTGATTGAGTCCAGCTCATATATATATTTGAAATTGCTTATGAGAATGTCCATTGGATTTAATTCCAAGCATGGATTTATAAATCATAAGATCACCTAAGTTTTTATATGCCTACATGCGTGGGAGAGGAAGGATCCTGGTAGGAGTGGCCTGCGAGAGGCCTGGGCTTCATCAGTATACAAGGAAGCAAGTAGTAGAGGACTATCAGAAGGGAGAAGAACCGAGTAAGGAACCAAGCGCAAGATAGAGGTTGGTCTCCTTTATTCTTCTCTCATCTATCTCTCATAAAGGAAAATGAAAGTAGACTTAGTGTGTTTTTTTCTAAGGTAGCTATCACCCTTAGTGGGACTAACAGTTCTGCATAGACACTAGTTTTCCCAATAATATCAAGTCATTTCAATGTCAAGTTTGAGTCAATTTTTTTTGGTCATTTCAGTTTCATAAATGAGTCAGAGTCTTGTGTTGTTTGTAGAAATGATGACTCCATAGCCCAATGGACGAAGGCACTATCTAGCTCTTCCAGAGATCTACTATTCTTGGCACCTCCAAGGAGCTACCATCCCCTATTGGAGCCAATGTTAGAGTCGGTCTAGTCAGTCCTCCGTCAGAGATCAAAACTCTTTATGCATTTCATTTTTAGGTGTCCCGCTCCATTCACTCAGCTGCATTCTCCTAGGGGCATGCCATAATCTGACGGAAAAGGTCATGCTATTCATTCCTCCTCATGTCTGGCTCCTGTTGGCTTAGGTCTTTGGTCAATGATCACTAAAGCCCATGACAGTCAAGGTCTGGTCCTTTAACGGACAAAGGTAATTTTCAATCATTAGGTCTAGGGATTAATCAGTTTGGTCTTTAAATATGTCCAGTAAAGCCATGTAGGCCAGAGTGATGCCCTTGCAAAGTAATGATTCAGAGAGTTTCATTGTCATATTGATAAACTTTGACTGTTCTCCAAAACTTTGTTTTGAAGAAAAGTCAAATAGTGTCAAAGGTGATAAAATTTTCAAAAAATATTCAGTCGATTTCTTCAGATGTAGGCATGGTTTCCGTGGCCAAATGCCCTGTCATGCAATCCCTGCAAAGAGTGTCGAAAATTTCATCAGTTGAGCTAAAATTTAAAAGGAAAAGTGAAAATCAGTGTTGCCTTAAGTCAGTGAAAAAGTGTCAAGACACAACATTAGAAAAATGGGTTTTTGAAAAAGTAAAAATTTAACCCATCACTTCCAAATATTTATATGCAAGTTTCCAACAAAATCAAGGTCATTGTGAAAATCAAGTGCGTAGGGAGATATTGCAAACTGTTTGAGTGTGCATCGGGCGTTTTAGAGCAAGATTGGAGGCGATTTCAGCATGCGGTGCATATAGACTGGGGCTTGGCGCACACAAAGGGCGCGACGCACACAGAGCTTGCCCTCAGTGTATTTCTCTAACGGGTGCGACACACACCCAGGGCGTAGCGCACTGGGTTTTGCGCGCGGCGCACACAGACAAAGCGCTTAGAACCTTGCCAAACTTCCTCAAATCTTTGTGAAGCCCATCAAATTGCAAGGTAGGCTCTATAACATCACGTGTCCCTCAAATTTTGTAAATGATATGGTGTTTTATGGCAATGTTTGAAATGCAACAAAACTTATAAAGAAATCACAAGAAAACACAAAGGGCCATTTTTGCTAGGGTTACATATTTGTGGTGTTGCTTCCAAGGCTCTATTTTCCCTTTCTTACCATTTTTTCCTTATCCCCCCTATGCCATTTTTCCCATTATCCCTACCCTAAAACACTGCCAAACTCATACTCCTTATCCCTCCACTATTTGGTCAATACAAACCCCAAACCCTACCTTGTCAAAACCCCAAAAAAACCCTACCCTATTAAATACCCAAACCCCTACATATCCCTAAGCAAACTTCTCCCCATAACCCCTATTCCCATCACATTACTCCGCTCCTAATACTCCCTTTGTTTCATTGTTCCCCTTCGTGGAAGATATCACAAAAGCACCTAGCTTCACACCATCATCAAAGGGTAGCCTAAGTGTAGTACATAAACAACAGTCATGACATCTGAGGGTTCATCAGAGTATGAGGTGGAAACTCATAGTGATACAGCTTCAGGAAAACAATCACCCAGGAGACATCACCGGAGTGGAAAGCATGTTAGGGATGAGCCAAACAGCCTCACTGAATTGCAAGCATGCCCTCTTGCTATGTCATGTTTCCAGCACCTAGCATGTTTTGAATTTTTCAAAGGGTGGCAAATGTTAGAGTTCATCATGAGTTGGCCCGTCTTTTTGTGCTTCACCTACATGGAGGTCAGTCTATCTTGGCTGGGGTCACCTTCACATTGACACCCGAAACTATCTCAGTGGCAACAGGCATACCAAATGTTGGAGAACAATGGCATAAGAAGAAGAAGGTGGATAGGCAGCATTATGAGCCTTACATTAAGGCGAGTTGTTTGAGGCAGCTCACAAGAGTCTTTCCATTTAGATATTTGAGAGATGAGTATGCTTCGCTCATGGAATTTATCATGAAGTACTTCTGTTGTGAGGGGAGGTTCTCTCGCCTATATGCCTATCACATCAGGTTGCTCATGCACTTTACCAGGGTGCGGATGATGAACCTCCCATTTTTCATTTGCAGGAAAATAGAGAGGATGAATAATTTCATGCAGCATAAGACCCCTCAGCAACAACTTAACAGTGTTTATCACTTTGCTCTTATCTGGATTTTGGTGGATCATCAGTTGGGATTGCAGGGAATTTCTTGGGAGGACTTCATCTCCCGTGACTTCTTTAGCACTCCACAGGTACTGTCAGAGGCAGAGCATGAGATAGGTGGTCCTTCTCATTAGTATGAGCGCCATGAGGCCACTACTATCCCAGTATTCATCACCTATCAGAGAGGCAATAGACATTTGTTTGCAGCGGCAAAGCGAGTGTTATCTCCACCCGGGGTGGAAGGGGCCTCACTTCCGGCATCAATGACACAGGAACAGGATAGAGGTAAGGAGCCAATGCATGGTGAGGGGCCTTCAGGTGAGCCATCAGGTGAACGAGAGACCAAATTCATTCTCCTTCATGATGATGAGACAGATACAGAACCAACAAATGCAGAGCTTAGAGAGATCATCCAGGAGCAGCAATCAGTGATTGAGGCCTTATCCCTTGACTTGGAGAGGGCTAATTAGAACATAAAATATCTAGAGTATAGGAACAAACAAATGTAGGATCAACAGGCTATTATGGAGCTACAAAACATTCGTGAGCATCGCCAAGCTGCACAAAGGAGAAGAGTTGAGCTCACATCATTGGAGCAAGAAATCAATGAGGATCGGGAGGCCAATCTTGAGAGAGTCAACATGCACTTGGAGAGGCTACTGGACAAGGCCAACAAGGACCTTGCCTTACTGAGACACATGGCTTTCCATTACAGGGCACGAAACATGAGTGCAAAGGCCCGGATAAAGAGCTTGAAGGAAAAATTGAGCAAAGCAACAAAGGAGGCAAAAGAGGCAAAAGAGCAAGATCGGCTTCGAATCTTGGCTGAAGCTTCTTTGGCACAACATAGCACCTCATAGAGGACCTCCAACCCAAATTTCAAGAAATTTGGGGCAATTTTGGTCACATGACAAATTTTTGGTCAAAACAATGGTTTTTCTCCCTCGCTAAAAATTGGGAGCTCCAAATTGGAAATGGTTTGCATTTTTGGATTTAGCTTGCAAAATCACGACTACTGGTGCTTGGACAAGAAATTTGGGCATGATTTGAGTCTCCAGGAGGTCAAAAACACCCAAAAAATGACCTCTCTGCCCCTTTTTTGACACACAGGAAGCAGTCTTGGGAGAAAGAATATTTGGAGGGGAAAATGAGCACCAAATTCGGAAATTCCACTTGGGTTAGAGAGTAGCCAGGACATGCTTTCCAACAAGAACACTTTGGCACATTTTGGGCCCCTTCAAGCACCTCAAAACAAGCTCCAAACTGGCGTGGCGCACACAGAAAATGGCACAACGCATATAGGAAAAAAGCCCAATTTTACCTCCGTTTTGTGAAATTTCGATTCACGACTTCTCCAAGTGGGCCCGCTCATCTACATTTCAGTTTTTTGGCACCTAAGGCATCATTTAAAGTATTTTCACTCTAGATTGGCTTCTATCCAAGTGGCGAAGGAAGGAAAACAATCACCCAAGCCATTTTTCATGTTTGTAACGCTACACCTGTAGCTAATGGTTGGCTTTCCACCTCCATTTTGTAATCATTTGAGTAACTCCCCAACCCTTGGGCGTTCTATCTCTTCATGGCACATTCTATATATTGTATGCAAACCATTTGCAAATGGTTGGTTGGCTTGTAACTTCTGGGAGACTGTGGGAAAGAAACTCTGTTTCTGCACTGTATATTTTGACAGAGAATTAATGAAAGGCAACGGATCTGTTTCATGAGATTCATGTGGTTGTGAGTGTAGTAAATGTGTCTCTTATGTTTCATATGTATTTGTAATGTTCATAGTTCAATTCATATTCAATTCCAGTGAAATTTTCTGAGTTAGATAAGGTACAATTCAATTTTATTGCTCTGCTTGTGGGAAAATTTCATGTTCAGTGTTCTTCTTCTATTGAAAAGGATTCATGTACTTATGCCCTTTTCACTCTCCTAAGAAATCTCTCCATTTCGCGTTATTTCGAACTAAATTGCTACACTTTCCGCCTGTCTTGCCTCATGAAGTAATCTGTGCCTTTATATTAAATTCTTTGTTCATTGTTGTCCGTTGGTCCCATACCATCCCAGAAGCTCAGTCGTTCATAAAATTTGTTTCTTGTATCCATATTTTACTTACTAGCCTAAGATCAATATTTCACTGTAAGTCATCTCAGACCGTTTCGTTTATCTATTCACTGAGCGTGACTCGGAGAGAGCCCTCTCCTGTTCTGGTAGGGCTAGGTACCAGACTAAGCGTGGTTTGTGGTTACCCTGAATTTTGACTTCCTTCAGCCTAGGGCAGATTTAGGTGCTAACAGGAAGCTTTGTCCACAAAGCTATATTGCTAGCAATTGTGTTTGCGGTTGTCGTCTCGGCATATGGAAGGCAGAAGGTCTCTGTCACTGGTGGCTCAACGTCTATAATTTGCTAATAAATCTATTTTGAGTCTAAGGTTGCTTTTTTTAATCTAATATTTTTTTATTTGTTTTTTTTTTTTATATATATATATATATATATTTTTTTTTTAACTTGATTTTTTTTAGTAACTCTCTATATATATATTTTATAATATCTATATCTATATATATATATATATATATATATATATATATATATTATTTTTTTTTTTTAACTATAATTTTTTTTAAATATTTTTTTAACACTTTTTATTTATTATTATTATTATTATTATTTTTTAAATTTATATAGTTTTATTAAATTTAATATATTGAAATTATATTTATAACTTTAATATATATAAAACTTGTAATTGAAACCATACTGTGGAAATTTATGACGTTTGGCAGGTAATAAGGCAGCAGGGAGTGGTGGAAACATCAAGAATAGAGGGGGAAGACGGATGGAAGCACAAGAACAGGGAGTGTTGATGTGGACGGCGTGGTTCGAATTTTGAATCGAGAGAAATGGTGCAGTGGCAGGGACACATCAGGGCTTGTTTGGCAGAGGAACCAGGCAGCACCTGTGTGTTTATTCTGGCGTCGGACAGGGATATCTCGTTGTTGGAAATTGTGGACATTAGCCAGAATACCCACCAAAATCTCCACCCAGTGCCACATATCAGTGGTTGATTCCAAAGGGCATCTTACTATGAGCTTACTCAACAATTGATAGCCCTCTTTGGATTCAACAACCGTGTTTTTGCATCTAATTGCAGAAGTGAATTCACAGAGAAATCGCAATAATTTCCGACCTTCCAATTGGTGATCTAATAAAGCATTGACTGCCGCTTCTAGATCTGTGTACGTTGAGATAAAGGAGAAAAGTGGCACCACCAGGTGCCCTGGATGCCATGCAGCGACTGATTTCTGAGAGCATACTTGGGTAGCACTGTTTCGTTTTTCGGTGGCAAAATGGCATTTTCGCCATTGATTATGACCGTCCCCTCTCTGAGAGAGACGAGTGACCTCCGATTGTATGTTCTTCTTCTCTCCACATCATCTTCTTCTTCTCCAAGACTGAGAAACTCTCTATTGAATTTCTTATAAAGAAGTCTCTCAAGAGCTACACTTGTTTTGAGGAGCTCCTCTCCTGTTTGGATGAAATAGTAGCCATCCCCGTAGTATAACCATGTTAAAAAGATTTCAACAACCTTGTCAGACCATTGTATCTCATTGTTACGAATTTTCTCTGCTAGGGTTAGGGTTTTGGGAGGACATATCAAAGGTATGTGATGTGTTAGTATTTTGGCCCATTTTTTATGGGTTTCTATCACTGCCTACCCTAATCGAGACTCCAGTATCCATACACAAAACTTCACATCCTCATCTCCAAAATTTTCCATTTCCATTTCAGAGATGAGGTGCCTCTTCCAAAGACAGTCCCTTGCAAATTTTATATGTAATGGGACTATACTATCTCCATCGTTGGAGGTTGAGGTTGAAGTTACAGATAACTTAGAAAACATATTGACAAGCACACCTTGGTCCTCATTTTCTATATTCATATCAGTTTTTATTTTTTCATCAAAAGAATTTTCTTTTTCTTCTTCTTCATATTCCCAATTGGATTCTGAGTCTGAGTTGTCCTTTTCTTCTTCACATTCCCAATTGGATTCGTAGTCTGATTCTTCTTCTTCAACTTTAGATTCCCAACTGAATTCAAAGTCTTCATCATTTTTTTCTTTGCATTCCCTATTTGGTTTAGATTTAGTCTTTGAATTAGAATCTTTAGAATCTTCTACAGCTTATTCTTCTTCACCTCCGAAAGAGTCATTATCATTCTCATTTTCCCCTTCCATATCATCATCATTTCTTCTTTCTTCTTTAGATACAACACTCTTTTTCTGTTTCTTGCTAGGACTTTTTCCTGGAGTTCCCTTACTCTTTCTCTTCCTCTTTTTAGCTTTCAGTGTCTGAAATTTTTCCTCTAGTAGAACGTCTGTAGTAACATGAGGGGCTTCCAAAAATTCAATCAATTTTGCCACAATCTCTTCCTTCTTATTGCTCGTTTTTGCAACATGAATATCCAGCAAATCACACAAGTTCAACAAGTTTTCCTTATTATATTTTTCAAGTTTTTCCTTGACTTTCCCCTTAAGCTTTTCCTCATTGTCACCCCACACATAACCTGAAAATTGCAAGATGTTATTTTTTAAATGAAAAGCTTTTCCACGCTTCCCATAAAGAACTGCATGAAGAAGTCTCATGTTTTCATCAGCTCTACTCCTTTTGGATAGTTTGTATACCACATTTGGGATGTCTTTAAGCAGCGTCCCTCTGCCCTTTTCAATGGTGAACTCTTTAACGTTTTCCTTTTCATTTGACGCAACGAAGCACTCAATCGTTCTTCTTTCCCTGGAGGGACGATCTAGAGTAGGAGTAGAAAGCTCCCTGATTTTCTGTTTCTTTGATTCTTTTGGTGTTTCTTCTTGTCCTTGTTTACTCTCTCTTTCATCTTCAACTGCTTTAGATTTCTTCGCATCGGTTGAAACACATCCCCTACCTCGTTTCTTCGACACCTTTCCTTCGCTCTTTTCAGCTGCCTTTATTTTGATTTCTTTCAGAAATTCTTTAACTTCTACAAATGATTTTTTTTATATGTTGAAATGTTTCTCTAATTTCATTAAATTGCTCAACACATTCAGGACGCGAATGTAATGGCACATTGTGCAACGAACAACATTCAAAGACCCACATGATTGTATCGTGTGCCATGGCTCTAATACCACTATAGCATAAAAACTTATGGCTGGAGAAAGAAAACGGATAGCTTGTAGACTTAATATGTTAAAATACACACACACATTTGTAATAATAATTTATTAATATATAAAATTGTATAAGATGATATAAGATTACAATGAGGCCCTGCTTTTATACCTCCGCAGGTGACCTTTCGTGATTAGGCATGTCCTTTAGACATGCCTTTTCACTTAATTTAATCACTATTTAGCCTAATTAATATTTAATTATTTAATATTTGTATTTATTTTATTTAATTAATTGTTATGAATTATATTCATAACATAGTTCCAATCAGTTTCAGGAACTAATAGCGAGTAAACAATCAGTTGGGAAAATAGTGACCTAATTAGTGCTACTATAGTTAACTGAAGATTTCACCATCAGAAACTCATGCATGTTGATTATGAGCAAGATCCAGTTGAGACTAGAGTGCAAGGATAGTGTACTATTTTTTTTAGATTTTTTTGAGTTGCACTAATAGTGCATACATTCAGTAACTAATCCTTGAGGGATTGTGCTATTTTTAGAGGTTTTATTTCCCTTTAAATACAAGCTATCCTTCATAGGAATTACACATTGGAATAGAGACTTGGAGAGCTTATGAATTGGCTAAGATTTGGCCTTGAGCTTTCTTATGAGTTGGAGATTGAATTTTCTGAGTTCTAGGATTGTTCTAGAGAGAACAAGCATTGTAATTTCATCTTGATTTTCCAGATTAATACAAAACAGATAGTGGGGTTTTGAGTTGTGGATTTCCCTGGATGTTTATTGTGTTATGTGCCTTTGATTCTCTTCATCTATTGATTATTGTTTGCTCGATGTTTATGGGCTTCCGCTGTAAAGAGTAGAAGTAGATTCTTGTCTCTTGTTTTAGTAGATTACATGAGCTTGTGAATCTACAGGTTATTCTACATGGTATCAGAGCAAGATTGTTTTTTGGGCCGAGAATTTGCAGAGAATTTCTCAGTATTTTTGTGCAAAATTTTCAGAAAAATATTGCATATTTTGATTCTTTTGGAAAATATACCCAAATTCAAAAAAAAAATCGGTCAAATCAGAGTTCAGATGAGGGAGATATCGCTGATTTAAAATCAAATCTCTAGAGGAGATTTCAAAGTTTTTGAGTTTTTGGGTTACAGGTGAAAGTCGAATTGTGCATACCAATGGTTCTATGGGCATATAGGACTAATTGTAAGAAATTGATTGGGAAAACACCCTTTTGACTAGTTTACGGACAAGAAGCAGTAATGCCAATGGAATACATAGTGCCCAACCTAAGGATTGCAACAATAACTGAGATGGCAGATCATGATGTCATGGAGGAACACCTAGCGCAACTACTGGCATTAGAAGAAGACCATGTTTTTGCTGGATTTCATTAGAAGGTACATAAAGCTAGAGAAAATGAATGACACAATCGTTACATCAAGTAGCACACCATAAAAATTGGCAATTTGGTCCTAATGTATGATAACAAGTTTACCAAATTTCTGGGGAAGTTTAAGATGCACTGGCTAGGACTGTATGTAATTAAGGACATTTCATATGGTGCCACAGTTCAACTCGCAAAACTAAATGGGGAAGTATTTCTTGGCAAGATTAATGGGAGTAATTTGAAGGTTTATAGGGACGATCCAACCCCGGGGCAATTACTGCATGGTCGTAGGAAATTCTTAGTGCTTCTGGCAGTTAAAAGAAAGCACAAGACTATAAACTACTTTGGCAAGGAAGAAAACTATCAAAGAAGGAAGGCTGCACGATGTTTTGGAAGATCGCGCTGGTGGAAACTGTGATGAGGTAGTTGCGCCACAAGGAGGATTGCCATGCGTCCTGCCCAGAAAGTGACATTGGAACAACTACATTTGATTTGACAATGATTCTACCATTAAAAGGAATGGGGCAAATGCATTTTGGGCACAAACCTGGACAATATGCTGCCAAAATCACATTTATGAGGAAGACTTGTGGGGGAACAAATAGTTTGAATTCGAATGAGGTTATAAATATTGCACCTCGCTCCACACTTGGACACTTTTCTTCTTGATAAATTGCAATGTGTTGTTGCACTTAAAGAGATGAGTGTGCTGCTGCATGTTTGATTACTTGAGTTGGGTAGAAGTTGAGCAAGAGTTCTTGAGGAGAGGATTAGAAAACATCATGACTGCAACACCACTAGTCCCTACTACAACACCCAGGTCACCGAGGCCAAAGCCTACTGCCTCGTGGTAGGAGAGAAAAAGAAGAAAAAGCCACAACAACCCTTGATTCATCAATCACTGCGGAAGATCCCAACTGAGAAAAGGAAGAAGGGTAGAATGGATAAAAATAAACAACCTATGGAACCTCAGGACTTGAACAAATAAGAGATGAATGTGGGGGTTGAGGATATTAGTGCATAAGATGCAAAGCCAATTTCTCGGTTGCCACCATATATACCACCAAGGAAGCTAATCGCCAAAGTAACTAAGGACCCCAACTTGTACAATTCAAGGTATTCATGCCGTTGCTACTGGAGGAAGTACCTATTGAGGGCGACTTGTTGGCCTAGGTTCCATATCTAAAGATGGAAGATTGTGATTTGGGCGAAAAAGAGAAATTTCCACAACTGGAACCCAACAAGTACTTGAAGACGGTCCACTATGAGGAGACAGGCATTACAAGACTTGAACCAATGAAGTGCACGATCGACATTAAGCACACAAGGTTTCTCAATATGTTGTATGTCTTGCATTTTAGTAGCAGAATTATTAACACTATTTAGTGCAAGAGTTGTTGGTGCTGGTCCATGATGGGTGTCTCTGGATGGGAGGGCCCATCCCAATTGATGACATGTAGATATGAATAATCACAATGCTGCCATATTAGGGCGTGAACCCTGCAAATGCTTTTGTGGGGAAGTCATAGGAGAAAAATCTTGTAGATAAAATGAAAAGTGACTTCGATTTGGTCAAGAAGTCACAAGGATATGCCATCAGTTCCATCTCAGATGAAGCTGTGCGGTTTGCTACACAGATTTTGGCAGGAAAAATCATGAGAAAGTTTCGTGTTGATGAAGTGCCAGTACCAATGGTATCCTTGTTTGCGTAGTGCAACAAAGGGGTCCAATTCAATTGGGCGAAGTACCTATGCCAAGAATTCTTAGATGATTTCCATTAAGCGCAGGAGGAAGGAAAATAATTCCACTATGCATGGTTGCTATTGTTGATTGCGCTGATAGCTTGGAGGACACCAAAGGATTCCTAGTTCCCCTCGAGGGATCCAAAGTTGTGCGAGGCTGCCAAAATTGCCTCGCTATGGGCAACAAAAGACCCTAGTCGTATCATTGAAAATAAGATGTTCTGGTTAATTTTTGAAATGGATTTGTGAGTGGTGATTAAACAGAAGCCACGATTGTCACCAAGTCTATTCATATAATATCTACACATTGCTGATTTTAATTCCGATTTACACCATGTATATATCTACGTGAGGTGTGATTTGACAAAGAAATGGATGATGTCGCTGTTTTTGGTCACTGAAGATGATATCACACATCTAGTCCTTTAGTGGCCGACTGACTGGCTCCTTCCAACATATATTGTAGAAGGTACAACAGGGACTAGTCAAGAAGAAATGGTAGGCACTAGTAAAGCAGCATGGAAGGAAAATAAAATGGTGACCATCGACCTAGAAAAGAATACTGTGTCAGAACCAAATTGTAAGCAAGAAGAAGAGAAACATACAAAAGAACTTAATCAGGGTACTGAAGGCCCCTATGTATATTCTGAGGACGTTGCTTCTCCCTTTATTGTCACATAGCAAAAACATTCAAGTGCGAGAGGCACACGTAAGAAACATAAATCCGATAAGTCTGCCAGTGCAGAGGCCATGGTCCTCATTGAGGGGGACATTGATGAAATTGGAGATACTGTCAGGTCCGTGATAAAAGATATCTGGGGCCACATTGAAGAAAAATACTGGTCTATTTTGAAGAAGGTCCAGGTGGGCCTCAAAGAGTTATAGGTTTAGGGGAGCCAGATTTAACTAATCATGGTTCAAGAGAGCTAGTCTCAAGTAAGCAAGAAAACAACGACATTGGGCAGTGTGTAGTCGGTACTCACTTTGGAGCTCTCCGTTGTACCCCTTCTTGATGGATCCTTACACTTGAATGACGCCACAGAAATGGAGAGTACCAAACCACCTAAGAATGTGAGTATTAACCTTGCAACGCTCCCCTATCCACATTGCATGAGCTACACCAGGGTGTAGTAGATGAGCTTAAGGTGCGAGAGAAAAAAGCTCTCATGGTGATCAAGGATGCGCAGATCACCACTCAACAGATGTGCGATGAAAAAGACAAAGCTATCTAGGATCGTGATGAGGCAGCTACGAGAAGGGCGTAGCTGGAGCAGGCCATTTCCATAGTATGCAGTGAGGTCCCCAAGCTCCAAATTTAGTTTGAGGCCACTTCTAAAGAAAAAGAGAAGCAACTGGCAGATGCATTAAAGAATTAAATGCGCAGGTGGATAAAGTTCACTTCGATCTACAGCTGCAAATTACTAAGCTTCAATTGAAGCTACAACCCACCACACCACCGAAGATCTGAGAGCAGCACGAGGCTACCATCAAAACAAATAGAGAAAAGCTTGATGCTGTAGTCAAGGATTATATCCAGTTGTTTGAAGAGACTCTAGAAATGTGGGCCTCACTATAGGAGGACCCACAAGTGAAAAATATTGAAGTAGTCATCCAGGATAAGCAGCTGCAGTATGACGAGATAAAGGCAACAACACGCACCCTAGCCCCTGTGCAATGGTTCTCCCGGTTGAAAGAGGGCACATCCATGCAAGGACAGATCGAGGAGCTAGGGAAGAAAATGCAGATTACCACTGCATGAATGAAACCATGGAAAGAAGAAGCAGGGCATCTCTGAGAGACTGTGGAAGGCACACTCAAGTGGATGCAACAAGCACAATGAACAATTGTCTTAGCAGCAGAAGGGCCAACTACGAAAAATTTGGTTGAAGAATTTTGACAGGTAGTAGTTCAATGCACGGAGGCACTTCACCTAGTGAAGTATTCGTTCACCAACTTAAAAGCAAAGATCCAAAACGTACCAGTAGAGTGACTCGAGGACGAGTCACATATTTTTTTTGTGGGCCTGTTGGGGTAGGGTCCCTTGGGTGAAGTTTTGTTAAAATATTGTAAGTCTCCGCATTTTGAGGAGTGGAGCATGCAATGCGTAGGTCAATAGAAGTCAAGGGGTTTTAGGAAGGTCAAAATCCCTTAAATTTTGGTATTGTTTTGAGATCCGCCCATGGTTTGTGGACCATGGTATTGTAATAGAAAAGAGTATATAAAAGGGTGTCTTAGCAAGTCTAAGAAAATATAAATGAACATAATGGGATTTTGATATGTTCTGATTTTGTATAATATTTCTGTGTTTTAGCGAAGGGGAAGGCTCCTGCAGCTGAGTGTGTGGGCCCCTGTAGCTGTGTGTGTAGGCTCTGACAAATCCGTATAAGGAATATCTGAAGTAATAAAGAATATTTGAAGCAATTATGTGTCTATTTTTATACACTTGTGTATTTTCTGTATTTATGTGCACTTGAATGATAGTTGTTTGTATTTTCGAATTTAATGCTCCGCGAAGATCTAAATCTACTGTTGTATGTTACTTTATGCATTATTAGATGTTTACACAAAGTTTATAGCTCTCTTTAATTGAAAATTACTTAATTTCATAAATTTCATGAATAAGGGTTCGTGAAGGTCAGATTAGACCCAAAATTGAAGAAAACACCTTATCCCCACATCACATAGCCTTCTGGATGCAAAAACTTGGTTCTAGCATCCACCAATACTGCCTTGGGTGAGACTGTAGCCTGCGCTACGTGGGTTATTTCCAAAAGGGCTGTAGTGTAGGGTTTTGTTGGTTAGCACAATGAACTTTGAACCTGGGTCCAACCCCCCTGAAACTAACAGGGTTTCATGCTTTTTTCTTTGATTTCTTGGTCGAGCATCCATTGTATGCTCTCAGGGTTGTCTTGAGTCAAAGTGTCTTCATAATGATGTAAAAGACCCATTTGGGCTCTTTTATCAAAAGAAAGAAAATGCATTTTTAAGTGTCTAGTTAACTCCCAAGAATAGGGCGGCCAACCTGTGGAATTCGACCTAGAGTGGGCTTGGAGAAGCCACTTGGAAAGCTATTTATAAAGGATAATTCAACGTCTTTTAAAAGTCAAGTAACTCACACATCTTGTAGCATCTGAAGTTTATAGTGGCATACGAAGGTTATCAAGAGGCTAGATAAGCATAGCAAAGAATAAGGAATCTTATATCTTATATTCTTTGGACTATGATTTGGAGAAGGTTTCCATAGGGTCAAAGTTGCAAAAGTGGAAAAAGACAACATTACAAAGATCACATTTGATTGGCTAGCTAACTTGTCTCTTGGTGAGGATGTGAGGTCTTGTTTGGTCCTGGAAGTCTCTGTTGAAAGTTGATAAGAAGAGTGACTTATGGGTTTTCCCTTTTGGAGGGGTTTTTCCCTGGCATGAAGCCTATACCTTATGTTAATATTGGTTTTGGAATTTATTTGATGATGAGAACATAATCATAATTAAGAAGAAAAATCCTAATATCACAAGTAAATTCCATGTAAGGAAAAAATTAATTTAAATATGCTGCCCTAATAAGTTTTCCAACATGAAGGATGCAAATTCTTTTCAATTCGATGAGAACTAGCTAAAGGAAGAGTAGAGAGTTATTTTTCTTTTTCCAAGTAGAAAAATAAACTTCACAATATCTCAATGACCACTTGGTATACTCAAAATATTCACAATAAATCAATTCACAAATCATCTCAATTACTCCAAGATGTGAATGCAAAAGCACCAAACAAAAGAATTCAAAAGCATCAAACTATGGTTCTGAAACAAGGGGATGTGAACTATGGCTCATCAAATGATGATGATGATGATTAACATGCACTAAGTCCAAGCTCACATATATAAAAAAATTGGGATCTCTAATAGAATGCAGATAATGAGTAATCCTACTATGTTCTACAAAGGAAAACAAACCTAAACCTTAACAAAGAAGCAAGAACTAATACACAACAAGATTAGGTCTTCTTTGAAACTCTTCAAATCAAAAGGGAAACAAATACTAATCAAGCACCAAATAAGGCTTACAATGTCATAAAATATATTAGGAGATCAATCACCAAACTATCACTCAATCATAAACCAAACAAGGAAAATCAAAATGAGATGAAAATGTAATCTTATTTTTTTATTAAAAAATAAAATAAAATTTAGAGAAAAAAAATTCAAAGACATCAAATTACTAAATATTTATTAGAAATATACTATACTATATATCAAAAGAAAGCTAAGAAAATTTATTACCTAATGGTTTTGGTCTGATGTAAATTAGAGGCCCTATCAAAAGATATTTTAAGAATCAAATCTACGTGAAATTAGCTAATTTTTTATTAGCCATATCTCCATGATCCATGCACCATTTTTTATGATATTTTTCTAACTGGGCTAATATTTTGAGAATAACTTAGATATGTAGTTGCTTAATTCAAATTTTGTACAAAAAGTTATAGAATTTTATCGGAAAATGGAAACCCTTTTTTCCTCCCTCTCTTTCTTTTAATAAGTTTTAAAATAAGCTTAGATATACAAGATTGCGGGTTGATATGGCTAAATTTTTTTAGAAGGGATATAAATCAATAGAGAATCACTCAATAACAAATAGAATCAAGTAATACTCAAAGGAGAATGATAAAACTAAAGATTTGTCACTACTATGGTCGCTAGTTTTGTTTGCCCCAGTTTTACTCAATGTCAAAGGGATTTTTGTTCTATAGATCCCGCCTTAGGATCTACCAAATGGTGGATAGAAAAAAAATCAAATCCCCTTAGATTTAATGCAAAATAATCCTCTCATATAACTGATAAGATAAAGATAGCGGGGCACCTTTTTATGCTTGCATGTTGGTGCAGGTTGAAGATCTAATCCAACAACTAAAGATCCTACTCCAACTCCTTAACCCTATCACCTACACACATTCACAAACATATGGAGATAATTATTTTTCCTCCAAAAAAGGAAATTTATCATTCAAAAGACCTAATCACAATAAGCACATTATAATCTCATGAAAAAATACCATATAGGCAGGGGAAAAAGATTGACATTCCATATAAATAAAGAGCACAATCTCAAATTATACCTTTGGTGAAGGGTGCTCTCACATGATCCCTTAACCTTCTTCCTCCCTTGTCTCACTCATAGATTGGGCTCATCTATGAAGCATCGAAATAGTTCCTAGTAGTAATCCTCTAGCATAACAAGGCTCTCTAATTACTTTCTCCTCTTCTTCCACCCCTGAGAGGATCTGGTTATATATGATTTTCTAGATTTGGGAGGATGTATCTAAAAACTTAGGTCAAAGAGAAGTTATGCTTGATGGCATGTGAACCAAGCAATTACAAGTCATTCACAAGTTTCATGCTCAATTATGAGCCTTTCCCAACTTACTATGAACTTTCTTCTCAATTATGAATAATTATTATTTCATAATTATGATTTTTTCATAAAATAATTATGAGAAATTACTAAATTATGTAAGTTCGGTCCCATAACATCTAATAAATTCCTTGTAAGATATATATGAGAAAAAACAAGGGTGAAAGGGGATGCATTTCACCTTGCCATTGATGTGAGCTAAGTTATGGCCTATCTCAACATAATGAAATGGAAAATAAGGTTGTAACACTTAACAAAATGGAGTCACAGAAAGGATGAATGGGATGTTGATGGAAATGGAAAGGATCATGCTCAATGACGCTAGGTTGGGATATAAATGCTAGGTAGATCAGGTAGTGGATATTGCATGTAACCTAGTAAATTAATCACCCTCATCAACATTAGTTGATGAAACTATCCATAAGGGATGGACTAGTAAAAAACTCTCTTAAACATCTCAATGATTGGTTGTGAAGCTTATATACATGTCTCAAAATAAAATAGGAGTAAGATAAATAATAAAGCTAAAAAGTGTATAGTTTTTGGTTATAAATATGGCTTAAAAGGGTATAAAATTTGGAACACAATAATTGAAGAATGTTTTTTACAATCATTATGTTTTCTTTAGAGAGGTTAAAAATGTCCTCAGATAGGAATTTATAGCAAAGAAAAAATAACTATAGATAATAGAGTTTGAGTTGGAAGATGAATAATTTGCCTCAATAGAATATTATGAATTACAAGTAGAAGAACCTCATACTTCAATATTGAAGAGATTAGTTTAGGAAATATGCCAACCAAAAAGGTATACTCCACGTGAATTTTTTTTGAGTTTTGTTTTATTTATTATTGATGATAGTCCCAGAACTATTGGGAAGGTAATAGGTGCAAAGGATGGTAAACTTTGGAAGAAGGTCATGATTAAAGAAATGGAAACCTTGGATAATAATGAGGCTTGTGATCTAATTGAGTTGCTAATTAGAAGAAATCATGTTGGTAACAAAATTGTGTTTAAGAAGAAGTTGAATGCAAAAGGTAAAGTGGAGAAGTACAAATCTTCTTAGTAGCAATAGGATATTCCCAACTAGAGGTAATTAATTTTGGTGAATTATTTCTCTTATAGCTAAATTAACTTTTATTATATTTATTTTGTCTATTGCTACTACTTTTGATCTTTAAGTAAATAAGATGGATGCAAAGATAACATTCTTACATGGGGATATTGAAGAATAAATCTACATTAAATAGTGAGAACATTTTGCAATTAAGGGAAATAAAAAGTTGTTCTGTGTTGAGATAGTTATGTGCGATAATTTCCATTACATTTGAGGTAAACTTGGGCTCATAAGCTTGCGATATGCATGTACAATATATGGAGGATCAAAGCTTAGCTATCCTAATTGTAGACAAAATCATGCAAAGAAAGTAAAGCATGAAAGATGATAATCTGTTTGCAATTAAGGGAAATAAAAAGTTGTTCCTTGTTGAGATAGTTATGCACGATAATTTCCATTACATTTAATGTCACTTGGGCTCATAAGCTTGCGATATGCATGTACAATATGTGGAAGATCAAAGCTTAGCTATCCTAATTATAGACAAAATCATGCAAAGAAAGTAAAGCAAGAAAGGTGATAATCTGTTGGAAAGCAACACCAGGGAAAGTATCACTACAACGTGGAGGAAATAAATGCTATAAAGGCTCAAAGTGACAATCTTTCATGTATAAATAATCATGGAACTTTGCAAAAATATCACTAGAACGCGAGGGAAATAAATGCTATAAAGGCTCAAAGTTACAATCTTTCATGTATAAATAATCATGCAACTTTGCCGAAGAAGCTAACTAATGTCAGAGTTCTTCAATAATTATTTCTTGTAACTTGCAAGAAATTAACATACTATATTGTTCATAAAATATCATAAATGAAAAGACTGAAACTCAAAATGTAAATTAAATCCTATAACTAAAATTAAAAGGCAGCGAACACCCTAGTAATGGGTCTTTCTTGCTTCAAGCCTTCACTGCTATGAAAGAACGTGTAAGACTAGACTTTACAAAATCAAAATATATAATTCATGTATATGTACAATAACCATAACTTTGACATATTAATCAAATGGAAATACGAGTTTTAATTCAATTCAATATCATTTTAACTATCCCTTATGAAGGTATAAAATTTCCTATTAATACAGTACATTCAATATCATTTAGATCCAATTCTCACAGATTCTAATACCGGTCACAACAACTTATTTGAGAAAATTAAGTTTAGAGAACCATCCACTCGTCTAGATCTTTCTGTTTTTGGGAAATATGCTCACATGTCACCTAAATGGCCTCATTCTATATAAAACCCATATTTTACCTTTTCTTTTGAGTTTGTCTTCATCTACTCACAAATCGCTCTGCAAAATCACCTCTTGCTATTCTAACCTGGGTTTGAAATTCATATCTAGGATATTGGTGGCTATATGAAATTAACTTTATCATCCATATATGAGATTTTATTATCCATGTCATAGATAAATTCATGACATGTTTCATGAATTTCTCTAATGAAATCTCGTTGATATCTTATGCTCATATTTCTCTTATGTGTTTTTCCATGTGTAGCTGTGTTGTCTCCTATGCTGACCTATAGGACTCTTGGCTTGAGATGATAGGTAGATAAGATTTAGGTTCTGATTGAACATCTTCTCCAAGTCGTGATTCTATCCTGCAGTGTCCACAACCTTGTAGAACTTTAATTTAGTTGCAGAAATAATTTAGTGGCTATAGAATATTAAAAAAAAAAAAACTAATTAAACCAAATTTCATAAAGAATAGTAGAAATGAGCATAAAATTGACAATTTACCTCTAATATTTTTCAACACACAAGTTCATAGCTAAGCATGATATTTATGGCAAAAGGGATAAAATAAGAAAAAAACTTGCTCATAGGTATAGGATTTGGATGGAAGTTTAGGATTAAAAAGTGACAAAGAGAATATGTTTTAAGGACTTAACATATCTTCTATGCAGAAGATGTTGCACGTCCTCTTGGAACCAAAATTTGTACTCTGCTTCCTCCAACGAAAAATCAAAATTCCTGACCCTTTTTCTCCTAGACCCTTTGTGAAACATCAATCAAAATATTTAGTGCTGAAGTTGAGGCTTGTAAATGAATCATTTCCTGATTCAAGTTTGTCCTCAATCTTCTGATTCTGATTCTGCCTTGCCTTGCCTGCTTTGACTGTACCATTTCCTAGCCTTGCTAACATTTTTTTTTATTTGCAATTGTTCATTATCTCTGTAATTGAGCAATGTTCCTTTTTCAACACTTCTTTTTTTAGTTTTAATATGGGCTACCTTTGAAAGCTTCGAATAACTATAGTTGGAGGTCACCAATTCAGGCCTTCGAGCCATCAAAAGATGTGCCAAAGTTTTAATTACTTGCTTATCGTGCCCTTGAAATTTCTATAAGAGAAGCATCCACCAAACTCTAAAATTGCCTTGTACATTTTTGATAAGCTTTGAGGATTTCTCAAAGTTACAGATTTAGAATTTTGACTAAAACAATACTCGTCATCGGGAAAATGGAAAAACAATAGTGAAGATATGGCAAATTTATGAAATCACTTTGTTATACAACCGTTATTTAGAATGTTTGATATATGACGAGGATACATAGGATATGGTTTCAAAGTTATAATTTAAATGTTATAGGTTTTTTAAGAAATTTGGTAAAATGATATGATGAAATTTAGGAGAAATAGAGTAAATATGTTTTGAATTTATGATTTTCGCATCCTTCACACGCTTCATAGATCCAAATGCAGAAATGATTTAAGAAGTTATTACCTTCCGATTTTGAATCCAGAAGTGAAACATGATTGTTTGGATGCTATCTTGTTGCTAAAGTTCGGATATTTATTGCTGCATACTCTGAAAGAAACTTATGGAACTGTTAAAGATTTTATACATGAAGGATTCTGTCGATAAATTTTATGTTTAGACAGGAATTTTTGTAAAACTAAGTAAAAGTTGTCAAAATTCATAATTTTAGGTGTCTTATATGTTTTTGATTGTGCTGAATCCATTTCCGCCATCAAAAACATAATTCAAGCACCGCACCTAAAAGAATATTTTGATTTTTTTTTCCAGAGACCACTTTTGATTATCTGAGCAATTCCTCTGCCTCTGTAAATGACTCCTTGAGATAATGCTAATAAAAATGATTTAAAAAATGTTGGTGCTGAAAAAGTCTTCAAAATTGAATTTCAGGACAATTTGCATGATATTCATGAATTACAGGAATATTGAGCTATGCTAATATTGTGTTACATGCTTCTATATAGAACCATATTCTTTTTTAAAAGCATATGGTTTATCAAAAAAAATTGAATCTTAAAATGTAATGTCTGAGAATAAAAAAGCAAATGTCCACCAAGCTACAATGATTTTGAAAACAACTCCCATAGGAAATATTAATAAAAAATTATCTTTTATTTGTGCTTGAAAATTGCGCTAATTCTTAGAATGCCAGATATCTTGGCTGAGAGGTGATGAACATACGTTCATGATTTTAAACAACCTCCCATACAAGATCTAGTCTTGGGATGCGTACAAATCTGCTACTAAAAAATAATTGTGACTAAATCGGATTTAAAAACATGCATGTGCATACTTTATCGTTCATTTTCTAGAATTTTCTCCAACGTAATACTCAAATTATTATAATCTAGAAAATAACCCGTGTCTTGGATTTTTCAAATTATGTCCTTTCAATTTGCAAACAATGTTTGAAAGTTACTCCTGCAAATAAGCTTCTATAGATTTTTCTATAGCTACAAAAATTGTGTCGATGTGCAACTATCCTATGAAATCTCGCAACTTCAACTTCTCTTCGCAACAAAAAGAAATTGCTGCAGGAACAAAAAAATATTCTTGGATTGTTCTGAGAAGTTAGTACATGAATATGTAACAAAATGATAAAAGGCAAGAAATAATGGATCAAACAGTAAGACGATTACTAGTGTAAAAAGTCTTCAAAATGGAAATCCAATATATTCTATCTTCTCCCCCACACATGTAATGATTTATCCATAATTTAATGATTAGAAGTTGATGAAGATGTGTATGATGGTTTTTTTATAAAGGCGGATCAAAAGGCTATAAATTTGGTTTGTCTTTTATGGGAAGGGAGAACTTTGATATTCTGAAATTGAGGCTTGGATGATTAGGACATTGAAATCATCAGAAGGAGATCTAAAGATGATTATGAAAATTTTGATGATGGACGATGAAAATCTAAAGAATGTCAATGAAAGAACAAAGACAAGACCTAGAAAAATACTGCAACTAGTGAAAGTTGAAACTAATGGAATGCTAACAAAGAATGTTGATATTTATTCATGCTTAAAAACTTGGCAAATTTTGTAAATTTATTGATGGTGGCAATCTAAAAATGTAGACTAAAATTAAATACCCATAAGTTGATGCTAGATATTGATTCTACTACGAAGATAAATCTGTTGAAGATGATGTTATTTGTTGTATTCAATCGGAAATGTTGATCACCATTATTGTGTTAAATAACAAATATTGCTATAAACTACTGTTGATACCATTAAACCATATAGTCTTCACATATAACCTGTACTAGTACAATTCAATCTATGTGAATGGACTTACATGTAGTCGAACATAGAAGAATTCGTTGGATTACCAACCACTGATGAAAATCATTAACCAATGCAAGATAAATCATAGATAATGTAAATAAGTTTCAAGGTACAATAGTGCATTCTAATAAGTACAAATAAATGTGTTGAAGTCTATTCACCTACACAATCTAACAATTAAGAGACACTGAGGTGTTCCCTTGTTGTTAGTGAGAAAATTTGCCATTGATGTATGAAAACTCCAAAGCACTCAAAAGAATCTATAATCTTGGTCCTAGATAAGGTGTTGAAGTTGATGGGACAATATCTATTAGAAGGTGGGCCTTAATGGATCCCATGTTACCCAAATTGAGCATAGAAACAAAATCATTTTGAAGAAACATAAATAAAAGATTGGAACCAACATGAATTTATAGAAATTGTTGTCAACTTTGCTTGATAGTTGCCTAGTTTTTAAGCAAAGCTCGTGTCTAGTTGCGCCAGTGAATTTGTTTTCACAATAGGATTTTTTTTTTTCTCTTTACTATTTTATTTATTTATTCATTATAATATCCTACCCTACTTGAATAACGTAAGTTTTTTTCTCAAGTGTAGGAGTATTTCTAGTAGAGCCATGTGTGTAATAGGATTACAAATGTACTCATATTCATGTTTGGAAAATATACTTTAATGTATACTAGAATATGAGGAACCAATGGCTTTGATTGAGATGATCTCTAGAACAATTGAAGAAGAGGGTGGCGCTTCGACCTGATGGTTATTTGGAACCAAATTTCAATGTAGTCATGATGCCCTTTGCTTGCTTTTTCATTAACACCAATTTGTATGTCCTCCTTTGTCATGCCGTGTAGATATTCTACTGTTTATTGATTAGTCTCCGAATGCATAAAGGATTCGATGATAGGCACGGTAGAAATCCCTCAACTTCAGGTTCTAATGTCTACTCTCTATCAAATATTTTCCATGGTTGTTTGATTTCCTTTACGTCTTCTTCTTGATGTTGCTCATAGAATTTTTGGTCTTCTATCACTTTTTCGAGTTCAGGTATGTTGTTGAATGCTATCAGGATCTTCTCCTCTTGAGTTGAAAATATGTTTCCAATTACTGTCATAGATTTGAGAGATTCCTTGGAGTAGCATTTTTCTTTACTCAATGAATTCTTGAGCATGCTTTAATTATTCTTGTTGGTTGATAATACCGATCTTTACACATGGATTAGTATCTATGGATTCTTACAATAACCAAAACTAATTGAAATATTCTTAATTAAAGCGAATGAATTAAAACTAATTATATAATTAAAACACACCACACTTGCATAAAAACAAAGACACTTGCATGAAAGGAACAATCAAGGCTTTGGAGAAGCCTATAATAGTGGCCGAGTTGGTGCTTTCCACCTTCCATATTTTCATATCTCCTACCCTAAATGGTGTAATTTAAATGGAACGTACCTACCTAGGCTTTAATCCCTTTAACATCTTCTTGGCAATGGTGCCAAAAATGTCAGGAAAATATTATGTGATAATTATTGTTACATTTAATGTCAACTCGGGGCTAGCAATATTGTGAGATGCATGCACTATATACAGGATCAAATCTTAGCTATCCTAATTACCAAAAAAAGCATTCAAAGAAAGTAAATCAAGAAAAGTGACGAACTATTGGAAAGAAACACCAAGGGATGTATCATTGAAACATGGGGGCAATAAATGCTATAAAGGCTCAGAGTTACAATCTTTCATGTATAAATGTGCATGCAACTTTGCAGGAGCAACTAACTAATGTTTGAGTTCTTCAATGATTATTTCCTATAGCTTGTGATAAATTAACACACTAAATTGTTTATAAAATATCATAAATGGAGAAATGGAAACTTAAACTATAAATTAAATCTATAACTAAAATTAAATGGAAGTGAATACCTTAGTAGTAGGCCCTTCCTGCATAAGGTCTTTGTTATTAAGAAAGAACACATAAGACTGGACTTTGTAGACTCAAATATCTAATTCATGTATATGCACAGTAACAAAAACTTTGATATAATATTTCAAATGCAATACAAGTTTTACAACAATTTGATATCATGTCCTTTATCCCTTATGAAGGTCTAAAATATCATATTTATACATTACATTCAAGATCATTTAGATCCATGTCTCACATATTCTAAAACCATTGGCAACAACATATTTGAGAAAATATGGTTTAGGGAATCATCTTTATCATCCATATCTTGGCAATTTTTGAGAAATCCACTTGCTTGTCACTGAAATAGGCTTGTTCTACATGAAAATCATGTTTTATTTTTTCTCAATTCGCCTTCATCTGCTCACAAATCACCCCGCAAAATCACCTCTTTCTTTTTCATTAACACCACTTTGTACGTCCTCCTTTGTCATGCCATGTAGATATTCTATTGTTTGTTGATTAGTCTCTTGAACATATAAAGGATCTGACGATAGGCATGGTCAAAATATCTCGATCTCACGTTCTAATGTCTACCCTCTATCAAATGTTATGGTTGTTTGATTTCCTTTAGATCTTATTCTTAATATTGCTCCTAGAATTTTTGGTCTTCTATCACTTCTCAGAGTTTAGGTATGTTGTTGAATACTCTCAGGATTTTCTCCTCCTTAGTTACATAAATGTTCCAACTGCTGCCGTGGATTTGAGATATTCCTTGGAGTAGCATTCTTCTTTACTCAATGAATTCTTAAACATGCTTGAATTCTTCTTGTTGGTTGATAATATCTATCTTTACACATGGATTAATATCTAGGGTTTCTTACAATAACCAAAATTGATTGAAATATTAATTAAAGCGAATGAATTAAAACTAATTGTAGAATTAAAGAACACCACACTTGCATAAAAACAAACACACTTGCATGAAAGGAACAATTAACGCTTTGGAGAAACCTATAATAGTGGTCGAGCTAGTGCTTTCAACCTTCCATATTTTCATTTCTCCTCCCCCAAGTTGTGTAATTTAAACAAAACCTACATACCTAGGCTTTAATCCATTTAGCATATTTCTAGAAATGGTGCAAAAAATGTCATGAAAATTATATATGGTAATTATTGTTACATTTAATGTCAACCTGAGGTTGGTAAGCTTGTGAGATGCATGCACTATATGTAGGATCAAATCTTAGCTATCCTAATTACTAACAAAACCATGCAAAGAAAGTAAAGCAAGAAAAGTGATGAACTATTGGAAAGAATCACCAAGGAATTTATCATTGAAATGTGGGGGCAATAAATGCTACAAAGGCTCAGAGTTACAATCTTTCATGAATAAATGTGCATGCAACTTTGCAGGAGTAACTAACTAATGTTTTAGTTCTTCAATGATTATTTCCTATAGCTTACGAGAAATTAGCACACTACATCACTACATTGTTCACAAAATATCATAAATAAAAAATGGAAACTTAAACTGTTAATTAAATCTTATAAGTAAAATTAAATAGAAGCGAATACCCTAGTAGTAGGCCCTTCCTGCATTAGGTATTCACTATTAAGAAAGAACACATAAGACTAGACTTTGAAAACTCAAAATATCTAATTCATGTATATGCACAGTAACAAAAACTTTGATATATTATTTCAAATGGAGATATGATTTTTACAACAATTTGATATCATGTCATCTATCCCTTATGAAGGTATAAAATCTCATATTTATACATTACATTCAAGATCATTTAGATCCAAGTCTCACGAATTCTAAAACCATTGGCAACAACATATTTGATAAAATATGGTTTAGGGAATCATCCCTGTCATCCATATCTTTCATTTTTTTAGAAATCCAATTGTTTTCCACCTAAATAGATTTGTTCTAAACAAGAATCATGTTTTAGTTTTTCTTGATTCACCTTCATCTGTCACAAATCACCTCTTGCTATTATAGTGCAGGTTTGAAATTCAGATATGAGATATTCATGACTATATGAAATGAACATTATAATTTATCATCCACATCATAGAGAAGTTCATGACATGTTGCATGAATCTCTCTAATGCAACCTTGTTGATATCTCATGCTCATATTTTACTTACATGGTTTTCCATGTGTAGCTACATTCACCACAACTTTGAATTGTATTTTGAGTTGATATAGAGGATTCTTGCCTCAAGTTGATAAGTTGATAAGCTTAAAGTTTTGATTCAGCATCTTCTCCAAGTCATGATCAAGGCATCTAGTGTGCTCAACCTTGTAGAACTTCAATTCAACTAAAAAATAATTTAGTGACTACAAAACATTTCAAAGAAAGTAACTAATTAAACCAAATTGCATAAAGAAGAATATAAATGAGTATAAAATGGACAATTTACCTATAATATTCTTCAATACACAAATTATGTAGCTGAGCTTGATACTTATGGCAAAAAGGATAAAATAAGATATAAATTGGCTCATAGGTATAGGTTTTGGATGGAAGTTTAGGATAGAAAAGTGACAAAAAGAGCATGTTTTGAGGACTCAACACTCTGCAAACTGAGAAAGTCCCTATATGGTTTAAACCAATCTCCAAGGATGTAGTATCAAAAGTTTGATACTTATATATTGGGACTTTCTTTCGTAGTGATTAAAGTTGATTTCTATGTGTTTCAAATTAGTGGTGATCATTTTATTTATGTGATCTTGTATGTGAAAATATATTGGTGAGTCAAATTTTGTTTTGGGCATGGAAAATAAAAGATATCAGGTAAACATGAAACTCTGGATGAATAAGAGGAAATATGTTGAGACAATATTATGGAGGTTTAATATGCAGAAATGTAAATTGGTTAAGGTACTTATTCCTGTAGGTGTAATGTTAATTGTATATTAGTTTCCAAAGACATGAACAGGAAGAGGAAATGCAAATTTTTTCCATGTGCTAGTGTTATTAACAATTTGATGTATTCATTGGTTTGTACTATAATAGATATTACACATGAAATGAGAGTTTTGAGTAGGTATATGTCAAAACCAAGGAAGGAACATTAGATAATTGTAAAGAGGGTTTTTTGGTATTTGAATGGAACTTGTAACAACCCCAAGTTAAAATTTCATGTAATGTTAATAAAGGAAAAAATAAGACCAAAGTCATGGGGCATGTATTCCAAGCTGAATGTTGGGAAAAACATGGTGATGGGGTATCACTGGTGATTAATTTATGGCTAAGGAAATTGGCAAAGGCAAAGTGGCATTTATTGGCATTTATTTACGAAAATAATGGAAAATAGGAGAAAAGGGAGATGAAAGGTTACATATTTGCATGAAGAGGAAATTGAAGGAAAATAGAGGAAAATGAAGAAAATAGAGGCCTCAATGATAAAAAGGCTTATGAGGATCAACTCACAACCTTTTGTTAGTTGTAGCTTGGAGCTCTCTTCTATTCTCTCTCTCTCTCTCTCATACTCTTGCACACTTAAAGAATTATTGGAGCACTCTAATATACATTGGATTTGGAGAAAGAAGGTAAGGAAAGTGGGAAAGCGCAAGGGAATAGGTGGATCAACAATGCAAGGGAACAGGTGGATCAATAGCTACAGCTGGATCGCTTGCAGGTAAGATGTTGCATGTGTGATTTCCTTGATGATTTATGGATGCATGGTATATGCATGCAATTATTTGGTTATGATTCGTCATTGACATGGAGGATTATGTGGATTGAAAATGGTTTTAGCCTTGGATTTCCATTTCTTGGATAGCCATGGTGTTGTGGGTTTTTCCATCTAGTTGTTTTCTGATTGGTTCTCATAATTTCTTATGGTTGTGGGTTGGAACAAAGGCTCTAGAAGCCCTAGAACAACTTGGGTTGAGTAACTAGTCTTGGAGCCTAGGTTCGAAAAACACTCTGGAGCCCTTGGTGGGTTGAGTTACTAGTCTTGGAGCCAGGTTGGACAAACACTATGGAGCCCTGGAAGGCTGTGGGTTGAGTTACTAGTTCTTGTAGCCCTGGACAACTTGGGTAGAGACTGATCTTGTTGTTGTTAGTGATGTCCAACCATGAGGTGGAATCATTGGTTGAGGGTTGAGGTGGTTTGGCCTCTGGAAGCCCTGGTTTGGTTGTGTTTGGTTTATCCCATGAGATCCCACATTTATGTATGGAATATGGCATGGGGGTGATTGGATGAAAGAGAGATTTTGTTCAGCCAATCTATGGTTGGGTGGTACATGGAAGTCCCTAACTTGGTTGGATTTTTCATATGTTAATAAGATCTCTTTTCCTTTTGTATCTTATGAGTACTTGTACATGAGATTATGTGGCTTTGATGGCTATTCTATCATGGTGTATATGTTGTTCATTTGCTAGTTATATGCTGGTTGTATGATGTATATTAGATATGGCTCTTGATGTGTTTTGATGTGTTAATGAATGGTTAATGAATGCATGAGCTAACATATGTTAGTTTAGCTATTATGAGAGGGAATTATACCTTCTTGGTGATTTTCAGATAAGCATCATACCCCTATGTTCAGATATGCATTCATGATCTGTAGATTACATGTTCGCCATATGTTTGACGAAATGACTGCCATGGTTAGGCCTTGGTAGGTCAAGTCTTTGATTAAGTTTTGTATGAATGGATTTGTATTAATGTTAATTATCATGCTGGAAAGTCTCAATGAGTTCTAGACAGTGGTCTGGAGGTTGACCTAGAATTGAGGCTCAGAATCTGAGACCACACCCTCTTAACTAGAGAAATTGGGTTGCAACTACATGGATTACGTGTGTGCATGTGGTTTGAGGCTCCCAACCGCATGGAGGCCTTGCTGTGGGTCCATTTGTGGGCCCGAGGCTAAAAAAAGGAGGTATAACTCGGCATTTGGCCACCTGGGGTAGTTGGTCAGCCTTTGAGTAGCCTGTAGCCCCTGTAGGATGTGGTGAGTTGTCAATTTGTCGTTAGTAGGTAGACCCACTTCCTTAATTGGATCTAGGAGGTTAGGTCAAGGCATAATAGATCTTCCTCTCATATTTATCCCGACAGGCCAGTGAAATTAGGTAAATGTGGGAGGGGTAGTTACAGATTGGTAATAGAAATCCCAGGTTCAACACTTGGATTGGATGGGTGAAATGTGGTTGTCATGCATGCATGTCAGATGTATATGTGTTCATTATGCATGCATCGTGATAGTAATTTTTGTAGTAGTGTTGTCATGTAGAAGTTGATGACGTTGATGGTTAGATGATTGATGTGTTGATTTTATTATATATACATGTGTCGTGCTAATATGGATTGGTTTTGTAGACAAGATAACCTTCCCTAAACTTCACTGAGGTATGTTTGATTATGTTTATATTTGGTTTATCTGACATGGTATGTTTGTAGGAAGTAAAGTATAAAATATGACAAGAAAAATGGTGGACTACAATTCACGTGATTCTCCTTACAGATCAGATGAACAACATGGTGATGAGTACTCCCATGACATAGCAGATACATTGAGAAGTTTGAAAGCAGAAATCAGGAGTTGTAAGGCGGATAATGACAGGATCATTTAGTCACAGGAAAGACTTTCTAGGGAACAAGAGAAATAGGCAGAGGTTAATGCAATCATCCTTCAGAGTCTATCAGATTTGTAGAGACAAGGACCACTTAGGATCAGTCATGGACAAGAGGAAAGGACCAATGGGGCATATGGTAGCAGGTATCAATCAAGATACATATTTGATAGGGATGATATAATCAAAGATGGTAGGTTTTTGAACTCACCTAACAGGAGGGGTAATGACCATGGGTTCTATTCTAGTTTTGGTTCAGAGAGACAACATCGTAATCACTGTCACCATCCATATATGAGGAGTGAGAAGAATTACTTTCCAGAGGAGTTCAAGAAAACAAAGCCTCCTACATTTGATGGAGAAATGAAGACGTCATTGGATTGAGAAGCTTGATTGATTGGTATGAATAAGTTTTTTAGATTACATAAATATTCAGAAAATATGAGAGCCAGGATAGCTACCTTTAGTCTCAAAGGAAAATAAAACTTTTAGTGGGAAGATATGAAGAATGTCAGAGGCATTCGAGAAGAGGATTTGACTTGGAGCAAGTTCAAGAGAATTTTCATGAAGAAGTATCTATCTGAGAAATACTATGGTAACAGGGCAAAGGAATTTTATGAGCTAAAGATGGGATCTATGAATGATGAGGAGTATACTAATAGATTATTGGAGTTTTTGAGATATGTGCCTTATCTTAAGGAGAGAAAGCAAATATTCAGAGATTCATCAGTGGGTTGTCGGTATCGTTCAAAGATAGGATTTAGTTTGATGTGCCTAGATCACTGGAGGAATCCATTAGAAAGTTGAAGCACTAGTATGAGCAATCGAAGTGTAGCTCTAAGTCTAAGCAGGATTGGAAAAGTAATGATAAGAATAAAGAAAAGTGGGTTAAGAAGAGAGGAAAAACATATAATACAAATGAAAAGGTGCATGCAACATCGCACAAGAAGTTCAATGCAAATGACAAAGGATATGGATTTTAGTCTTAGGAGTAGAACAAGTGTGATGGAAGGAATCCTTTACAATGTTAGACTTGTGGCAAGGATCATTGCATGAGAGAATTTATACAACATCAAGGTGGCAAACCACAGATTTGTAGTGCTCAGGAGGCACAAACAATGGGGGATGTTGGACAAAGTATTCCTCGGATTTATGCAACTTTGAATAATAGGTAGGCTGATCATCAAACACATATTATCGAGATGGAAGATAAGTTTTGTGATTAAGTTGTTTCTATTTTGATTGACCTTGGATCTAACTATAGTTATATCAACCCTGACTTGGTGGATAAGTGTTGTTTGAATAAATAAGTGCATCCAGAGTGTTGGTTAGTGCAGTTGGCTACATGTACTAAGAAAAGAATTCATTATTGGGCAAGATCTTGTGCATTTGAGCTGAACAATATGTCTACATAGACACATCTAAATGTGCTTCCGGTGGGATCATACAATATTCTATTAGGTATGGATTGGTTGTACACTCACATGACTAAGGTGGATTGCTATGATAAGGCTATTTAGTGCTTGGATGGTGATGGAGAGAAGAGAATATTACAGGGTAAGAAGACACCTACAATAATGAGGATGGTTACAACTATGCAGGTCAAGCATAGTAGTAGGAAAGGATGTGTATTGTTTGTAGTTCATATTTCCAGTGACGAAGGGAAGGATATTGAGGATACTGAAGTCTTGAAGACATATCTGGTTTTGTAACAGTTTCATGACGTATTTCCATCAGAGATTTCAAAGTTACTGCCTCACAAGGAAGAAAAATTTTCTATTGAGTTTATGCCAATAATAGCACCAACATCAAAGGCATCGTACATGATGAGCACTCCAGAGTTAGTGGAACTAAAGTTGCAGTTGAAGGAAATGTTTTGCAAGGGATACCTTAGGCCAATTGTATCAACTTAGGGTGCACTAGTGTTGTTCATGAAGAAGAAGGATGGTACTCTTAGGTTATGAATTTATTACAAGTAGTTGAACAAGGTGTCGATTAAGAACAAGTACCCTTTCCTACAGATTGATGAGTTGTTTGACCAGTTGAAGGGAGAAATTATTTTTATCTAAGATTGAATTGAGATCAAGAGATCATCAGGTGCACATCAAAGAAGAGGAAATATACAAGACTTCTTTCCGGACTAGGTATGGACATTATAAGTTTGTTGTGGTTCCTTTTGGTTTGACTAATGCTCCAACTACTTTCATGTATTTAATGAATAGTGTGTTTCATCCTTATCTGGACAAGATTGTGATTGTATTCATTGATGACATATTGATATATTCTAAGAATGAGGAAGAGCATGTAGAACATTTGGAAGCAATGTTAATACTATTGAGAGAGAATCAGTTGTATTCCAAACTTAGTAGATGTAGTTTCTTTTATACATAAGTTCATTACTTGGGGAATGTGGTTTCCAAGGTATAACAGTGGATCCGAAAAAGATTAGAGCTATCATGGAGTGGGAAAATCCTAGGAATGTGGATGAGGTCAGATAATTCGTAGGATTAGTAGATTATTATAGGCACTTCATCGATAATTTATCACAGATTTACTATTACATCATTGCAGATGAAAGGAAATAAATTTGAATGAACAGAGGAATGTGCAACTAGTTTTGAGCAGTTGAATTCGTTGCTTACAAATGCTCTAGCTCTAAAGATTGCAGATAAAAAAAAGAGTTCATGGTATGTACAGATGCTTGCAAGAGAGGACTTGGTGGAGTCCTAATACAAGAAGGATAGTTAGTATTCTATGAGTCAGGGAAATTGAATGAGCACGAGAAAAACTATGTGACACATGATATTGAGTTGGTAGTTATCATTCATGCATTGCAGATGTGGAGACACTATATTCTTGGTAGGAGGTTCATTTTGACGAGTGAGCACAATGGGTTGAGTGTAACACCCTCCTCTCACATCTACCCAAGCAACTGGCCAACCAGGGTAAACATGCGACGAGAGGCCACTATGATATGATTTGACCTCCTAAGTAATTTTAAGGAAGTGGAACCGATGAAAACACACCATGAAAACATTAATCATCAGCTACAGGACCCTCAGGAACCAATCCAATACTTTAGACAACTTTCCTTGGGGTCCCAATAAGCTTTTGGACAATTTAAGGCTCATTCACTCCCATGCTATAGGCATGAGTGCGACCAACAACTCAAAGTTGCTCTTACAGGCTTACCTGCTAGCGACTAGAGACGAAAGTTTCCAGTGCTATGACAACGACTCTAGGATTTGAGACACCTTTTCAGGCCTAGAGCCCAGGTCACTACTCATAATTGAACCATCTCTTTAGATCAATAAAATAACATGGAAATGAAAGTACTAAGAAAATACTTGTTCAAGACCTTGACTGGACCCCTACTAGCCATGACAGACATTTTGTTAAACATATTGCAAATGTGTAATCTACAAGAGTAATTAACAGTTCTAAGCATAGGGGTATCATGCTTCGCTAAGAATCACTAAGAACCATTGATGCCTCAACAAATAAAATTTCATTAATGATGAAAAATCAAAACTTGGGATGGGACTTCTGTGTTCCACCCAATTGTAGAATGGATGAGCCAAAACTCTCTTCATCCATTCACCCCCATGCCATATTCTAAGCATGAATGTGGGATCTCATAAAAAACATCAATCAAAACTCATCCAGGGCTTCTAGAGGCCATCCACCTCAACCCATCAAACAATGATTCCAGCTCACGGTTGGACATCACAAAACCATCATCAGATCAATGTTTATCCCAACAATCTAGGGCTCCATAGCATTTTTCCAACCAAGGCTACGAGAATAGTAACTCAACCCACCAAGGGCTTTAAAGCCTTTGTCCAACCCAAGCTATGAGACTAGTAACTCAACCCAAGATGTTCCAGGGCTCTAGAGTGTTTCTCCAACCAAGGCTATGGGACTAATAACTCAACCCAAGCTAAGGAAACATGAGAGCCAACCAAAAACACAACAAAGAAATAAAACCACAATCACCATGGATATCCAGGAAATGGAAAGGCTAGGAAATCCACTATCAATCCTGGCCAGCCTCCATGTCAATGACATATCACAACTAAAAATCCACATGCATATGCCATGCATGCCAAAACTAGTGAAGGAAACATACACGCAACTCGTTACCTACATGCAAATTTGATGTAGGTGCTGATCCTGATGCCCTCTTGCGCTTTCCTGCTCTTCCTTTTCCTTCTTGCTCCAAGAATCTAAGTTTTCCACACCCTCCAAGAGTGTTCCAAGAAAACTATAAGTCTCCAAGAGTATGAGAAAGAGAGAGAATAAATAGAGAGCTCCAAAACTAAATTGGAAAAAGGCTACCAACTGATCCTTAGAAGCCTTTTTATGAATGAGGCCTCTATTTTCTTCATTTTCCATTACTTTCCTTAAATTTCCTCTTCACATGTAACATGTGACCTTTCACCTTCCTTTTCTCCTAATTTCCATTATTTTCATAAGAAAATGTGCCAAAAATTCCATTTTCCCTTTCCAAAGCCTTAACCATTGCCTTTGCCAATTTCCTTAGCCATAACCAATCACAAGTGATCCCCATCACTAGGATTTTTCCCAACATTCAACTTGGAATAAGTGTCCCATCATTCGTGGTTATTGTTTTTAACTTTTATTACATGGATTTTTCACCAGGACTATTACAAACCCCCCCCCCCCCCCCCCCCCTTGGGGGACATCGTGCTCGGTGTTCAATCACACATACACCTCAGAAACCTGCTGGAAGAAGACATACTACTCATGGATCTTTATAACACAAATTGATGCAGTATTTACAATGAAATATATTCTCAAAAGAAAACATCATGACATCATGACAATATACTGCATAGTGGAGCTTTATAACACAACTCATTACGTATTTACAATGATCGTCCTGCTGAGTGCCAATCCACATGACATCATAACATCATGATAACATAACCACATGATAACATAGTAACATGATAACATAATCATAATAACATGACACCCATACTGCATAGTGGAGCTTTATAACATAGCTCATGGCGATATTTACATCCATATACATGTGTACATATAGAAACATTACCAACAATATATACCAAAACATATACCAAATCATATACCAAAGCATATATTAAAACATATACTAAACACCATATCTAAGCATATATCAAAACATCATATAGCATATACCAAACCATCATAAAGCATATATCAACCACCATAAAGCATATACCAACCACCATAAAGCACATAACAAACCACCATAAAGCATATACCAATTCACCATAAAGCACATATAAAACCACCATAAAGCATATACCAAACCACCATATCGAAGCTGCTTTGCCTCAATCGACAAACAAGGAAGGATACAGAGCTTGCATCTGATCTGCCATCTCCCATGTAGCTTCATCGGGCCCAAAGTGTTTCCATTGCACTTTAACTTACTCGATTGCTTGGTTCTGGAGCATGAGCACCTTTTTCTGCAATACACATTGAGGCTCCGACTGGAATTCACCATTTGGTTCCACCTGTAATACAGACTAGTCAATCAAATTATCAACATCCTTAACATACTTCTTAAGCAATGACACATGGGAAACATCATGGACTTTCACCGTCGGAGACAATGCAATTCAATAGGCTAGTAGCCCAATCCTCTCAATGATATTGAGGGGTAAAAAAAACCGTGGTGTTAGCTTGGCATATGATTCAATTCACAAGGAGCTCTTCTTTGGTTTGATGTGAAAGTACACCTATTCCCCAACCTGGAACTCGAACAACTTGTTCCTATCTGCATAACTCTTTTGACTATCCTGTGTTTCCTTTAGATTCTTCTTGATTACTTGCATTTCTTGTTCCATGTCTTCCAACATATCTGGTCCAATCAATACCTTACTAACCAGATCACTCCAACTAATGGGATTGTTACAACTCTGCCCATAGAATGCCTCAAAAGGACTCATCCTCAATGACTCTTGATAATCGTTGTTGTATGTGAACTCTACCAAAGGGAGATAGTCTTCCCACTTCCTCTGCTGATGCTTCACATACATCCTCAACATGTCTTCCAATATCCCATTGACCCTCTTTGTCTATCCATTTGTCTACGGATGAGAATATGTGCTGAAGGCCAACTTTATGCCCAAACCTGAAAATAACTCCTTCCAAAAATTGGAAGTGAACTTCGCATCCATGTCTGACACAATATTCTTCGGAACACTGTGCATTCTAAATACATCTTTAATGAATACCTGTGCCACATCACTAGTAGAGAACATAAACTTCACTGGAATGAAGTGTGAAACCTTTGTTAACCTGTCCACAATGACCATGATGGAATCATGTTGTTTCACTGTCGTAGGCAAGCTTGTGTAATCCATGGAAATAACCTCCCATTTCCATTCGGGAATGGAAACTAGATGTAGCAGTCCACCTGGATGTTTACATTATGCTTTCACTCGTTGGAAATCAAAACATCTAGCGACAAACTCTACTACATGCCTCTTTAAATTCAGCCAATAGTAAAATCTATTCAATGTAGCTAATGTCTTTTGATACCCTAGGTGACCTGAATAAGGTTTCACATGAAACTCCGTCAAGATCACCTTCTTGAGCTCACTATTATCTGGTACACATATCCTATCTCAGAACTTGACCAACCCATATGATGTAAGACAATAATCCATACCCTATGCACCTGCACCTGTACCTATACCCATACTTGTACCTATACTACCACATATACCTGTACCTATACTTGTACCTGCACCTACACTTGTACCTATACCAACATCGTCTTGATTTGCCTGCAAGATCCTATATTGTAAGTCTATCCCATAGGAGCTCATGAATTCCAAGTGATGTACCTGTACCTGTCTGCTGAGATCATCTGCCACCTTGTTCTCTTTACCTTTGATGTACATGATATCAAAATCAAACTCACTAATCGGGCCAACCATCTAGCCTACATGGAATTCGAATTCGGCTGGTCAAACAAACCTCAACCCAATGTGATCACTCATAACTAAAAATCTCATGCCAAGAAGATAGTGTCTCCACATCTTCAATGCATGTATGATCGCTGCTAACTCCAAATCATGTGTTGGGTAGTTCTTCTCATGCTCGTTTAGTTTCTAGGACTCATAACATACCACCTGCCCATCCTGCATAAGGAATCCATCAAGACCTCTCTTGCAAGATTATATCCATACCACAAACTCTTTGTCCAAATCTGCAATCTGTAGTATCAGTGCATGTATCAACAACTACTTGAGCTGTTCAAAGCTAGCCTCACACTCCTCAGTCCATTTGAACTTCTTACCCTTCCTTTGCAATGATGTGATAGGATAAGTAATCTATGAGAAGTTCCTGATGAACCTCCTATAGTTGTCTACCAAACCCATGACCGAACTCACCTCATCTACATTCTTAGGAGCTACCCACTCAATGATGGCCCTCATCTTCTCTAGATCTACTACAATGCCTTCCTTGGAGACAACATGTCCCAAGTAGTGTACCTCAGTCTGAAAGAAGCTACACTGGCTGAGCTTAGCATACAACTGATGCTCCCTCAACCACCTCAACACTGCTTCTAAATGCTCGACACGCTCTTCCTCATTTTTAGAATATACCAGTATATCATCAATGAACACAATAACAAACTTATCCAAATATGGATGCAACACACTATTCATCAAACACATAAATGTAGCTAGAGCATTATTTAAGCCAAATGGAACAACAACAAACTCATAGCGCCCATACCTGGTTCGGAACGTGGTCTTGTAAATGTCTTCCTCTTTGATGCGTACTTGATGGTATTTGGATCTCAGATCAATCTTCGAGAAAAATGATGCTCCCTTCAGCTAATCAAGTAATTCATCAATCCTCAGAAAAGGCTACCTGTTCCTTATGGTCACTTTGTTCAACTACCTATAATCAATTCATAATACGAGAGTACCATCTTTCTTCTTCACAAACAATACCAATGTGCCCCATGGTGATACACTTGGCCTAATGTATCCCTTGTCCAAAATTTCCTTCAACAGTAGCTTTAACTCAACTAACTCAGGTGTGCTCATCCTGTAAGGTGCTTTTGATGCTAGAGCTACCCTTGGCACTAACTCAATAGAAACGTCTACCTCCCTGTGAGGTGGAAACTCTGTAATGTCCTAAGGAAATACATCCTTGAACTACTGTAAAAATGGGTAGCTGCTCAACACATATGTATCCTCAATTTCCTTACCTTTATCACTAGATATGTGCACTGCGAATAACTTACACCCTTTCCTGCGGCTATGCTTTGCTTGCATAGCTATCACCCTCCTAATTAATGTAGCTTTCTGCTTTCCCTATAAGACTCTTGGTTCTCCATTGTCATCAACACACTCAATGGATTTGTCATAACAATATATCTTAGTTCTATGAAGATACAACTAGTCCATGCCCAACAACATACTGTATGAACCCAACGGTAATACATTCAAATGTTCTATGGTAGGCATACCATTCAGATCAAATGCACAAGCTCTTACCAAATGATGAACCTGCTTCTTTGTACCTATAGCCAACTACACTAACCAAGACTCTGCAAGAAATTCCTTACTCAATCCACACTTATCCACCAAGTCAGGACTAACATAGATATAATTAGATCCAGGGTCAATCAAAATAGAAATAACTTGATCACAAATATTACCATCCATTTCAATGATAGATGCATGATGCTCTACCTTTTTATTATCCAATGTTACATAGATACGTGGAATACTCTGATCAACATCTCCAACAATATGTGCCTCCTGCACACTGTATATCTTAGGCCTACCACTATGGTAATGTGGACAATCCTTCTTGCGATGATCTCCTACACAAGTCCAAAATTGCACGAGCTCCTTATTCTACTCCTAAGATCCATGTCCCTATCCTCTATCTGATGCATTAAACCTCTTAAGTGGTGCACCATTATCCTTGTTATCTGAATCATGTGGTCTTACTTGCTTCTTGTCCCATTTTCCTTTGTTCTTTGCATTACCTCTCCAATATGGCTTTGTCTCAGTTCGATGCTTTGATTGTTCATAGCAATGCTTCATTTTTCTAGGCTCATCGAACTCAATCATGCCTTTGAATGCAACTAATAATCCACTAACAAATATCTGAATATTAGCCTTCTCCTCCATGAGGTAAGGCATATTCCTCAAAAACTCCAAGAATATGTTGTGTACTCATCATTTGTCATGGATCCCATCTTTAACTCATAGAATTCTTTCACCCTATCATCAAAGTATCTTTCTCACAATACTTCTTCTTGAATCCGCAAAACTCACTCCAAGTCAAATATTCCTCATTTATACCTCTGACATTCTTCACGTCTTCCCACCAAATGTCTACTTTTCCTTTGAGACTGAGTGTAGCCACTCTAGCTTTCGTGTTCTCTGAATAGTCGTGCAATCTAAAGAACTTATTCATACCTAGCAACCATGCCTTTGCATCTTGTTATTTTTTTCCCTCTCCATCAAAAGTAGGTGGATTTTCCTTCTTAAAATCATCTAGAAAATACCCCTTATCACTCCTCCTGTAAGGATGATACCTATGGTGATCATAGTGCTTATCTGAATCATAACTAGAATCATACCTGTGTTTATCCCTTCTCCTATCCAGAGTGTCCAATAATCTTCCATCTCTGATTTTGACATCTCTATCTAATCGGTGACCACCATGCGATCTACTACCATATGCCCCATTAGTTCTATCCTCCTACTCATGGTTGATCTGAAGTAGTCCCTATCACTACAAATTTGACAAGCTCTAAAGTATGATTGCATTTACCTCTGCTAACTTTTCCTATGCATGTATGATTCTATCATTATCTGCCTTACAACTCCTTATTTCTTCCTTTAAACTTCTCAGTGTCACTACCAATTCAGAAGAGTTCCCAACACCTTACTACTCTTCGGATTCATATGGAGAGTCTTTGTAGTCAACCATCTTGCTAGCCATTTGATATTTCTTCCTATAAGGTATATCATGTCAGCTAAACCAAATCACAATAAACCAACATACCTTATTAAAGTTCGGGGAGCATACCTCATCTGCAAGATCAACAAATCTGCGTGATACATGTATAACATAATCATGACAACATATCCAATTATAAAACATAAGCATATGACCATGCAACAGTCATCCTAGCTAGGTTCCAATCATCAATGTCTGACCTCAACAACAACACACACCACAACCTCATGCATGACAACCACCATCATTAGGTCACTCTACAGTTGACCACATGCAAACATGAACATCCATAAGTGATGCATAACCATCCACACATATGCATAAACATGAATGATGAAGCACGAACGAAAAATACTTGAAATCAAACCCACAAGAATGATACATGCAACGAAACCTACAAGAATGTAACCAAACATGCAAGAATATAACCAAGCATACTACAATGATACATGTAAGCAACATAAATCAACATGTAACTAGTCATACACTCACAACGATGCATTCCACAATAACACCTCAAATTTCACATGACGACATCAATACAACCATGAACAACATCATGCAAATACAACAAGTAGATGGAATGCAAGGGTGAGAGAAACACATGCAACTGACATGCATGCATGACCAACACATAGCCCATCTAGTCCATGGGGTGAACCGTGCTTTGATACCACTTTGTAACACCCTCTTCCCACATCTACTGAAGCAACTGGCTAGCTGGGGTAAACATGTGACGAGATGCCACTGTGATATGATTCAACCTCCTAAGTCACGTTAAGGAAGTGGAACTGATGAAAACACACCATGCAAACATTGATCATAAGCTACAAGACCCTCAGGAACCAATCCAATACTTTAGACAACTTGCCTTGGGGTCCCATTGAGCTTTTGGATAATTTAAAGTTCAGTGTCTCCCATACTATAGGCATGAGTGTGACCAAAAACTCAAAGCCGCTCTCATAAGCTTGCTTGCTAGCAACCATAAACAAAACCTATAAGTGCTATGCCAGTGAATCCAAGATTTGAGCCACTTTTTCAGGCCCAGAGCCCAGGTCACTGCCTAGAATTAAACCATCTCTTTAGATCAATAAAATAAAATGGAAATGACAATACTAAAGAAAATACTTATTCAAGACCTTGACTAGACGCCTACTAACCATGACAAAGAGTTCTGTGCATAGGGGTCTCATACTTAGCTGAGAATCGCTAAAAACCATTGATGCCTCAACATATCAACTTTCATTAATGATGCAAAATCCAAACCCAGGATGGGACTTCCACGTTCCATCCGACTGTAGAATGGCTGAGCCAAATCTCTCTTCATCCATTCACCCCCGTGCCATATTCCAAGCATGAATGTGGGATATCATAGAAAACATCAACCAAAACGCATCCAGATCTTCCAGAGGCCATCCACCTCAACCCATCAAACAATGATTCCACACGGTCGGACATCGCAAAACCATCATCAAATCAGTCTCTATCCCAGCCATCCAGGGCTCTAGAGCATTTGTCCAACCCGACTATAGGAAAAGTAACTCAACCCATAACTTTTATAGGGCGCCATAGCATTTGTCCAACCAAGGCTATATGACTAGTAACTCAACCCACCAAGGGCTCCAAAGAATTTTTCCAACCCAGGCTAAGAGACTAGTAAATCAACCCGAGCTGTTCCAGGGCTCCAGAGAATTTGTCCAAAAAAGGCTATGGGACTAATAACTCAACCCAAGGTAAGGAAACATGAAAACCAACCAAAAACAAAACAAGGAAATAAAACCGCAATCACCATGGCTATCTAGGAAATGGCAAGACTATGTAATTGACTATCAATCCCAACCATCCTCCATGACAATGACAAATCACAACTAGAAATCCACATGCATATGCCATGCATGCCAAAACTAATGAAGGAAATATTCATGAAACTCGGTACCTGCAATAAAATCTGATGTAGCTAATGATCTCGATGCCCTCTTGCGCTTTCTTGCTCTTTCTTTGCCTTCTTGCTCCAAGAATCCAAGTATGGAACACCCTCCAAGAGTGCTCCAAGAAAAGACTAAGTCTACAAGAGTATGAGAGAGAGAGAATAATGAGATAGCTCCAAAATTGAACTGAAAAAAGGTTACCAACTGAAGCTCAGAAGCCTTTTTATGAATGAGGCCTCTGTTTTCCCCATTTTCCATTATTTTCCTTCAATTTCCTCCTCACATGCAACCTGTGATCTTTCACCTTCCTTTTCTCCTAATTTCCATTATTTTCATAAATAAATGTGCCAAAAATGCCATTTTTCTTTTCCAAAGCCTTAACCATTTCCTTTTCCAATTTCCTTAGCCATAACCAATCACAAGTTATCCACATCACCAGGATTCTGCCCAACATTCAACTTGGAATAAGTGTCCCATCATCTGTGGTTATTTTTTTTAAACTTTTATTACATGGAATTTTCATCAGGGCTATGGCAAAACCATCCCCCTTGGGAGACATCGTCCTCAGTGTTCAATCACACATATACCTCAACAACATGCTGAAAGAAGACATACTGCTCAAGGAGCTTTATAACACAACTCGATGTAGTATTTACAATGAAATATCTACTAAAAAGAAAACATCATGACATCATGAGAATATACCGCATAGTGGAGCTTTATAACACAACTCATTATGATATTTACAATGATTGTCCTGCTGAGTGCCAATCTACATGACATCATAACATCATGATAACATAACCACATGATATCATAGTAACATGCCAACATAATCATAATAACATGATGCCCATAATTCATAGTGGAGCTTTATAACATAGCTCATGGCAATATTTACATCCATATACATGTGTACATATAGCAACATTACCAACAATATATACCAAAACATATACCAAAGCACATATTAGAACATATACTAAACACCATATCTAAGCATATATCAAAACATCATATAGCATATACCAAACCATCACAAAGCATATATCAACCACCATAAAGCATATACCAACCACCATAAAGCACACATCAAACCACCATAAAGCATATACCAAAACACCGTAAATCACATATCAAACCACCATAAATAATATACCGAACTACCATATCGAAGCTGCTTTGCCTCAATCAACAAACAAGGATATAGAGCCCGCATCTGATTTTCCATCTCCCATGTAGCTTCATCGGGCCCAAAGTGCTTCCATTGCACTTTAACTTACTCGATTGCTTAGTTCCGGAGCATGAGCACCTTTTTTTGCAATATAAACTGAGGCTTTAGCTGGAATTCTCTATTTGGTTCCACCTGCAATACAAACCATTCAATCACATGATCAACATCCTTAACATACTTCTTAGGCAATGATACATGGAGAAAATCATGGAATTTCACTGTTGGAAGTAGTGCAATTCGATAGGCTACTGGCCCAATCCTCTCAATGATACTGAAGGGTCCCAAAAACCGTGGTGCTAGCTTGGCATATGATTCAATCCGCAAGGAGATCTTCTTCTGTTTGTTGCACAAGTCCACCTATTCCCCAACCTGGAACTCCTTGAATAACCTGTTCTTATCTGCATAACTCTTCTGCCTATCCTATGTGGCCTTTAGATTCTTCTTGATTACCTTCATTTCTTGTTCCATGTCTTTCGACATATCTAGTCCAATCAATACCCTGCTAACTGGATCACTCCAACTAATGGGAGTTTTACAACTCTGCCTATAAAATGCCTCAAAAGGAATCATCCTCAATGACTCTTGATAACCATTATTGTATGCGAACTCTACCAAAGGGAGATAGTCTTCCCACTTCCTCTATTGATGCATCACATACATCCTCACCATGTCTTCCAATATCTTATTGACCCTCTCTTTCTGTCCATTTGTCTATGGATGATAAGTTGTGATGAAGGCCAAATCTATGCCCAAACCTACAAATAACTCCGTTTAAAACTTGGAATTGAACTTCGCACCCCTGTTTGACACAATATTCTTTGGAACACCATGCAATCTAACTACATCTTTGATGAATATCTGTGCCACATCACTAACTGAGAACATAGACTTCACTGGAATGAAGTGTGCAACTTTTGTTAACGTGTCCACAATGACCATGATGGAATCATGTTGTTTCACTATCTTAGACAAACACGTGATGAAATCCTTGGATATAGCCTCCAATTTCCATTTGGGAATCACAATCAGCTGTAGTAGTCCACCTGTATGTTTACATTCTTCTTTCACTCACTGATAATCAAAACATCTAGCGACAAACTCTAAAGCAAAGAGAGTGGTGGATATAGATGGGTTTGTTGACGTAAATTGGGCTGGATGTCTAGGCGATAGAAGATCTACCAATGGTTATATGTTCAAACTATTTTGAGGAGAAATAAATTAGATCTGCAGTTGCACTCTTAATGAGAAAATATAAACACATGGAAATCACTCATTCAAGTAAGGAAGTTGTGTGGTTAGAAAGATTATGTTTAGGTAATGGGTTTGTATAAGAAGCTATAAGGTTACATTGTGATATTTGGACTGCAATATTTTTGGAAAATAACCTAGATTATCTTTTTAATACAAAGCATATTGATATTTAGTGTGGCTTTGTAAGAAAAATGTTTGAAGACAAGGATACATTGTTGGTGAAGGTGGACAATTAAAAGAATGTTGTAGATTCATTGACAAAGCTTCTTACCACTAATAATATTTTTTCTATTGATAAACAATGGGCATTATTGTCCTAGATTCTTGATAGCGTAATCTTTGGTCTCCTATATGTAAAGAAAACAAGAAGTGGAAGAATTTTGGGAATATGCTATATTCCTTGCATGATGTTTTGGTCCACTTTTGGTTTTTTTCAACACACATTTTTGGCCCACAATTTTCAATTTATAGTTAAAGAATTATGGTTGTAATCTGATATGGGTTAATGTATTAGGGTTTTGGATTCCATGGAATCCTACATATTCTATTATAAATTGGGAATTTAACACAATGAGGGTTAGAGGTGTTGCACTAAATTTTTTCTAGTTTTCCTAGTTAAGGGTGATAAGTTTCTGAGTGTTTTGTGTGAATATTGTTGCTTTCAATTCTATAAAGAATTTGTGTGTGCATTGTGTTAATTTAAAGGTTTAAAACTTACATTTAGGATCAAAGTATTTATTGGATTTATGGAATTGCCTTTTTTCCTAAGTGTTTGATTACCTTGGGTCTGTGATTACCCTAGTTTCATATGGTGATTCTTGGGCTAGAAAAGAATTGTGAATAGTTTCAAAATTTAGATGAAGATAGTTAATGGGAAAATCTTTCAGCTGTGGAAACTCAATATGGTAGAAATTTTGGTAGAAAAATAATTGTGCATCTTTATGCATCATGGTACTACACCTATAGGCACATCAATAAATTCTAGAAAAGGTTGGATAGGAAGGTAAATAACATAATTTTGTTGTCTCTTTCACATTCAATGTTATTGAATGTTATAGGAGATTCCAAAACCATGGAATTATGGGATACATTATGGGATTTTTATCCATCGAAGTCCTTGGTAAACAAACTTTTCCTTTAGAAGAAGTTTTACCTTCTAAGGATGAATGATGGAGACTTGGTGAGAGAACATCTAAATGCCATCAATAATGTGGTAAGTTAATTTTTTTTATCCATTTAAAAATTTATAGTGAAGATAAGTGCATTAGTTTATTATATTTGTTTTCAAATTCATGGCATAGTCTGGTTGTACCTTTTGGTAGTAATGAAACCCCTTTAAATTTTGGTGATATGGTCTCATCCTTTTATTGGAAGAAATGAAGAGGAAAACCATAGATAGTCATAGAATAGATGTATTATCCATAAGAAGATGTCCCATAAACAATTTGAGGGGGCCTTGTTGGCTTAGGGGGTCCTTACCCAGGTTCAGAGTTAGTTGCGCCAACCAAAAAAACCCTACACTGCTGGCCCTTTTGGCAACAACCCGCGTAGTGCAGGCTGCAGTCTCACTCAAAGTAGTATGGGGGGATGCAAGAACCAAGTTTCTACATCCAGAGACTAGTGTGATGTCTTTTAGTGCCTTGGATCTGCCTTTGTGTAGATCAATAAACTCTTAGGGCACGTTACTGCAACTCTGTTAAAACAGCCTTCAGACATTCACGAAGGTTCGTGATCAATCCTTCCAGATCTTTAACAGTCGATTTAACTACTTACGTGAAGTAGAAAACAGTCTTAAATTGTTATTCACACAAATCTACTTAAGTCGTTAATAACCATAAGAGGAATCACCAGAGTCTTTGCGAAAGTAGATAAACACACATTATGTACATTATTAAGACTTATTAAAGAGAATCACGTAGCATTCAATCAATATTTCATAAAGAAAATAATTCATAAACAACATATAAGATAAATATACAAAAAGATACTCAATACTTCTTCAGAAACTTGTCTTTATTGATTTCAATTCACAGATTACAGGCTCAAACTGCCCTGCACACATAGCTGCAGGGGTCCGCGCACTCAGATGCAGACTCTACCTAGGCCTCCATGCACTCACTGCAAAGCCTTTCCTTGTCTATCTAAGCGCAGGAAGTAGAGCATTCCTGGCCTAGCTTATTCAATCAATCCAATCCCTTATCTTAGTTTTCCTTAGTTCTATCTCGTTCTATCCCTTCCTTTCGCTAAGACTCACTATTTATAGACTTTTCCATAAAAGGCCATGGTCTGCGGACCATGGGTGAATTTCAAAAACTGACTCAAAAATTATCCAAAAAAAGGGGCTAAGCCCTTTTGACTCCTAATCATCTATGTGCTTTGCATCCACAAATCGTGGAGACTTTACATTATTTACAAAATTGTACCAAAATTTGGGTTAACTTAACCTCGAACTAACCTAGGGGACCCCATCCCAATAGGCCTAATGGTTAATAACATGTGTTTCCTATCCTTGCATGGAGGGGGTTCCGTTTCCCCCCAAACAAGGGGGTTTCATACACCAATTTGATGTCTGGATTGAATGTGGCCTTAAAATTAGATTATTATTATTAGTAGTAGTATGCCCTTGAGTGGGAGATTTAAATCTAGAAATAGATTTAATCTCTAGGAAAATCCTTAAGGAAAATTTGGAAATGTAGTAAAGTTGGACATTACAAGAAGGATTGTAGATATTAAAGTGTTGATAAATGAAAGGGATCTAATGATGTTCCTTCCATGGAAAGGAACACCTCTTTAGAGGGAAAAGGGGATGTGTTTGTTCAACCCTTCATTTTTTTGAAGATACTTTAGAAAATATGGTTGAAAAGTGGTTGCAGAGAAGAAGTGGCTAGAATTTCCAAAAGTGGCCACCAGAAATCGGGAAGCGACAGAGAAGTTAAAATTCAGTTATATTGGGATTTGAGAAGGCATGAATGAAGGAAGTGCAAACCAATTTTGAATGTATCAAAGCTGATAAGGACAAAAGCATCATAATTCATCAAAGTGGACCCGATCGAGATTGGGAACAAGGAAGTTGCATGTTGATTAGATTGGACCATATAAAGAAAGAGTGATATATAAAAAGAGCCAAAGATGAACCAATTGGGCTGTTGTTAACAATAGAATTGGGTTGTAGTTAGTTGAAGAGTTGAAATTATGTTGGTTCCTCTATGTGTAATGGCTCGATAGAGTCTAAGTATTTTCTCTCCAAGGTTATTTTATGTTCTGGTAATGTAATGCAGTTCGTATTCTTAAGATCTCGCAAGCATGCACAAGGTTCTGGTGTAATGATTTTGGCTAATGAATAAAGGAGCTGTTGTAGGAATGATTTGTGACTTAATGGTTGATGATTGTGTGCCCCCTTTAAAATTTTAGTTGTCTTTGCATGATTATTTTACTGTTTTTAGCTATGAATGTTTAATTTGCTTGTAAGCTTTGTTGCACTGGTTAATAGAAGATTAGAATAAATGTATAATATAATGCTTAAAATTTTTTCACCACCATTCTAGATCCCTTATCATTCATTGTTCTGGCATGCCTCAGTTAAGATGCTCCTTTTTCCCAAAGAGTAGTGAAAGTTCTGGCGATAAGATAGAGTACGATGACGCCTTTTGTTGCCAACCTAAGGTTGAACCTTGGGTCTTTGATATTTAAATTGTACGCCAACAAATGGTTATGTTGCGGGACCCATGAAAATTTTAGAAGGGATCTAGATCATGGTGTCAAGGATTCTTAGTGGAGACATTAAGGATTTGTGGCATGAGAATATTGATCACTTTATTTTGTAACAAGCTCAATTACAACAAAATAATCTAGATTGGGTTAAGGAAAAGGTTTTGTACGCATAACCATCTTGCGATTTGTTAGTCCCTTCAATTTCCTAGGTTGAGGAGGAGATAGAGAAGGGTAACTTCAAACCACTTCAACTCAGTAGCTAGCCCTATTGCAAAAGAGAGGGATCTATAGAAGTTTTTTATCAGTGAAATGACTTTAAAGCAATAAGTTTTAGGCTAGATATGTATGATTGTTTGTGTGTTGGTGAATTTTAGATTTTAGGGTTTGCTGGACTAGGGTTTTGGAGCCAATGATTAGGTCTAGGCTTTAGGAGTGCAGAAGAAAATATAGAAAGGATCTAGGTAATAGAAGCTATGGTGTACTTGGAATATTGTCAATGTAGTAATGAATAGAAAGTTTAGAAGAGACTAATGATCGTAAGAAAATATGAGTTCATTATCTTTTAGAAGACATAAACACAACTATGAAAACCAAATAAACAGAGCTTGAAATCAAGAATCCTCTCTATTTAATTGCAAGGTATCCATAGAAAGAAGACAAAACATGTGGATAAAAATTATTTAACCATTAGAAAACAAATAGAAAGAAGAACAAACACGATGAATTCATTGGACTAGAGTTCCTTAAAAATAGCTGCAATTGTCTCTGTATTAGCTGAGAAGATCATTACATGCAAGCCTCCTCCACAAAAGTCCAACCCCTCTCTATGAAAGAGAAATGATACATATAGAATCACTTATACCACTTCTCCACCTTCAAGATTCGAATTCCTAGGTGGTGTAATTGACTCCAAGGTTCTCTCAACTAACAGGTGAGAGTGAGAAGGTGAAACTCAAACACTTCTTGGAGAGTTTGTTTAGGAGTTTGCTTCCTTAATGAGGCCTATTAAACATCAAAAACAACCTATCATGTACATTTTTTCATTCCTACATCACATATCTTCTAAAAAAGTGCCTTTACATTAATATTTTTCTGACCAAGTCAAATTGAAAGCTAGAAAATTTACACAGTGAAATTTACAATTAAAAACACAGGAAATTGCAGAAGCACAACGCCGAATTTGAGCCAACTTTCAGGTGCCTTTCTAAGGTCCAAATGAATATATGAGAGAATGGTCAACTAGATTCTCAAGTTTAGTTTCCATAACACCTTGAATTTTTGAAAATGACCCATGGGAAGGCTTTCAAACATCCATTATCCCAAGGTCACTCCAGGAGCGCAACACCTGTCAAAAAGAGGTCTAGAAAGCTGATTTTTGGCCACTTTTTTCCACTTTTCTCAAAATTTAGGCCTCCTCTGGAAAATATGAAGAAATGGGTTTTTAGAGGATGCCAAGGGCTTTCCAAAAATGCAAAGTTTTATTAAAATGGGTGCTTGAGGAAAGCTCCTGGAACTGCTGATTTTCTGAATTAGGCATCAAAATTTGCAAAAAACAAAAACTGATCAGAATTTCCTCAAAATTGGCTGAGAGCTGTAAAATAAGGCATGCTAAGCCCTAATAGATGATTTAGAAAACATCTCTAAGTTTCCTTCATCATTTTGGTCATTTTGGGCTTCTTTGAGCTTGTTTTCAAGTAGCTTGACCTTGACATTACAAATCATGTTCTGAGCCTAGTAATGGTGTGCCATGTGCCTTAGTAGCTGACTGTATCTATTGGCTTTCTCTAGAAGCTTCTCCAAATTTTCATTGACCCTGTTCAACCAATACTCTTTGTCTTGAATCACCTATAAAGCAATTATGTCCTCTACATCTAGCTCTTCATTCAGTAGAATGTGTTCTTCTTCTTCTTGTAATGCTTTCTTAAGCCCTTTAGTTCTTGGCCTTTTTCTCTTGCATTTCCCTTGTGTTCCTTTAGGATTATTTGTCTCCATGACTACTTTTCCCTTGCTAACCTACTACAATATTTTGGCTTGCTTTTTCTCTATTATCAATTGTTTTGCTTTCAGTTGACTATTTTCCTGTTCTAGGAATGAGATGATGTATCTTTCTCTTTCCATGTTGACTGTGAGTTCCTTGATCTGATAATCTTTGTCTCTGATCATCTGCTACATGCTAGAAGTCTCATCTTCTACCTCTAATTCAACCAACTCAAACTCATGCTCAACCATGTCCTTATCCTACATTGATGGTCCCTGTTTTGCTGATGTAGAAGGCTTGGCCCCTTTCTCACCCTGAGAAGCAAACACAAGCCTCTTTCCCATCTTGTACATCCTAGTCACTCAGGTTTAGGTGCTTTAGGAACCTCCTCTGATTTGTTTTATAATCCTACTTCCATAGGTTGTGTTGATGTGTCTTGGTGATGGCTTGGTGAAGTAATATCATTTCATTTTTGAAACCCTAGATGATAGGAAAGGGGAAAAAACAGTGAGGGATGAGTGAAAAATGAAATGATGGGTAGGTGGAGTGGAAAAAATGGAAAGGGAAATTATAGGAGGTGGATATGGATAGTGAGCAACTTATGAAAGTGAAATGAGGTGGAATGAAGGAAAGGAGTATTTGTAAAAAATGAAAAATAGAGTTTTTAGGAAAACTGTCCAAATTCTTTAGGAATGAGCTAGGGTTTCACTTTTAGTGAAGTAACTTAATGTTTTGAGGTTGTTTCAGTGGTTCATATAGAATATTAAACATGTGTAGAGGTGTAGGAGGATATTTTACATGTTAACATATGAAAACTAGACTAGCCATCATCAACCCTATCATCATTTCATGGCAAATTCACTAAAAACCCTAAATGAAGAAATCTTTTGCTTGAATTCATCTTGCAAAATAAAAATGTGAGTAAGATGGTGTACTTACTTGTGGATGAGCTTAGGATTGCAAGAAAATAGGTGAGTTATCTTAAAAATTCAATTTGGGTGAGTTTTGGGAAAATTTGAGGTACTCTGGCCCAAGCATAACGCAATGTTCCTTAGCGCAACACAGTGTTCCCGAGCGCAGCGCAATGTCTTTGAGCAAAACACCATCTTCCAAACCACTTTTGGAGGCCTTAAACTGCTCCAAATTGAGAAATTGATAGCGCGTTGGAAATCTATTGAAGTATGCTATAATATGGACTCATCAAGCATGTAATTTGGACACTCCATCAGGGAGAAAAATCGATTTTCCCAAGGCCACTCCAAAAACCCAGGGTGTCTTTAACAAAAGCGTAGCGCCAACTTGCAAAGAACTTTTGGATGCCTTCCACTAATCCAAATCAAGATCTGAAGGTACCATTGGAAATATTAGGATGTCTACTACACAATAGAGTCCTTAAGCACTACCAACACCTGCTCCAAACCCCTGAAAAACTATCTTGAAGTCAAGCTATCCAGAAGTGCAACAACTCTCCCGTAGCAAGTGTAGTTTGGGAATTTCTTTCAAATCATAATACCTATGCATAAACTGAAGGATTTTTTTGTTCCTTGGCCTATCATTGACAAAAACCTCTTTCAATTTTGTAAAATTATTCTCCATTTGGTCAGAAACATATTTTTAAGAAAAAATGTCCCTATGAGGAATGATGAGACGAGGTAGTGTACTGCAGCATTGTCTTATTTGAAATAAAACATTACCTTTACCTTTATTTTTCTTTCCCTAAGCTGCTAACTCCCTTTACCCACTGAATTACATGATGGACATGTTTTGTTTTGACATATGGTATCATGACGACACATGGAGTGAAACCCTAGACCATGACCTAAAATGAGGAATTTAACCATTTCATGACCCAAGACACTTAAATGAAGATATGATACCTCGAAGAAGACAATGACCATAATGAGTGATGAAGAATATGAGTAAGTGAAGGGAGCAACAATGACCTAGACACAACAACCAGTGACCAAATTTTTATTTGAAGATTCACTGAAATGACAAAAATTTCACTTGACACCCTAAAAACACCTTGTAAGAGCATATTTGATCACTGGTGACAGGCTGAACTAGCTAACACTAACATTGGCTCCAGTCAGGGATGGTAGCTCCTTAGAGGTGTCAAGAACACCATAGACCTAGTAGCCTTGTTCACTGGGCATGGAGTCAAAATGTAAAAGAACAAACTCAAACTAAAAACTGACTGACTTGACTGTAAAAACATACTAGTTGAACTTACTTATGGCAACAAATCATCGAGATTTGAGGGCTTCAAATTGTGATGATAACCGCCCACCTTTTGGAGATGTATATACAATCATGTGTAATGATCCCTCCAGTGTAACCAATCCAGTAGATGGCTACCTACTTGAATTTTGCTTGTACTTTCCTCGAGCAAGTGGAAAAAACAAAATCTAGGCAACTCCGAGTGTCCACTGAAGATGTACTCATGATTCATAAATACAAGAAAATTCATCTTTCCAGATGGCTGCAACAAATCAGTGTAAGGATCCTTAAAAATATGAAATGTTACCTTGTCTTGAAATCCAGCAAAAATACAAGTACTCCTTTCATTTTGATCTAAAAGAATACTTGGTTGTTGATCCACAGGAAGGCATAGGGAAATATGACTTTCTACCACCTGAGTGTTGGCTGTAAATTTCTCAAGCATGAGCAACTCTAATTCTATCTCTGGCATATTGTCTATCTCAAACTCATACTCTTCCATTTCATAGTCTAAATCATCCTTGAACAAAACACATTCTTCAAGATTATTAAACAGGTCAACCCTATCCTTTTCATGAAAGAAAACAGTCTTTGTTAGCTGATCTCCTTGCAGGAAATCTACATCACAAATTGGCTTACTCACAACAAATTCATGTATAGTTTCATCAGTCTCATGACTATCATCATTTAAACCCAGATTTTCATTTTCAATAATGGAAGAAATTTCACTCACACAATCTTGACTTTGTGAGCCCTACAAACCTGCCTTAACTTGGGCTATAACATGGTTTTTCAAGAGCTGATCTATTTCATCTTTAGATAGAGGAGAACACTGAGTTTTATAGAGATCAACATTGGCTTGGTGATTTTCATTTTCAAGATCAGGAGTAGGCCTTTCTCTATTTTGATCCCAGTCTGTTTCATCCAAGGAGGAAACTGTTGATTCTTGTTGGGAGGAAAAATCATAAAGGGCTTCTAATATATTGTCTTCCATACATTCTTCATCCCCATATGAATTTTCAAGAAATTGAATAAAATTTTCAGAAATCTCACAACATCTATCCATCATTGATAAGGAAAAATTGCAGCTTTGATAATGTTGAAAGAAAACTGAATGAAAATCCTTTAGAGAATATAAACTAGCAGATGGTAGACTCTCATACCATTTCCTCGCCATTTCCTCCAAGGTAGCCATGAAAATATTCATTAAACAATCTTCAGGAAACTTAGCCTTTAATCTGTGAATATGAAAATGAAATTTGACCAAATGCAAACTAACATCTTCTCCATCCCGACCTTTAAACTTTGGCAGCCCTGTTTGCCAATCTATACAAGGAATTCGATTCAAAAAACCAAGAATATGAGCTCGATTCATAGGAGCATACCTTCGAGCAGTTGAATCCATCTTGAAAACAATTAAGACACCAAGAAGTTCTTCAAACTACTGGTTTTTGATCAGTGGAGTTGCCATGAAATTTCTGAACCTTTGGATTCTTCGACACTGGAGTTGCCAGGTGAAAGATGCACAACCTTTCTTGTGTCTGATCACTGTTCACCATCAGCAATCAAATCTGATCTTTATCATTCTTTCCCACAAAAGATATGATCTTTCGTTCACCGACAACAATGCCAAAAATGTCAATCCCTTACAATTTCCTAGGCTGAGGAGGAGATCGAGAAGGGTAACCTCAAACCACTTTAGCTTAGTAGCTAGCCCTACTGAGCAAGAGAGGGATCTCTCAAAGTTTTTTATTAGTGAAATGACTTTAAAGCAATAAGTTTTAGGCTAGATATGTATGATTGTTTGTGTGTTGGTGAATTTTAGATTTTAGGGTTTACTGGACTAGGGTTTGGAGCTAGTGATTAGGTCTAGGCTTTAGGAGTGCATAAGAAAATATAGAAAGGAGATAGGTAATAGAAGGCCATGGTGTATTTGGAATATTGTCAATGTAGTATACAATAGAAAGTTTAGAAGAGACTAATGAGCATAAGCAAATATGAGTTCATTAACTTTTAGAAGACATAAACACAGCTATGAAAACCATATAAACAGAGCTTGAAATCAATAATCTTGTCTATTTAACTGCAAGGTATCCATAGAAAGAAGACAAATCATGTGGATAAAAATTATTTAACCATTAGAAATTAGATAGAAAGAAGAACAAACACCATGAACTCATTGGACTAGAGTTCCTTAAAAATAACTGCAACTGTCTCTATATTAGCTGAGAAGATCATTACATGCAAGCCTCCTCCACAAAATTCCAACCCTTCTCTATGAAAGAGAAATAATACATATAGACTCACTTAGACCACTTCCCCACCTTCAGGAGTCGAATTCCTAGGTGGTGGAACTGACTCCAAGATTCTCTCAACCAATAGGTGAGAGTGAGAAGGTGAAACTCAAACACTTCTTGGAGAGTTTGTTTAGGAGTTTGCTTCCTTAATGAGGCCTATTAAACATAAAAACAACCTATCATGTAAATTTATTAATGCCTACATCACCTAGCCTTGAAACAAGCTTCATTACATTAATATTTTTGACTTTGACCAAGTCAAACTGAAAGCTAGAAAATTTACACAGTGAAATTTACAATTAAAAACATAGGAAATTGCAGAAGCGCAACGCTGACTTTGAGCCCACTTTTAGGTGCCTTCCTAAGGTCCAAATGAAGATCTTAGAGAATGGTCAACTATATTTTCAAGTCTCATTTCTAAAACACCTTGAATTTTTTAAAATGACCTATGGGAAGCATTTCAAAAATCCATTTTCCCAAGTTTGCTCCAGGAGCACAGTGCCTGTCAAAAAGAGGTCTAGAAAACTGATTTTTTGCCACTTTTTTCCACTTTTCTCAAAATTTATACCTCCTTCGAAAAATATGGAGAAATGGGTTTTTAAAGGATGACAAGGGATTTCCAAAACTGAAAAGTTTTCTTAAAATGGTGCCTGAGGAAAAAGTGGAATTGCTGATTTTCTGAATTAGGCATCAAAATTTGCAAAAACCAAAATTGATCAGAATTTCCTCAAAATTGGCCAAGAGCTGTAAAATAAGGCATGTTAAGCCCTCATATATGCTTCAGCAATCATCTCTAAGTTTCCTTCATCATTTTGGTCCTTTTGGGATTCTTTGAGCTTGTTTTCAAGTTGCTTAACCTTGACATTACAAATCATGTTGTGAGCTTGGTAATGGTGTGCCATGTGCCTTAGTAGCTGATTATCTCTATTGGATTTCTCTAGAAGCTTCTCCAAATTTTCATTGACCCTGTTCAGCCAATACTCTTTGTCTTGACTCACCTCTAAAGCAATTCTGTCCTCTAGGTCTATCTCTTCATTAAGTAAAATGTGTTCTTCTTCTTCTTGTAATGCTTTCTTAAGCCCTTTAGTTCTTAGCCCTTTTCTCTTAAATTTCCCTTGTGTTCCTTTAGGCTCATTTGTCTCCATGATTGCTTTTCCCTTGCCGACCTACTGCAATAGTTTCGTTTTCTCTTTCTCCATGATTAATTGTTTTGCTTTCAATTGACTATTTTCCTATTCTAGGAATGAGATGATGTATCTTGCTCTTGCCATGTTGACTGTGAGTTCCTTGATCTGATAATATTTGTCTCTAATCATTTGCTGCATGCTAGAAGTCTCATCCTCTGCCTCTAAGTCAACCAACTCAAACTCATGCTCAACCATGTCCTTATCTTGCATGGATGGTCACCATTAGAAGCAAACACGAGCCTCTTTCCTCTCTTGTACATCCTATTCACCTCAGTTTTAGGTGCTTTAGGAACCTCCTATGATTTGTTTTATAACCCTACTTCCATAGGCTATGCTGATGTGTCTTGGTGATGGCTTTGTGAAGTAATCTCATTTCATTGTTGAAACCCTAGATGATAGGAAAGGGGAAAAACAGTGAGGGATGAGTGAAAAATGAAATGATGGGTAGGTGAAGTGGAAAAGATGGCAAGGGAAATTCTAGGAGGTTGATATGGATAGTGAACAACTTATGAAAATGAAATGAAGTGGAATGAAGGAAAGGAGTATTTGTAAAAAATGAAAAACAAAGTTTTTAGGAAAACTGTCCAAATTCTTTAGGAATGAGCTTGGGTTTCACTTTTAGTGAAGTAAAATAATGTTTTGAGGTTGGTTCAGTGGTTCATATAGAATATTAAACATGTGTAGAGGTGTAGGAGGAGATTTTACATGTTTAACATATGAAAAATAGACTAGCCATCATCAACCCTATCATCATTTCATGGCAAATTCACTAAAAACCCTAAATGAAGAAATCTTTTGCTTGAATTCATATTGCAAAATAAAAATGTGAGTAATATGGTGTATTTACTTGTGAATGAACTTAGGATTGCAAGAAAATAGGTGAGAAAGCCTAAAAATTCAATTTGGGTGAGTTTCGGGCAAATTTGAGGTACTCTGGCCCAAGCGCAGTGCAGTGTTCTTGAGCACAACACAATGTCTCTGAGCGCAGTGCCATCTTCCAAACCACTTTTAGATGCTTAAATTGCTACAAATTGAGAACTTGATAGCTCATTGGAAATCTATCGAAGTCTAATATAATATGGATTGCTCAAGTATGTAATTTGGATACTCCATAAGGGAGAAAAATCGATTTTCCCAAGGTTGCTCCAAAAAACCACGGTGTCTCTGACAAAAGCGTAGCACCCACTTAAAGAGAACTTTTGGATGCCTTCCAATAATCAAAATCACGATCTAAAGGTACCATTGGAAAACTTAGGATGTTGGCTACACAATAGAGTCCTTAATCACTACCAACACCTTCTCAAAACTCCTGAAAAACAGTATTGAAGTCAAGTTGTCTAGAAGTGCAACAACTCTCCCGTAAAAAGTGTAATTTGGACATTTATTTCAAATCATAATACTTGTGCATAAACTGAAGGAGGTTGTTGTTCGTTGGCTTGTCATTGACAAAAACCCATTTCACTTTTGTAAAATTCCTCTCCATTTGGTCAGAAACGTATTTTAAAAATGTCTCTATGAGGAATGATGAGACTAGGTAGTGTATTGCAACATTGTCTTATTTGAAATAAAACATTATCGTTACCTTTAATTTTTTTTCCTATGCTGCTAACTCCCTTTACCCACTGAATTACATGATGAAAATGTTTTGTTTTGACATATGGTATCATGATGACACATGGAGTGAAACCCTATACCATGACCTAAAATGAGGAATTTGACCATTTCATGACCCAAGACACTTAAATGAAGATATGATACCTCGAAGAAGACAATGACCATGATGAGTGATGAAGACCATGAGTAAGTGAAGGGAGAAACATTGACCTAGACACAACAAGCAGTGACCAAATTTTTATTTGAAGATTCACTGAAATGACAATAATTGACTTGTCACCCTAACAATACCTTGTAAGAGCATATTTGATCACTAATGACAGGCTGAACTGGCTGACACTAACACGATCAATACAAAATTTTTTGGTGTAAGTTTCCTGAAGAATTGCAAGGTTGGTTGAGGAGGATACAAATTAAAGTCGGAGAAGGGAATTGAATTAGGCTTCACAAATATTAAACTACAACCAATTTGGATGAAATGCACCAGTTAGACATTGAACTAACAAGAGCCGTTGATTTTTAGGTTCATGCAACCCTAGAAGGGTACGTTATTGAGTTTGTCACTGAAAAACATGAATCTTTTTCTAAGGCTGAAGTAGTATTTGTTAGGTCCCTATAATACTAGTGTATCCCACTTATTGTTATTTTTGTTCCCATGTAGCCCCCATATTGTTATTTTTGTGCCCCATAAAACCCCACTATTGTTATTTTTTTTCCCTTACATTATTATTGTTATGTAGGCTTTGATTATTTTGTGACCCCTTAGACTCCTATATATACGAAGGAGGTATTTTCATTTGTATCATCCAAGAATTTCTCATTTATGTAATGTAAAGGAGGTTTCCCCTTGAAGAGGATAATTTTCAAGTCATTGATCTATCTTTTTGTGATCTGGTTGCATAACATTTGGTTTAAAAGCTTTGGATTCTATGGTTTTGCTTCTTCAAATAGGTCATACTGGAATTTTTGCTATAAATTGTTTTCTACAAGGCTTCAGAAGTTGAAATTTTGACCATGTAGAGCTAAATTCTTGGTGAACTTCATGTACAAATTTAAGATCTTGGTTCACTATATTTTCTGAGATATGATCCGGGGAAGTTAGGGATTTTGCAAGATCCAAAATTCAGTATCAAACAGGTGATCTAGGGAAAATCGTCATAACTTTCGTTTCAGGAATCAGATTTGAATTCTGTAAAAAGTTACTGAAAATGAATAGACTTTAGTGTTTTTTGTATCAATTTTAGAGACAAGGTTGAAACAGGGACACGTGGCATTCCATACAACTTTTCTCTACTGAACCAATCCATAATCAGGTCATCGTGGGATATTTTTCATAACTCTTTCTTGAAGAATACAATCTCATTTAGACTTGTGGGGTTGGAAAGAATAATCAAAGGGATACCATAGAAAGAAATTTCAAAAATTTGAGATTTGAAATTACAGAGTTACAACCGTTTCAATATCAAGCTCCTAAAAGAAAGAAAAAGGTGTGTATTTTTTTTTGAATTGCATAACTTTTGTTTGAAAAATCAGTTTGACATGTCTCCAAGGGAATATTGAAGCATATATATTAGTATTGGGTTATAAAATTCCTCCCAATAAAAATAATTATACACCCATCAAGCCCTCAGAAAGCTCTACTATGATGCATGAAGAGGAAGAATTACAACATGATATATCAAAATTACGAGACCAAGTGCAACAAATTTCGCTCTCACAAAGAACAACCAAAGATGAACTAAAAGGGGACATTGATGGTTTAAAAGCAGAAATAAAAGGTGACATGATGGTTTAAAAGAAAACATGAATGGTTTAAAAGAAGATATGGGAGGAAGTGGCTGGTTCGTTCGGGAGTGCGCTATGGCGAGTGTTAGGGTTTATTTTTGCAGAGAACTGTTCGCGGCCGCAGCCGGCCCAAAGGCTGTTGCAGGGGCCGATGGCGACCCAGGGCTCGGAGTTAAGGTGAGAGTCGTCCCCTACGACGCTGAAAGGGTCTTCCCCGTGAACCGGCGTAGACAAACGGCCCAATCCCTTCTGGATCACCGCGGCGTATCGGTTCCTAAGCCCGCCTCAAGGGCCGAAGGCGATCCATGTTTTGGGGTGACGGTGATCACTGTTGTAAGGCTTTCTTTAGTACAAGAGCATGCAGAGGAACGGCTTTTCTCCCGCAGCCAAAAGCCTCAAATACACTCAGATCTGCGTGGTTATGCATCCGTGGGGTTTTCCGTCAAGAGAAATCATCCGATACTGGACTGGGAACGATATACAAGGTTCCAACGAGACCACGAGGCGAGGGCATCAACGGAAGCTCACCTTCTGGCGTGGGCACACGAGGAGGGTTTCCTTTTGCGGTGGATCGAGGTCAGAAAATGCGTTTTAGAACAAAGCTGCCTACATGCCGTAAGGCGTTTAGAGGTCTGGTATCGCAAAACCCAGAACATATGGAGAAACGGCAGGGAGGGACTGCATGCAGCAGATCCGATCCCTCCTACAACGCAGATGCCCAAACGTTGTAGATCCGGCTTGGATCTACATGATCTAGACTATATCCGTACACAGCCAGAGTCCAGGAAGCAGATCGAAGGTATAAATAATAGATCGTGCAGAGCTTTTGCAGATCTAGACATGCAAAAGGTCAAATGCTCAAAAACGGGGCCAGATCTGGAAGACTGCTTACAGCCAGAGCAGGTAACATCTAATCGTTTTCAGATTCTGATTAAACCTCCTCAGGGGAAAACTCGTTTAGTGTGGGTACATGCAGGTAGCACTTCCTTGCAGCTGAAACAACAAATATGGGCAGAAATGGGTTACCCAGTTCAGATCCAACATCTGGTCAGTGGTAGGCGGTCCCTCCAGGACTGTAGATCGTTGGAAAACTATGAGATTGGTCCAGGATCAATCATTACTTTAAACTTTAGATTGAAAGGAGGGGCCCTGCCTCAGGGACAGCCAAGCTCCTCAGGGGGAGACAAGGGGAAAAAAACAGCAACCCAGCAACAACCCAAGGGAGGCTTATCCTACAAAAACATTTTACAGGGCAGCAGAGATTTAGGGTCCTCTCCAGACCAAGGCGGACACATACCCAGGCCATACATAGTAGATCAATCAGAGAAAACTCCAGCCCTAAATCTAGATACTTCAGGGCTTGATGATTTCGTTAAGTCCTATGAAACGCAAGCCCTAATATGCCGTTTCAACAGTTTTTGGCCAAAACCTTTGGATCTTTTCCATTGGATCTTCACAAGCTGGACCATGGAATGCGATATTCATCTATGTTCAAAGGGGTTCTTTATAGTAAAATTTACATCCAAGGAAGTAAGAGATACAGTCATCAGTACTGGCCCATGGTTTTGGGGAACAACGGGGCTATTTATGACCCCATGGTTTCCAGATTTTGATCCAAACAAAATGACTGTAACCAAAATGCCGATCTGGGTGAGACTATACAATCTTCCTCTTCATTTTTGGAATGAACGAGTTTTGGAAAGCATTGGGAACAGCATAGGGAAATATATCAAAACAGATCTGGAAAGGGCCGACGAAAGAATCTACACTTTTGCACGTATATGTGTGGAAGTAGACTTAAGTAAAGGGCTGCCGGATAGCATAAGGCTGATCTACAAACAACAAAATTGGTTGCAAGTCCTAGATTATGAAAACACCGCTTTCAGATGTAGGTTCTGTAGGCAAACAGGACACTTGCAAAGCTCATGTCCAGAAGCCAAGAAAGTAAACAGTAAAAAGAAGCAGAAAGGGAAGCAGAGGAAAGGATGGCGATTTTCACCCCCAGATTCAGAGGACGAAGCATCAGAAGCAGAGGAGGAAGAGATCCCCGCAGAGAAGACCGAGGTTTCTCAAGAAATGGAGAACCAGGAAGGAACCACATCAGACAACAAGGATACACAGATTCACACAGAGAAGTCAAGCGAGGGTATGATTATGGGAGGGATCAAAAGGCATCACCACTCAGATACTTCAGATTCAGATAAGGAAACAGCCTCTCAGAAAGCAGAAACACAGCTGGTCATAGCATCGATTGAGCCCACTCAAGGAGAGTGGCGCAAGGTCGAAAAGAAAAAGGGGAGAAAAACCTGATGGGTGAGACCTTACTCACCATCGGAACGCAGTTTTCTCTCCTCCATTCTTCCCTCCTCTCTATCTCTTTCTCTTTTTCTAATACAGTTACTTTGTAATGTTGCATGTGGTGCGAAAGCACTGGAGCCCAATGGGCATCTTTTCAAAAATGCTTCAATGCATCTGCTAGTGTAACTCTTTATTATTTTTTAATAAAAGTTACCGTTTTTTCCTTTGGAAAAAAAAAAAGAAGATATGGGAGGTTTGAAAGAAGGTTTGACAAAGTTGTTGCAAGAAAGGCTTCCCGGTGGTGACAAGGTAATCCATGAAATTCATGATGAGGACAAAAGGAATATGAATTATGATTTTAGAGACTCCAATGTGGGGTTTAAGAACCACCACATTCCAAAGATATATATGAGGAAGTTTAGTGGGAAGGATCCAGTAACATTGATACTACATATGGAGCAATATTTTGATCTACAAGATGTGCTACCCTCACAAAAGGTACATATTGCATCGTTTTATTTAGAACCCAATCAAATTGTATGTTGTAGATGTATTTATTCCTGTAAACCACTTTTCTCTTAGTCAATTTTAACAGAGGGAATGCTAGCACATTATGAAGATACAAATATCAAGACCACCTTTAGCCAATTGATAAATGTCAAACAAAAGGGTTCAATGGCGGAGCACATTGAAGACTTCAAAAAATTGAATATTAGGGTAAACGATATTCCAGAGGAGCATAAGATTGATGTATTCATAGGGAATTTAAAAGATAACATCCAACATGAGGTTCAAATTTGGGAACTTGATTCATTTGAGAAGGCATTCTGAGTGGCAAGGAAAGTTGAAAGCAGAATTATGGCAATAAGGAAGTCTACCACTCACAACTATAAAGATGGAAGTGTTGTTTCTCCTAGTCTTCCACAATCTACAATGTTGACACCACAACAATTGGAGGAAAAAATAGCAAAAGGGATTTGTTACATTTGTGATAACAAATGCACTAAAGGTCATAAGTGTGTTGAGAATAAAATATTCTACATAGATTGTGAAGAGGAGGAAGAAAAGAACAAGAAACATCAAAAGAGGAGGATATACACCAGGAAACAACCCAAGAGAAAGAAGAAATGAATTTGACCATATCTTGTAATGCATTTACAAGAATTACCACTCCTCAAACTCTCAAGATAAAAGGATATATCAAGAAGAAAAAGGTAGTAGTGTTGATTGATTTGGGTAGTACCCATATTTTATTCTTTGTAAGATAGCCAAGGAATTGAATTTCTTCCTATATCCAACACTAGAGTGTCAAGTGATGGTTACAAATGGAGGAAATATAAATTACACTAGGAAGTACCATAATACCAAGCTAACCATGGGGGAATATGTATTGAATAGTTCAATGCTTTCCATTCCAATGGGTGGTGTTGATGTTTTACTAGGAGTCCAATGGTTACAATCTTTGGGGACAACAACTTTCAATTTTCAAGAACTATTCTTGAAATTTTTTTGGGAAGGAAAGGAAGTTGAATTAAGGGGTATCACATGGAAACCATGAAAGATAATCATCTCTAATGACATGACAAATATTCTGAAGAAAGAACAACGGGGTGTAATTGCACAATTATTCTCACTAGAGGTGCAAACATCGAAATCATTTATTTCTCCAGATCTCCAAAAAGTCTTGGAAAATCATTCCAAGGTGTTGAGACTCCCAAAGGCCTCCCACCTATTCGTGGTCATGATCATGCTATTCCCTTGATTCGAGGAAGTGTTACTCCAAACATTAGGCCTTAGAGATATCCATATGATCAAAATAGTGAAATTAAACTTATGGTTGCATAAATGCTAGAGGATGGTATAATTCAACCTAGTCAAATTTCTTTCTCTGCTCTAGTAGTATTGGTGCACAAGAAGGATGGATCATGGCGTATGTGTCTAGATTATAAGGAGATCAACAAGCTCACTATTAAAGATAAATTTCCTATTCCTTTCATTAATGAATTGTTGGATGAATTACATGGAGCAATTTACTTCACCAAACTGGATCTTTGTACAAGATATCATCAAATTAGAATGAAGAATGAAGACATTTCGAAAAAAATATTCATAACTCATGAGGGTCATTATGAATTTTTGGTCATGCCTTTTGGCCTTACTAATGCATCTTCCACATTTCAAGGTTTTCTAGATTTGATTTTCAAACCCTTCCTTAGAAAAATGTTAGTATTTTTTGATGATATACTGATCTACAACAAGTCTTGGAAGGATCATGCTCAACATGTTGACAGGGTGCTCAAACTATTGGAGGAGAAACAATTATATGCAAAAACCTCCAAATGTTTCTTTGGAGTACAAGAGGTGGAATATTTGGGTCATATTGTATGTCATGAGGGTGTTAAGGTAGACCCTAACAAAATTAAAACCATTAAGGAATGGAATATCCCCACAACCATAAAGCATCTTCGAGGATTTATCGGGTTGACAGGGTATTATTGAAAATTTGTTAAGAATCTCTAAAAGCATTATTGAAGAAAGATGCATTTTCTTGGACTCCAGAAGCAATGAAGTCACTTGAACATCTTAAAGAGGTAATGCGCCAAGCACCAGCCTTAGCTACACCAACCTTCACAATTTTTTTTATTGTGGAATGTGATGCTTCAAGAAATGGAATTGGTGTTGTTTTAATGCAAGAAGTAAGACCCATTTCTTTTGAAAGTCATCCAATCAAAGGAAAGTATTTACGTAAACCTATTTATGAGAAGGAAATGTTTGCAATACTACATGCACTAATGCAATGGTGACCTTACCTAATGGGAATACAATTCAAGATAAAAACATATCATAATAGTCTTAAATAATTTTTGAAACAAAGATTATCTTCAGAAGAGAAGAAAAAATGGGTAACAAATATATTGGGTTATGACTTTGAAATCATCTACAAAAAAGGGAAGCAAAATGTTGTTGCAGATGCACTCTCAAGAAAGGATGAGGATGTGGAAGCATTTCTTTGTGCCATTGTATTATCCAACCTAAGTGGATAACCGAAGCAAGAGATGAATGGAAGAATGATGAAGAAGTGTGGTCACTCATTCAAAATTTGCACCAAAATCCCAATACATATGATACATTTAACTGGAAAAATGATTCATTATGGTACAAAGATCGCTTATATCTTTGTAAGAATTCCCAACTCAAACAAAAGATTCTTTTGGAATTGCACACCTCTCCCTTAGGTGGAAACTCAAGATTTTTAACAACTTACCATAGGGTCAAGAAGAAATTTTTTTGGGATGAACTTAAATATAATATTCAGAAGTTTGTGGTAGAATGTTTGGTTTGCCAAAAAAATAAAGTTGAGACAATTAAGACCCCCGGGTTTGTTACAACCTTTATCCATTACAAGTCAGCGTTGGGAGGAGGTCTTAATGGATTTTATCATAGGTTTACCAAAGTTTGAAAGAATGAGTTGCATCATGGTGGTAGTTTATAGACTTGCCAAGTATGAACACTTTGTGCATTATCTCATCCTTTTAAAGCCAATACAATTGCTACTACATTTATGGAAACAATTAAAAAGCTTCATGGAAATCCAAATATCATAGTAAGTGACAAAGATCCCATTTTCACTGGAAAATTTTGGACAAAATTATTTTCTTGTCTTGGTGATCAATTAGCTCATAGCTCATCTTATCATCCTCAATCTGATAGGAAAACTGAGATAGTGAATAAATGTTTGTAAGGATATCTTCATTGCTTTGTATCTAATAAACAAACACAATGGGTCAAGTGGTTACCTCTAGTTGAATGGTGGTATAACACTTCCTTCGATACTGCAGCAAAAATGAACCCATTTATGGAACTTTATGGATATCATCCACCAACCATCACATCATATTTACAATAAAATTCTAATTTTCAAGTAGTAGAATATCACATCGAGCATCGACAACAAGTTCTCTAACTCTTAAAGGATAACCTCACTCTGGTGCATAATCGAATGAAACAACAGGGAGATAACCATCAAAGTGAAAGAAGTTTTGATGTAGGTGACTAGGTATTTTTATGGATACAACCGTACAAACAAATTTCTCTCAAGCAAGATAAGAAGGATAATAAATTATCACCCAAGTACTATGGTCCTTATAAGGTGTTGCAAACTATTGGTACTATGGAATACAAATTGAAGCTACCTGCATCTTCCCGAGTACACCCAATTTTCCATGTTTAATGCTTAAACAAGGTTATCAGTGACAAGCTTCCAGTTCAAATAGTGTTTCCAAAACTTGACAAAGAAGGAAAAATCATATTTGAGCCTAAAGTAGTCACGAAAACAAGAACCCGACAACTATGGAATCAATCAATTTCATAGTATCTCATTAAGTGGAAGAACTTACCTGCTAGATATTCCACATGGGAGGATGAGAATTTTATACAAAAGAATCCAAAACTACTCAAGCGTTGAGGAGAACACTTTTTTGAAGGATAGGGGTATGCTAGGTCCCTATAATACTAGTGCATCCCCCTTATTGTTATTTTTGTGCCCTTACATTATTATTGTTATGTAGGATCTGATTATATTGTGAACCCTTAGAATCCTATATATACAAAGGAGGCTTTATCATTTGTATCATCCAAGAATTGTTCATTTATGTAATGTAAAGTAGGTTTCCCCATCGAATAGGATAATTTTTAAGACGTTGATTTATCTTTTTGTGAGCTGGTTGCATAAAAATATTTAAATATGTGTTGTGGGGAGGACTATTGAGAGAGATTCTTGTATGGATCAAAATTTTGTTGGTCGAAGAAAACATGTTGTCGTTCATAGAAAATAGAATGGACGCTTAAAACCCTTGGTGCTGGGGGTCAGATCTAGGGGGAGGAATGTTGTGCAGTTGTGGAATATGAGGTGTTGTTGCAATGGATCAAGAAGTGTTGTGGAAGGATCGATATTTTAGAGTGATAAAGAGGGCATAAATAGATGACGAGTGGAGGGAGATAAAGTTGCAGGAAATTAGGGTTAGAAGAAGATAATTGTAGAGGATAGGAGAAATGGTGACAAGTCTAGCATTGCAGAGAGAAGGAATGGATAGTCTAGGGTTGTGAGGGAAAGGAGAAAGTGAAGGATATCCTTCTAGAAATATAGGAGGTTCCAACATAAGTGTTGTGGGAACTTTGATTGGGAGAGGTGGACCCCACCTAAAGTCAGGAGGATTTCATATGCCTGAACCCGTCAGATAGATAATTGCAATGAGTGATGAGCATACTCCAGCAGATGATGACATGCATTTTGTAATGAGGATATTATTCTTTGAGGATGACTCGGTCCCTATAAGTAATATTACACAAACTAGTGGCGATACTAATCCTCTCCCTAACCTTCCCCTAGTACTGTATCAAGATCCTGGTAATTTATTTTCTAAATTGTGTAAGACTTTAAAATTTCAGTAAGGTCACTTTAGATATGCAACAAGAATTTCTAGTGGAAAAAATAGTTCTAGTAGTAGATTTTAGTCAAGTTTAGGTAGTTATTCTTAGTTGGGTTCCCAAGGATTTGTAATAGTTCTACCAAGACAAACAACTAGGGCCTAAAATACCATAGGATCACTTACTCGCTATTTGGATTTTTCAAGACAATGTGGTGAAGATGTTGAGCAACATTGGTACTTATGTGAAGCCATTTGGAGGGCAAGATAGACTCCTGACACAATTAAGCTCACTGAATTTCAGATGACTTTGTGAGACCGAGCTTTGCGATGGTTCATTAAATGGTCCAAATTAAATCAAAACACCTCCATGGATCAAGTTAAACAACATTTTCATCAAGAGTTTAAACTTCCTCAGTCCAATAAAAAAAGTTTAGAAAAGTTGTTGGATAGTAGGAAAAGAGAAGGAGAATCTGCTTGGAAATGCATGTAATGATTTAAAGTTGCCATTAGTAAATTGTCTTATCTAATTGACCCCCATCATCAAAGAGATTTCTTTATTAATGCTTTGTTTCCAGTGACTAGGATTCCTTTGTCACAACAAAATATTGGAACTTTGCAAGATGCTTTAGAGTAGGCAATGAAAATTGAAGCGATGACAGGATATTTGTAGGAATATAGACCAAGTAGAACTTCTACTGACCCTAGTATTATGGGACTACAAAATTAAATTACTAATTTGATAGAAAGGTTGAAGGATCTTACTCTTGTGCGATTGATGAGGCCTCATGAATGGTGTACCAATTTTCAAGTTGAAGGACATCATGCCACAAAATGTCCACGGTCGAGGAGTATGGGACCATTTACTGTTATAGACATTTTTGTGCCTCGCGTCAAGGAGCATGGAATGTCAATAATTACAGGGATCCTCAGTCCCTAAATATGTTGTTCTTACCCCTAAAAGAACAAGGTCATCAAACAACAGCACTTCCAATCAGTTCTCCACCTGAAAACACTTCAAAACAGGCTTATTTTGGATCATGTCAGCTGCTTAACTGAGCATCTGCGCTGTATTGCAACTGTCCCACTCTGTACCTGCGCCGGAAGTCAAAAACAATGAAGGCTACCTGCGCTGGGCGAGATTGGCCAAGTGGCACAGTCATCCTGCAAGGTGTCAATTGCCCAGGAAGCTTCCAAAATGACACTTGGTTCATGAGATTCGCCCTGTGATGAGTAAGAGGTACTTGATCACCATGTGTAAGCAAGGACCTCCAAGTGGACACACGAACTGAAGATTAACTGAAGATGGAGAGGACACTAGTCAGCTATATGCCAGCCTCCAGCTGACTCATCCTTTCCTCTTCCCTCCTATATATAGAGCTCTTCTATGAGGTCTAGGGAGGCTGGAATTTTGTATAAGCAAGGAGGTGCTGTTGGTATACCGCCAGGATTATTGGGTGATTGTTTTACTAGAGGTGAAGAGGAGAGTTCTTGCTGCCGAGGAAGTGCTGCTGGATTGGATCCAACATCATTGGTTGTAACTTCCTCTGGAACCCTGTTACTTTCTATCAATAAAGTTTGCATGTTCTCCTATATACTTGTTTTACATAGATGCTTTGTGTTTACATGTATATTTGATGCACCCTAATCCATGCTTCAGTTATGAGTACATGTATCTTGTAGTTCGCTCTCTTGTTTTGTGCAGGATCTGTATGTAGCTGGATCGGCTAGGAGAGCAAAGAGCTGGGAGCAGGATACAAAGAGAGAAGGACAAGGATCGACTAAGCGCAAGACACCGGGTTGGTTGACCTTCTTACTATTCTCTCTGTACTTTCATAAAGTGGAACATGAAAACTTTATCATTCAGTTGTTGCTAAAGACTGTCACCTTTAGAAGGGTTAGTGTCATCCGCATCGGATACTTTTCCCCACAACAAACTGGCGATTGTTACCGTATGGGGGGCAATATGCTTTTTCACTTCCCCTTTCGGGGGGATACCCATACGGCAGTTATCAACCGCATTCAGGTTTGACTGAAGTAACGACGAGTGGTTGGGTGCCTATGTTACCCCAACAACCGAGAGTTGTATATTCTATGCAACAATCTGTACCTATGTCTAGTATCCCGACGACGCCAGCAATTGTAACCGTGTCGCAAGTTCAATCGATGCCTGTTGTATGTCAACCCCAAGTTGTAATGCAACAGCCTATTGACCCCGCAACACAACCACAATCGCCAATTGCCGGGACGACACAGATACAAATAGGGACTATAACCCCGCATCTTGGTCCGTCGGTTAGTGTCGCACAGCAAAACATGGCTTCACAACCATGGATGGTGCAATACCAACAACCTCAGTTTCAACAGGTGTACCAGGGATCTGAGCAACAGATCTTTGCAAATAGTGGGCAACCCTATATTCAGAACGGGTTAAACCAACCACTTTACAGTGGCCAAGCCCACCAGCCATATCAGTCATATCAACATCAGTTGCATTATGCTGGTGTGCAAAGACCTACTGCTCAGGCGATTCCATCATATCCAGGGTACGCCTCGCCAAACCTGAATCAACAGTTGCCATTCGTGGCAACCTTAGAATTACCAGATTTACATCGTTTGATGAACGATCCAATCGCCTATGCCCATTGGTGGCCAGCGATTCCTCACAAACTTCCTTCGGACATTCCTAAATTCAATGGAAATCCGGGCGAAGACCCGTCGAATCATGTGATGACATTCCATCTGTGGTGTTCGTCGAATACCTTGAATGATGATTCGATAAGGCTTCGCCTTTTCCAGAGGACATTGACTGGTCCGGCGGCCAAATGGTATATTGAATTACCTAGAGCCTCTTTCGACAATTTTAGTTCCCTAGCCACGACTTTCTTAACACACTTTCAGTTACCTATAAGGTACGAAACTGGAACAGAGATCTTGACCAATTTCAAGCAGACAACGGCCACACATATATCTGATCATATACATGAGTGGCGTCGTCGTCGCAGAATGGTAAAGACCTATGTTCCAGATCAGCTATTAGCTGAGTGGTTTATAAAGTCGCTTCTGCCGGCAATTACAGAAGATGTGGCCAAGGGAGGCGTCGTAACAGAGGAGCAGGTTATTGCTCGTGCTCAATATTTGGACTTAGTATATACTCAGTCGGGCACGCTCTATGATAAGATACCTGATGCCCCCAGACCGGAATTTTCAATCCCTCCTCCTCCCGGATCGAACAGTGACTCTCATGCCGGTGATGGCGTGATTGGAACTGCAAACGCTAAGTCTACAAGGGATTCGAATAAGAAAGCCCGTAAGACTTCGAATCAAAAAGCAAATCAGGAGATTCTTGCTTCGGAGGTAAACGCTGTATCTACGGATAAAGACAAAAACTCCAATCAACCAGGAAGCAAGAAGAAACAAAACAAAGGGAAGAAGAAGAAACAAGGTGGATCATCCCCTCAAAAAACTTCTTCAAACCCTCCTAGGCAAAAGAAACAATTTCCTCCATGTCAAATATGTGATGAAAATCATTCAACAAAGAACTGTCCGTTCAAAGCTGAGTTAAAGAGGTTCCTAAAAAGTTCCCAAACTTCAGCTGTGTTGACTGATCCGTTTCCTGCCCCAAGTCAGAATATGGTTGATAGTGGAAATGCTTCCCCGTCTCAAGTGCTTATGCTGTCGGTTTCTAAGCAAAGTGATGCTTTGATATCGACTAGGAATAAAGATTATGGGAATCCGCCGGTGTCGAACGACAAAGGGAAAGATCAACCCAGTAGTTCGACAACAACTTCGGCAGAAGCTGTACCCCCCCTCACGCATGAATTAACAATAAAGCCGCCTAAGGGAGTAGTCCACAAGTCGACATTCAACCCTCGCGCCAGAGCGGCGCAACACTATAATGTAGTGGAGGATTTGGCCCAATCGCCATCTGCTATGTCGACTCTTGAGGTACTACAAAATTGCCCATCCCAAAGGCAGGCATTGTTATCAGCAATTGGTGGAGTGGATCCTAAAGATTCCAATCTTGTATCCTCTGATCACAAAGGATATGATCCTCAGTTACCAGCACAATTAGCTTTCCTTATTCAAGTGAAAGCACTCAACAAAACTGTTCATAGAACAATTATTGATGAGGGTGCATCGACATGTATCATGTCGATGAGTTGATGGAAAACTCTTGGATCTCCAACCTTGTCGCGATCTTCGACGACATTAAAAGCATTTGACGGTAGGTCGTACACTCCGTACGGTATCCTAAATAACTTTAAGGTTGAACTAGGAGGAAAAACAGTAGAGATTGATGTTGAAGTCATTGATGGCAATCTTGACTATAACATCCTACTGGGAAGACCATGGATATATGCCATGGCAGCTGTAGTGTCGACATATTTTAGGAAGATCGCATTCCCGTTTGAAGGAGGGATTACGATCGTCGACCAACAGAATTTCCTCCCTAATGGTTCACAAGTTACTGGAAGCATTCCCCTGATCCATGGGAGCGACCATTCGATAAAAGATATAGGAGTAGGCTTGCTAAAAGATCCCACAATGATGGGGACTTTCGCGTTGCCACCTCCTTTCCATGAAGGGAATATCCCGTTTGTAGCAACATGCAACATGGTATCTTCGTCAAAGGTCGCGGAGGACAAAGTCGTCATGGATCATCAAGTGGTATTGCCACCTAGCCCTATTGAAATATTGTAGCAATCAATGTTTCAGGCATGGGAGGCAAGCCCAAATGAACGCTCGTCAAGCGTTTGGGTAGATAGGTCCGAAGAATATGGTACCCCATTAGATCCATGGTCAAAAGTTCATGGGACTGACGAAGGAATCTTACAATCAATGATGATTGAGGGGGCACCATGGAATGATCACCACCATCGTTCCCTTCTTCCAGAGTGTGAAGAAGAAACTCATCACGACCTATACCACCCTTCAGTGTTTGAATTCCTAACAAATACTGTAAATATGGTGGATTCAGAGAGAAACCTATCCAATATTGAAGAGACCGTAGCCATAAACATCTCGACAAAATCTGATGTTGTTGAGAATATTCATGTCGGCAAAAGTTGTTTCCCTTCAGAACTGGAAATATATAGTGCTCTCTTTCGCGAATTTAGAGATGTCTTTGCATGGTCATATGATGAAATGCCAGGCATTGACTCGAGCATAGTTGAACATGAAATTAAAATGTATCCTGATGTCAAACCAGTAAGACAACGGCTTCGGCAGGTACATCCGAAGAAATCCGCTGCCATTAAGGCGGAAGTTGAAAAACTCCTCCATGCTGGATTCATCTACCCGGTTCCTCTAACCGATTGGGTATCGAATATTGTCCCTGTTATGAAAAAACAAGGGACGATAAGAGTGTGCGTCGACTATAGGGATGTAAACAAAGCTTGTCCAAAGGACAACTACCCTACACCCTTCATCGACCAGATAATTGATGAATGCGCCGGATGTGAAATCTTTTCCTTTATGGATGGATTTTCCGGGTATAATCAAATAAATATCCGCCCACAGGACCAGTCTAAGACTGCATTCATCTGTCCGTGGGGCACATTCGCTTATCGAAAATTACCCTTTGGTTTAAAGAACGCAGGGGCGACGTTTCAGAGGGCAATGAATTATGCCTTTCATGACATCAAGAACATTGTTCAACCTTATCTCGACGATCTTCCGGCTCATTCGCGAAAACGGACTGATCATCCGCGGCATTTGAGAGCAATATTTCTGCGTTGCCGACATTATAAGATAAGACTCAATCCGCACAAGTGTTTGTTTTGCGTTGGTTCTGGTCGTTTACTTGGCTTTGTTGTCTCTAAGGATGGGATTCGTCTCGACCCCTGTAAGGTTCAGGCAATCATTAATTTGCCTCCACCTTCAAATTTACTTCAGATTCAGAAACTCCAAGGGAAAGCAAACTTTCTGAGGAGGTTCATTCCAAATTACGCAGAACTTGCCAAAGGTTACACTCATCTTTTGAAAAAGGATGTACCTTTTGTCTGGGACCAGGTTGCGCAAGCTTCCTTTGACGCTCTGAAAGATTGTCTAGTAAGAGCATCATTAATGTACGCCCCGGACTATCAAAGAGATTTTAACCTGTATCTAGCTGCAGCAGATACGACCATTGCGATGGTCTTGGTGCAAGAAGTCGATGGAATTGAACATCCTATATATTATTTAAGTAAAAACTTAAATGATACAGAAAGTAAATATTCCTATGTTGAAAAACTAGCGCTTGCTGCTGTTCAAGCGATTCAAAGGTTTCGACATTATGTCCTCTTTAGGAAAACTACCGTTTTGTCAGATTGCAATCCCATGACATATATACTGTCGCGACAGTTGCTTGGGGGCAAATATTCAAAATGGATAGCCATCCTTCAAGAGTTCGATTTAGATTTTGTAAAATCCAAATCGAAGAAAGCTCTAGTTTTCGCGGAATTATTATGCGATCTCCCATCGTCATCCAACGATGAAACATCAGAAGAGTCAATCGTGGATGAAAATTTGTTTCTGATATCAGTAAGCGATGAGTGGTATGGAGATATCATTGTTTATCTCCAAACCCAAAAATTTAGGCCTAATACCTCACACTCAGAACGGAAACGTATACGATACCAATCAAAAGACTACATGATCGTCGGTGATACACTTTACCGTCGGGGCGTCGATACGGTTCTGAGGAGGTGCCTTACCCATGAGGAGGCCGAAAAAGCCCTGAATGATTGTCACTCAGGCGCGTGCGGGGGACATCAATCTGGATATGCAACAGCACAAAGAATCTTACGAGCAGGATATTTCTGGCCAACTATGTTTAAAGATTGCATAATAGCTGTCAGAAGTTGCCATGCATGTCAGATCTTTGATAGCAAAACCAGAAGACCACCCGCACCCTTACAGCCGATAGTTGCTGTTGGGCCCTTCGCCAAGTTGGGCATCGATTTCATGCATTGTAACCCCACCTCGACCGGGGGGCATGGGTATATTATAGTCGCTGTTGACTATTTTACCAAATGGGCCGAGGCGATGCCTACATTGGATAACACTGGTGAAACAGCTGCCCTTTTCTTTTTCAATCATGTAGTCGCCAGGTTCGGCGTCCCGCAAGCTATAGTGACAGATCATGGATCACATTTTCGCAATCACATGATGGTTGAATTAGCTGCCAAACTAGGGCTATCACACGACAGCTCTACCTCGTATTATCCACAAGCCAACGGACAAGTTGAGGCAATCAACAAGGTCCTGAAGCGTATGTTGCAAAGGATGATCGGGGTTCACAAGAGAAGATGGCATCTAATCCTGTACTCAGCATTATGGGCTTACCGAACCTCGGTAAAGAACGCCACTGGGTTCACACCATTCCAATTGGTGTATGGCCTGGAGGCAGTCTTACCGATCCAGTGCGAAATTTCGTCTCTTAAACTCGCAATTGACCTCCTCCCCGGAACCTCAGAAGAAGAGGCTCGTTTCCTGGAATTGATCCAGTTGAATGAAAACCGTCGTGATGCCGCTTTGGCGAACGAGGCTCATAAGAAACGAGTCAAAGCACAGTTTGACAAGAATGTCAAACCGCGCAACTTCTCTGAAGGTGACTTGGTTTTGCTTTACGACCAAGAATCCGATAAATTAAGAGCAGGAAAATTTCAGTCCTTATGGATGGGTCCCTATATTGTTAAAAGGGTGTTAGCAAAAGGAGCCTACGAGTTAATGGATTATGACGGAATACCACTGGCGCAACCCCGTAACGGGTTGTACCTCAAGCGTTACTATGCCTAAATAGTAACCTGAGTGCTTTTGTTGTATTTTGTTTTCGCTAAAATGTTTGTTTCGGTAGTAATCCACCCTTCTCGTTTGTTGCAGATGTCAAATTATTCTGATACATATGTGGGATATGCCGACGGAGCGAGTCGTAGTACGCGGAATTTGTCCTCCGCTGCCTGGGCCATTTTTGATCCAAGCGGCGAGTTAGTGAGTTTCAGAGGTGTGTGTATTGGACGGTCAACAAACAATATCGCTGAGTATAGTGTGTTGATCGAACTCCTCTCTGATACCATCGCTCACGGTATACGCCGACTAATTGTTAGGCTAGACTCACAACTTGTGATACTACAACTCACTGGTATATATTCAGTCCGCAATCCAGCTATTTATCGTATGTTTCTAAGAGTTAAGATTTTGGAAAGAGAGTTTGATTCAATTCAATACCAGCATATTTCCAGAAACTTGAACACATTAACATATTCATTGGCAAACTATGTATTAGATAGACATTTACAACATATATAAAAAGAGATGCATCGGTGCTATGTAAGTGGATCACAAATAAACTGAAATAAACTCCGAAAATCAAAATATATAAAGCTGTTTATAGTTTGTACATAATGTGCTGTAATCAAAACAAAATTGGTCATATGACCTAGAACTCAAAAAGATGCTAGGGGGCACCCTAGCCTAGTGGTGCTCATGAAAGTACGTCACGGTCTGTGCGATCATGCGCAAGAGACGAGTCCATCGTCTAGGCACGCCGATGGTGTGCCGCTGCAACTGTAAAGGTAACTCGTCAATCTGTACATCCGGAAGACCACGAGTAAGGCTCTCAACCTGCTCCTGCACAGCTGCAAGTATCTCAGTATCACCAAGGTCGCGAATAACAACTCTCCTAGCAGGCTCTGCTGCTGGGGCAGCAACTGGCGATCGTGGATGAGCTACTGGACGAACAGGACCAACATCTGCATGCACCCAAGAGTTCGATCAGTTTTGAACAGTAAACATCATGAATGAAAACAATAAACAGTGATATGGTCAGAGATTTTACCAATAGCACCCCATTGCTCGCCGTCCGGAAGCACCAAGTCCGGATCACCTCGGTAGTCCATACCCACATATGGATACTCAGAAAATGCCATCTCCTGATGCTCAAACCACCTAAAGAAGGACTCAGTGAATGTAATATGAGGTTGACCAGCATGCCGGGACATATGGTCAACCCACCTCTGCATGCGTGGCTCGGTCGGAGAAGGCACATCAAGCAAGATGTACTGAGGTTGCATCAATGGGATTTTCTCCAAGACAAAGGCAGTGAGAATAGAACCAAATCCAAAGTTCTTCAGCCCCCCGTCCTTTACCTTGGTCAATTGACTTTTCATCTGAATAAGTACTGCATCACACCAGTTAAACACTTTCGGTTGGAGACACTCCAAGGCGTGCTGCATATAAGATCTGTTGGCAACATGCAAAGCTGCGCTACCGGCCATCCTGCCAATAGTAAACAGAATGGACCTGAGAGACCTATCAGTAATGTCACGGATATTGATCTTGCCGTCTTTGCTCGGCTGTGAACCTTCCCGGCAATACTGACGGATATAGTCTCTGGTGGAAGTAGTCCCTCGAGACGTACCTGACAAAGAAATGGGAGCACCCCGCCTTGACAGCCCAGTCAAGAAGTACATGTCCTCTATGGTCAAAGGGAAGGACTTCCCCCTAATCTGGAATACTTGGTTAACAGGATCCCAAGCATCAAGCATATACTGCAGTAAAGAAATCTGTGCTCTCATGCTAGAGATACGGAAGAACTTCAGTAGGCCACAGTTCCGAAGCGCGCTCACCGTAACCGGGTCATGGAGTGCAACCATGTCCTCTGCTTCATGTTCTCGTTCTCGCCATGTAAGGGACATTTTGTTCAAAGTTCCCTGCAAGCAAACAAGAGAAGGAGTAAGTTCCTAATTTTGATGAAAAACTGGCGAAAAAATCATCAAAAAACTCATGCAAAATCAGCCCTTTTAGGCCCAGTGCAGGCAGAGAGTGTTCCCCCTGCTCTGGAACTCAGTCTGCCTTAAGGCTGCCTGAAATACAGCGCAGATTTCGAAAGGGGAACCTGCGCTGATGCCAGGGCGCTCTAATGAAACCCCTGGGACCCAGAAACCCTGAAAAATGTGCATGAAACTGAAAAAGGAAACCGTGAAAGTAAAGGGCTAAGGTTTAGCTCCTACCTGGTCCAAACGGCGCCGAAAATCGTCCACAGAATCTCCCGGAATCAGCTGGTGAAAATCAAGGAAGAAGAGGCACCTCCAGAGCTCCAACAAGAAAAATGTAAATGAAATGGTAAATGAGAGGTAAAAACACCTTTTTATGACTTTTTACACAGTTTAAAGTTAAATATTAGGGTTATAATCTCGTTTTCATGCAAATATTGTCCATTTCTAACAAAATTTGTTGCAGCAATTGAAGATGAAGTACTACATTTGAAAAGAGAAAAGCTAGTAAAAGTAAAAAATTAAATTTGACCATGAATCGAGCAGTTTTACCACGGAATTTATGCTCGTTAAAAAATAGAAAAGTGCGAGCAGAGTTTTTCCGCCAAAGTTCAAGCTCATTAAAAAATGAACCTATCTCGGTAAATAGCCATTGCGATCGCAAATTTATAAGCCTTAAAAGCCTTGGTCGTGTTTTCATCCATCACCTCCATTTCATTTGGCCGATCGTTCACCCCCATATGTGTGTTTACCTATTTTGAGGAACAGCTGCGAAGAGTGATTTCACCTAGCCATCCTTGTGACACTACCGTGATTGGAAAATTCCAATTTGTACCTGGAATCAGTTGCTATCCCTGTTTATCACTCGTTCCTCAAAAGACGAGTCTTCTTTGAGCTCTTTTCACTGACTCGTAAAATATGAAAAGTTTGCCGAGTTTTTTGGCCTTCTAGCTCGTTAAACGACCGAAAGCTATCCCTCCTCTAGATTTTAATCTTTTTGGACCTGAGGGATTATTGCACCAAAAGATCGAGCGCTTGTCTTGTTCTGCTCGTAAAAGTACCGAATAGCCATCCCTTCTGTATTGTTTTATACTTTTTCGGACTTAAGGGATTAGATGACGAAAAAGGCATTACGGAGTTAACTTTATGTACCTTTTTAGACTCTCTAAAAATGAAAAGGACCGAGTTTTCTTTGTCGTTAGACTCGTTAAAATGATTAAATAGCGACAAACTTGTCTTTAGACGAGAACGAGTTTCCCTATCGCTAGGCTCGTTAAATCATAGCGATGGGCTTGCCCGAAGGGCAGGTTATAGAACAAGCATATGTTATCCTCCTCAAGCTTGACAAAAATAAAGAGGTACTGGTCAGAAATGACTGGGGAAAAATTGGGAGAACATCAAAGTTTAAAGGTAGCAAGTCACTCTTGGACATGACACTTTTCCTCCGTACCTTATCGGGTTGGGTTGTTTCATTCACCGGTCTCATCACCATGGTCCTCGCCACACCATCCACATTTGGGGTAATGCTGCCGATCCATCGCATCAGTGTCGTTATATGTTCAAGAGGGGTCATTCTGGAAGTGTCAACCGTGTCCCATCCACTACCATACATTATCCTTCATCTATTCATGATCGCCACCCTGAATCATATTTCACAGTTTGTTTTCACCTCCACTAAAGTCATTAGCTCCGTTCCGTGTCATTGATGTGGGATTCATTAAGGCCCTCCTTTGACGGATCGCTTCTTGTCGACTTCAGCTCATTATCCAAGAAGTTGATCTAGGAACACCCCCATCAGTACTTTGAAGCTTGCATGCCTCAATGGCAAGTTTCTCACTTCCGGCGACAGGTATACATCAATGACCTTCGACCAGAAGATTTTGCGTGGCGTTCGACGCCAAGTCCTTTTTCACGCCACGTGAATTGTACTGCAGTACCTTGAGGGTCATCGTCATTATTGGTGATCCCTCTCGCGCTTGTTAACGGTTTTCATTATTGACCGGTAATCAAGCGATGTCTTTCCATGTTCGACTTCAGCGCAATTCTCACATGGATCGACTTGTACTTAGAGTGAAGATCGAACGAGTTTGAAGACCCCGGATCTAGTTTCATCCATCCGGGCTGCGATATATATTCAGGAAATATAAAAACATTTGCCATGTACATCATTGCAGCAGATGATCATCCTATTCAAAGGATGATAGTTTCAGCAGAAAATTATCAGTCTATCTTCAGACGATCGTCTGTCATATGTACCAAAATGTATTTATAGAAAGCTGAGCATGGGAATGCCCGCCTCAGCTAGATCATGAGAATAATGATGAATGAAAAATAATGTATTGTATTGTATTGTATTACAGGGCACTCTCCTCAGCACTGGAACGAACTTCGGATCCTCTAGCTAAAGCATTTCACCCGATAAACGGCCTCATACTTTAGGGGGCAACTGTTATAGACATTTTTGTGCATCGCGTCAAGGAGCATGGAATGTCAATAATTACAGGGATCCTCAGTCCCTAAATATGTTGTTCTTACCCCTAAAAGAACAAGGTCATCAAACAACAGCACTTCCAATCAGTTCTCCACCTGAAAACACTTCAAAACAGGCTTATTTTGGATCATGTCAGCTGCTTAACTGAGCATCTGCGCTGTATTGCAACTGTCCCACTCTGTACCTGCGCTGGAAGTCAAAAACAATGAAGGCTACCTGCGCTGGGCGAGATTGGCCAAGTGGCACAGTCATCCTGCAAGGTGTCAATTGCCCAGGAAGCTTCCAAAATGACACTTGGTTCATGAGATTCGCCCTGTGATGAGTAAGAGGTACTTGATCACCATGTGTAAGCAAGGACCTCCAAGTGGACACACGAACTGAAGATTAACTGAAGATGGAGAGGACACTAGTCAGCTATATGCCAGCCTCCAGCTGACTCATCCTTTCCTCTTCCCTCCTATATATAGAGCTATTCTATGAGGTCTAGGGAGGCTGGAATTTTGTATAAGCAAGGAGGTGCTGTTGGTATACCGCCAGGATTATTGGGTGATTGTTTTACTAGAGGTGAAGAGGAGAGTTCTTGCTGCCGAGGAAGTGCTGCTGGATTGGATCCAACATCATTGGTTGTAACTTCCTCTGGAACCCTGTTACTTTCTATCAATAAAGTTTGCATGTTCTCCTATATACTTGTTTTACATAGATGCTTTGTGTTTACATGTATATTTGATGCACCCTAATCCATGCTTCAGTTATGAGTACATGTATCTTGTAGTTCGCTCTCTTGTTTTGTGCAGGATCTGTATGTAGCTGGATCGGCTAGGAGAGCAAAGAGCTGGGAGCAGGATACAAAGAGAGAAGGACAAGGATCGACTAAGCGCAAGACACCGGGTTGGTTGACCTTCTTACTATTCTCTCTGTACTTTCATAAAGTGGAACATGAAAACTTTATCATTCAGTTGTTGCTAAAGACTGTCACCTTTAGAAGGGTTAGTGTCATCCGCATCGGATACTTTTCCCCACAACATTTACTATGCCTATGGGACCCCCTCTACTGTTGCATAGTGTTGGGGTCATGCATATCTCTTCACCCTTACCATTCAAAGGTGACACTCAGTACCAGGCGTTTCATAATCTAAAAGGTATGTTTATGAATGAGTATTGTGAAATTTGCAGATCTTATGGTCATTCGCCACATCTTTGTCCTATTTTGAAAAAGTATTCAAATGTGCCAAACAATATGTTTTGTGAGTTTTGTGGATCTCCTATGCACCACATGGATCAGTGTAGATCTTTAGATGCTCTGGTTGATCGTCTAGATCATATAACATTTAGAGTTAATGAAACTCCTTAGGGTCGAGGAGGAGGTACTCCAAAGGGAGGGAATGTTGGAAATAATACTAAGAGGGGGGTGAATCAGTATTATTTGATCAATAATTTTTCTTTTCTCAAACAGATTTATATACACTACTTATGTAAAGTGAACTAGCGTGTGCACGCGACTATGATTAGAGAAACAAGTGTACACCCAAAAAACTTGTGATTTAGACAATTTATCATGTGTTGATGTTTAAGCAGTGCATCAATAACTTATTAAGCAGAGCAGTAAAAACAGAATAAACCATCACACATAAGCAACACACATGAACACCAAGATTTAAGGTGGAAACCTAATGTGGGTGAAAACCACCTTCTGCTGTTGTCTCTGTCTTCTTTTAATAATAAGAAAATCTATTTACAATCTTGTACTGGTGCAGTCTCATACCAGTACACAGGCACCCACCTGCAGAAGGGTACAACCTTCTCTCGTTTTCCAGCTTCTATTGGAAGGGAGCTACAACCCCATACCTCTTGTACTAGCCAATGTGATTACTAGTACGTAGGCGCCCACCTACAGAAGGCTACAACCTTCTCTCTTCCTCCAGGGACCTCGTTTCATAAATTTTCAGACTGGATGCTCCTGGTACACAACAATACACATGAAGGCCTCATTTCATCAAATTTTCATACTGGACCCATCAAAATTTGAAACTTAAACTGCATCAACCAACAATAAGTTAATCTGAACAATCAGATCACTGTCACCAGAACATTCTGTTGAACCTAGAAACCTGCATCACCGTTCAGAACCAGTTGCAACCTAAAAAATCATGTATAAAAATATATATGGTACTTTACTAAACCCAACATGTTTGTATATGCTACTTCCTGTAATCAAACCTGCGTATACCTTCAAGACCACTGAAACATAAAATTTATGAATCAAGTCTGTACCAACTAGCAGTAAGTTGACCATCTACTATGTATTTACAGAGCTTTACACAAGCAGTAGCAGAGATCACCCTTCTCACTTATTCAATCAATCAATCAGATACCAAACTCTTTATGCATTCAATTTTACATTTAGATCTAAGAAGACTTCATTGAAATACAACAATAAAACAACCTAATTGATTAGATAGATCAGTCAGGTTTGAAGAAGAGGCTTTTCTTTTGTATACGCTATTTTGAAGAGTAGAACCTACGTGTACACGCGCTTTTGTAGAGACGAACTAGCGTACATATCTGCAAATATTAACTCATAACTTCGTTGCACTTCCGGACTTCAGAAAAACTCAGATCACAACATTTAAAGAATAAAACAGGTGTACGTAATCAGATCTAGCCCAACCAACATCAGATCATTCAATAATAAGTCATTTCAGGTCTCATGATCCTGATCCATCATTAGATCTCTTCCATCATCAAACACTTAGGTGCATACTTAGTTCAGATCAAGCAAAGCATCAGAAACCCATAACATGCATATTTTCTTTTTATCTAACGCTTCATAAGATATTCATTACTTGTGCACTTAGCCCTTTGATCTTCTCCTCCTTATATACTTAGATCCTTTGTCAATACCTCAGACCAAAACCACTTAGGACCAATACCTTGGACCAAATACTTAGGGTCAATACCTTAGACCAAATATCTTAGACCAAATACCTTGGACCAATACCTTAGACCAATACCTTGGACCAAATACCTTAGACCAAAACCTTGGTTTTCCAACATGTACATGCTTTTCCTCTTGTGGGAGTGCATGTATATGTATATGCTCTTTTTGTTCTGTGGACCAGTGTGTATACGCTATTTTGACTAAGTGGACCTGCGTATACTTCTTAAACTGCTTTACATCAACCTTTTCCTTTACCTTCTTTATTCTGATCAGTAGACCTTAGTTCCATCTTCATGTTCTTTTGTACCACTACCCTGTTACCTCTGAATATACCTGTTGTATTGTGAGTTACCTTTTACCAAAACTGAATTGACCTATGAGTGAGTTTCCATCATGAACAACACTTGTATCATAATGCCAACAATATCCCCCTTTGGACTTGATGGCAACCATGAAGGTGTTGATTACTGCAAGCTGTAAAAATTGTTAGAGATAACATGTAACACCAAAATACTCTCCCCATTTGACATCAAGGGAAAAGGGCAGACCAAGAAACTTTCTTCCTTTGATATACATTATGTTGTCCATGCTCCCCCTAAGTACATGCCAAGTCTGCAGAGATATGATTCAAAATAATAACATTTCTCTATTACTCAACTAAGTGAGTATGACCTCCTTATGACCAATGAATCATACATACATCAATCACCCAATCAAGTGGGGATATACCAAATGTTTATACATGATAGAAATACAACAAATATTACATCATCCATCCCATGCAAAGTGCGGGTACAAATTACATCATTTTTCCAATAGGACTCATTCAAATATATAAGAAGTCATATCACACTCTAGACCTTTACATGATTTTTAAAAAATGATATAAATATTTGAAGCCATAGCTGGACTCAGCAACCATAATGCCAACAATGTAGAATGCGTGTGAAGGCTAATGCTCCCCCTGAACCTGTGCTGCCTGTGCATTGTCAACAAGTCATTCATCAAGGCATCTTTGTCAGTCAATTAAAAATCAATGAACAAAGCATATGGTCAGAATGTAATCATCAACATCATACAGGGCACCCATATCAGAGTTTGACCCACTGTTTTTCTATCAAAAAAACATATATGCTTCTTCAGCCACATAAATCTGCGTGTATATGTGACTAAACTTCATGAAACCTATGTATAATAACCTTCCTTTGAAAAACTGGATTTAGTAGCAGGATGATGCAACAACTACTCCCAACTTTTGTTTGAGACATTCTAATATTTCTCTGGGTAGTGGTTTAGTGAATATATTAGCAACTTGTTCTTTGGAAGGAACATACTCCAATTTTACCTTTTGTTCAAGCATTTGTTCTTGTAGAAAATGGTACTTGATGGGTATGTGCTTGGTCTTGGAGTGCATGACTAGACTTTTTGAAATACTGATGGCACTTGTATTATCACATATAATGGAGATGGGTGGAGTACATGTAATATTAATGTCTTTCAATGTTTGCATCATACAAAGTAGTTGTGTGTAGCAAGATGCAACAACCATATATTCTGCTTCAGTTGTAGATAGGGCAATCGAATGCACCTCCACTAGTGCTCTTTCGATCATCAACACTTCCTGCCCATTTTGTATCTGTATATGCATGAAGAGTAAGGTATGTATCTTTAGGATACCATAGTCCCAAGTCCTGAGTTTCTTGAAGATATTTGAAGATTCCTTTGACTGCCTCGAGATGCGATTCCTTTGGATATGCTTGGAACCTTCCAAAAATTCCTACTACATGCATGATGTTAGGCTTGGTACCTGTTAGATAAAGTAGACTTCCAATCATAGATCTATAACTTGGTTGGTTTACTGCTGACGATTCATCGTTAGAGCTAAAACTACATCCTGTTACCATAGGAGTACATACTAGTTTAGAATCTCCCATTCCATACTTCTTCAAGATCTACTTGAGATATTTGGTTTGTGAAAGAAAGATACCATCTTTTGTTTGTTGAACTTATAGACCAAGAGAATAAGTAAGTTCACCAAGTAAGGACATTTCAAATTCTTGCTGCATTACTAAAGAAAAATTATGACTCATGGATTCTTCATTTCTACCAAAAATGATATCATCAACATAAAGAACAATAATTTTCAATTTATCATTTTCAATCTTTGTGTATAAATTGCTATTTGCAGAACCTTTTGTAAAACCTTGTTGTTGTAGATATTTGTCAAGGTAGTAATAACAAACCCTTGGACCCTGTTTCAGACTGTATAGAGCCTTTTTGAGCTTGCATACGAGTTTGCATCATTTCCAAGAATGAATCCTTCTGGATGTTCAATATAAACTTCTTCTTCTAAATCTCCATTAAGGAAGGTTGATTTTACATCCATTTGATATACTTTGAGTTTTCGAAAACTAGAAAGAGAAAGAAACATTCTTATGGCTTCAAGTCTGGAAACAGGTGCAAAAGTTTCATCAAAATCTATACCTTCTTGTTGAGCATACCATTTACAAACAAGTCTGGCCATGTTTCTAAAAACTTCTCCATTTTCATTTAGCTTGTTCTTGAATATCCATTTTGTTCCTATAATAATTTTATCATGAGTTCTAGGAACTAATTCCCAAGTATCATTCTTTTCAATTTGGTCAAGTTCTTCATCCATGGGCTTGACCCAACATTCATATTCGTAGGCTTCATTTACATTTTGAGGTTCGGTTGAGGATAGTAATGCTAGATAGCTTGAGGTCCCTGTAAGATTTCTTCTTGTCTGTATACCAGTCCCCTTTTCTCCTAGAATTTGATATTCTGGATGATTCTTCTGAACATACCTGGATGGAGTCTTTTCCTTGTCTATTGTATCTTATTCTTCTGGTGCTTCATTGGTTTATTCTTCTATATCATTTTGATTTGATGTGGGAAAGCATTCCCTGACTTCCTCACTATCATATTTCTCTGTTGATTTCATCTGTTATGGATTTCTCCATGCTTCATCAACTACAACATCAATTCTTTCAACAATTTTTTGAAGTATTTTATTATAACATTTGTATCCTTTACTTCTGGAAGAATAACCAAGAAGAATACCTTCGTCTGCTCTAGGTTCAAACTTACAAAGTTTTTCATTAGTCATTTTGATAAAACACTTGCTTCCAAAAACTCTAAAGTGTTTTACAGTAGGAGGCTTACCATACCAAAGTTCATGTGGAGTTTGATTGCTATTTACCCGAACATTCTCTTTGTTGAGAATAGTCATGACAGCAAATGAAACTTCACCCCAGAAGGTTGCAGGAGTTACAGATTCATCTAGCATAGCTCGAGCCATTTGTTGAACTATTCTATTCATCCTTTCTACCACACCATTTTTCTGAGGAGTTCTTGCGGTGGAGAATTTCCTTTTATTCCATGTTATTCACAAAAGTAAAAGAATTCATCTGATATGAATTCACCACACACACCCCCCCCTCCCCCCCCCCATCAGATCTGAGACATTTGATTTTACAATATGATTCATTTTCAACTAAAGCTTTGAAGGCTTTAAACTTTTCAAATGCTTCATCTTTATGTTTTAGAAGACCTATCCAACACATCCTAGAAAAATCATCAATAAACAAAATAAAGTATTCTTCTCCACGAGGTGACCTTTTCCTTGTTGGTCCACATAAATCAGTATGGATGAGTTCAAGAGGCTTACTGGCTGACCCTTCCTTTTCAATGAAGTGAACTTTGGTTTTCTTACCGATTTGACATGGTTTCCATATGGTATTTTCTAGGATGCTGATATCTAGAAGATCACAAACTGCCTTGAGCCTGCATGCTTTTCTTATTTGAGAAAAGCTTAGATGTCCCAATCTTCTATGCCATAACCAATTTTCATCTATTTTTCTTAGATAGCATTATTGTTGTCCTCCTTTGAGTATGTATAAGTTGTTTGGAGTTCTTGTACCTTTGATCATGGTCTTTCTTGTATCAAGTTCATGAATGACACATCTGTTTAATCGAAACACCACTTCATTTCCTTGATCACACATTTGACTGACACTCAACAGGTTATGCTTTAAACCATCTACATACATGACATTTCCAGCTTTAACCTTTTCTTTCAAGAAAACGTAACCTTTACCTTTAATGACAGTTGGAGTGTCATTTCCAAATGATACATTCTTTTCCTTTTCTAAAGCATTATATGAATGAAGTTTCTTTTTATCACCTGCCATGTGTTTGGAGCATCCACTATCGATGTACTGACTGATTTTCTTGTCCTTCTGCATACAAAGCTATACCACATTTTTCTGATTGAGATTCCTTCCTTCTCCATATCTTGGGATTTAATGGTGTTTTCTCCTTTTGAAATATTGGCTGAAATTCGCTCCTACAATTAGATTCTTCATGACCAAAGTTGTTACAAATCGAGCATTCTATTTCAATTTCAAGAGGAGAAAAGTTATTATAGGAACTTTTATTGATTCCTATTGCACTTCTTTGATTTCATGCTTCTATAGTCATGATGGTTTTGTAAGCAACACATTGAGCAGCCTTGTGTCCAAAGTTATGACATGAAAAGCATTGCCCATTAAAGAAGTTCCTGTGATCATAGAATCTTTTGACATTGTTTCCCTGTTGGTTGCAGCTTCTAGTAATATTTATCCTTTGAGTAAATTGAGTATGATTTACCTGATGAGTAGTTTTAGGCCTTTGTTGAAAATTGAAAAACTGTTCACTCATATTTGCTACATCAAGATAGCTTCTAGTGGAGGTTGACGGCTTTTGTGATTGAGATGATTCTTCAATATATCCAAGACCTATATTTATCAGAGGAGAATGGTGAACTTTGATAATTTAATCTAAAGTTTATGATCCTTTAGCAAATCTAAGATTGAGAGATTTTGTCTTCTCAAGATTTTTTCTTAGACCCACAATTTCACATTCTAGATTTTCATTGTGTTTTTCTCTTTTAGCAAGTTGGTGTGTCAAAGTGTTTATGATCATATTCTTTTCTTGTAAACAAATTTTGAGTTTAGTGGTTTCTTCAAGAAAATCTTCCTCTTATAATGCATCCAAAAGGTCATCATTGTCATAAGCCATGAGAAGTCTATAATCTTGTTCAGTTTCATCTTCATCGTTATTAGATAAACCATCACTATCTTCATGCGTATAGTAACTCTTTCTATTCACAACCTGTTTTCTATTGTCTTTTGCATATTCCTTCCCTTTTTCATATTTATCTTTATGAGGACATTTTGCAGCATAGTGGCCAACTCTGCCACAAGCAAAGCATTTGAAAGGTAGCTTACCTCTGAATCTTCCGAAACCCCATTGAAGCTTCTTAACAAAATTTACCTCCTCTTCTTCTTCTGAAATGTGTCCTGATTCATGGTTCTTTGCCTTTTATTTTCCCTTTGTTGATGCTTTAAATGTGGCTTCTCTCATATCTGATGGACCTCCTTTTCTCATTTCAAAGGTAGTTAGGATTCCATGGAGTTGAGTCACTGTAATAGTTTGAAGATACTATTTTTCTTCTATGGTAGACACTTTTGACTCAAATTTAGAAGACAGAGATCTCAAAATTTTCTCCACTAATGTAACTTCCTTTATCTCTTCACCTAGATTCCTCACACAATTAACATTCTCATCTATACGTAAGAGGTAACAAGCAACACTCTCATCACTATGCATCTTAAGAGTTTCATAATGAATTGTGAGAGTTTGAAGCTTAACGCCTTTTACCTGAGAGTCTCCTTCGTAGCTTTGAATGATTTTGTCCCATATTTATTTGGCTTTCTTGAGTTGCATGACCTTGACAAATTCTGATTCTAATAGACTTCCCAATAATGTATTGACAGCTTTGGCATTGGTTTCGTATAGCTTGTTACCTATAGAGTCCATAGGAATTGCTGTTGGAAATTGATATCCTCCTTCTACAATTTCCCAAACATCTGCTCCAAGTGATTGTAGATAAGGTCTGGTTCTTATTTTCCAATATACTAAGTTGCTCCCATTGAATATTGGTGATCCAATGGATCCCATGCCTTCATGATTATTCATCTTGAAGATCTTCCTTCAAGCGATCAAGCTTCTTCAGAAGGACCTGCTCTGATACCAATTGTTGGAAATAATACTGAGAGGGGGGTGAATCAATATTGTTTGATCAATAATTTTTCTTTTCTAAAACAGATTTATATACGCTACTTCTGTAAAGTGAACTAGTGTGTGCACACGACTATGATTAGAGAAATTACCGTACACCCATAAAACTTGTGATTTAGACAATTTATCATGTGTTGATCTTTAACCAGTGCATCGGTAACTTATTAAATAGAGTAGTAAAATCAGAATAAACCATCACACATAAGCAACACACATGAACACCAAGATTTAAGGTGGAAATCCAATGTGGGTGAAAACCACCTGCTGCTGTCGTCTCTGTCTTCTTTTAATAATAAGAAAACTTGTTTACAATCTTGTACTAGTGCAGACTCATACCAGTACACAGGCACCCAACTACAGAAAGGTACAACCTTCTTTTGTTTTCCAGCTTCTATTGGAAGGGAGCTACAACCCCCTAGCTCTCGTACTAGCCAATGTGATTACTAGTACATAGGCACCAACCTACAGAAGGATGTGACCTTCTCTCTTCCTCTAGGGACCATGTTTCATAAATTTTCAGACTGGATGATCCTGGTACACACTAATACACATGAAGGCCCCATTTCATTAATTTTCATACTGGACCCATCAAGAAATTTGAAACTTAAACTGCATCAACCAATAATAAGTTAATCTGAACAATCAAATCATTGTCACCAGAACATTGTGCTGAACCCAAAAACCTACATCATCATTCAGAACCAGCTGCAACCTCAAAAATCATGCATTAGAATGTATGCAGTACTTTACTAAACCCAATCTGTGTGTATACGCTACTTCCTGTAATCAAACCTGTATATACCTTCAAGACTATTGAAACATAAAATTTCTGAATCAAGTCTATACCAACTAGCAGTAAGCTGACCATATACTGTCTATTTACAGAGCTTTACAAAAGCAATAGAAGATATCACCCTTCTCACTTATTCAATCAATCAATCAGATACCAAACTCTTTATGCATTCAGTTTTACATTCAAATCTAAGAAGACTTCATTGACAGGCAACAGTAAAACAATAGAATTGATCAGATAGATTAGTCAGATCTAAAGAAGAGGCTTTTCTTTTGTATATGCTATTTTGAAGAGTAGAACCTGTGTGTACACACACTTTTGTAGAGATGAACCAACATACATATCTGCAAATATTAACTCATAACTTCGTTGCACTTCTGGACTTCAGAAAAACTTAGATCACAACATTTAAAGAATAAAATAGGTGTACATAATTAGATCTAGCCCAACCAATATCAGATCATTCAATAATAATTCATTTCAGGTCTCATGATCCCGATCCATCATTAGATCTCATCCATCATCAAACACTCAGGTGTATACTTAGTTTGGATCAAGCAAAGCATAAGAAACCCATAACATGCATATTTTCTTTTTATCTAACACTTCATAAGATATTCATTACTTGTGCACTTAGCCTTTTGATATTCTCCTCCTTATATACTTAGATCCTTTGTCAATACCTCAGACAAAAACCACTTAGGACCAATACCTTGGACCAAAACCTTGGTTTTCCAACATGTACATGTTTTTCCTCCTGTGGGAGTGCATGTATACGTATACACTCTTTTTCGTTATGTGGACTAGCGTGTATAAGATTTTTTGACTAAGTTGACCTATTTGTACTTCTTAGACTGCTTTACATCAACCTTTTCCTTTACCTTCTTTATTCTGATCAGTAGACCTTGGTTCCATCATCTTGTTCTTTTGTACCACTGTATTGTTACCTCTGAATATACCTATTTTACTGTGAGTTGCCTTTTACCAAAACTGAATTGACTTGTGAGTGAGTTTCCATCAAGAACAACACCTGTATCATAATGCCAACAGGGAGGACTAGAGGACGAGGTCCGATCATATGTTATAGCTATGATCAAGAGGGTCATGTTGCGAGATATTTTACAATGCTGAGGAGGCCTTGGTGTTCACACTAATAGGTAAATACACATGCTACTGAAGAATGTATAGAACACATTGCTCGGTGAGAGGAGAGCAATCAGGTAAAATAGGAAAATTCGCTCAATGCAGAACCACGAGAACCAAATCCATCTGTGCAGCCTAATATCGATATTATTACTCGAGGAGGAAAAATAGCTTGAGTTGATAGTAGGACTTCTGAGAAACCTACTGTTATAAAGTTAGTGTCACCTAAAATGTCTTATGACCCCAAACAACAAAAGGAGTATCATAAGGATGCAACTGAAATATTCCAACATTGGTTTCCTCTCACAACCCTCGTGCAGAGTAGTGAGAATATGTGTGGGCTAAGATCCCTAGATTTTTGTAGGAAACATCTAAAACTATTCTAGAGTGGCTCCAGTTATTATTGTAGATTATGAATGATGAGGAGTTGTCTAGCCAATTGCACAAGAAATTGAAGGAAATTGTGTAAGTTGACCCACTCTAAGGAAAAAACTATTTTTTCCAACTTACATGAAAGACATTGTTGGGTTGTGTTATATTCTTTCCATGACTAGCTACCCTAGTTAACCAGGGGGGGGGGGGGATTTCCCCTTCGTTGCACGGACTGCGCAGCAGAGGGGTCATAGGGGTGAGGTTAGCCCCCCTCTATGGGGTCCGGGGCAGCACCCTAGGGAAATTTTTTTTGGACCCTATATTAGGTGGGCGAACCTACCTATGGTTTTGTGCATGGTTTTCGCACATGGTTTTGGGCATGATAGTTTTCGGTCCATGGTATTGGATGCTTCGACATGTATATGTGTATATATATATATATATTGTAACATTGAAAGGAACATAATGAAAAATCAAGCTAGTAGTCCCAGTTTTGGGATCCAGGGGAAAATATCTGTGTATATTTGTTTTATCTGTTATTCTCTCACTATTGTTTATTTTCTGTGTTTTAGAATTCGTATGTGGGTAATTTCTGTATGGGGTTAAAACCTATAGACATTATAGAAGAGTTCAGAGGAATAATAAGAGAACATGAAGGTAATTCCAAGTGGATGCACAAATCGTAGGGTATCAAATTAAAGATTCTATGCTAGGTATGGGGTCATATGTGAATATTTTTCCAAGGAAAACTTGGGAGCCATTGGAAAGGCCAAAGCTATTTTTTTCTCTGACTAAGCTACGAATGGAAAACTAGTACTACATCCTACCTATTAGTTGACTAGAGGATGTTGAATTTGATATTGCGGGTGTTAAAACATATGTAGACTTCGAGGTGATAAACATTATGGGTGATAAAGATCCATATCCAACCTTGTTGGGAATTTATTGGGTGTTTGAGAACTATGCAGTTATTGATTTAAAGAGGGAACTATGATTTTTGAAGTATATGGAGTTAGGGTCATCCATCCTTTGGACCCTTACCAAGGCCTGAGATATACAGATCCTGTAGACAATGTGGAGGAGCCTAACTTGTTGGACTAGTTGTGTCAACTTACTACTAGGAAGAAGGAAAACTACATCAATCCAATGACTGCTGGTTCTATTAGTTGGAGAAGCATTCAAAGTACTGAGGTTGGCTTAGATGTTGTGATGGATGACTAGCAGCAAGGAGATCATGAGATTCAATATCGAAACTGTGCAACTGTTCGATGTGTTCGATGGATTGATACCAGGGTACAATAATATACTACTTTTAATGATACTAAATTTGTTGTAAATTTTATTAAAGAAGTTGATTTCAAGATTGAAGAAGGCTAAAAGATCCATTTGATTGATGTTGCTTTGCAAGCAACCCCTGTGAAATGGTGGGGAGCCCATCGCGATCACCTCCATGATTGGGAAAATGTTAAGTTTGCATTGATGCATTAATTTTCTTCTCCAGAGAGCCCCTTTAGTAAAATTCTTATATCATACCAGTACGCAAAAGCATATACAAAATTGTAATTTTGTTTGGTCAGAATTTGACTTACCAACTGCAATGTAGACACACTAATTCATTCATATGTTGGGAATTTTCCCACAAGATCGGTACTTGAAAGAGGAAATGAAGAGGCAAATGACGAATTGGAATATGTTGACAACTCAATTTTGTAAATATTTATCATTTTCAGATACAAGTGTGATGATAACTAAAGCCTTAAAAGCTATTAAAAGGTTGTTATCCCCTTTTGGGAAAATTGTTGAGGATTGTAGTAGGTATGAGGATTTTGATCATCAATATGATTTAGGTTTTCATGAGGTCATAGCTTGTGGAAAATTGATAAAGAACCCGGTGATAATCTTGAGGAGTTAAGGCATCTATCTTTTAAATAATTTGAGGGGGAGAGAGGGATAAAGGAGGATCCTTTAAAGGATGTGTTGGAATCACGATTATCGTTACAACAAAACCCATAGGTGTTAGTAAACAAACATATTTCCGAAGTTAACAGATCCACTAGATGCAGTTAAGCCATGTTGCAAAAACAAATGGGGAGTGTTGGATTATCCAATGCCCAACAATCTCCCCCTAGCATTAGCCGGGTGTGATTCAAACTCGAGACCTTTGGCTTTGATACCACTCATTAGAATCACGATTTCCATTACACCAAAACCCACAAGTGTTAGTAAATGGACACATCGTCAGTGCTAACAAATCCACTAGAGGTAGTTAAGCCATGTCACGAAACACATGGGGAGTGCTAGATTGTCCAATGGACAATAGGATGCCACTCATTTGAAACCATTCAATCTACATAAATTGAACATTGGGACCAATGAGAATCCCACAATTGCCTCTATTGGTGATTATTGGGATGAGAAGACCACTAAGGAGATATTTGACTTATTAAAGTAATATGATGATTTGTTCCTTGCATCCATATCAGATTTTAAGGGGATTAAAGGAGAACTGGGAGAGATGAAGAAATCATTATCAGTTGGTGACCAAGCACTGCTTTATGACAACAAATATCTTAATCATCCAGGTAAATTAAAAATGCACTGGCTTAGGCCATTTTATGTTGCAGAGATTCAATATTATGGAGCTGTCAAACTTGCTCAGTTGGATGGTATCCTTTTTCCTAGTTGGGTGAATTGCGCACACCCAAAACCCTACTATGGCTCGTAAACTTATTTTGATTTTGAATGTTCTCTGAAAATGGAGTGTTATCTAGGTTTAGAACTTAGTCATTCATGTTAATATTAGTCAGAGCCTATGTTTTACTTGGTCTTTTGTTTAGATGCATCAACAATTTACTTATGTTTAGTTGCTCCCCACTGTAACTCATTGTGGTTAGGGAGGTGTCATCATGTCCAGTTTGTCAAATCATTAGTCATAAATGTGCGTCCTTTCTATAATTAAGTCTTATATTTTTTGTATTAGATGTCCTTCACATTTAGTAATATTTATATGTATAATTTAGTTAATACCCCATTCTTATTAGTCAACTATTGAAATTCTCCAGTTAAGTTGAGAGATTTTATTGGTCTTTCTACAGATTTTCAGATTCACACTGATTTCGTTAAGTACTTCTTTATCAGGTGGCGGTTCAATATTTTTGAAGTCCCACCATGTGTTCTATATATCCCTAGCTGCTCGTCATTTATTTATCGCCCCACTTGTATTTTTATCAAGTTTCCATCTTGGTGCCTGTGTCTTCTGCTTCTATGTCTCCACCTTGTTGTCGACCCCCTGCTCTCCTTGTTTACATCCATCATTTGTCCTCAATGGGTTGTTCTAAAAAACTTGCAATTCCCCTATTCCATTTTGATCCTCGTATCCACACCACTGATGACCTTTTGGGAAAATATGAGAAGAATCAACCGATGTACCCAGTCCGAGAGACTGTGAAGAATATCTTTGATTAAGTGATGAAGACTCCTAATTTGGATCAACAGAAAAGTATCCTCGCACAAGATTATACCTTGGATTCCCAATTCTACCAGATAAAAGAAGCATCATAGACTACCAAGCATGCCTTAAGGGACCTTTGATCTATTGTGCATAACCAGTTTGTCACTCTGCAAGCCTTAAATGCTACAACCAATGACCAACTATAGGAAGTATTTCAATCTCAACCTGCTAAGCCTATTGTTGAGGCTACTGAGTAATTTTTCGGGAAGAAGATTGCCTTTTTAGATACTTGGAAGGCTATTGTTAATGGATACACTAGTTTCAAGAATGATGTGTTGCGTAATGTGCCAAAATTGGGTCCTTTGTTTAAAGGAGAATCAAGAACATAGACAGGTGAAGCAATAGGTGAAGAAATAAAACCACAGACAGGTGAAGTAGCAGGCAAAGAAATACAACCGCAGACAAGATCATATGTGCCAACAACAAATTGGCTTGAGGTTGAGTCAATAGTTTGTGGTCGAGGCCTATTGGGTCCTTCATTTTTTTGGAAGATACTTTGGAAATTGAAAAGAAGTTGCAAAGAAGAAATGACTAGACTTTCCAAAAGTGGAAACCAAAAATTGGAAAGCGACAAAGAAGTTAAGAGTCAATTATATTTGGATTTGAGATGTAGTAAAATAAGGAAGCACAAGCCAGGTTTTTAAAGCATCAAAGTTGATAAGGATAAAAGTACCAGAACTTGTCAAAGTGGACCTAATTGAGATTGGGATCAATGAAGGTGCATGTTCATTAAATTGGACTAGATCAAGCGAGTGTGATTTATAAAAAGGGCCAAAGATGAGAAAATCAGGTTGTTGTTAACTATAGAATTAGGTTGTAGTTAGTCAAAGAGTTGAAATACTGTTGGTTCCTCTCTGTGTAATGGATCGATAGAGTCTAAGTCTTTTCTCTCTGAGGTTCTGTTATGCTTTGGTAATGTAATGCAATCTATATTCTTACGATCTCGCAAGCATGCACGAGGTTCAGGTGTAATGATTTTGGCTAATGAATAAAGGAGTTGTTGCGGGAATGAGTTGTGACTTGATGGTTGATGATTGCATGTCCCCTTCAAAATTTAATTGTCTTTGCATGATTATTTTACTGTTTTTAGCTATGAATGTTTAATCTACATGTAGGCTCTGTTGCATTGGTTAATGGAATGATTAGAATGAATGCATAATATAATTCTTAAAACTTCTTCACCACCATTCTTGTAGGTTTTAACCCCATACAGAAATTACCTGCATATGAATTCTAAAACACAAAAAATAAACAATGCGCGAGCATAACACATAAAACACATATACACAGATATTTTTCCCTGGATCCCAAAACCAGGACTACCAGCTTGATTTTTCATTATATTCCTTTCAATGTTACAATACATATTTATACATGCCAAAGCATCCAATAACATGGACCGAAAACCATCGCGTCCAAAACCATGGACCAAAAACCATCGCGTCCAAAACCATGTATGAAAATCATGCACAAAACCATAGGTAGGTCCGCCCAACCTAACATAGGGTCTAGAAACAAAAAATTTTGGGACGCTGCTATGGACCCCATAGAGTGGGGTTACCTACACCCATCAAACCCCCTGTGACCCCCTCGCTATGCAATCGACGTAATGAAGGGGGGGCTCCGCCCCCCTTTTAACCCCCCAGTTAACTATGTGGGCTAGTTGTGGAAAGAATATAACATAGCCCAACTTTCTCCCACTTGTTGTTTTCTTTCCACAGGTGGCCACAAGAGAGCTTAGTCATTTATCCAGCCCTACAACACCCATTATTTCTCTACACCAAGAGAACTTCTCAGAGATCACAGATTTTGTCAATACATCTGCAGTATTCTTCAAATTGTCCATCTTTACCAACAACACCTTTTTGTCTTCTATCATATCCCTCACAAAGTGATACTGAACATCAATGTGCTTTGTCTTTGAATTATATGCAACTAAACATCAATGTTCTTTGTCTTTGAATTATATGCAGGGTTCTTTGCCAAGAAAATTGCATTTTGGCTGTCATAGTCTATCCTTATAGCTCCCTGTACTAACCCCATACTTGAACACAATCTCTGCAACCAAATTGCTTCCTTGCTTGGATGAGTGGCTGCCATGTGTTTTTCCTCTGTAGTTGATAGTGCCACTACAGATTGTTTCTTACTCATCCAACTGACTCCACCTCCAAATAGGTTAAACACATACCCACTTGTAGATCTTCTCTGATCCAGATCTCCAGCTCAGTTTGCATCAACAAAGCCACGAATATCCAACACTCTGTCCAATCCTAGTCTTCCTTGGTAGCACAAACCATAATCACTAGTGCCACACAAATACTTGAAAACCCGCTTCACTGTTGTCCAATGCTCCTTCCCTGGTTTTGACATAAACCTACTCAATACTCCCACTGTATGTGTAATGTCTAGTCTAGTACAAACCATCGCATACATCAGGCTACCGACTACACTTGCATATGGAACACGGGACATGTCCTCTTCCTCTTCTTGTGTCTTCGGACACTCTTCAGCAGATAACTTTACACCTACAGGAATAGGAACCTTCACCAGTTTACTATCCTGCATATCAAACCTCTGCAATATTGTCTCGACATACTTCCTCTGGTTTAACCAGAGCTTCCTCTTTGTCCTATCTCTTTTAATTTCCATGCCCAAAATATAGTTTTCAGCACCAAGATCTTTCATGTCGAATTTGGAGGACAAATGGGTCTTCAAACCCTAGATAATTTCTTTGTCATTTCCAACCGGCAACATATCATCCACATATAATACCAGATAAATAACATGGTCACCAATTAATTTAAAATACAAACAGTGATCTGCTTTGCTTCTGGTGAAGCCAAGTCCCTATATAAATGTATCAAATTTCTGATACCACATCCTTGGTGACTGTTTTAACCCATACAGAGACTTCTTTAACTTGCATACTAGTTCTTTCTTACCCTTCACCGCAAAGCCTTAGTTGCTTAATGTAGAACTCCTCTTCCAAATCCTCGTGAAGAAATGTTGTCTTCACATCCATCTATTCTACCTCAAATTCAAAAGCAACAACAATAGATAAAAGTAATCTAATAGAAGTTACCTTGGCAACAGGAGAAAAAATATCACCAAAATCAATTCCCGGCACCTGGGAATAACCTTTTGCTACCAACCAAACTTTGTATTTATCCACCTTTCCTTCTGCATTTGTCTTCTTCTTGAACACCCATTTGCTACCAATGGGTTTCCTTCCAGCCGACAACTCCACCAGATCCCAAGCCTCATTTTTGTGCAAAGATTCCATTTCATCAACCATGGCCTCTTTCCAAAGTTTTCCATCCTCTGAATCTACTGCTTCCTTCACAGTTCTGGGATCATCATTAGTAATAGATAAAGAAAAATTTGAATAGAAAGCAGATGGACTATACCTTTCTGGCTGCCTTCTTTCTTGAACTGATCTTCTCACACCCAGAGTTTGTGACTCTTCATCTTCTGATTCCTCCTCTGTTGTAGAGTCTGATTCTTCCTCCTTTAGCTCAAACTCTATCTTCTCAGGTTCCTTTGGTTGGACTTCATGTTTAATAACATCTTTCACTTCTCTGAACACCACATCTCGACTGTACACAACCTTCCTTGTTACTGGATTCCAAAGATTATAACCCTTTAAACCATCCTTATACCCAATAAAGATGCACTTTTCATATTTACTATCCAACTTGATTCTTTTCTCCTTTGGAACATGTACATATGCATCACATCCAAATACCCTCAGATGTGAAAGAGAAGGTTTCTTACCAGTCCATACCTCTTGTGGAGTCTTATCTTCCAATGATGATGAAGGTGATTTGTTGACCAGGTAACATGCAGTCTCCACTGCAAGGATAATTTTAGGGGCGAATGTTCACCCTTTGGCGAAATTAAGGGGTTTTAAATTTTTAGTGGGCGAATATTTTGTATCATAGTACATTTTTACAAATCACCTCAAATAGCCCACCTTATTTTAAGGGAGAGGGTAAAAAAGGTAAATTTAGCCCTTGAAATTAGGACTTACAACCTTCCATTCGCCCATTTTCAAGAATAGGTTTTATTTAAGTGAATCCATTCGCCCGTTTTCAAGAATAGGTTTTATTTAAGTGAATCCTATGGGTCAAATACCATATTTATAAAAGAGGTATGGTAAATTAATAAAAATATAAATAAATGAGAGGTATGGTAAATAAATATAACATTTGTTATATTTACTCCATAAGTCACCTTATATACATGTAAGGGTGTAAAAGAATAAAAATATAAGTAAAGTGGAGGTATGGTAAATAAATAAAACGTCTTTTTATACTTACTCAAAAGGTATGGTAAATAAATAAAAATATAAATAAACTAGACGTAAATAAATAAAACCTCTTTTTATATTTAGTCCATAACCCTCATTCTATTTATGAAGGCTCAAGAAAGAGGTTTTATTTAAGTGAATCCTATGGGCCAAATACCATATTTGTAAAAGAGGTATGGTAAATTAATAAAAATATAAATAAATGAGAGGTATGGTAAACAAATAAAACAATTTTTTATATTTACTCCATAAGTCACCTTATATTTACGAACACTCAAAAAATGGGTTATATTTAGGTGAAACCTATGGCCAAAATACTATGGGACAAATACCATGGACTGGATTGTTATTAATACCATGCAAAAAACCATTATTAACCCTAATATTAGAATTAATAAAAATAAAAATGGCACATGGTATTGACCCATGGTATTCACCAAAATGGCACATGGTATTGACCCATGGTATTCACCCATGGTATTCACCTGGAATGTAGCCTATTTAAATGGGGGAATTAAACCAGCATGTAGCCTATGCTAAGATTCACTAGGACTTTACAAAGTTTTATTATTTAGTGAAAGACTCGCCAAGATCTTACAAGATTTTATAATTGAGTAAAATATTCGCCATGTCTGGTGAGAGATTCGCCAAAAAATTATATATACATATTATATTATTGATAAAATCGCCTTCCATTTTTCCTATATACCATGGAGATTCGCCCATTTATTATATTTATAAATTTAGGGGGGTTCTTAAAATTTTCCCTGCTCCACTGCCTCTGCCCAGAATTCGTGTCCTAACCTGACACCACTGAGCATGCTTCTTGCCCTTTCCATCAACGTCTTGTTCATTCTTTCTACAACTCCATTTTTCTGAGGTGTATATGGAGTAGTCTTCTGCCGTGCTATACCACACTTCTTAGAGAATTCTTCAAATTCCTTACTGCAAAACTCTCCACCATTATCTATCCTCAGCACCTTTATCTTCTTCTCTATTTGGTTTTCCACTAGAGCCTTAAATTCTTTAAGCCTGTCAAAGACTTCAGATTTCTTCTTAAGGAAATATATCCATGTATTCCTTGAGAAGTCATCTATAAATGATACATAGTACACAGACTTACCCAGTGATGGAACCTTCATAGGTCCAAACACATCACTGTGAACAAGCTCTAATAGATGTTTCGCCCTCTTACCACTAGAGGGGAAACTCACCCGATTCTGCTTCCTATAGACATAATTTTCATAGAAATCAAAATCTAGAGAGCTATTACTCATACCTTCTACCATACCTTTACCATGAAGTATTCGAAGGCCCTTCTCTCCAATATGTCCAAGCCTTTGATGCCACAGCATGGTATTCTCTCCATAGACCACTATATTTTTTGCTCCACTTTCAAGAACCACAAAACTGTTGCACCCATCAACAACAATGCTACCTTGTAGCTTGTACAGAGTTCCAATCCAAACTCCCTGCATCAATACCAGTTCTCCCCAAACCATTTTGCAGGTATCCTTCTCGAACACTATTTTTCCACCTGCATCATCCAGCTTGCTTACGGAAATCAGATTTTTGGCCAATGTAGGAATATGTAGAACACTCGGAAGTGTTTTAACCCTTCCTCCTTGCAACTTCAACTTTACTTTTCTGCGACCAACGATTCTAGCCTTCCTGTCATCCCCCAAGAAGACATCACCACCATCATATTTCTGATACTCGCAAAACCACTCTCTATGGGGAGTGAAGTGAAGAATTCACCTGAGTCAATCAACGATGCCTCATGATCTACATGTGTACTTGAAGAAGCCAAGTACACATCCCTACCTTCATCTGAGGTGGTTTTCGCCTCTGCAGAAGGAGCACCATCAAATCCCTTTCCTTTTTCAGGAGCTTTAGATTTACAATCCATTTTGTAGTGCCCTTCCTTTCTGCATTTCTAGCATACCACCTTTAAAGGTTTTCCCAGAATTTAGATCTCCCACTCGATGACTTATTTTTGTTTCTGTTCTGGGACCATCCTCATACAGACAAGGCATCACTATTATGGATCTCGATATTTTTCCGTCTCATCTCCTTCGTCAGCAAGGATGAGACTATTTCATCAAACTACAAGGCAGTTGTATCGCTACCTATTGCAATATCCAGAATATCCCACGAATCTAGTAGAGAACAAAACAAACTGATGCAATTATCTTCATCAGAAATTTTAAGATCAACAGATAATAACTAACTTACCATAGTATTAAATGCGTTCAGATGTTCTATCACCGAGTCTCCATCTTTCATCCTCAGGTTATATAGCTTTTTCCATAGGAACAATTTATTCACCAGAGACTTAGATTGGTACAAAGTCCCTAAATTTTCCCACAAAGCCTTCGCCGTAGCTTCCCCTGATACATTCAACAATACTGAATCCGAGACACACAATCATATTATGCTCTTAGCCTTTTGATCCAACTTCTTCCATTCTTCATCAAACACTTCTGTTGGTTTAGTACATAGATCTACCGCAACCCACTAATCTTTATCCACCAACAGATCCTCCATCTTGAGTTTCCATAACTCAAAACTCTAACCATTAAATTTCTTGATCTCTATCTTTCCACTACTTACCATCTTCTTTCACAACCAGAATCGATCTCGTAGATCTCCCACTGAATAGGGTTTACCATAGGCCTGAGCGAAACCCCTTGGCAACAAAGGTGTCCCCTTGAAGCCAAAACAACTCTTATACCAAATGTAGGTTTTAACCCCATACAGAAATTACCTGCATAGGAATTCTAAAACACAGAAAATAAACAATGTGAGAGCATAACACATAAAATACATATACACAGAGATTTTCCCCTAGATCCCAAAACTGGGACTACCAGCTTGATTTTTCATTATATTCCTTTTAATGTTATAATACATATTTATACATGCCGAAGCATCCAATACCATGGACCAAAAACCATCGTGTCCAAAACCATGGACCGAAAACCATCACGTCCAAAACCATGTGCAAAAATCATGCACAAAACCATAGCTAGGTCCGCCCAACCTAACATAGGGTCCAAAAACAAAATTTTCTGGGCGCTTCCCTGGACCCCATAGAGTGGGGTTACCTGCACCCCTCAAACACCCTGTGACCCCCTCCGCTACGCAATCGGCATAACGAAGTGGGGGCTCTGCCCCCCTTATAACCCCCTGGTTAACTACGTGGCTAGTCGTGGAAAGAATATAACACAACCCAACAATTCTAGATCCCTTATATCATTGTTCTAACATGCTTTGGGTGAGACACTCCTTTTTCCCAAAGAGGTGTGAAAATGCTAGCAATAAGCTAGACTATGACGACACTTTTTGTTGGAAACCTAAGCTTGAATCCTAGGTCTCTGATGTTTAAATTTTATGCCAACAATGTACTTGGATTCCTTAAGCACACATGTAGATCATGACATATGATTGATCGATTTGGCAACTTCTTTTCATAGGACTCCTTACAGGGATTGGTTTTATGGATATGAAAAGTTTGATGGAGGTGTCCCAATATCCATAAACATATGATGAAGAAAATTCAAGATGTTGTTCAAGGATGGAAGGATTAGAACACTCCCTAGACTTTTGCATATTCCAGAGTTAGCAAGAAACTTGATTTTTATAAGCAAGATGAGTGACGCAAGTGTATATAATATGTTGGAAGGGGAAACCTATATAATGGTTCAAGAATAGATGGTTTTGATGAAGTGAGTTCATAACGGAAATTTGTACAAGATATTGGGAAGCACTATCACTAATGGGCATAATGTTTTTGTTATTCCTAAGGTTGGAAGTGAAGAATATGGTATCCTATTATCTCTAGATATGGAGTTAAATATTGGGACATATTTGAGAGAAGGGCCTTTGATCATTACAAAATAAAGGTATTATTGAAGGTATATATTATTGCACACTAGAGTTTGTTTCAGTGAACATTTCATATGTGATAAACATAATCAAGTAAGATTTTCATTTGGCGCTATAAGAGCAAAGGGAATATTAGAGTTAGTATACAATTATAAGTAAATAAAAAAATAATCAATGGAAGGTTCTTCAGGGTGAAAAGTTAAATGAGATGCAACAAAGTAAGAGAATAATTGTTAAGGTAAACTTGACCTAGTCATAGGGTCAATTTGATATGGTCATTAATAGATTTATTTTTGGGGGTTCACTATTGGGGTTTATAGAATTGAGGTTTTGGTAACCCATGGTTTTTCCTGTGATATTTTCATGAGATGCAACAAGGTAAGATAATAATTTTTAAGGTAAAATTGACTCGGTTATAGAGTCAAATTGATATGGTCATTAATAGGGTTATCATTGGCGGTTTATATCAATGAGGTTTTGTTAATAAATGGTTTTCCTATGCTATTTTCATGTAATGTAATATATTTAATGGCATTGTGAGGATGTTGGTTGTGATGAATCAACATAAGGAGAGCACCTAGTGTGATCAAGTGTGAAGGCGAGAGGATGATGACTTAAGTGGTGGGATAGAAAAAAAAATGTTATAAAAAAAGAGATAAATAAAAAAAAAATAATAGCAACACATAAATGAAACAACAATTGGACACCATAAATTATTGTGGAAATAATTGTGAGAAGAGTAGATCCCAATAATAGATCTATTAGTATGGGGCCAAAGGGTTCTTACAATGGAGACATCATTCCTTAAATAAGCCACATTATATAAGAATACCATGGGAAAAACCATGGTTAACCAAAACCTCAAGCTAGTAAACTACCAACGATAAACCTATTAATAACCATGCTAAATTGACTCTATGACCAAGTTAAGTTTACCCTAACAATATCCCCCTTTAAACTTGAATCAGTGAAAAATTCAAAGTTGTTAAGTCAAAAGTGGTGGTTCAACAACTGATATTAGTGACTCCCGATATTAAGATTGTGGTAATATATGTAATTAAAGCCTTTAAAAGGCTTAGAGATTCTCCATAGTAATGTGTTAGAGTAAAGAATTGACATTGAATGGGTGCACTATTAAGGAAATCCTTGTGATGGGTTACTAGTTCGAATTCCCCGTGGGTGGTCCCATCTGCTTAACCTAAAAAAAGAAAAGTGCTAGAGTAGAGCAAAAGGCTCACTTGGTAGGGGCTAAGGTGTTAGTAGGATTAGTTGTGTTTAGGTCAATGATAATAATATATCTATTATGAGATGGATTTTCTCCTATTAGGGTTTTCTAAGACTAATCATGTGTACATGGTTTATATGTGTGTTGCTTTGTAATTATTTTTCTTCTCACATAATTTTAATGATTAACAATAACAAGGTCAAAATCAACACAATAGGTAAATCTTTCTTTAATGAGTGAAGTATTGCATTATTATGATCCAATTTCTTGGAATGAAACAAATTAGAAACAAGAATAGAGGATACAATGCAATTATAATATGTTTCTTTGATTAAAAACAACACTTGGAAGTTAATTGATTACCCCCAATTAAGAAACCAAGGGATTGTTGATGGTGTTGGACCTGCCAATATCTAGGGGATCTCCCCAATATGAAGTCCCAACTAGACCTCGCACCATTTGGAGTAGGAGTCCCAGCAGTGGGTGGTAATGTTATGCCTTGATTGCGAAAATGGACATAGTGAAGTATGGTAACTTTGGGTGACATCAAGTGTGTGACCCTACAGAAAGTCAAGTGCGATGCATGAAGGTTCCAATACACGAAGGGAAAATGAACTGTGCCCCTTGGAAGCCTGTAATAGTGTGTAGCTTGAAAGGAACACATGAGCGTAATGACATCACAAGCTAAGATGCAGAATAGTCCACAAGTTATAGTGATGAATTAATACAACAACACACATTCAACAAGATTCAGACAAATGCAAATGAAATAGCTTGTAAGCATAAGAGTAAGTTAAATAACATACATTGAAAATAAAACAAGAATAGTCCTACTATATTCACAACATATGCATGAAAGCATTCTGGCTTTCATTTTATTATAAGTGAAAGTTCCATTCATACACACACCATTGGCGGACCACTAGCCCCAACAGTGGAACATTAAAGTTAAGAACAAATTCTCTTCCAAATAAGTATACTCACTCTATGCTATGGAGAAGCCAAGGCTCTTCAAAATACTCCCAAAATCCTTTTAGGCCTAAGCCTAGCCAAAATATTGGCTCCCAAAATCCCCTTACATAAGTTATGAGGTTCTATTTATAGCAAGATAGGGTGACTCTTCAACTCCCCTTTGTGACCCTTGGACTACCCTCATGAATCTTCATATTCTTTATATAATGACTCACTAGAATACATCTTGACTCTTCATATTCATATATTGACACTTGGAATTTCAATTACAACATAATTACAAATTATATTACAATTTACACTTTTAAGAAAAAATACGGTAGAGACAACTCGACAACCTAACAAGAAAAAACACTACGATGCTTGAGTTCCAAGCTCAGTATTGTACGATGACATCCCCAAACTACATGATTTTGTCTGGCTAGAAGCAAACTCTAGCCTCCATAACATCCAGGTACAATGAATTGGAGCTAGTTTTAACATCCCTCTCGAGCAAGAGAAACATTATTCTAATCTAAATAGGACCATCGATATAATTCTACATGTTCTGTCTACTCATCTCTAAGTCCTCCTTGGTGGCAATCTATCTCAGCTGCTCCAAGTACTCTCAATCTCCTACCTAACCTGGTGTCTGTGTTTGGCTTCGGTGAGCGATCCAACTGATGTGATCTTGTGTGTTTTCACCATGAAATCCAAACTGTTGTATAATAGTACATATGAGGCCTGAATAATTCCAATGAATGAGGTGAGATGCTTGTTATTCTGGATCAATATTTGAACTCTTGCTTTCTCCAGCTCTACCTGTGGTTTCATTTTATTTAGAAACTTAAGCGGTGCCCCTTTATATCACATTGTCCATTCCTCCACGGTGAAAATGGCAGCTTGTACATTCCTTTTGAAAATGTCTCAGATCTACTGCTACAAACCATGCAAGTGAACAACTACCTTATGTATGGTTATTAGATCCTCATAGAGGCCTTGCATGGTCTCTCCAAGTGTCGATACTTCATCAATTATTGTTGATCCCATTTCCTCTAAGTAGACCTATGCGAAGACTATATTTTGTGCTACTACGTGAAGTTGTTCTATCACTTGCTAGGCAACCTATAAGTTTTGTGCGAATTGCTTATTCTTGGCTGTCAAATATTGAGTGTTTGATCTTGTTTCACCTGTAAAGGAAAAGTTGGCTTCGACAATGAAATTTGGATTCTTACCAGTGTCTGCCACTACCACCCTCTCTCTAGTGAATGCAGGTGATGCATGATCATCAGAAAAGTGATTTATCTGTGCTTGTACAATTCTCTTCTGGAATTCATCATAAGAAAGATTGTACAAGTCCATTATTGGATCATCATCAAGAGGAAAAACATCCCCTTATTCGCTCAGAGCTAACTCTACTACTAGAGGTGATGAAGACTGAACGGTGACCTGTGGTACACTCGACATTAGGTCAACATCCTCATTTTTTGGCTCCAATTCCAACTCCATATATGCAACTTCAATTAAGTATTCAATCTTCAGAGAAAGCTCCTGATCCTTTATCTGTTCACAGTCCTCCTCTACTGTTGGTTGGGTTTGTGCTTTCTTTTCAACCTGTATTGGCATTATTTCTTCTGCTATGGTGCCTTGCCTTTCATCTTCTTCCTACTTATACTTATCTTCTTATTATTTCCTCCTTAGCTCTTGTTCTTCTTTCAGTTCTTGTTCTTCTTGCTTATATCTCAATTATGCTTCTTGCAAGTTCCTCTTTTCTCTCTTCCTCTAATCTTCTCTCTGTATCCTCTACTTCCTCTTCGCGTCTACTACTAAAATTGCTTTCATAAGTATTGGATCTGCTTTCATCTTGCAACTTTTTTCTCCCCGTGGACTATCATCAACCTTTATCTTTCCCTTATCCTATATGGGATTGTTGTTTTTTGTTGGTGCTGCTTCCAGAGTTTTCCTCTAGATCTGCCTCAAGGTTGTGTTCTGAAATAGCTTCATTAACTTGCTGCCATGTTAGTGTTGACTCCTTTTCTATAAACAATTGAGTGTCTGCATATATTGGAAAGTCTACTGGTGTTTCTCAAAGGCATCCTTAGTACTGATTTTAGTGGTCTCTGTTGAAGCAACTCTCTTTGGTGCCATGGTAACAATGACTACTGGAGAGAAGTGCTTCACAAGTGTGGTACCTGTAAACATTATCTTAAGAAAATCTACCTTCAAAGCATGATCAAGTAGCAAACCAGGAAACTAGGGAGAAGGATTATGCAAATTTTATCAAGAAGGGAGATTGACTAACTGAGGGAACAGTGAAATCCCATCAGCCAAGGATGAAACTTGAGGCTTGGGACTGTGCATTGCACAGTCCCAACATAGGAAGAGACTGGGAGAGACTGCACATTGAGAAGTCTTAGTGTTCAAGGTGATAGGCTGAGCCGTGGAACTACGCAATGCATAGTTGGGCCAGACTGTACTACACACTGTGTAGTTCTAGAGGCCAAGCTTTTGGCTTGAGCCTCAGGGTTTCAAAATTCCTAGCTGGAAAAGGCAAAATCTGGCTAAGGAAAGTGTAGATCTGCCTAGTGAAGGTGTGGGAAACAAGCAGATCTAAGTGATGATGTGAGCTTGAGTGTAGATATTACTAAGTATTGATGAATCAATGTGAATCAAGTGTATAAACTCAACAAACGGAAGGGAAAATAAATATGTGAGGAGAGTCACCAACCATTGCTGCAAAAATAAGAAAAATAGATGCAACACTTGTGAAAGGCAAATGAAAACTTAAAAAATAACTTCTACAAGCTAAAATAAGTTGAAACACCAACAACCATGAAGAGAAATAAGAAAAATAGCACTCACACAAGCGAAACGATAAAACACGACATAAAAAGTGGCAAAAGATGATAAAATCGAAACTCACTTGGAAAAGCGATGATGACCGCTTTGAAGGTTCATTGATCTCCTCACGAATGCTAGATCTCCAAGATCAAATATGAAAATGATCTATAGAGGACTAGATTAACTAGATTTCAGCAAATTAGGGTTTATGACTTGCATGCCTAAAATCAAGGAGACATGAAACTTGGAGGAAACTTCTAAAAATAGCAATCTCATGCCTTTAGGAAACTAATAATGGATCCCTATTTCCTAGGGATGATTTTTTCCTTTTAGATTTCTTTCGTTTCAAGGAAACTTTCCATGCACATTGCCGGGAAATATTATGCAATTATGGAGAATCAAGCAACTTTCTGGCTTAGTGCACTATATAGTTTCTGAGTTCAGTGAGGGATTGCGTAGTTTCTAGGTTCAGTGTTGGGATGCCTTCCATGACAGTGCAATTTCTGAGCTCAAGGTTGACTTCTAGTCTGAGTTGCACAATTCCAATCATCAAGGATGATTGCCTTCAAGGATTGTGCAGTTTCTAGAGGCAAGCCTAGAACTACTGTGTGACCAAGTCAGGAGGTCAGCTTGTGAGTTAGAAAGATTAGTTAGGTGTGGAAACAAGTAAACACAAGCACAAATGAAAATTATAAGTCTCAATTGAAGCATGGATACCTAAATTAGTGTAATATTGGCTCCCATGGATAGGAAGGAAGGCTCCAAAATTGAAACATAGGAAAAATTTTGGAGGGTGGTTGTAGCTGCTACAACACTAGCGACACACTAGCAGAACTCTAACTCTATGTATGGATCTTGTCTCATGAAAAATAGGTCTAAATCTTATGGAAGTATTGTTCAGTTCATTGATTGCCACAACTTCTTCACCTAGTTGAGTTAAAGATATAGTCCCTACCATTCTCTTAATTGGAAACACACATACCAAGCCAAGTCAGATTAATTTGTTTCGATTAGGGATGAGGAGTATATAAATGCACAAGTAAAAGAGACTGTCAAAGTCTTAGTTTTCATCTCTGGTGTTTCTCTGCTACCAGCAGGCCTAAACAGTACCCTGACGATGTCACTTTAGGAACACAAACATTTCTCTATTGCCAGTGAGACTAGACAATGCCCCAGTGGAGTTTCTTGCTTCACCTCTCTAGGTAGGAAGCGTTTCTCTTCTTTCACTCTTTATTTCATTTTTCATTTTTTTCAAAGAACTATGCATAGACACTTATTTATTTCATGGGGCAAAAGAGGGATCTTGACTTATTGAGAGCAGAAGAGGTTGTTCCTTCAAAGAAGGATATTTATATACACCTCTGACATACTTGTTAAGGTTTTCCTCCCCTCCTTACTCTACTCAACATAGTTGACAAAGATTAACCAAAAATAGAAGACTAATTACAGTAGGTGGTACTAGTTAAAATTGCAAGCATCATGATTTCACTTGTGACTTTATCCGAAAGGAACATATTTTCCATCAGAGTATCATCGACTAAAAGAAATGCAAGATTCACATAAAGAGAGGGAATATGAAAATAACCAAGTGTTGATAGTAGGACGACTTCCTCTTGGATTTCACCTAGCTTGTCTGAGAAGCCAAACACGGTTTCATGCGGAAGCTATCCTATGATTGAAAATAAAACAAATAGAAGAAAAGAAGCATAACATAAATTAAAAGAAAGAAAATCAAAGAAACAAACAAGAAAAGAAAACAACTACTCCTACTCCTAACCTAAAAGTGAATAGGCCAGACTCATGTGACATGATACTTCCAATGCAGCCACTGATGCATTAGGCACATGAGGGAATGCATGCCAAGAAAGATATACAAGCATAATAGAAAATAAAAAAGATAAGGAAATACAAACCAAAACGTTCGAAGTTTGAAAGAACACGCAGAAAATAAGGAAAGGAACGTGCATGGGAGACATTTTGTGGGTGCATGGTGGTGTGTAGATGCACTGCGACCTAAAGACATGCAAGCACAAAGTTTTGAACTACGAAAACATGTGAATATAAATAAAGAACAAAATTTTCTCTTTGTAACCGTGCTAGCCACGCATGACTCCTCTAATGACTAAGCAATAGGATCATGTGATACAGATGGAGGATGTGAAAATTGTAAAACAAATTGATTTTCAATGTGTACAACGGAGTGATGAGGATATTGGAAAGATTCAACATACTTCGGATTGGAAGTGGAACTGACCTCAAGACTACAAGAACCTGACATAACCATAAGATCAAGATGAAGTTCCTCGACAACTTGGGGAAGTTCCAACACCTCAGAAGATGGATCACCAAAGATCGGTGGCTTGGAAAGATCAAGAGAAGAATAATAAGGATCGTGACCAAATGAATCAATGAAAAGGTCAAGTTCAAGATCACAAATAGAGGCATCCTCATGATCTGATGAATCTCAAAGAGGGGAAGATGGAAAACGAGAAATTTCACCCTCTATATTTTTAGAAAGCTAAGATGAGAGATTGGGAGGATTAGGCAGAAAATATTTGTCCTCTTCGCATTTAGATGAAAAACTAACATTCCACATGTATTGAGAGTGATTAGAAGTAGTAATATCAGCAGAAATTAAATTTTCACAAGATTCAACAGGAAATATAGAATCATGGAAAATGTTAGGATGATGAGGGAGAGGTGTGGAAGGTAGAAAATCCTCCTCCATCATATATTCTTGTTCATCTATGGGCTCCCACACATGATCATCGTAAATGATATCGCAGGTTGGTTTTTCAACAACAACTCCATCCAAAAATTAATCCTCGTGAACATCAAAAGAGAGATTCGAAATATGTGAAGACAACAATCACAATCCACTGGACTAGAGGGACCAAAGGATGGAGGACGAGGAGATAAAACTTCATTGTAACCGTTAGAATTGCAGTCTAAACTTGCACTAAAATTATGAGAATGTGGGGTCGGAGAAGATGGTGGTAGATCAACATATGAATTCCCAAGTTCTCCCACCTTAACTTGCAGAACTAGAGTTGTTTAATGAGAAGGGGACGAAGGGTCACCTAGAACAACAACTTCATCCGTCGTAGATTTAGAAGATCTAATATCGAGGTATGTTGGGAGAGGTTCAAAAGTTTCAAGCTCATGTAGATTATCTAAAATGTGAAAAAGATATAGGAACATGTCTACCAAGAAAGACCAATCAACATCATCTTTAGGAAATTCAAAGAAAAAATGGATGAAATGATTGTGAAAATCCTAAATGGATTAATTAATTGCTTTTCGCAAATTTAAAATTTTCTTGCATGGAGCTTTATGATTATAGAAATAAAAAACATAACACAACTCTATGAAATTTTTCTCAAAAGAGTGTATGGATTCATTAGACAATGTGTTACACCATTCTCATACGCAACCTTCAAATGTAAGAATGAACAACCTACAACCAACATCCTTAGAGTGGATATTGTGCTTTGTGTAAAAAATAAGAAAATGTGTGGTGTGCTCAAATAAGGGTGTTTCACCCTCACCATTGAATTTCAAATTGGACAAGTCATCAATAATTCTCGCTAGAAATCTCAGATTTGTGTGTCTAGAAAAACAAGTTAGGGTTATGATTTGGGGAGAAGTCATTAAATGAGTGCAAAAATTCAAAATAGACTTCAAGGGCTCGAATTTTCATCTAGCCCTCCTTTTAGTGCCAGAAATGTTGATGGTGTTGGACCCACCAACATTTAGGGGATATCCCCAATATGAAGTCCCAACTAGACCTCACACCGTTTGGAGTAGGAGTCCCAACAAGGGGTGGTAATGCTATTTCTTGACTGCGAAAATGCGCAGAGTGAAGTACGATAACTTTGGGTGAGATAAAGTGTGTGACCATGAGGAAAGTCAAGTGCAATGCATGAAAGTTCTAGCACATGAAGGGAAAAGGAAGTGTGCCCCTTGGAAGCCTGTAATAGTACACAACTTGAAAGGAACACATGAGCGTAATGACATCACAAGCTAAGATGCATAATAATCCATAAGTTAAAGTGATGAATTAATAAAACAACAAGCATTCAACAAGGTTCATACAAATTCAAATGAAATAGTTCATAAGCATAAGTGTAAGTTAAATAACACACATTGAAAATACACAAGAAAAGTCCTACTATATTCACAACATATGCATGAAAGCGTGTCGACTCAGATTTTATTATAAGTGAAAGTTCCATTCATACATACACCATTGACAGACCACTAGACCCAATAGTGGAACATTAAAGTCAAGAACACTTTCTCCTCCAAAGAAGTATACTCTCTATATGCTATGGAGAAGCCAAGGCTCTTCACAGTACTCCCAAGCCCCTTCTAAGCCTAAGCCTAGCCAAAAGCTTGGCTCCCAAAATCCCTTTACATGAGTTATGAAGTTCTATTTATAACAAGAGGGGGTGACTCTTCAACTCCCATTTGTGACATTTAGACTACCCTCATGACTCTTCACATTCTTTACAAAATGACTCATTAGATTCCATCATGAATCTTCATATTCCAATGTCGACACTTGGAATTTCACTTACAACATAATTACAAATAATCTTACAGTTTACACTTGTAAGACAAAATAGGGAAGAGACAACTTGACAACCTAACAAGAAAAAACACTATGATTCTTGAGTTTGGGGAAACTCTAGCTCAACCACTTCCACTAATGATTCTTAGTCGCATATTGGTTCCAATTTCAGAATTGTGCAATGACATCCCCAAATTGCGTGATGGTGTCTGTATGTAAGCAAACTCTAGCCTCCATAACATCCAGGTACAATGATTTGGAGCCAATTTTAACATCCCTCTTGAGCAAGAGAAACATTGTTCTAGTTTGGACAGGACAACCAATGTAATTATGCATATTCTGTCTACTCATCTCCAAATCCTCCTTAGTGGAAATCTGTCTTAGCTTCTCCAACACTCTCAATCTGTTTCCTGACCTGGTTTCTGTGTTTGGCTTTGGTGAGAGAGCCAACTGATGGGATCTTGTGTGTTTTCACCATGAAATCCAAACTGTTGTATAACCGTACATATGAGGCCTGAATACTTCCAATGAACAAGGTGATCTTCTTGTTGTTTTGAATCAATATTTGAACTCTTTCTTTCTCCAGCTCTGCCTGTGGCTTCATTTTCTTTGGAAAGTTAAGTGGTGCCCCTTTGTTTCACATTGTTCATTCCTGCACAGTGACAATGAAAACTTGTACATTCCTTTTGAAAAAGTCTCTACTCTACTGCTACAAACCATGCAAGTGAAAAAATTATTTATGTATGGTTAAGGTCTTGCATGGTTTCTCCAAGTGTCGATACTTCAGCAAGTATCACTACTCTCATTTCCTCTAATTGAAACTATTTAGAGACTGCATTCTATGCTACCGCATGGAGCTATTCTATCTCTTGCCGATCAACCTTATTCTTGGTTGTAAAATACTAAGTATTTTATCTTGTTGCACTTGCAAAGGCCAATTTGGCTTCGACAATGGCATTTGGATTCTTGCTGGTGTCTACCACTATCACCCTCTCTCTAGTGAACGCAGGTGATGCATGATCATCCAGAAAATGATTTCTCTGTGCTTGTATAATTCTCTTCTGGAATTCATCATAAGAAAAATTGTACAAGTCCATTATCGTATCATCATCAAGAGGAACAACATCCCCTTCTTCGCTTGGGGCTAACTCTACTACTGGAGGTGATGGAGACTGAACAGTGACTTGTGGTGCACTTGGAATCAATTCAACATCCTCATTTTGTGGCTCCAATTCCAACTCCATATCTGCAACTTCTATTAAGTCTTCAATCTGCTAAGCAAGCTCCCGATCCTACATCTTTTCACCCTCCTCCTCTGCTACTGGTTGGTTCCGTTCTTGCTCTTTAGCCTATATTGGCACTATTTCGTCTGCTATGATGCCTTGCCTTTCTTCTTCTTCCTGCTTCCACTTCTCTTCTTGTTCTTTCCTTGTTAGCTCATATTCTTCCTTCAGTTCTTGTTATGCTTTCTTCAATCTAAGTTTTTCTTCCTGAAAGTTCTTCCTTTCTCTCTTCCTTTGTTTTGTTCTCTGTATCCTGTTATGCAACCAACTCAAAAAATAGAAGAAAAGATAGATCAACAACTTCAAAATCAGCCTCGTCGAGGGGGAAACTTCCTTTACATTACACAAATGAAAAATTCTTGGATGATTCAAATGAAAAAACCTCCTTTCTATATATAGGAGTCTAAGGGGTTACAATATAATTAGAGCCGACATAACAATAATAATGTAACGGCACAACAATAACAATAGTGGGCTTCTATGGGGCACAATAATAACAATATGGGGACAACATGGGCACAACAATAACAATAAGGGGCTAAAATGACAATAATAATAAGGGAATAGACTAGTATTATAGGGACCTAACATGCCCCTCTCCTTCAAAAAAGTGTTTTCCTCAAAGCTTGAGTAGTTCTAGATGATTCTATAAAAAATTCTCATCCTCCCATGTGGAATATTCAGCGGGTAAGTCCTTCCACTTGATGAGATACTATGAAATTGATCGATTTCGTAACTGTCGAGTTCTTATTTTTGTGTTTGCTTCAGGTTCCAATATGATTTTTCCTTCTACTCAAGTTCTGGAAATATTGTTTGAACTCAGAGCTTGTCACCTATAACCTTCTTTAAGCATGAAACATGGAAAAATTGGTGCACTCAGGAAGATGCAAGAAGCTCCAATTTGTATGCCATAGAACCAATCTTTTGCAATGCCTTGTACAAACCATAAAAATTTTGTGATAATTTATTATCCTTCTTAGCTTGCTTAAGGGACATTTGTTTGTATGGTTGCAGTCGTAGAAATACCCAATCACCTACATCAAAACATCTTTCACTACAATGTTGGTCTGCCTGTTGTTTCATTCTATTTTGCGCCAAAGTAAGGTTATCCTTTAAGAGTTGGAGAATTTGTTGTTGATGTTTGATGTGATATTCCACTACTTGAACCTTAGAATTTTCTCTTAAAGATGATGTGATGGACGATGGATGATACCCATAAAGTGCCATAAATGGGGTCATTTTTGTTGCAGTATGGAAGGAGGTGTTATACCACCATTCAACTAGAGGCAACCACTTGACCCATTATGTATATTTATCAGATACAAAGAAATGAAGATATCCTTCCAAACATTTGTTCACTATCTCAGTTTTCCCATCATATTGAGGATGATAAGATGACCTATGAGATATCTGAGTACCCAAACAAGAAAACAATTATGTCTAAAAATTTCCAATGAAAATGGGATCTCTGTTGCTTACAATCATCTTTGGGTTTCCATGCAGCTTTTGAATTGTTTCCATAAATGTAGTAGCAATTGTACTGGCTTTAAATGGATGAGATAATGCACAAAAATGTGCATACTTGGTAAGTCTATCAACTACCACCATGATGACGATCTTTCTTTCGGACTTGGGTAAACCTGTGATAAAATCCATTGAAACCTCCTCCCAATGTTGACTTGAAATGGATAAAGATTGTAACAGACTCGGGGTCTTAATTGCCTCAACTTTATTTTGTTGGCAAACCAAAAATTCCACCACAAATTTTTGAATATCAGATTTAAGGCCATCCCAAAAAATTCCTTCTTAACCCTATGGTAAGTTTTTAAAAATCCTGAGTGCCCTCCTAAGGGAGAGGTGTACAATTCCAGAAGAATATTTTATTTGAGTTGGGAATTATTACAGACGTATAAGCGATCTTTGTACCATATATCATATGTACTGGGATCTTGTTGCAACCTTTGAATGAGTTCCCACACTTCTTTTTCATTCTTCCATTCATCCCTTACTTCATTTATCCAATATATTTGGATAACAGAAATGGCACAAAATAATGCTTCTGCATCCTCATCCTTTCTTGAGAGTGCATCCGCAACAACATTTTGCTTCCCTTTTTTGTAGATGATTTCAAAGTCATAACCCAACATCTTTGAGACCCATTTTTGCTGGTCTTATGAATATAATCTTTGCTGTAAAATGTATTTAAGGCTATCATGATCCATTTTACCGTAAAGTGTCTTCCCATTAGGTAAGGTCACCATATCTTAAGTGCATGTAGTATTGCCAACATTTCCTTCTCATAATTAGCTTTGTGTAAATACTTTCCTTTGATTGGATGATTTTTGAAAACAATGGGTCTTCCTTCTTGCATTAAAACAATACCAATTCCATTTCCTGAGGCATCACATTCCACAATAAAGGTTTTTATGAAGTCTGGCATAGATAAGACCGATGCTTGGCACATTTTCTCTTTAAGATGTTCAAAAGCCTTCATTGCTTTTGGAGTCCAAGAAAATGCATCTTTCTTTAACAATGTTGTTAGAGGTGTTGATATTCTCCCATAAATCTTGACAAACTTACAATAATACCCTGCCAACTCGAGAAATCTTCACATATTCTTTATGGATGTAGCGATTTTCCATTCCTTAATGGATTTAATTTTGCTAGGATCTACTTTAACACCTTCATGAGATACAATATGACCCAAATATTCCAGATCTTGTACTCCAAATTTTTTTTTGTACGTTTTTGCATATAATTGTTTCTCCTCCAATAGTTTGAGCACCATGTCAACATGTTGAACATGATGTTTCCAAGACTTGTTGTAGATTAGAATATCATAAAAAAATACAAAAACAAATTTTCTAACAAAGGGTTTGAAAATGGAATTCATCAAACCTTGAAATGTAGAAGGTGCATTGGTAAGGCCAAAAGGCATGACCAAAAATTCATAATGACCCTCATGATTTCTAAATGATGTTTTCAGAATGTCTTCAGTATTCATTCTAATTTGATGATATCCTAAACAAAGATCCAACTTGGTGAAGTAAATTTCTCCATGTAATTCATCCAATAATTCATCAATGATAGGAATGGGAAATTTATCTTTGATAGTGAGCTTGTTGACCTCCCTATTGATGCAGGAGCATCCAAACAGCCAGTAATGTGATTGTATGTTCACATGTTTTGGCTAACAAGAGATGAATTTCATTGACCTGAGTGGTCAAAATCAGTTTTAGTAGAGAGGGTTGGATCTCTCAAATTAATCTTTATCTCAATTATTGTAATAATTAGATCATTGTATTATTTTTAGACTAAGAGATAATTTGTTAGTATAGGTGTGTAACAGAGCTTGAGAATAGAGATTTAATTGTTAGATTGATTAAAATAGGGATCGAGTTGTTAATGCAGTTAGGATAGGATTCGATTCATAAAAGAGAAAAAGAATGTAATGATAGAGATTAGATGATTGAGAATAGAGTGTGTAAGCGAGAGTTTGAGTGACAGAGATAGGGTTTGAGATTGAACAAAGGTCAGAAAAACTGTTGTAATCGATCCGAGAGGGCCAAGACCCTGTAATTTACATTTTGTTGAATAAATGATGAAGTGTGGTGTTGCGTGTTAATCCTAGTGTAGAAGTTCATTGTATTTGTATATTGGTTTTCTGGACCCTAATTGGGTATTTTCTCTGTTTATAACACTTTATTCATAAATCGCAGTCAATTAGGTGTTAAGGGTTAATATTGTGTTAAGCACTAAACCTTTCCTTAAAGCGCCTTTATTAAAGTTATGTATTAAGCACGTGGGTTGTATTTGTTAAGTGGGAAGCAGTTTCTCGTGCACCCAAAAGGAGGTAAATGGTGTTGTTCAAGTCCGTGCGATTAACCTTAGCAGCTAACACGTAGCTAAGGAAAACTACTTTGCTCGTGTGCTCTCGATTCGATATCGACCATGCAAGAATCCGCACGAGATCGCGCGACAGTCGTTCGATTGGACGGGTCACTTCGATGGTGGAGATCGTTTGGCTAGTTTGCGAGCAGACGACGCGATATCCGTTGGATTTGGGGAAGTGAGATCAACAGTGCAGATTGAAGTGCTCAGTCTGTGGAAAAGTCAAGGTGGGACCGGCGATGATTGGTCAGGATAAGCGGGACCCTTAGAAGGAAAACACACATATAGAACCTGTTTGCACGGAGTTGATTGGTTATAAAGTTAACCATTAGTCTAATTAAAGACTACCACCTCATTTTTGTCAACCTCCTGTGTCACCTATAATCTAGACACATGCACCATGATCCATCCTTCTTGTGCAACAATACTACTGGAGTAGAGAAAGAACTTTGACTAGGTTGAATTATACCAGCCTCTAGCATTTCTGCAACCATACATTCAATTTCACTCTTTTGGGCATATGGATATTTGTAAGGCCTGATGTTTGGAGGAACAATTCCTAGAATCAAATGAATAATATACCACCACAATGATGTTTCCATGCCCCCCGATCGAGTGATGGTTACATGTCATAAAGTCAATGCCCCATTTTGAAAAGGGTCTAACGATGATAACATGATGTATAGGAGCACGTGGAGCACGGGTTTTTGGCAAGCGTGACACTTTTGGACCACAATGATGCAATCTCAAAACATGGTAGGCCAAAATTTACTAGCACACAAAATATTCTTGGCGATGGCATAACCAGACATATGACCACCACATACTCCAGCATGACATTCATTTAACGCTTTCTCAGCCTCCTCATGAGTGAGGCACTGTCTAAAGATGGTATCAACACCACAACGATAAAGTGTCGCCAATTATAATGTAATTTTTAGCCTAGTATTGAATACATTGCTAATCAGAGTCAGGGGTGTTAGGCTAGAAAGTCTGGGTCTGGAGATTGATGATGATATCTCCATACCATGGATCAAAGGAATCAATCATGAACAATGACTCATAAGGAATATAATCATCAAATGTAGACTCAATTTCTGATGAGGGAAGGTCAGATATCAGTTTGACGAAGACTAAGGACTTCTTAGATTTGAATTTGATGAATTCCAAATCAAACTCCTCGAGAATAACAATCTATTTAAAGTACTTTCCCCCAACAATTTTTGTGAAAGAATATGTGTCATTGGGTTGCAAAAAAAAACTACCATAGTATTCCGAAGAAGAATGTAGTGGTGAAACCTCTATACAACTTGGACAACTGACAAAGCTAATCTTTCAACATGAGTATATTTTATTTCAGTTTTGTTTAAATTTCAACTCAAATAATAGATTAGATGTTCATCCACTAAGTCTTCTTCTTGGACGAATACCATAGCAATGGTAGTAGCAGTAGTAGTGGGATACAAGAATTAATCATATTGATAATCGAGGGTATACAACAATGATTCTCGAACCAGAACATCTTTCAAAGAATAAAAATATTTTTGGGTGGTATCATCCTAATGGAAGGGAACCCCTTTCTTCAATAGTTGAGTAAATCCTTTGGTCATTTCTGCATAATTCAAGATAAATCTTTGTAGAAATATAGCCTTCCCTTGGAAGAGATGTAACTGAACAAGTAGAGAAGGTGTAGGAAAATTGAAGATCACCTATACTTTAAGTGGATCAATACATATTCCTTGCTTCGACACAACGAAGTTGAGAAGTCTACCAGATTGGACACAAAACACACATTTTTGCAGATTTAACCTAATATTATAATGTCGAAAACATAATAAAATAGCTTGGAGATGCATCAGGTGATCCTTACGATGTTTAGAGTGGGAAGGTAAATCATCCAAATAGGGTTGTATAATGTTCTTGATATCTTGGAAAGCATAATTCATAGCTCTCTAGAAAGTTGCACCAACGTTCTTCAAACTGAAAGGGATCTTATGATAGGAAAACGTGCCCCATGGACAAATAAATGAAGTTTTATGTTGGCTTGATGGGAATATGTTTATTTGGTCGTAGCTATAAAAACCATCCATAAATTAAAAAAATAAAATCTTCCAGAATAGTCATCAACAATTTGGTCAATAAACGAGGTTGGGTAGTTGTCTTTAAGACAAGCACAATTGATATTCTGATAATTGACACATACTCAAAATGTGCCTTATTTATTCATCATAGGGACTATGTTCGAGACCCAATCAATAAGAGGAACTTGGTAAGTAAAAATAGCATTCAAAAGTTTTTCAGCCTTTGCTTTAACTGTAATAGCTTTTTTAGGGTGCACTAGACACAAGCGTTGTTGAACTGGATTAGCATCTGGATACATTTTGATCTCATTCAATATGATATTTGGATCAATACTTGGCATCTCTTAATATGTCTAGGCGAAAACATTTCAGAATTCTTGAAAAAATGTTGTATAGGTCTTGACCTCGTCAGGATAATAGGATGCACCAATATGGACATTTTTTACAACTCTGGGTTTAATTGAAATATCAAGAGGAACGATATCTTCAATATTCACTATTTTTTTTATTAGAATCGATGTTATGAATGGACAGAGAATATGTACTTGTCTCACAAATATTAGGTGAATAAATATCTCCAAGATTATTCTCAAAATTTTCAGGTAAGGAGGAACGATGATGATTATCATCCCACGGTGCATCATTTGACATCATAGTTTCCATGTTGTTTTCATCAGTAGAGAATGTACTATAGAAAGGATTAGAAGATGAACCGTAATATTGAGAATTATAGAACCAATCTATTGAGGAGGGGATATCAGAATGTGCCAAACAAGCTAAATAAATAACTTCATATTCCAACTCAAAAGGATTGAGCGACATGCGGTCACCAAATGTATCAACATTAGAAATATTTGGAAATATTCAGGGATAGAATGGAATAGTACAAGAAGAGATCATTTTGATGAAGGAAATCGAATTTTTAATGTCAGGAGGAGGAAGTGAAAATTTTCCCATCAAATAGCAATCCTTAAGCAATCCTACTCTGACATGTTGATAAGACTATGGGGACTTGCCCACAAGAGGGATGCTTCCAGTAGTCTGAGAATTATTGGAAAAAAAAGTGAGTTGGTCGATGTCCATGATGCCCCCTGGTGAGTTAAAGTGATTATCCTAAAATAGGTTGAAACACTAGCTACCATGACATAAATCCATGTGTGGCCCAGTAAAGGTTATAATCTAATGGTCTGTTTATAACATCAACTTATACTGAAGCAGTTTTTCCAGCTAATTCTACTTGCAATGTATTTAAAATTCCATAAGGTTTTAAACCCATTCCATAAAAATATTTAAGAGTAGTGGGTGATTAATTAATTTTAAGAGAATCAATATCCTTCCAATAGGAAAGTTACATTATACAAGTCGAAGCACCTTTATCCATAATTGTTGATGGATAGACTTACTTCGAACAACAACTTGGATCATAAATGCAAGTCATAGTGAAGGTTTAGGGGTACGATTCTCATGATTCAAGACCACAAGACTTGAATTTGAAGGATCTATGCCTCCAATTGTAGAAATTAAATACTTCTTCTGGGCAAGATAATTCTGCAAAACCTCGAGAGTTGACATAACAGATAGAGCTTGAGCCAAGTCCTCAACTATATTATATTGTTGTGCAACTCTCACACAAGGATTGAATGTTGAGTTTTGAATAAAACCTTTGGGAGGTTTAATGGTCAATTCAGATGGTACCACGTTTGGAGAAGCATCCGAGGTAGATGATGAGGTGGAACTAGTAGGTTGATTAGTAGCCTTACCAGTCAAAGGATTCAGGTTACCATAATCTTTATTTCAGGTAGCCACCATAATTTTAGTTTTTTGTTTGGTAGAAGATAACATCATAACCTGGGAAGAGGAAGATGGATCTCGTGCAACCATATTTGTCTCCTAGTTGGGAAATGGATCTGTTAACACAACAAATGCAATAGATGATGACTTTATGAATTGATTAACTTTCGCTTGATGTGCACAATATCGAGTAAAAATTTCCTCATTACAGATAAGGAAAGGATAACGAGTCTTCCATTTTTCTTCACGAGACTAATTACTTTGTTTTTCTTATGAAGAATCATCTTTCTTCTTTTTTCATTTTCCTTTCTCCTTACTTCCAGGTTGTTGAGATTTTCTTTTCATAGATTGAACGACATTAATCGTGGAAGTAGTCGTGAGAGTAGTAGAGGTCAAGTTTTGAGTAGCCACAATAGAAGATGAACTAGATAGTTTACTCACTATTTGTTGGCTAGCATAACCAATCACACCATCATCAATATGTGATTCTTTAGTGGGAGGTGATGGGACAGTGCGTTGAGGTCTCGCAGCAGTGGGTACTTTGTCATAGAGTGTGCCAGATTGAGTATAAATGAGATCAAGGCATTGGGCACGAGTAATGACTTAACCTTTGATAACAACTTCACCTTTAGAAATGTTTTCAATTATGGATGGTAACAAAGATTTGATAAACCATTTAGCCAATAACTGATTGGGAATGAAGGTTTTGACCAAACAACGTTGGCGTTGCCACTCATAAATATGATAAAAATTGTGAGTGGAATTAGATTGTTTCAATGAGGTCAAAATATTGGTTCCAGTTTCATATTGAATAGGCAATTGAAAATGGGTGAGGAATGTAGTTGCTAAGGTATTGAAATTGTTAAAGGAAGCTCGTGGCAATTCAACATACAATTTAGTTGTCATACTAGTAAGAGTTCTCTGGAAAGTTGTAAATGAATATAATCATCATTTAAGGAGTTGGATGAAGACCATAAATGATAGGTCATAACATGAGTAGATGGATCTTCTGAAGGATTTCTGTTGAATTTCGGGATATTGCTCAACAATTTGGTAGGAATGGTTGGCCAATAAGGAGAATGAAAAATAGGATCATTCGTCAGTTGGGTTAAATCTGGAAATTCAAGAGTTTCAATGGAAAATGCTTATTAAAGTCAAGGTGAGGGTATCCAGGGTATGATGAAATGGGTTGAGCAACAAGTATCTGCATTCCGGGATAAGGAGGATTTTGGTAACCATGATAAACATACCTGGATTTTCCAGTTCTGAGATAACCTTGAAAAGGTTTAAATGTTTATGTTTGAATATGTTGGCCTTGATCAAGCATTTACGGAATGGAAGTTTGACTAACATGCATTTTTGGAATAGTTTAGAAAGGTTGCCCAGAGGGATTTTTAATCATCCCTATATTAGGTTGATCGGCGAACACTTGGGCCATACCATATACAGGTTGACTTACTTGCATTTGAGGAATAGACTGGCCAAGTGGTGGAGTTTGCAAGGAACCCTGAAGAGGTTTCATAAGTGGGATTTGAGAAATCCTAGACACTAGTGGAATAGGTTGTGTTTGATGTGAAGTCTAGACATGTTGACTTGTTTGAGATAAAACTTGGGCAAGTTGAACCATAGATTGAGTAGGTTGACAACTAGGAACCTAGGATGTGATTGAGGTGGGTTGAAAAATGGGAGGTTGATTCAAAACCAAACCAAGTTGAATAGGAAACGTGGGATTCCAAGGATTAGAAGCCATTCCCAAAAATAGAGGGCTCAAATAGGAGGGAACACCAACCTGTGACATTTGATTAGGAGATGGAGACATGGAAATAATAGGTTGCCCCCCGTCGGGGGATAAGTAGAAAATGGAGGTATATTCATGTTGGCTTGATGGGCCCTAACCCAGGTTCAACGTTAAGTCAGCAAAGAAAATCCCTACATTACTGGCCCTTTTGACATCAATCTGTGGAGCATAGACTGAGGTCTCACCCAAAGCAGTATGGGGGGATGCAGGAACCAAGTTTTTGCACCCTGAGATGGTTGTGATGTTGGTTTTATACCCTAGACCTTCCTTTGAATAGACCTATAAGTCCTTTAGGGCTCATCAAAGTACTTCTCTTATTCAGCTTTAAAACCTTCATGAAAGCCTCTGATCATCCTTCCCGGACCCTAAATAGTCAATTCAGAAGCTTACATGCCTTTTTCATTACCCTTACTTCTGTGTCTACCCAAATTAACTTAAGAATTAGTTAACTTCAACTTGTACTATGATTATCTTCGCGTAAACATATATTCTTACTTACGTTCATATGACAAAGTAAAATAGAATCACGCATCAATATAGAATTAAATCATAAATCTAGTATTCAACATAACATAATCATAAACATTCATAACATAAGTAAAATAGTCCATACACAAATTTCTCCATAATAACTCTCTTTATTGATGGTTCAAATCTCTAGTACAGATTCTAACTGCCCTGCGCACATAGCTGTAGGGGTCCACGCACTCAGCTGTGGACTTCTACCCTAGGCCTCTACGCACTTAGTTGCAGAGCCTCTTCCTATGCTAAGACTCTTTGCTCTTAGCTCTCAATTGCCCCAAAACTTACTTAGAACTCTACTAAAAACTTGCCTTAGACTCTTCTAAGACTCCATTTTTATACATTCCCATGGCCTATGGACCAAGGGCAGATCTCATCAAGTCGACACAAACTATCTAAACTAAGGACAGAAACACTTTTTGACTGTTTACATCTTCGCGATTCGTGGCCACAAAGTGCAGATACTTCACATTCTTTATACAAAACTTGGGCCTTTAGCCTCAAAACTTGGGCTTTTAACCCCAAAATTGACCCCAAGGGACCCATTCTTAACAGGCCCCCAACACAAATCAGGTGACTCACCCTGAGTCACTCGGCCAGTGCAAAGATCTTGTCATGAAGACCTCCCAGCTCCACCTGTACGACTGCAACCTCGGCTGTACACTGCGTTGCCACTTGCTTAACCTACTTGACTAGCTGCTCTGTCACTGGCTCTATGTTGTCTACCTGTATTTTTTGTTGTGTCGCCTGCAAACTGGCCAATTTCCCTTCAATGGAGGCAGTGAGTACATAGGCTTCCTCCAGCCAAGGCCCGGGTCTGGCCTTCAGTACTACCTCCCTTCATTGACCTGCATCCACTTGTTCCTTTAATGCCTTCGCTTCCTATCGCTTTTCCAACCTCTGTGTGATATGATGGTGCGTGTCGTCACTTTGACCTCATCATACTTTTGTTGCAGCTCTCATGCTTCAGTTTCTAGTCTTTTCAGGTTGGGATCTTCTTGCAGATTGGTCACTACTTCGAGCACCTGCTCAAATAGCGTAGTGAAATCCTTTATTGCAGCATCAATAGCTACAACAACATCTTTTACAATGGTCATGCACCGCTCTCTGACTTCTAGCGGAGTCGAGGGTTGGGCCCTCAACTCAAGTTCCGTGATCTTAAGGTTTAGTTCAAATTGAACCTCAGCTAGCTCTATTCGTGCCTCGAGCACACCTGAAATGAGCTTCTGGATCCTTGCATCGATTAGCACATCTTCAGGGATGTTCAACTCTAGAATAGTCTGGCATGCCTCAACCACCACAGTTGTTGTGCACTCATTCTTTTCTGTGATCTTCTTAAGAAGATCAATCGCGGACAATTTTTCAGCGAACATCTGTGCATTTTTCACCTTCTTCTCATTGATAACATTCAAAGCGCGTTGTTCTTGAGCCCATATTTCCACGATCACACCATCTAGTAGGGTGTGAAGGGATTCACTTGGAAGCACGACCAAGTTTAACCTAACTTGTTTGATGGCATTGACAGTGGCCCTGTCAGCCTCTGTTTCTATGGTCAATGCTCCATTAGGTAGCATGACATCCCAAGGATCCATTGTATGAACCATATCTTCTGCGTCTGAGGTTCCCGGTGCCAAACTGCTCGATGTCATGTTGTCCCACCCTACAGTGGTCTGCACCTAAGTCGCCTGGATTTGCAACTCGCGCAGACCCGTTTGAATGGCAACCAAGACCTGTTTCTACTACTACTCGAAATATTGCAGTAGTTTTGCAGTCGCGTCCCTCATTGTATCACGGATATCATTCAAATCACCCTTTGTCAAGGCGATTTGGTCCAGGGATGATTTGCTAGCATTAGACTTCTTCCGCGGCCCTACTTTATCCTTCTCCCATGTACGTTTAACACGGAATGGAGTAGTCTCTGGGTCTGCTCCTTCCTGCTCTGAGCACTACTCCTCTTTGTTTGTCTATGGAGAAGGCAACTTCTGATTCCTATAAGAGTCACAGTCATCCTCTTCCTCCTCTTTTGCTTTTGTTTTGGTCGCGCACTTTGCTATGGCTTTATCCTCAGCTTCCTTCCTTCGTTTTTCAGCCAATTGTTCCATCTTTAACCTAGCCTATTCTTTCTTCTTCTTCGTGATAGATTTACTAGTCCCATCTAATAAGTTTGAGGCCTTGCACTACTCTACGATCTAGCCCTCTAGAACTGTGGTGATTTCATCATCCGTTGCCAAGTATGGAAGATCATACCATTTCTGTGCGGGGTCCTTTTGCGCTTTGATGGATACACTGTGGAAGTTCGCCTTGAACCATGGCATGTGGTTGATGGCAGTGTGGATGCTTGATTCCATAATAATCCAAAATATCTTGTTGTCCTTGATCCTTTGGGGGTCCTTTGTTGCCCAGAGCGAAGCAAACTTTGTTGCTTCTGGTATCTCCGGTGCAATCGGAGGAAACTCACTCTCCTCCAGTAAGTCCCATGCAACCAGTACAATCGATAGAAGCAACCATGCATAATGGAAAGTCCTTCTTTGATCTTGCACTTCTCTATAGTTTGCGAGGAACTCACTGTAGAGGTAGCATGCCTAGTTAAATTCTATGCCCTTCGCGCACTGGGCTGCTAAATAAACCACTAGTGCCAACACTTCATTTTCACGACACTTCCTCATAATCTTCCTCACCAAAATTTGAGTGGCTACTTTAATTGTGGGATCGGTTATGTTGGAGATGGAGTAGCCACATGGCTTCTTGGCAAGCTTTAACTTATCCTTCATACGTTTGGCGAGGTCGTGGTCACTTGACTTTCCACCAAATTCCATGGCCAAATTCAAACCTGAGTGTGGGAGCAAGGTGATCTTGTGGATCAACATGTCAGTGATTGGTATCAAATATCCTAACCATAGGCACCCATTGTGCACCAAGCATAATAGCTACTTGATTACTATCAAATTTATGGGCACACCGTTGTAATGCGGCACCCATAGCAGGTTCAATAATCCTGCCTTCTCCACCCCTTTTATCCACTTTCTTGGCTCCAACGCGGTCACACCAAAGTCTTTATAGAAGACATGGTGCATGAATGTATCAGTCGCCAAGTGGGGAAAGCACTTTGTATCTGCTAAATCCCAATCCTCCAGCTTCAAACGGGGGATACGAGCCAAGAACAGTATTTCGAATGTGATTTTGTTTGGTAGCGACATGGTGAACAGTGCGATTTTGTTTTCATTGATGTATTTTTCTACCTTCACCTTACCTCGGTGCAGAGGGATATATGGTGGCAGCTTGGAGATGGGATCTGCCCCCTCAATGTCCATGTCTTTTGTCCCCATTTCAACATCTTCTATGCCCACACCGACATCCTCTATGTCCTCGTTAGGTTCCAGGTCTACTACCTTGGCCTTCTCCTGTGCAGTAGCCTTGTCTTTCTTCTGGTGTTTCCTTGGTGACTCACGCACCGGCTGTGTTGCTTTCTTCTTATCCTTCTTCATCTTGGGACCTTCTTTGGGTAGCATAGGCCTCAGCCTAGGTGACCTTGGTGATTTGGGTACTTCTATAGGTACCTTTGCACTCATTACCTTCGGGGCAACTCCTTCAGCTACCATGGCTTCCCCAACACTTGCAGTCTCCACGGGTGCCGACATAATGCCAATTAAAAGCTCCTGAGTCTCCTTCGGCAATTTCTCAAACACTGCACTCGCTACCAAAGCCTCAAAATAATCAAGGTTCATGTGTGTCTGATAGCTCAACACCTTAATTCTCAAAATTCCAAGTGTTTTTCGTTGGTCAACCATCTATAATTTATAGGCAATTTAGAATTTGAATCTGATTGTTCCCCCCAAAATCAGTTCATAAATGCAAGAGTGGTGGTAAATTTTCAAAGATCTTGATCTTAAATTCCGACTTAATTGCGCCCCCCCCCCCCCCCCCCCCACCCAACTCCATTTAGCCATTTTCCCACTATCAAGTCATAAACAGTGACCATAACGGTCACTTTCTAGCTACCCTACGCAATCTCTCCTTCAATAACGCAGCTCCCCTCATGCTTTTGTTGACAATGTGACAATCCTCCATTCTGCATAGTACCTCAATCGCACAGATCTACAACCCAAGCAATGTAGTTTATAGTCCCGCGCCTCCTTTCAGCTACCTGGAGTGCTAAGACTGTGCTTCCACCATATATTCATCTAGCTGGATCCCTGGTGTATGGCTTCAATCGGCTACCATTCATCCTCCCTTGGAATGGCTCTCCATTCAACTTTACCAACTAAACTGCTCCACCATCGGTAATCTCCTTGATGACATAGGGGCTAAACCAATGCATCCGAAATTTTCCTGGAAATTAATCAAACTTGTTGTCATATAATAACACTAAATCATTTACCTTGAAGGTACACAGTTTGATGTGTCGGTCGTGCCATGCCTTTTTGCGTTCCTTTTGAACTTGCTAATGGAATCTAGCCAGAAACTTATCTTCTTCCAGTTCTACCAGCTGCGCGAGCCTTTCTTCCATGGCTCCACGATCTTCCATTCCTGTGAATGCCACTATGCACAGACTAGGTACAATGTATTCCATTGGCATCACGGCTTCAATGCCATAAATCAGCCTGAAAGGCATTTGTCCAGTCAGCTTCTCACAAGTTGTTCTGTAAGCCCATAGCACCACGGGTACGCGCACATCCTAGTCGTTTCTTTACATATTGCAAACCTTTGTTAGCGCGCTCTCTAGAATCTTATTAAGTTCTTCTACCATTCCATTATCTTGTGGGTGATATGGCGTGCTCTTTTGATGGTAAACATGAAATTCCTCTATCATCGCGTTGATTGTCTCATTAAGAAAATGTGTACCATGATCGCTCATTAAAATTTTGTACAACCAAACCTTGTCATCACATACTCAAAGATGGATTTTTCTATTGTCACACTTGTACAGTCTTTCACTGGTTGTGCCTCTGCCCATTTGGTTAAATACTTAGTCACGGTGATGATGTACCACGCACCCGTCTTCTTTCCTGGACGCTGAATTGGTCCCACAAAGTCAATCACCCATTTCTCGAAGGGCAGTAACAATATCTGCGGATTCAGTGGCAATTCATCCCTCCGCAAGGGTTTTCTAGTCCTTTGGCATGCATCACATGCCCTACAATATGCCTTTGAATCCTTATGTAGTGTTAGCCACCACAACCCAGTGCGTAGAATCTTCTACATTGTTGCTTTGCTCGCATAATGTCTTCCCACGTCTCCTCCATGAGCCTAAGTGAGGATGTTGTTTTGTTCAAATTCTTGCACATAACATCGCAGTATTTCATCTGATCCCATTTTATACAAGTGTCCTATAATGACAGAAAAGTCTGTTGCGCACACCACCAATTCCTTATTTTTTTGGCTAGTATATCCTTCTAGAGTTGTTCCCATCATCAAGAAGTGTATAATATCTTCAAAGTGACTGTCCGCAACGAGCACCATTAAATGTTGTGTGTCAGGTAGTCCTTCCTCCAAATTAGTAGGCTCCTCTCTTGTTTCAATGTGCAACAGATGATCCGGTCCGACATTTAAGCATCCTAGTTTCACAATAATTTCAAAATCATATTCTTGAAACAGAAACAACCATTTGCATATTTTCCGACCCAACATAGGCTTGTTCACCAAGTATTTCAATGCATAATGGTCTGTGTACATCTTAAAGTGTCCACCTATCAAGTAGTGCCTAAAATTTTGGAGCACGTATACCATAGCTAGACCTTCGCGCTCTGTCATTGAATAATTCTTCTCATCTTTAGATAGCTTCCTACTTGCAAATTCTATGGGGTGAGCCAATTCTCCCTCACCAGCCTGTGTCATTATTTCTCCCAGCGCAATACATGATGCGTTCACATGCACATGAAATTCCTTCTTCCAATCTAGGAAGACTAGGATCAACGCAGTGACCATCTTCTCTTTGATTACATCCAAGCTCTTCTGAAATTCCTCATTTCAGCAGAATGTATCATCCTTTTTTAATAGTTTCTCCATCGGCGCGGTGATCTGGGCATAACTTTTAATGAACTTTCTAGAGTACCATGTATTCCCCAACGTTGTGAGGAGTTGTTTCACACTTCTTGGTGCCTCCAAATCGATCATAACCGCGATCTTCGCGGGGTCTACCATCAAGTCGTGTTTGCATACCACGTGACCTAGCAAGACCCAAAAAGGGATGCATAACAAACATTTCTTCAAATTGATTGCGATTTGGTACCTCCAGCATGTATCTAGCATCAAGCGTAGACTTGTTACGTGGCACTTTACCATTCCAAACACTATCCAATTGTTAAAGTATACCTCTAGAAATTTGTGAATGAAATCCTTGAATGCTGTGATAACTACATGCGAGAAGATCGTCGGTGCGTTCTTCAACCCAAAAGGCATCACCGTATACTAGAATCATCCCCATTTAGTTGCGAAGGTCATCTTACTCTTATCCTCTGGCGCGATCTTGATCTGATGGCACCCTGAGAACTCGTGAGTAAACAAATATGCTTCTTTGCCACCAACATTATCCAGCACCTCATTGGTGAATGGAATTGGGAAGGGATCATGCACATAGGCATCATTCAACTTCCTGAGATCTACGCATATCCATATCTCATCCTTCTGTTTCTCGTCCTAAACTACCATTGGGCTTACCCAATCAGACTCCTCGACTGGTTCAATGATACTTGGTGCAAGCATTTTATCCAACTCCAAACGAACCCTTTCTTTATACTTCAGATTGAGGTGGTAAGGTCTTTGCTCAACTGGCTTTGTGTCCAATTTTAGAGTGACCTTCATGACACCCAAGTCCCCTATTATCCCTTTCATATATGAAAACTTCGTGGGGAACAGATCTTGATATTCGCGGAGTAGCTCGACGACCTTATCTAATGTCACGTCATCCCAGTAGTCCCCAATCTTTGCAAACTTCGGCTCTACCTCCGTGCCAATGTTCACATGTCTATTTTTGAGTGGATCGGTTATGTTTGGGCTCTCTAGTTGCAATCCTTCAACTTCGTGGAGACCTTTAGTCTCTAGGATATTATTATTCCTCGAGTCTTTTTCTTCTTCTTCTGTTGCTACATTGTAGCACTCCGGCACGTGGCTCAGCTGGGTAGTCCAATCAGGTTGAATCAAATCTAGAGGATCCTACGGTATCCTGAATATTGTTTCCTTAACCTCCTGTAACACTTCATCGATACATTCAATCCCATCCTCAAAGTTGAACGTCATAAAAAATACTTGGCACAAAACATCACATTCTTTAGTGCCATGGTGAAATTCTGTCTTCAAGTACCAATTCATCAATATAAAATCCAAGGTATGACAAAATAGATGGACCCACTCTGGCTGAGGCTTTGCTCCATACACTTCAATCCATTTGGCCAAATGGCTGCACGGATCATTTCTCCCATCATACTTTTATGTTAGCTGCACTTGTGAGTGACCAAAAAACACTCTCATCATTTTTTTGTATACGAGCCAATCATCAAAATTGTCCTTGTATGTGCCCCTCCATCTCGCAGGTGTAGTGTGTAGTGCCTAGTCCAAGGCCTAGAAGTGATGTTTCTCTGGAAATTCTCTCTAAAATGCATTGAAAAAGTGATCAACGTCATTTAAACCATCATAATAAGGAATATTTCTTACCTCTGATGATACACAGCGTAACGACTTGGTCATCATATTACAGCATAGCATAGATACTTCATGCAGTAAATTCTATTAGTGCCCTAGTTATTTGTCTGAATCTAATGTGTAAGAACTCTCGTGGTCCAATGAAATATGTCCATCTTTTGTTGGATTCACCCAATCCTGATCTCATGCTGTTATCTTGTAAATCTGGTCCAAATCTTCATCACTTTCATAATTGCGGATCAATTCGGTATAGCGTGGTCCTTTTGTAGGGTCCAGGGGCACTACTACATTAAGAGATTTCTTCTCAAATATCATCTTTCGCTTCTTCAAGTTGATTACCCCATTCATGTTAGTGGTCCAATCGATCCCAAGGAGCGCGAGGTAGGGATTGTTGTCATCCACAATCTCTATCACTTCAAAATCAGCTAGTGCACTCGCGCCTTCAGTATCAACTGTTAACCCCTGCAACCTCCCCATTGGGATGATTTTCTATTGATTCACCATCCTTAACTGAATTGGAGACCACTATAGCATAGGTCTCCCCATTCTCTGCCATGTCTGTTTCGAAAAAATGTTCGTGTTTGACCCCAAACCTAAAATAACTTGATCCATTTCATATTCACCTATCTGTGCAATAAGCCTCATCTCATATTCGCCTATTTGTGCAGTAAGCCTCATCTCATATTCGCTTATCTGCGCAGTAAGCCTCATCTCACACCTCGTTCTTGTCTTATGCCTGCTAATCTTTTTTACTACGCACAGTCTGTTAGTAGCATTTTCCTTCCCAACGCACCTATTGATCATCTCCTACAGTCCCTTCACACCCTTGCTATTGCGTAGTAGTCTCATGTAGGTCTCCAAAAATGTGGTAATCATGGATGGGTCCATTTCTTCAGCTGACTTCTCCTGAATCCTTGAGGTAAAGGCCTCAACAAAACTTTTATTTGCTTCCATAAATGTTTCTTTTGTGCATTCTAGGTCAAACCCGGTCTCCTTTTATGAAGCTTTGCAGACCCACTCACCTTTTTTAGGTTGCTTCCTCTTATCTTCACCAATCATTGCCCCACTCCGCAGCACAATATTTACCTTAGGATCTTCCTCATGAGGCTCAGCCCTCATCATCTATAGGTTTTGAGTCAATTACTAAGCATGCACCCCCTTTTCGCGTATCTTAGCCAACAATATAGGGCAACCCTTCGTTACATGGTCAAACTGAGTACAATAGCAGCATGACAGACATGTCATATTTAGACAGTCTCGTGCGTAGTGTCCTAGTCCTCCACAATTGTAACAAATAACCTTCCCTCAACCTCTACCAGGTCCTCCTCCACCATGGCCTCATCTGTACCCTTGATACTCGCCTTGCGCTCCTCCAGCGCCTTGGTCCAGAGGCCGTGTTTCTGCCTGCACCCTATATGCAGGTGTCCTATCCATCATTAATTCATAACCATGGAAATTGTGCTCATCATGACCCACTAATTGACAAAAGTTGTAGAAGAGATGTTGCGGTGTTTGTACGAATTTCTGCAGCAAATGGCAATTTTCTGTTGCATGTTTTCTAGCTACCTAACAGATAGAACACCATAGCACAAACCCTGTACTTGGCCTTACTAGAGCTTCTGGCCTCATAGGCATTGGCCCCCCCGCTGCAACATAATTTGTGAAAACTGGGTAGTGATCTTTGTCATGCCCCTGGCTTTTGCACTTCAAGCACCAAAATTCTTTACACACCTCATGCCAAGTTGTTCTATCTTTCTTCAAACTATGCATTTCTAGGAAAAGGCTTTGCAACTGCACATGAATCTGTTGAACCCCCATATTAGCATCTTGCATTGGTGTCTCATGCGATCTCATCGTTATTTCCAAAGCTTTTGTGTAGGTCCCAATCTTCTGTTGTGATAGTGCAACCCTTAGATGAGGCAGGAGCAAAGCCACAAACCATTCGCATTGCTTCCCATCAATCAAATTCATGTTAGCCTCACGGATCATACACTTCAATCTCTGATCCAAATCCTAGGGTGTCTCACCAGGCTTCATCATGATCTCTTTCAATCCCACAATTGATTGTGCCTCAGACTTAGGTCTATTGAATTTTTTATTCAGCATAGTCTGGATATCTGCCAATGTGAACATCATATTATCAGTGTAGTACTTAATGTACCATGTTAGTGTGCGATCCTATAAAGCACTAACCAATGTTGCTTTCTTCATTTGATCATCCGTGATACCATGAGCTTCCCATACAGCCTTCGCGACGAACCAAAACTGGTCTGGATCTTCATTTCCCATGCCCTTGAAAATAGGTAACTTTATGGAGTTCGCCATATCGAATGGTGGTGGAGGTGGTGGTGGTATAGGCGAAGGTGTATGTGATGGAGGTGAAGATGGAGGTGGCGTGGGTGGATGGGGTATTCGTGGGAACCCTTGCTTTATCAATTGAACAACGCTCTATGGAGATTCTTGTGCTACTTCCACATCATCACTCAGAGGGGGTTCAATTAGCGGGCTATATTCAGGGCCTGTTCTTCCCTTGTTCTTGAATGTCCTTCCACTTCGCATAGCCCCAAACATCAAGGTAGCTGCATAACCCGCTTTTCACACAAGAGCATCTTAATCCAAGTATTTAATGATTTTAAATACTTACCTCGCGGCCCTTGAATAAGTGGCGCTCTGCTTCACTGTAACTAACTGAGGTATTGACCACAAACTCTCTCATGAACCATCCTATGATATGATCAAGCCAATGATCAAAAATGTGCATGATCTTATCTTCATAGGCTTCTAATCTCCGCACTAACTCTGGGGTCCAAACTATTGGACCGTAAATCCTCCACCTTCCTTGGTCATCTGCCAACTTCGTGATCCACTCATACAACTCAACCGGGAAGGAACAGAAGAAGATCTCATGTATTTCTTTATACAGGTATCTTTCCAACCACTATCCTTTCCTCAATCATGAATTCTTGTTTTCTTGTGCCGTGAATTTGTGGATATTTCTATCCAGGCAGTCTTCGATCTCTTTCCTAGTTGGATTCCAATGATGCGACATCACACATCTTGTTATGTAGATCCAAATCTCAGCAACGGAACCATTTTTTGGCTTAATGGGTCCTAACCCAGGTTCAGTGTTAAGTCAGCCAAGCAAATCGCTACACTACTGGCCCTTTCGACATCAATCTGCAGAGCATGGACTGAGGTCTCACCTGAAGCAGTATGGGGGGATGCAGGAACCACGTTTTTGCACCCTGAGATGGTTGTGATGTCGGTTTTATACCCTAATCCTTCCTTCACGTACACCTATAAGCCCTTTAGGGCTTATTAAAGTACTTCTCTTATTTAGCTTTAAAACCATCACGAAAGCCTCCGATCGTCCTTCGCGAACCCTAAATAATCAATTCAAACACTTACATGCCTTTGTAATTACCCTTACTTCTGTTTCTACCCAGATTAACTTAAGAATTACTTAACTTCAACTTGTACTATGATTATCTTAGCATAAATAGATATTCTTACTTACGTTCATATGACAAAGTAAAATAGAATTGCGCATCAATATAGCATTAAATCATAAATCCAATATTCAACATAACATAATCGTAAACATTCATAACAGAAGTAAAATAGTCCATGCACATATTTCTCCAGAATAACTCTCTTTATTGATGGTTCAGATCTCCATTACAGACTCTAACTTCCCTGTGCACACATTTGCAAGGGTCCACGCACTCAGCTGCGGACTTCTACCCTAGGCCTTTGTGCACTTAGCTACAGATCCTCTTCCTACGCTAAGACTCTTCGCTCTTAGCTCTCAATTGCCCCAAAACTTACTTATAACTCTACTAAAAAATTTCCTTAGACTCTTCTAAGACTCCCTTTTTATACATTCCCATGGCCCGCAGACCAAGGGCTTATCTCATCAAGCCGACACAAACTATCTAAACTAAGGGTGGAAACCCCTTTTGACTATTTACATCTTCATGCTCCGCGACCACAAAATGTGGAGACTTTACATTATTTATACAAAACTTGGGCCTTTAGCCCTAAAACTTAGGCCTTTAACCCCAAAATTTACCCTAGGGGACCTTTTCCCAACACTTCCCCCTAGTAGGAGGGTACCCAATATAGGATGGAGTAGATTGTTGTAGATGGCCCATTCCACTAACAAATGAACCAAATTGCTTCTCCAAATAAGGTTGGGGTGCAACAGGTTGAATAGGTTGTGATTTTTTCATCAAAGAAGTACTAGATAACATCCCAGATGAGGATGACAAAGGAGATGTCCATGGACTAGTCAACGCATCAGAAAATTTCCATATACCAATTGGTAGGCAGGTGGTACCAAAGGACCACCATACAAGTGTTTTTCTAGTGAATTCATAAACATTGAAGTAAATGAAACTTTGGTTGACTCACTCATGATAGAAGATACAAGTTGAGAAACCATTGTTGACTCAGTCATGGTTAAACTTCCCAAAGAAGTTGGTTGAGGGAAACTCAAAGGTGAGTTGAAACAAGGAGTACTAGGCAAAGGATATTGTATTAGAGTATGAGGAGTAAGGAAAGGATGGGATTGATAAAGTGGATTCTCTCTTAAATGGATAGGAGAGGAAGGTCGAGACTCTTCAATAATTTCCTCAATACTCAAAATATCAGGTGGAAGTTGTTCTCCATTAGGACCAAAATATACAGGTTGTGGTTGAGTCAAAGGCAAAGGAAGAGAGGAAGAAGGCCCTGAAGTAACAGGCTCGGTTAATTGAGGCTCCGTAGGTTGTATAATCTCGTGTTGTAATGTATTTGAATAAATGAATTTAGGTTCAATGACCTCAATGACTGTGTTGGACTCACCAACTGGTAAAGAGGTGATTTCAGGTTTAGTACTTCTGGGAAGTGACAATTCTGGTTGGTTGATTTCAGATGTAGTTCCAGAAGGAGTAACTTCTGAAGTACCAGTTTCAGTAGTTTGCATATTTTTATTCTTTAGACGACTAGGTGTTTCCTATGGAGGTAGAGGAGGCAATATTTTCATTCTACACAAACGATGTTGTTTTTGTGGGTTTCTTCCACAATGGTTTAATAAATTTAGAACTTTAACAACAAAAAATAAATAAAAAAGGGGTAACTAGGCATAAAGGGATTACCAAGTCACTATGAACTGTGGAATACAATTTCTAGTACGTGCATGCAATCACCTAGGATGTTGTGTTCGGTGTATCACAGTGGACAAGGTGGCCGACTCGGTTACCTATGGCAGGATAACAACCTATAGTGGACTTCCCAAATATTCTTGAAGGTACGTGGAAGCACATTCTATGGTAGTGTTTTCTAATGCATCCTGTACGATAGTAAGTATTCTAATATGCTTTTCATACGTGGAGCGCAGTCTAATATACCGAAGGGTACGTGGAGAATGATTTGATAGACTTATGTACGTGGAATACTAACTTACCCCAGAATGTAACGCAGAAAAGTAATGACAGCGCCTACGTTTAAAGACATTGGAACACATCTCTAGAATATACTTTTATGTGTGTTGTTAATGTTCCAAATGCTCCTTAGATTGATTGAGTGAATTTTAGAGTTGATCTTCAATTATGTTTCAGTTTCAAGCCTCGCGGTATGAGTTCACCTGAATTCCCTATGATGCAATCTAGCATGATAACAGGAACTCTTTGTTTTCAATGAAAATCTATCTACAGGAGGGAAGAAACAAAGAATAATTAAACACACAATAATGAAACAAGAAATCTTCCTAAGTAAATATTTTAAGGAAATTGTTCTAATTTAAATTCAAAACCCTATATGATGCACCTAATGAAACGTTTTCTTTTATTTCCTCTTAATCTTCAAATGCGATGAAAACTAAGACACAACTAGATCATTGATATATAGATCACACATAATATTAATGTAATAAGTTTATTCAAACCAATCAATAATCAATCCAAATTCTTATAAAAACCTAATTGATAATAAGGAAGAAAAAACCAAAGAAATTCTCATCAAAGGCTAATAAAATGAAATGAAAACATTATTATGGCTTTTCAGAGACAGAAAATATCAGGGACTTAAGAAAAACTTGTTGGACCAAAGCAAAATGAGGATCAAGGAAAAGGAATGCAAATTTTTGCATCCTATATGATCAATGCAGGTGTAGAACAGACACCAATATGCTACAACGCAATTCTAGAGAGGAGAGGTTGTGATGGGGCATTATGTCTTAGAATAGAGAGTGCGTTGGGGCACTTTTGGTCAAAAAATGACACAAGAAACACAATCAAGCTCAAAAATTTTGATTTCTTGAGGTTAATTATTGTTTGAATAATTCAATTAAGGTCACTTTGAAAGGTGAAAAAATGTTAAGGCCAAGTAAACCACCCAGGGAAATATCATTCCCCAGTATAGTCGCAAAATTGTTATATGGAAAATTCACTTTTGCAAACAAAAATGAATTCCCTAGATCTAATGGTCTGATCTAGAACAACAGTGGATAAAATGATATGTGTTTTCCTTAGAGAGATTAGAATACAAAAAAGAGACCTACCTAGAATATGTAGTAAGTCCTTCTCTTCTCTTTTCTTGTAAGCTCCAATCCTAGCTCCACGCACTATAAATGGAATCTGCAATAATGATTAAAACAAGCAAAGAAACTATGATATCCACATAGCATAATCCAATATCTCTATTTAATGATTCAACATGGCATTGAAATACATAAGCATGAACATGATACAAGTATAGGAAAACAAATTGATTTTTGTATTAATAAATAAAGGAGAGAGTTTCAACCATATATAGAAGTTGTCTTTGTAGATATCTCCCCAATTTTCTTGTCCTTCCTTTCCACAAAGAAAACCTTCACATTCAAACCTAATGCAAATGGAAGATGATTCCTTAATCTCCAATCAATAGTTTGAGGGCACTAACAACCTCCAAAAGCCAATCTAGACTCAATGGGAGGTAGTAAATTTATAGGGTAAACATGGTACTTTAGGATTTACCAATCTAGGATTGAGATCCACTTATGAGGGACGATAAGCTCAAGGGATAAGAGATACAATTGCTAGAGTGGCATCAAATAAGAATTTGAGATCTCTATCCTTGGTAAATGGTTAAAACCACCTTAGAAGCTTCTGGAAGGAGAAGATTCAAAAATATTTTTTAATTTTTCATAAATTCTAGAATCAGTGCCCCTACAAAGTAGAGAAACCTATGTTGATACCCAATTATGAAACTTTCACCCAATGCAGGTGGATAGGCATGTAGAGTGTATTGGGGCTTAAAACATGGTTTTTGAGCTGATTCATCAAGAAAATCAATTTTTTGGAGAGATGATGCTTAGGTATTTGCAAATGGATTATGACAATTTGTTCAAGGATGTTGATTGATCCAATGTTTAGGCCTTTTGGGCTGATGTGACAAAATGGCATGTAACAGACCCTTTTAATGATGGAAACTCTGTTGGGGTCAACCTGGATCCCCTCCTTGGATATGGAATGGCATTGGACAGTGCCTTCATTTATAAAAAACTAACATTCCCTAGGACTCAATGAAAGATTCATCTCAATAAATTTCCTTAATACTTTGCATAGATTAGAAAGAGATTCCAATAAATCACTCCCATAAGGGGTGAAATCATCCATGTATATATCAAAAATGTCATGCACAAGGTCAGCAAAGATACTAAAAAATTCCTTCTAAAAAGTAGTAGGGGCATTACACAAACTGAATGGAAGGACCCTATAGGAAAATGTCCCCCATGGACATGTGAATGTGGTCTTATCTTGGTCCTCACGATTGATATGAATCTGGTTATCTCCACTAAATCCATCTAGGAAGGAAAATAATTTCTTCCTTGCAAGTTCATTTAGGACTTGACCAATGAATGGTAGAGCGAAATGGTCCTTATTTGTAGCCTTGTTAAGTTGTCTATAATCAACACAAATCCCACTTCCCATTTTTTTTAGGTACTATGACAAGAGGGGACACACACTCATTATATGAAATGGGGTATATAAACCCTGCATCTAGCAGCTTTTACAGTTCTTCTTTTACAATATCCTTAAGGGTAAGATTCGTCCTCCTTTGGCATTGGCGCACAGGTTTTCATCCCTCCTTGATTTAAATATTATGAGTACAAATTGAGGGATGTACCGCCTTCATTTCTTTGTAGTCCCAAGCAAAGGCATCAAGATGTTGCTTTAGCATAATGCATAATTTCTCTTCTTACTCAGTTGAGAGGGAGGGGTTAATATTTGGAGTTATGGATGGGATGATTTCCACAACCTTGGCATGATATAGATCAAAATAGATACATCACAAATCGTTCCATGGATTTCTCTCAGGTGGCTCTAAGGATTCTTCCACCAATTCATCAATTGGCATGCAAGTATGAGGTTAATTCATATAGTTTCCTACTTCCCACATCAATGTCTAGTGTAAAAACTAGGTATAGGGATGATTGATACAAGTCTTCTTCTTCCTCGTCCTCTATCCCCAAGGGTAACTCATGCTCAATAGAAGGTTGAGCAGGGGGATATAATACAAGCTTCTTTTAGAGATGCCCATTATTGATGGTCATGTTCCCAACCCTGCACCTAATGTAGACATTAGCAGTGAACAACCAAGGTATCCCTAAGATGAGAGGGTAACCATTAAACTTGGTCTTGGGTTGGAGGACAAGGAAATATGTGGGATACTCCTAATATTCGATAGATACCATCACATCCTCAATAACTCCTTCAGGGGATATTGTGGATCTATCTGCAAGTTGTAGTATTGTAGTGGTCTTCCTCAAGGCTCCTTAGAGGTTGAGATTGAACATGGTTTGCTTGGTCATAAGATTGATTGCAACCAAAACGTCAATCAAGGTGTTAGGGAGCACAATTCTATTAATATGCACATCCAATACTAGGCTACTAAGATCCAAATACATTGAGGAGATCACTCTCCCAAGCATTAGATCATACATCTTCCCAACAACATTGATAGTGGGGGCTTATAGTTTCCTTCTTCTAGGCCTCTTGAAACGTTCTTCCCTGATATTTTTGTAAATGGGGACATCTTTGGTGGCCTAGAGAAGGGGTATTTTAACACACAAATTCTTCATTTCTCCTAGAAGTTCAACCCCTTATGGGGTGTGTTATTTAGGTTGGACCAACCTTTCAGGATAGGGAGGTGCATTGGCTTGAGGGGCGTTATCCTCTTCCTCTTCTTCAATATCTTCAAATGGAGAAGCTAGATGAGCACCTAGAAGTACCTTCCTAGAGCAAAGGTTGATCTCTTGGATTTCCACAGCATAATCAGGATATGATGTTTCCCCATTGTAAAATTGGTGTGTCTGCTTATTTTTCATGTTTAGATTGGGTTGGGTAGGCATTTGAGGTTTCTTAGGTGGGTTGTTATGACATAGTTGTGGTTGAGGTTGAGTAGGAGGCATTAAGGCATGATGTTGGGCTTCCTTAGGCCTCCATCCTTGAGAAGGATTCCCCATTGAGGAGGTTGAGTTTGATATGGCTGGAAAGGTGGGTTGACAAGCTGAGGGGGGTACTTAGGAGTATAAGACCAAGAGCAGGACCATGATGGATGAGTTGGAGGGTACTAAGGATGGAAAGGTGCATTCTGATTTGGATTTTAAGGAGGATATTGTGCACCCTGCATGCTGTATTGATATGGTTGCGGGCCATGGGGCCTTCTCAGGTTAGTGAATAAAAGTTGCTCCAAGTCATTCTCTTCCCCTTGGTATACAACCTTTAGGCCTAGAAGAGAGTGACGTTTGTCTATTGCAAGTTTTTCCTCACAGATAGAGTAGGCCTCTATGGTGTTTAGTGGACACTCATTTCTAGGATGCCTCTTGGTGCATCTAGGGAAAAAGATAGCTAGTGCCCTTTCTACTTCCTCTTGCTTCCTTTTAATATGCATAATGTCCATCTGCAAGGAAAAAGTATGCAACATTTCACTCTTGAAGTCTCCGAACATACTCCATATCTTGTATTTGATGGTTGAGGTGGAGGGGGAAGAGTTAATTAGGCATTGACTTGACCTTCCTCTTTTCCTAGCAGCACTAGATCGATTTTTAAACATTGTCTTGATGTCATCATAGGTTAGATGGTAAATATCTCTTCTAGAAAACATATTGAGGGTATATGAAATTACATCCTCCCTAATCCCTTGGATAAGTACAAGCTTGAGTGATTCAGGGGCAGGTGTATAGTTATCCCTCCTATAGTTGAGTTGGAACCTTTCCTCATAATATTCTAAGGACTCATATGTCCCTAGGATCATCCTAAATATTTGTTATTTTGTTTCTTTGGACCTACAATAATCCATGTACTTTTCATTAAAGGCTTGATGCATTTCTGCCTAGGTAGTGATTTTGCCTCCGGGTAGGCTCATAAACCAGCACAAGGCTATATCCTTGAGGGTGGAGGGAAACAACTTCAACTTTTGTTCATCAAAGGTATAGTCATAGGTCCTAAAAGATACAACAAACTCAAACATGAATGTGTCAAGGCCCTTAAAGATTAGGCCATGGAAATGTGGAAGGGAAGTGGGGTTGATATTCTTCATCCTGGCCTCCCCATTGATCTTTCAGAGAGGAAAAAACTCATTTTTCCTATTTTTAGCCATGTTTTGGATAGGTGATATGGGCTCTTCCTCCCCTATGGGTTCTTAAAAAATTTCAAGTTGCTCACCTAGAGGATTTTCTAACTCCCCTGTGGTTAGAGAGGGAAGTTCACAATCACCAAAGAAGAGTGATGGTTGACTTCTTGAAGGGGTGGGGGTTTTTGGTAGAAATTTCCCTTGATTATCCCTACTCCTACAAGGCATGAAAGAACTAGTTTTGTTTTTTGCTTTTAATTTTCCTCTTTTTTTTCTTTTTTTTTCAAGTCAAACAATTTTGATGCAAAAAAAGGTGAGAAAGAAATGAAACTTCTAAGTAGAAACTACACCTACTTGGACACCTCCCTGGGAATGACGCCAAAAGGTGGTGAGCCTCAGTATCATAACAAGAATGTTGAGACTCCCAAGTCTACCAACTTTAATTATCAACTTGAGGTTCGTACAAACTCAAGAGGTGACAATGTTATATGCACAGTAGGTCAAATTCTACTCATGCCACCTTCAAGAAATGGACAATATCAAGGCATACATAGACCACTCTTTCAACTAGGTTAAGGAAGGAAATTGCATGAAAAGAAAGAGAGTTCCACCCTAACTATAGGAATGGAAATATTATTCTACTTGCAGATATGAACATGCTACTCATTAAAATGTAAAGATAGTCTCACTCTAATTGCAGGAATGTAAAGAATTTTCTAATTGCGGAAATGAAGAATATTATTCTACATGTAGAATGTAAACCTTACGCTAATTGAAAAAATGTAAATCAATACTCTAATTCCAAAATGTGGAAAGTTGATTTGAGAAGAAAACTAATCTATTCAAAACTAACACTTGCAACTGAAACCCTAAGAAACCCTGAATTCAAGAATCAGATCTAATATAATTTTCATTGATGAATCACCCTTTTTACCTTTGTTTTCAAAGATTATTAGCTTTAGTGATAGATTCCATGTGCTTTTAATAATAAATCCATCATTACTATTCAAATATGGAAATTTGTCCTCTAACATTATTTGTAGAATTGTAGTCACAATGAAGAAAAGCTAGATCTAGAGTGATCCTTTGTCCTCCCCAATCATGGATTTAGAGCATATGGGTCATTATGCAATCCCAAGAGACAAAAATAAAGCTTCCATATCAAATATGGCTAAGTTTGAACAATGCCACAAGATGTTACAGGATTGCTACAAGATTGTTATAAGATGATATAGGATTTCCCTGCTATGCTACAAGATTGGATCCGTGAGCATCCTGACGGTGGAATTTTTTTTAAGGTGGGAAAGGGTATATGAGGGTGTATGAAGGTTGTATGAGGCCTTTTCCAAGCTTATTATTGTAAATTTTTCTATCTCTTGTCACACAATTGCTTCAGAAGATATAGAAGCCTCCAGCGACAACCTCTAGGTTGATAGGAGACCAGTGCCTAGGGAATCCAAGAGAAGTGCTTTTGAATATTGTCTAAGGGATTTTTGCAGCACTCCATATGTCATGTAATTGGAAAAAATAAAATTCATGGCTTGGTTCAATAGCCCTTCACCAAGGTAAACTCAAACAAACAAACACTAGTAGGTATGGCTAATCTCAAAGACAAATGTCTTCGTTCTGGTGGCTGACACACAACAATAGACAGCTTAACATTGTTTTTTAGTATATATGAACAAGAGGAAGGAAAGAGAGGGGATTTATGAAGAGGGTTGGACAGAACATAGAATCCTAAGCAAAAATATCCAACAGAAATATGGAAGATTGAGGAGATGAAAATGCAAAAAGAGTGGAGCACGAATTAAGGTCTCAAACTCTATACCTCATGAATACATTTGTCACCAAACAACAATAAGTAAATATGTGCACATATAGGTACTATACCCTATTAAGTAAATATGTAGTAAACACAGGTACTTCTCACTACTTAGCAGCATATATACAACCATGAGAGAGTGAAACCAACAGCTTCATTACACTATTTCAGAGGAGGAAAAGCATACATGAAGTGATAAACAAAAGGGAAACATATTGTGCATTGCTCTGATTGGAATCAACAAAACAATTTCATTAATCCTTGAAGATGGAGTCCAAATTACCAATTCATTACATTTAGCAATTTTATCACCTCGAGGACCTCATGAACAAGCAAAGTGAACCAAAGTGGAACCATAGAATTCAAACCTCTTAGGTACAGAATTTTGGAACCTTTGTTAAGTGTTTTCCCCCTTTTTATAAGGAGAGGGAGAACTGAAAAATAGTTACAAAATATCTCTACCAAGCTCTGGTTTTTTGATCAACTAGCTATCTCAGCATGTGAAGGATCTGTTGTCTAAATGATTACAAAGGATTTGATTCCTTTATTTAAAATACAAAAATTAAATAATAGAATAAATAAGGAAAACTGAATGATGATTGAGGAAAATATCTCCCTATCGTTCTTGTGACGACCTCTGAACAGGCTACATCTCTGCCACAATGCTTCAGCTGCTTCACCTATCGCTTTCCTCTTAACCGCCTCAATTCCCCACTCTCTGGAGCTAGGAGAAATCAGTTGTGGTGGCCTTAATGGTGTTCAAGAATCATAGCTACCAACTCATCTGTCTCTTTCAACTTATGTGTTACATTATCGAAGCCCAATATGCTAAGTAACATTTCCATAATTCTATATCGAAGCTTTGACTTATTGGAATGTTTATTCTTAAAGACATTACAAAACAATGATTTCTGATGTCCTTGGCCCTTTTTCTTTATTTCCTTTTTATTTTCCTCCATGATACCAAGAGTTGTGACATGCTACTGAGCATTGAGGTGTTAGAGTGTTTAGACTCCTATCAGGGGTTGTTTTTCCTTTGTTAAGATTTCTTTGCCCTTGGTTCTTTAAGTTATTCTAGACCACGCACTAGCCAAATATCAAAGACCCTTCAATTGGGGGGTTTCCAATCAAAGAAATAACATGGGAGTTGCGATATTTCACACTTCCAATATGCCGATAGCTCTTTGTGCTCAGCCCCAGCCTTTACGCCTTTGGTTCTTTGAGTTCTTCTTGACCGTGTGCCAGCCCTAATATCGGAGCCCCCTTATCAGCACTTTTTAATTGAAAATTGTTATAAAGTGTCGACATCCTCAACCTCCGATATGTGATCTTTGATATGACATCATCATTCCATGTGGCACTTCCTTAGTGGTGACACATGTAACCCAGATTTGTCCTCATAGGCCCCTCAAAATGCCAAAAATTCATGCCACGTGTCCTTATCAGAACCAATCATATGATGCCATGTGTCTCACTATAGGAGAGAGAAAAGGGCCTGCCCCCCTTTGCTATCGTGATGAAATCCTTATTTAATCCTTATCGGTGCTCCTAGAAAATTTTTAATGCTATCGAAACTTTTCCCATATCGCAACTTTCTAAAAGTTTACACGTTTAAAAGTTCTGATCCTCCGATTGTCAATCTCCTCTAAGCTCTGATTTTGTGACCGTCGATAACCCTGGACCTCCAACATGTGATCTTTGATATTTCTGATATGCCTTCACAAGGCTTCAATCCGTGAAACTTTAGAAGACCGTAACTTTTTATCTAGAAGTCCATTTTTGGACTTCCACATTTCATTGGAAAGATTGTTCAAAGCACTTTCCAATGGAGAGGGTCTAATGTAGGCTTTGAGTCCTTCTATGGATTGGAATATGACTGAAAATTTCTCTTCTCATTTACTCTTTGGATATTTTAAAACACATTTTGCAATAAGTGACAACACTTAGCACCTCTCGGAGGCTCATATTTCATAAAAGAAAATGCTCATAGTGTCCTTCAATGACCCAAAAATGTGGGTTCAGTGGCAGAGTTTTGAGGGAAATGTGAGATGACAAGGAAGAGTTTGATGATATCACGAGAGATGTAGGATAATTGTTCCAACCCTGAAATCCACTGGTAGTACCTGCATACTAACAATCAATCCCTTTTATTACTTAAAAATAATGCCCAACTAATGATCAAATTGCAACAAAATAAACTAGACAAGAAAGGATGAGTTGAATTTTATGAAAGAAACCAGGAAAAGGTGAGTTGAATTTTATTTCATTAAGATTCAATCTCTCTTTCATCATGCATCTGACCTACATACATGAAAGCTTGAAGAAGAATGTGATTTTAACTCCTAGAAATGTAGAAACATAGTATGTAAGAGAGTAACGATATAAAGCCTAGAAATCTACAAAGGAAAATAACCACATATTTTTTGCTTGCTACTGTAGACTCTTCAACCATACTTCCCACAAGAGAGGTGGTAATCAGGCCTGCAACAACAATTTTTTTACAAGTAAACTTCTACTAAGAAAGAAGGAAATGTTGCTACTAAAAATAATGCATAGATAAGATACACAAAGAGAGATTGGAGCCTTTGGGATTGGCCCAAACCCAAGGGGACTCATCCCTCTAAAACAAACACATATGTGAGACAATAGTAAACTTTTCATTTACATAAAATAAAGTTCAAGTACATCATGCAAAGGAAAATGAGAATGGAAATCTCAAGCTTTTAGCTCTTAGTAGCTCTTCCTTGCTCTAAAAATTCAATCCTAGTGAGCCCTTAGGCTTGTTTATTTATACAAAGACAACTGAGGGGAAGCCTCCTTGGATAGAGGACTGCTTCCCTCCAAAATCTCGAAAAAGTGGATATATCTCCCTTTGATCCTCACAATTATTTGAGTTCATTGGCTGCTAGTAGGCCTCGAGCTGTTGATGAGTGATTTTAGGGATCAAGTTGAGTTGAAGGAGAGTAAATGCAGAGGAAAATCCTCCTACATCTCCTCTAGATGCCTCCAATGTGCCTCTCCATAGTAAATGTACTAAAAAAATATATTTTTCCTGCACATCGAGCACATTAGGCCACGAAATATGACAAACATCCTTTAGTATTCTTGCTAATCACATTATAGCCAAAAAGATGTTAATTAATGTGAGAAAAGAAGAATTAACAGTCTGGAGGATATCAAAATGTTCCTTATAATATACTTATTTATGGGGCCCATCAAAAACATCTCAAGGAGTCTAAGAAGATAACACATGTTGTGGTTTTTCCTCTACAAGTGCACGAGCATGCCAACCATGGAGGTGGGTTATATAATCACAATATAGGTTACAGGACTTGGTTGGTAAAACTATAATTAGTAGCAGACAAATTTTTAATCCCTATAATTCATTAAAATCAATGGAAAAAACCAACAATTAAACAACAATTTACCTTGTAGACCCTTGAGTGACTTTTCCATGGAGAATATGAAAAACAAGATAGTAATCGATTGAAAAATTGGGGCTTATAGGATTAAAAATGGGCTTAAATGGAAATAAGAATGGCATCAATTCATAGCCCTGACATCTCCCCCATGCTTGAGTCTTTTCTTGTGCCCACAAAAAAAAAATATGCAATTGGTATCCTAATATAATCATGTTCAAAATTGAGAAAAAATTTGGTTGTGCTTCATTGTACCAATGGGTGCCAATTGATATATTTAGGTTGGCCTCTTTTCACTTCTTTTTTTTCAAAATTTTCTTCTCCATACTTCTATTGTGTAGTGCCAAGTATTAATTTCACCTGAGCCACTTTTATCGAGCTTCAATAACTTGTTTATACAATTGGACACTTTTGGTATTTAGAATGGAATTCTCATTTTTCACATATCTATCTATAACTTTGAACTCTTCGATATTGACCTTTAGCTTCTCATTTATTAATTTTTTTGCTCCCTAACTTAGAGGAGGAAATCTTACTCAGGGTATTAGAGTACACAATTGGTTTCATAGGCTCATAATAATCACTATTATTTTCAAAGTAATTAGGCATTCACATTGATGAACCATCAAAGTGATATAAATAGTGGATAGGAGTCTTGGGCTAAAAAAAAATTATTCTAGGCTTCCTTGGTAGAGAATTTATATACTCCTTTTATTGGACATTATTATTTCCAATTGGAATTGGATCAAGATTGACATCTTTAGGAGGGCATGGGGAAGAAAGTGATGTAGGCATCTCATTTTTCTTTGGAGATTCTCTCCTAGCTGTGCTTCTAGTAATTTGTTTGCTTGAGGGGACCTGACCCAGATTCAGAGTTATTTAGCCAAAAAAATCCATGTACTATTGGTCCTTTCGACAACAGCCTGTGGAGCGTGGACTAAGGTCTCACCCGAAGCAGTATGGGGGTATGCTAGAACCAAGTTTCCACACCCTTGAGATGTATGAGGGGTTGAGTTAGTCCAATTATGAATACCTTTGCGTAGGTCACTTCGCGCACTATCCTGACCTGTGAGGCCTTTGTGCTCTGTTATACTCACCTTCATGCAACCCTAACTAGGGACCAAGGAGCTTTCGTGCTGCTAAAGCAGCGATCTGCACTATTTCCCCAAGTTACACTACAGATCTTTCTTATCTTCTTATAACAATTAGTTATCTTCACATCAGATAATTTATCTTATATTCACTTATTCAACACATTCATATAAGTTTGCATAGCAAGTAAACAGTAAACTTGCAATTCATACCCAATATACTTCAATGCATAAAACAAGAAGGATACAAAGAAATAATGGAAAACTTCTCTTTATTAATGCTTCAATCGGTTACAGACTCAACCTACCCCGTGCACTCAGTTGTATGGGTCCGCGCACTCAGTTGAAGACTACTAGGCCTCTGCGCACTTAGCTACTGAAACTTCTCCTACTCTACAACCCAAAGGCACGACTTTACACTTAGACTCAATGCTTCATCTTCTCTTAGATTCTTCTATCTTTGATTGTCTTTACACTTAGAGTCTCACTCTATTTATACAATCCCATGGTCCGCGGTAGAACTCTCAAGCCGACATTACATTACAAAAGTAAGGGCAGACAACCCTATGACTTAATTACAACTTCGCGCTCCGCCCCACAAATCGCGGAGTCTTTACATTGGACTTAGTCAAAACTTGGGATTCAAGCCCCAAAACTTGCCTTGGGGGATCCCGCACCCAACAGTTCCCCAACACAAACATCGTGACTCACCCTTGAGTCACTCTATTGGTGTGGTGATCTTCGCGCGGAGACCTCCCAACTCTGCTCAGACTATTGCAAGGTTGACAGCGAACTGAGCGGCTTCCTGTTGTATCTCCTGGATGCGTTGTTTGGAGACCGCAGTATCTGAACTGCTTCCCTATATCTACTCTTGAGTCCCCTGCATCTGTGTGAGCTTTCCTTCAATTTTTGTTGTGATTATGAAGACCTCGTCAATCCATGGTTGGACGCACACCTTCAAAACGACTTCTTTGTGTTGCGCTGCATCTACTTGATCCTTAAGCGCTTTTTCCTGTTGGATTCACGCAAGCCTCTGTGTGAGGGCCACCATCTGCATGGTCCCTTTAGCATCGTCATACTATTGTTGTATCTTACACACCTCTATTTTTAAGCATTGTATGTTCGGGTCCTCCTATAGAGTGGTGAGGATCTCGAATGATTATTCCAACATTTATTGATCTCCTCCATCCCCGATGTAATGGTGTTGGCGTGCTTCTCCCTTACCTTTGGAGGAGTTGAAGGTTATGCCTTCAATCGCATCTCTGTTATCTGAAGGTTTAGCTCTAGCTAAACCTTAGCCATCTCTTCTCATGCCTCGTGCACCCTTGCTACTAACTTGTGGATGCGCGCCTTTACTGGTGCCTCTGGTGGGATGGCCAACTCAAGGACCATCTGGCAGGCTTCCTCAACCACCTGCACCATCTGTCAGTCTTGCACAACTACCCCGTCACATTGCAGGCTTAGTTTCTTTATGTTGATTCTTTGTTTGCTTAACACCTCTAGCACATGGCCTTCCCCGGCCTGCAATTCTACAGTCACTCCATCCTGCAGGACATAGAGTGTCTCTCGAGGGAGCACAGCCATGTTGATTCCTACCCCTTTCAATGCACTAACAGTAGGCCTGTTGGCCTCTTTTTCTGTAACCAGTGCCCCCTCTGGTAGCACTATTGTGTTGGTCGTGTGGGTGCACAACATTTCCTCAGCCATAGCCATTCCTACTATGAGGATGGTCGAGAGAGTACCAGCCTGGGAAGTGCGTACCCACAATTCTTGAATCTATGCTCGGATGGCCCCCAACACAATCTGATTCTCCTCCGTCAACTGTTAGAGGGCCTCTGCGGTGACTTCACGCATCATCTCCCCTATATCGTACAGATCACCCTCAATGAGGGTGATCAGGTCGAAAGAAGTCTTAGACACTTTCGACTTCTTTCATAGCCCCGCTTGCTCTCTCGAGCACTAGTGCTTTAACTATGTCATCATTGTTTGTAGGTCTATGCCACCCTCCTTTGTCTCTGTCTCTGTCTCCATTTCTTGTTCCTGCTCAGGTGAAGGTGACTTTCAACCCTCGTGCTCCTTATGTGATTCTGTTGTTGCTACCTCTTTCCTTCTTTTCTCTGCCAACTGTGCCATCCACAGTTTTGTCTCCTCCTTCTTCCACTATGTAGCATACTTTTCCATTTCCATCGTGGAGATGGCTGGACTGTGCCATTCTAGCGGCCACACCTCAAGTACGTCGAAGATAACATCACCCGTGGCTAGGTATGGTAGTTCATTCCACTTCTTCACAGGGTCCTTGGGCGCCCTGATGTAGACATGGTGGAAGTCTGCCTTGAACTCTCCAAAGCTTTGTAGGCTATTGTAGACAGTGGGCGATTACCAAGGCTTACGATTAATCCCCATTCTGATGTTCATCTCCATGAACACCCAGAATATCTTACTATCTTGGATTTGATTCGCGTCTTTAGTGGCCCACAGCGAAGCATACTTTGTGGCCTCTGGGAGATCCCTTGCAATTGGGGGGAACTGACTATCCTTAGGCAATTACCTAGCCACCAACACTATGGATAGCAAAAGCCATGCATAATGGAAGGTTTTCCCCTATTCATGTGCCTCGTGGTAATTCTCTAAGAACTCCTTGCACAAGAATTTGGACCAGTTAAACTGGACCCCCTCTACGCACTGCTTGGCAAGTGCAACCACCGGCACACCTCATCTACGTGGGACTTCCACATGACCTTACCCACCAGTATCTGAGTCGCAACTCTGACTATCTTGTTTTTGATACTGGAAATCACGTAGCCCCTTTTTTTCTTCTCCAGCTTATATTTCTTTTTCATGACCTCCGCGATGGTCAAATCACTGCTTTTACCCTCTGAAATGTATGTTGGGTCTTCCCATTTACAATGGAGTCGGGTAATTCTATGGATTAGGTAGTCCATGATGGGGATGAGCTCCTCCAACCACAAACACCCATCATGCACTAGGCAAAGCAACTACCTGATGATGAAGATAGTCACTATGGCACAATGGTAATGTGGCACCCAGAGCAGGTTCAAAAACCCTACCTTTTCGACTCCACGTAACCATTTGCACGGCTCCAACTCTATGACTCCCACTGCAGTGTTTTTCTTCGGATTCATGAGCTACGTGGTCACCAAGAGAGGGAATTTCTCATGGTCGACGAGATCCCAATCTTTGAACTTCAAACTTGGCACCCATCCAAGGTGCGCTCCTTTGAAAATGATATTGTCAGGTAGTAGTGGAGTTTGTAGAAAGATTTTACTATCATCGATATCCTTGGGCACCTTTGCCTTCCCCTTCTATGGAGGAACATACGCGGGCAGCCTAGTTGGAGGGCCTGCGCCCTCGATTTCTTCCTCCATGTCTTCGTCCTCATCCTCTTCTATCAGGATGTCCTCAAGGTCTTCCTCCTCCTCATCAGTTCCCAAATTAACTGCTTTCCCTTTTTCTTCCATGGTCAATTTAGTTCTTAGTGGGTTTTGAGGGGACATGCGCACTTGAATCATGGGTTACTTATCTTTCTTGGGTCTCGATGTGCGCAGTGATTTACAGATTTCCACAACTATCCCACGCTCTCAAGGGCATCTTCTACTGTCATGGCATGTGCAGCCTCTTCGGCAGTCATTTCTCTGATTTCCCTGGCTTCTTCAAACGATGCCATTTTGTTTGTCCATAAATCTCTCAACTATTCAACAAGGTGCTCAAACAATGCTCTGAACAAGTTAAACAGGTCTCAGTTCAGAATACTCTGGGCACATGACAGCTCAATTCTCAAATGACCAAGTGTTGTTTGCTAGGTAGCCCTTTGTAATTTATAGCACCTTTTGAATTCAAATTTGACTGTTCCCCCAAATCTGGTCCATTAATGTTCCCTTAGCGGCAGATTTTCCCAAATCTTGCCCATAAGTCTCGCCTTAAATTCCTGCTTCCCACTCCATTTGGTCTCAAGCCAAGCATCACATCGTGAATAGTGACTATAATGGTCACTTTCCATCCAACCTGTGCAGAAGCGCAACCACCCTTGCACTATCACGGACCTCATGACACTTTGGTCCTGAGCACAGCCCTGACATTGCACAGCTCTCGGGCAGAGTATTTTATAGTCGGGCGCCTCCTTTCAACTGCCTGGAGTGCCAAAATTGTGCTTCCCATGGCTATTCAAGTGATTGGGCCACCTATATACGGCTTCAACCAACCATCAATCACTTTTCCTGGGAAAAATATGCCTTTTGTCTTTATTTCCTGTGTCGCGCACTTCACCATCTACATCGCGCCACCATCGGTGATCCCTCTAGTAATATACGGTCAAATCCAAAGCATCAAACTGATCAACTCTTAGTGGTAGTCCCCAAGGTTTTAAACGTAATCGTGTGCATCATGTTTTATCACCATAGCTTTCCTATCGAGAAAATCCTTCTTTATTCCTTCCTCAAGCTTCTTGACTTTCACTTCCATTAGATCACTTTTATCCCTTAACTTATCTCTTTCATTCATGAGTTCTTGGAGCCTAATATTACCCTGTTGGATCTCTTCATCAGGTGCCAAGTGTTCTTCTTCATTCAGTTGCGTTATCCCTTCTTCCAAGGCTCCACAAACCGTCATATCCATAGGTGTTGCTATGCATGGACAAGGCATAATATACTCCATCGGTATTATAGCATTTGCTCCATAGGCCAACCTAGAAGGCATTTGTCCCGTCAGTTTGTTTCATGTTTTCCTATAAGCCCACAAAACTACTAGTACGAACAGGTCCCAATCACTTTGCTACTCATTATATACCATGTTTAGTGCTTCGCACACCTTGTTAAATGCTTCTACGTGGGTAACCTTCTGCACACTTGATCTTTCCACACTCTGTCATTCCAACTTGAGGGACTATTCACATAATTTACCCCCCAACATATGCTTATTGACCGTTTTCCCTAACGTGAAGTCCATGTGCATCCGCACAAGTTGTTTACCATATGCATGTACGCACCTGGACATATGCGCGCACAGACCATCCCATACATCGTATTTATTTGTTAGTCGCATCTTAGGCTTCCCAAAATGCATGCGCATCATTCTCATGCATTCACGCCAATCCTCAAAGCTTCCTTGGTTCATACCCACCACCTCGCGAGCATAGCTCACAGTACCCACTTCAAAGCCTAGAAACGTTTCTTTTCTAGTGCCTCCCTTTCAAATCTATCTAAGAAAGCATATACCTCACCTAATCCATCATAAGTAGGTAAATAACTCGATTCTGTCAAAATGCAGTGTAGTGATCTTGTCATCATGTTACAGTTCAACGTGGTTACCTCATGTAATCGGTTTTGGCATCACTCTATCTCTTCAACTCAATTTGACGTACAGGGGCTTTCGTGCTCCCATGAGATTCATCCATCCACAGCGGGATTTACCTAATATTTCTCTCGTGTGCCTTGTAGATGCAATCAAAATCATCGTCGCTTTCATAGTTGCACACCGGCTCTATGTAGCGTGATCCTTTTGTAGGGTCCAAAGGTACAACTACGTATAGAGAATTTTTCTCAAAAATCACCTTGCACTTCTTCAGATTAATCACCCCTTTCATGTCAGTGGCCCAATCAATTCGTAAGAGCGCAAGGTAGGGATTGTTGTCATCAACAATATCTATCACTTCAAAGTCTGCTAGCATGCTTGCCCCTTTAATATCCATAGTGATTCCCTACAATCTCCCCATAGGTGTTATCTTTTGCTGGTTTGCCATTTGCAGCTGGATAGGAGACCATTGTAGCATAGGCCTTCCCATGCACTCCCATGTCTACTTCGGCAGAACGTTCATGTCCGATCCTAGGTCCAGAATTACTTGGTCCATCTCATATTCTCTAATCTATGTGGTTAACCTCATTTCTCTTCCCGTCCTCGTCGCATGCTTTCCATTCTTCCGAACTACGCGTGACTCTCCTGGCATAGTCCTAGCACATCTATTAATAAGTTCCTGCAATCCCTTTACAACCTTACTGTTGTGCAGTAGCTTCATGCATGTTTCTAGGAATGTCATAAGCATAGATGGGTCCATTTCGAGCTCTAATCTATCTTTGCTTCCTAAAGTGGAGGCATCAACAAAGCTCTTGTTAGCTTCCATGAAGGTTTCCTTAGTGCGCTCCAAATCAAACTCTGCTTCTTTCATCAGAGCCTTGTGAACCCAAGTACTATCTTCGGGTTGTTTGCCCTTATCATCTCTCGTCATAATTCCACTTCAGAACATAATGTTCACATTTGGATCTTCCTCGTGTGGCTCAGACCTCATCATCTATAGGTTCTGGGTTGGGGGAGGTTGTAGCACTCCCTTGTCATGTAGCCTAGCTATCAGTGTAGGACAATCCTCTGTCTTGTAATCAAACAAGGTAAAATACAGACATAATGGACGCGTTGTATTTGTACAATCATGAGCATAATGTCTTGGCCCTCCACAATTGTAGCATACTAGTTGTCGCAACCTCTTCTAGGTCCTCCTCCACCTCAGCCTCATCCGTGCCCATAAAATCTAGTTCACACCACTCCATTCTGGTCAAGGGGTCGCGTTTTGGCTGAACCCCTATAGGTGGGAGTTCTATCCATCATCAGCTCATAGCTTCTACAAGTGCACTCATTATGTCCAACCGATCTACAAAAATTACAGAACAACCGTTGCAAATTTTGTGTGTACTTCTGTAACAAATGGCAGTTGTTTGTAGCATGCTTTCCTCCTATTTAAAAAATCACAAACCACAAAGCAAAGGCCCCGCTAGGTCATGCTTGTGCCTTTGGTCTTAAAGGCATCGGTCCTCCTCCCACGAGGTAATTCACGAACACCGGGCAGTGGTCCTTGTCATGACCCTGACCCTTACATTTAATGCACCATACCTCTTCGCGCACTTCTGGTTGGATTGTCCTGTCCTATTTCAGACTCTGCATCTCAAGGCATAAGTTTTTCAACTATGCGTGGATCTGCGGAAATCCAAAATTAGGATCCTGCATTGAGGTGTCATGTAGCCTCATCGCGATCTCCAAGGTCTCTTCCTGAGTCATTAACCTCTATTGTGACAATGCATTCCTCAAATGCAGTGCCAATGATGCTACAAACCATTCGCGGTGTTGTCCATCCGTCAAAGTCATATTAGCTTCATGAATTGTGCACTTCAGTCTCTTATCCAATTCCCAAGGGGTCTCGTTTGGTAGCATTGTGATCTCTTTGAATCCAACGATCGATTGTGCCTCTGACTTCAGCTTGTTAAATTCTCTGTTCAGCGGAATTTGGATATCTGCAATCCCCGCATTCGGATTGTCATTAGAATTCTTAATATACCAAGTCAGCGCGCAATCCTGTAGAGCATTGACCAACGTCACTTTCTTTATATTATCATTTATAACTCCCCACGCTTCCCATACGGCTCTTATCACGAACCAAAACTGGTCTGGATCTTCATTTCCTACTCCCTTGAACACACGAAACCTTATTACGGTGGTGGCGGAGGTCGTACGAGCGAAGATGGAGGTGAAGGCGGTGAAGCTAGTGGTGGTGTGGGTGGGGGTGGTATGCATGGAATCCTCTATCTTATGGTTGCACTTTGCAACAAGACCTTCACGAGCTCTTCCTTGTCCCCTCGCAGAGGTGAAATAAAAGGGTTGTTCTCTGGTCCCTTACTTCCCTCGTTTCTGTAGGTTTTTCCACTTTGCTTTGCTCCGGACATCAAGGTAATTGCATAACCCTCTTTTCACACAATAACATTTTAATCCAAGTATTTAGAGACTTTACGTACTTACCTCACGGTCCTTTGAGAAAGCATCACTCTACCTCGCTATATCTAATTGAAGTATCTACCGCGAACTCAGTAATGAATCCTCCTATAATCTGATCGAGCCAATGATCAATAGCGCACGTGATCTTATCCTCCGATGATTCCAATCTGTGCCCCAACTTTGGGGTCCACCCAATAGGATTTTCAAGCTTCCACCTTCCTTAACTATCTACTAGCTTCATGATCCACTCATACAGCTCAATAGGGAAATATGCAAAGAAAAATTCATGGATCTTTGTGTACAGGTAGTAGTCTAACCACTCTTCCTTTGATAGTCATGGATTCCTATTCTCCTACACCGCAAACTCGTGAATTCTCCTGTCCAACCAACCTTCAATTTCTTTCTTAGTTGGATTCCAATGATACGACATTAGACATCTCTATGCAGATTCTGGTCTTGGCAACAAAACCATTTGTTTACTTGAGGGGGCCTGACCTAGGTTCAGAGTTATTTAGCCAAATAAATCCATGTACTACTGGCCCTTTTGGCAATTGCCCGTAGAGTGCAAACTGAGGTCTCACCCGAAGCAGTATGGGGGGATGTTGGAACCAAGTTTCCGCACCCTTGAGATGTTTGAGGGGTCGATTTATTCCAACTATGAATACCCTTGTGTAGGTCACTTCATGCACTATCCTAACCTGCGAGGCCTTCGCACTTTGTTATACTTGCCTTTGCGTAGCCCTAACTAGGGGCTGAGGATCTTTCTAGCTGTTAAATCAGCGATTTGCACTATTTCCCCAAGTTACACCATGGATCTTTCTTATCTTCTTATAACAATTAGTTATCTTCATGTAAATAGATACTTTATCTTATATTCACTTACTCAACACATTCATATAAGTTCGTGCAACAAATAAATAGTAAACTTGCAATTCATACCCAATATACTTCAATGCATAAAACAAGAAAGGATACACAAAAATAATGTAAAACTTTTCTTTATTAATGCTTCAATCGGTTATAAACTCAACCTACCCTACGCACTCAGCTGCAGGGGTCCGCACACTCAGCTGCGGACTACTAGGCCTCTACGCACTCAGCTGCAGAGCCTTCTCCTACTCTACGACCCAAAGACATGACTTTACACTTAGACTCAATGCTTCATCTTCTCTTAGATTCTTCTATCTTCGATTGTCTTTACACTTAGAGCCTCGCTCTATTTATACAATCCCATGGTCCGCAGACCATGGGTAGAAATCTCAAGCCGACATTACATTACAAAAGTAAGGGTGGACAACCCTATGACTTAATTACAACTTCGCGCTCCGTGCCCACAAATCGTGAATTCTTTACATCGGACTTAGTAAAAACTTGGGCTTTAAGCCCCAAAACTTGCCTTGGGGGGATCCCGCACCCAACATAATCCTTCTGGGAATGAAAATAGGTTGCCTATTCCTCCTTTTGGCTTTTTTGGATCTCTCTCCATAGGGGGTAAAATTATCAATTTCGTGGACATTGGAGTCCTCACTATCATCCCCATTACTATGCTAAGGAACATCATTGATTTCCTTGGGTGCTTCTTTGACTGTTCTAATGGATACTTATTTGGATTTTTCTTTATGTGCAATTACTTCATTGATGAATTTATTTTGAACTATGAACGTGTCAAATTTGTCACCTCTCCTCTATAGTTCCTCCATAATCATAAATTTGATCAGACCATGATGATAGATTCTATAGTTAATGTCTCTAGGGTTTTTCTGAATGAGTTTTTCCATTTGACCAAACTTTTGCATAGGTAAAAAGGAAAATTTAGGAGGTAATTTGCTTCAAAGTGGAGTGATAAAATATGGTAGAGGAACTTGATGGCATACCTCCCTTCACATGTTATGCACTTATGTAGGACAAACAAAAAATTTCTTCATCTCTCTCCAATCCAAGCTTGGGGTTCACATTTTGCGCAGTTTGGATTTTTCTCCGTGGAACATAAAAATTGAGTCCAGACCCTTTTCTCAACCTGCTTATTTTTAAACCAATATTCCCCTATATTTGGGAGTTTAATGGCCTGGGCCACATCTCCTATGTCACCACCATCACCAAGTCACTAATTTGGGTGATTTTCCCATCAAAATTTGTAAAAATTCTTTGGAAATATTTATATTATGCCCATGAAATTTCATGAGGAAGGGAAGACACCCCATAGCCCTGAGCATAGTTTTTCTCGCATTGAATTCAAGGTATGCCTCCAAGGCCACTAGAAACTATGGATCCTGTCTAATTTCATTAAGATTTCCCATATCATTACGATTCTCTATGGGGCATGATAGGGTGCTCTATCACTCAACATTATATTACTACCAACAAGGGAATTGGGGTATTTGGAATGATATTTGAGCATTGTCAAAGCTAGGGACTTATTTCGGGGCTTTGATGATTCGATGAGGGAGAAATTGATCCGGATCTTGGGGGGAGACCCCCAAGATCTAAAAGATTGAAATGGATCTTGTGGGGGACGACCCCAAGATCTGAAGAATTGCAATGCTAGAAAGAAAATGATAGAACACACAGTAAATAAAACCACAAAGAAACTTTTTTATTAAAACCAATAATAACTATAAAAGCTACCTTGTGGCAGATAAAACTGTCCTTTTACAAAATGTGACTTGTTACTTATAGTATTTTTCAGTTACAATACCACGGGTCAATTCCATGGGTGAATGAATACCATGAGTGGATGTCACAATACCATGGGTGAATGAATACCATGGGTGGATGCCACTTACAATACCAAGGGTAAATTCCATGGGTGGATGAATAACATGGGTGGATGAATACCATGGGTTGATTCCATTTTCCATCTGCCATGGGTGAATGAATACCATGGGTGGATAAATACCATGGTTGGATGCCACTTACAATACCATGGGTGGATAAATACCATGGGTGGATGCCACTTACAATACCAAGGGTAAATTCCATGGGTGGATGAATAACATGGGTGAATCAATACCATGGGTTGATGCCATTTCCCATTCATATGGAAAATGGCATCAACCCATGGTATTCATCCACCCATGTTATTCATCAACCCATGGAATTTACCCATGGTATTGTAAGTGGCATCCACCCATGGTATTGTAAGTGACATTGACCTATGGTATTCATTCACCCATGGTATTTTCCCATGGTATTGTGACATCCACCCATGGTATTCATTCACCCATGGTATTGTGACATCCACCCATGGTATTCATTCACCCATGGAATTGACCCGTGGTATTGTAACTGAAAATACTATAAGTAACAAGTCGCATTTTGTAAAAGGATAGTTTTTTCCACCACAATGTAGCTTTTACACTTATTCTCTATTTTTAATAATAATAAAAAAAATCTTTGTGGTTTTGTTTATTGGGCATTCTCCACTTTTTCTTCGAGCATTTCAATTTTTAGATCTTGGGGGTCTTCCCCCAAGATCTAGATTAGTGGTATCAGAGCAAGTTATGATTCCATGGGAATGAGGGTTTGGTGCATATTTCATTTTCAAATTTTGCAGCAATATTCAACAAAATTCAGGCATGTGTTACGTCCTCCACAGAGCATTTTCTTGGGCCAAGCGGGAAGTATTTTTATTTTTTCATTTTTTTGCAAGAATGTTTTTGGGCATGATTTTGCAGATCAGATATGAATTTTTTGGTACAAAATTTACAAAAAAAATATAATATCTAGATTCCTTGTGAAAAAATACCCAAATTCAAAAAAATAATCGGCTGAATCAGAGTCCGAATGAGGAAGATATCGGTGATTTAAAATCAACTATGTTGCAGAAATGTTTCTGAAATTAATTCGTGGATGGCAGCTCTCCTATAATTTTTTTGCAATTTTGGTGCAGAATTTCAGAAAAGTGATTGTAGATATGAGCTCCTCTTAGAAAATTTCTCAATTTCAAAAAAAAAATGGGTCATATCGGAGTTAGGATGTGGGAGATATTGCCAATTTAAAATCAGCTATTTTTCATAACTTTTGTGATGGCGAAAAAGTTGCAACATGAATATGAGATTCTAGAGTGTCTAGATAAGGGTTTCTAACACATGGGAAGATGCAAAATTGTCATTCTATTTCCAAAAATAGGTTATAATAAATATTCTGATTTATATTGACCAAGTTATGTCCATTTTAATTGTAGAGCAACATTCAGAGTGGGTTCCCTTTGGAGACATGCCCTCCCACCCTACTTTAGTAGACACCTACTTCACATTCATCAGTTTCAACATAGCAACATTCGGCTTGGGTTCTTTGGAGACATGCCCTCCCACCCCAGGCTATGTAGGAACCTACTACTTCATCAACAACCAACATCACAGTTATGGGTCAACTGCACAAAATCCTTGTCATCGAAGTCCATTTTCTAGGCCGCACATTGTTAGTATCACAATTGGTCACAAGAATTACAGGGTATCTTTATCCTCGAATCTTTGTTTATTGTGGTTATAGGTCATCAAAACCCACACTTCATCGAATTCCATTTACTAGGCTGCACACTATCAGTATCACAGTTGGTCACAAGCATTACAGGGTATCTCTATCCTCAGATCTTCATTCATCATGGTTATGGGTCATCCACAAACCCACACTTCATCGAAGTCCATTTGTTAGGATGCACACTGTCAGTATCATAGTTGTTCACAAGCATTAGAGGGTATCTTTATCCTCGGATCTTCGTTCATCATGGTTATGGGTTAACCACATAAAACCCTTCTCTTCAATGACTCTTCATATTCAACAATAGCTTCATAGCAAGGAACTTCACGCAATGGGGACCATTACTTCTTAAGAAGGGAGGAATGATCCAAATGGAAAATGGCATCAACCATGGTATTCATCCACCCATGTTATTGATCCACCCATGGAATTTACCCATGGTATTTTAAGTGGCATCCACCTGTTATCACTCCAATATTTCTCTTGAGTATTGAGAGAGAAATGATTAGAGGTAACCACAAACCAACTTTGGAGATTAGGATCTAGCCTTCCTAACTCTCAAAGAGGGCTCTCTCTTTTTTATTTAACTTTGTTTAGTTATTTGATTTTAGGCTAGTTATGATTGTGCTTGGGTTTTGATTTAGATTTGGTGGTGGGATCACTTACTTAGATGAAAAGAAGGGTGTTTTTTACCATTGGCCCACAGACCAAGGGCTTATCTCATCAAGCCGACACAAACTATCTAAACTAAGGGCGGAAACCCTTTTTGACTATTTAAATCTTTGCGCTCCGCGACCACAAAATGCAGAGACTTTACATTATTTATACAAAACTTGGGCCTTTAGCCCTAAAACTTAGGCTTTTAACCCCAAAATTTACCCTAGGGGACCTGTTCCCAACACTTCCCCCTAGCAGGAGGGTACCCAATATAGAATGGAGTAGATTGTTGTAGATGGCCCATTCCACTAACAAATGAACCATATTGCTTCTCCAAAGAAGTTTGGGGTGCAACAGGTTGAATGGGTTGTGAGTTTTTCATCAAAGAAGTACTAGATAACATCCCAGATTAGGATGACAAAGGAGATGTCCATGGACTAGTCGACGCACCAGAAAATTTCTATATAATGATTGGTAGGTAGGTGGTACCAAAGGACCACCATACAAGTGTTTTTCTAGTGAATTTGTAAACATTAAAGTAAATTCAACTTTGGTTGACTCACTCATGATAGAAGATACAAGTTGAGAAATCGTTGTTGACTCAATCATGGTTAAACTTCCCAAAGAAGTTGGTTGAGGGAAACCTGATCCAAGTTGGATTCTCCAAGAAAGAGTTATGCACAATCTCCCAAGATGACCTGATTATAGACCTTTCCAGAAGAGCGAAGTTGTATGAACTGCCACGTGTACAATTTTCGATATTTGGTTCTGAAAAAGATATACAAGAAACTACAGTCCGTCCTCTTTCTGTACCTTCTTACGAAATTTCAATTTTATTCCCAGAGAGAAAGTTATGACAATTTTCCCCAGGTCACCTGTTTTGAATGTAATTCAGGAGTCTGCAAAAAGACCAACTTCCTCAGATCATATCTACGAAAATATTGCGCAAAAAGCTCTGAAATTTGGACCCAAGGTTCAGCGTGATTTCTTCTCAAATGGGTTTTTTTTGTGACTTCTGAAACGTCACAGAAAAAAAGTTATAGCGAAAATTCCACGATGACCTGTTTGGAGCAGCGAAACCCTAGAATCCAAAGCTCTGATACCAAATGTTATGAAACCAGCTCAAGCAAAGATAGAAAAGATAGATCAACGCCTTAGAATTCAGCCTCTTCGAGGGGGCAACCTCCTTTACATTACATAAATGAACAATTCTTGGATTATTCAAATGACAAAACCTCCTTTCTATATATAGGAGTCTAAGGAGTCACAATATAATCCAGCCGACCTAACAATAATAATATAAAGCCACAAAAATAACAATAGAGGGATTCTATGGGGCACAGAAATAACAATAAGGGGGTAATAGGGGCACAACAATATAAATAAGGGGTATAACTATAATAGTAATGGGGTAATCACTAGTATTATAGGGACCCAACAATTATGCAATTCCATTACCTTGAGGATAATAGGCAGTGGAATGGCCAAGGGTGATGTGGTATTTGTTACAAAAGTCTACCATTTTCTTGGATTTAAATGCAGCTACATTATTAGTAATGAGCTTTTGGGGGCATCCAAATCTTGACAGGATATTGTTTTCTAGGAATGAGATAATGATAGAGTATGTAGCTTGTCTAGAAGGGATGGCTTCTATCCATTTGGTAAAATAATCAATAGCTATCAAAATCCACTTATGCTGGGCTGAGGAGGCCAGGTGTATTTCTCCAATGAAGTCTAAACCCCATTGTTGAAATGGCACTTCTGTGGAGATGGGTTTGAGAGGTAAAGGTAAAAGCTTTGATTTCCCCTCAAATATCTGACATTTATGACAGGAGGCCACATGTTTCTTAACATCTGCAAAAAGAGTGGGCCAGTAAAAACTAGCCCTTAGAATTTTGTCAGTGATAGTCCTCCAATACAAGTGTCATCCACAATCTCCTGCATGAAATTCTTGCATAATTTTATCAGCTTCATCTTTCAGTAAACAGTTAATAGAATACCATCATTATCTTTCCAAAATAAAACATTATCTATGATACAATATCTCATTGATTGCATTTTCAAAAATCTAGCTTTAGTTCTAGATAAACCAGGAGGAGCTTGTAAGTTTAGTAAGACAAATATGATATCTGCATACCAAGGTGAATCTGTAAAAGGTTCACTGATCTATGGAGTCTCCATCTCTTCTTGATTATCAAGGGCACCAATGAAATTTATATCTAGGGCCTGACAGTTCAATTCAACCATGAGTTTGGCTAAACCTTGGCCTTTGATAAGTTTAGTAGGCTTTATTTCTATGTCATATTCCAAAATAGTGGCAATCCATTTGCCTCTCTTTCCTTTAGGCCCATTTTGTGTCAAAATATCCTTTACTACTGAGTTTGGAACATAAGAAATGATGTGTGAATACAAGATGTATACTCTAAAATCTTTAATAGCTTTCACTAAAGCTAATGCCTGTTTTTCCATTATGTTGTATTTTAGTGTTGCATCTCTTAAAGATTTACGAAAAAATGCAATGGGTTGTTCATATCCATGATCATTCTTTTGCAACAAGACTGCTACAATAGTATGTTCTGAAGCAAAAGAAAAATTATAAAGTCTTTTTGAAAGTTGGGACTTATAAGGATTGGAGTTTTGGTAAGGACTTGTTTGATGGCCTCAAAAGATTGTTTATCTTCCACAATCCATTTAAGTGCTGAATCTTTTCTTAACATGTTATTTAGTTCTCTAATCAATTCTGCTAAATTTGAAATGAATCTCCTAAGAAAATTTATTTTGCCTAAAAATGATTGTAATTATTTGATGTTTCTAGGATGGGTGATGGTCAAGATTTCCTCTATTCTAGCAAGATCTATTCTAATTCCATCTTTGGATATTATATGTCCCAAGAGTTTACCTTCTTCTAGACCAAAGAGTGTCTTTTTGGGATTTAAGGAAATACCAAATTTTCTGCATTTAATGAAAACTCTTCTCAGGTGATCTAGATGTTCATTGTTAGATTTAGAAAAGACTATGATGTCATCTTGGTAAACAACTAGGAAGTCATAGATTTCTTTAGAAAAATCTATATCCATATCTCTTTGAAAAGTTGCTCCTGCATTCATTAATCCAAAAGGCATTTTCAAATACATGAAAGTACCCCAAGGAGTAGTAAATGCAGTTTTTTCCTAGTCCTCTAGTTGAACTAAGATTTGGTTATATCCATAAAATCCATCAAGCAATGAAATTCTAGATGAACCTACTACCCTCTGAAGAATATGGTCCATTTTTGGGAGAGGATAGTTGTCTTTCAATGAGACTTTGTTCAGATTTCTGAAATCAAGACAGAGTCTGATTTCTCCTGTTTTCTTCCTAGTAGTGACTAACTTTGAGACCCAATCTAAATATCTAATAGGAGCTATAATTTGGGCATCATACATTCTCTTTACTTCCTTCTTAATAGATGGCATAAGAACTGGAATAATTCTCCTAATTTTTTGTTTAAAAGGTTTATGATCTTCTTTGATACGTATCTTGTGTTGAATTATGCTGGTGTCATAAGACTTTAGGTCTTCATAACTCCATGAAAATACATCTTGAAACTCTTTAAACAGATTTATGTATTTAACCTTTTCATCTGGAGGTAAGGCTTTTAATAATTTAATGAGTTTAGGTTTTTCTTCAATTCCTATGTTACATTCTTCTATATCTACTCTTAAAGGCTCCATTTTTGGTTTCCTAGCTACATCATTCGAATCAAATAAATATTCTAAGGGGACTAATCCCTTAAGAAAAAAATTATTTTTAAGATTTAGAATTTCAGGATCATCATTCATTATCTCTTCTATTTCTACATTTTCTAAGTTATCTATTTCTAGTTTAGTGAAATTAGTGGGTTTACCCATATCTAAAATATTTACATCTATCACACTATCTATGTCATTGTCTATTGTACAATATGTCTCTATATTACAATTTTGAAACTCATCTTCAACATTCATGAAATCATAAATTTGGGAATCCTGTGAGAAAATCTGCCAATATTTCAAATTGTCAGGTATGACAGACCTATGTCTCACTTCTACAGTGTACTGGTGGTTAAAATTGAAAAGGCAGTTTGCAGTTACTAGCAAAAGTGGTCAGACTGTGGGCTTGCATATTCTTCTAGGAATGGTAGCAAAGTCTGTTTCTAGAAGGTCTTTGATCAAATCTAGGACAGTCTCTCTATATTGGCTCAGTCTGGGATTATTTACAGCGTATTCACCTTTGATTTGTTTAATAATCAATTATTTTTCTCCCGATATAGAAACTCTCTTGGCTCCAAGTTTTCTAACCATTTGTAATCCTAAGATTAGAGCTTCATATTCTGCCATGTTATTTGTGCATTTAAAATTTAACCTAAATACATGACCTTCAGAATGATTATTCTCCATGTTGTGAATCCATACTCCTACACCTTCTCCTAGTCTATTCATAGATCCATCAAAATCCAAATGCCATAGTGATTCATGAAAAATGTTTTCACTGTTAGGTGTTTTGTATTTTTGTTCTACAGCTGTGATTTCCTTTTTGTCATGCTTTGAATTGTACAAGATGAAAGAGTCCATATCAGAATGGACAAAGTATATAGGGAAATTCTGGGGTTTTTTTGCACTGCTCACATGTATTTCATCAAGGTTTCTCTATAAATTTTTCTTTGTTGACCAAAAACAGAGATGGTGGCATATGACATATCTAATGGTAAATATCCTTGCAATTTTTCTCCCCATGAGCGAGATAACAACATTCCATATTTGGGTGGGATGTCAGCAACTACTATGTCCATCACAATACTCTTTTTTGGGCATTGGACTAGAGTCACACACAAATCCTTGATCAAGCCGAGGCATTTAACCTGGCTAGAGTCAAAGGAAAACAAGTCCTTATATGTTCTGGTGATATGTAAGTTTAGTCTCTCCATGATTGCCTTTGGCATTAAGTTATGGGATGCCCCTGAGTCTAGCATAGAATTATGTAATATTTTGGCATGAATGTTTAAACTAATGTAGAAAGGAGGAATGCCCCCTTGCCGATGGGTGCCATTTACTTCAGGGCCAAAAAATAACTCGGGTTGATCATCATTTAAATTCACAGCATCCTCCCCTTCACCTATATTCAATGTTTGAGTGATCTGTGATCTATATGATTCATTTTTCACTAGCTCAGTCAAAGGGACTGATATTTTCAATTTTGCTATCTCAGTTTTAATGTTGAAAGGCAATTGAGTTTTGCTTGATTGGATGAGATCTTCCTTAGTGAATGTGGTCTGTGTGTTTTTATCTTCTTTTTCAGTGTTAGGCACTTTGGTCTGTGTTTCAGCAGTTTTGTTTTGAATTCTCTTATTTGGAATGTTTTGAGTAATAGTTTCAGTTTGAGTTTTAGATGAAGTTATATCTACAATTTTTGGGCTAGAAGTCTCCTGAGTTCCCCTAGGGAGGATTTGCAAGATTTTGGTTACAGGAGCTTCTGTTATCTTTTTAGTTTGGGTCTGGATTGATCTCTTAGTGGGAGTTTCATTGTTCTTTTTACTTCTTAGGCTATATTGTTTGTGAACCTCATATATGGCAGATTCATAGCCCTATTTAAAGTCAAAGGACTCCCCAGATTCTAATTGCAATTGTTGCAGCATGTACAATTCTTGTTCTTCCTGAGTAAGAAAAACAACATCTTCATTTTTTATTCCTAATAAGTTTATCTGGGTGTCATCCTCTCCTTCATGGCTTTGTGAACCCTCAGCATAGTTTTCCTGGAAGGGTGGTCTAATTTGTTGATTTGGTATTGCATTCTTTCCAGTGTTAGGATTCTTCCTGAATTTGGGGTTTCTTATTGAGGGTTTCTGTTGATTCTCCTACTGAGTTTTTCTTTCCATATTTTCTAATCTATCCATTATTCTCTCTACATTCTTTGCTAAACTATCTATTTTACCATCAAAAGTGGAATTTTCCTCTTTAATGACAACTCTCTTTTCATTTCTCATTCTAGCTTTCTTAGCTAATAAATTGGCTTCTACACTGACAACATTACTTCGTATTTGTTCCAATGTTTCAAGGTTTCTTTCTCTTAACTGGTATGACATACCAGTGTCAAAAGCATACGGGAATTTGATTAATGCTAGGTCTAGTGGAGGCTTATTATTAGCAGGTATTGCATTGTAGATGCTATTGAACCTAGTACAATAATCCTGAACTGGCTCATTAGGAGCTCTTCTAATGTTATCATATTCAGAAAGTATTTGCAGAGGGTTTTTCTTTCTCTCCCATCTATCAATAAACAATCTATGAAAAGTAGCTAAGTCTGCAATATGATTAGCAGGTAAAGATTTGAACCATTTCTTAACATCCCCAGTTAATGTTTGGGAAAACAACCTCATTTGGACATCAGACTCATCAATCTCATGCAACTCAAAATAGTCAGTCATTTTGTTCACATGTTTTTGGGAAGTATACTAACCAGTAGCATCAAACAAAAATATTTTTCTTTGATAATCTTGGGGCATGGCATGGAGTTGTGCTGGTAAAACCAATGGTGCATATCGGTCTGCCATGGTTGAGATTCTGGCTTGAATAGGGGGTAAAGTGTTGGTACTTGAGGAAGGGCTTGAAATAGATGGAGATGAACTAGATGAGGATGAGGAGTTTGGTTGGATAGGAAGCTGATGAATGACTGGTTTAGGGGAATGGACTGTGGTGGATACAATTGATGGGGTGGTAGTAAATGAAGGTGTATTTACAGTATTTGAAGATTGTGCAGAAATTTCAGAGGCAACAATAGTGAGGGTAACTAGTTCAACTAATTGTTGAAGGTAAGCATCATATATATGGTTTATCAATGTGGAGGTCAAAGCTTCTAACTTGTCAAAAGTATCCAACACAAATTTATCTAAATCTGGATGTATAGGCACCTTTTTTTACTCAATGAATTGAATAAAATTAGGTTCTAACATAGTTTCATTAATTGCATTCTCTGATTTAGTTCTAAACAATGAGAGATCAAATGACAAATCAAATGGATTTTCCTCTAAAGTTGATAATTCCTCGAGGAGTGAATTTTCTTTAACTAACTAGCTACTACTTGCTTGAGTTTCTACCTTTTCTTGTTTTCTTAAAATCCTATCTGGGTCATCAAATATGGTAGCAGGGTTTGGATCTAGATTTGCCTTGGTATAGTGAGTCTTCTTAGGAGCCATAATTTTAACTTTTTAATTGTTTTTATGAAAACTTTTTTAAAAACACTCAAAAAATAACCTTAAGGGGCACAAGATAAAATTTAAAGTTTCCTTAAAGTGTTATTACATTGAGGATCGAAGTCCCCAGTATGGTCGCCAATATGTTATCACTCCAATATTTCTCTTGAGTGTTTGAGAGAGAAATGATTAGAGGTAACCACAAACCAACTTTAGAGATTAGGATCTAGCCTTCCTAATTCTGGAAGAGTGCTCTCTCTTTTTTATTTAACTTTGTTTAGTTATTTGATTTTAGGCTAGTTATGATTGTGCTTGGGCTTTGATTTAGATTTGGTGGTGGAATCACTTACTTAGATGAAAAGAAGGGTGTCTTTTACCATTGGGCTATGGGGTTAAATGTCAGGAAAACAGGACTGGATCAAGTTCTAAAAACAGTGTTATAGGGCAAGATAGCAGAGTTACTTCAGAACTCAAGGTTGGATGGTGAAGTGGTTTTCAATAAGATCCAAAGAGCAATTAATGGTTCCTTAGGCCAGATTATGAAGAAAATGAAAGAGGTCAACTGGGATGGGAGATAAATTAAGGATTCTCAGATCCGGATATCAGAAGAAAACATGTAAATTTCTCGATCACATAACGGCGCCAAGATTTGTACTACGCGATGAATTCCCCAAATTTTATGATGATGTTAGGCTAAAAGTGGAAGCCTCCATGCAATCCACGTACACTAATTTAGAACCGAGTTGAGTTTCCTTCTTGAGTAGGGGAAACATAATATTGATTTGGACAGTTCAACCAATGTACTTTTTCATATTCTGCATGTTCACTTCAAGGTATTCCTTAGCGTCAATTTGTCTAAACTAATCCAAGTATTCTTCAGTCTCATGCATGACCTGATTCATGTGTTTGGCCTCAGTGAGTGCAGCCAACTGATGGGATCTTGTGTGATTTTACCATGAAATCCATGATATTGTACAATCATGCATATGATGCCTGAATGCTAGCAATGAATGAGGTGAGTTGCTTTTTATTCTGGATGAGCATTTGAACCTTTTCTTTCTCCAACTTTGCCTGTTACATTGTTTTATTTCTGAATTTGAGCAGTGCCTCTTTGTATTGCATTTACCATTCATGCATGACAGAAATAGATGTTTGAACAATCTTGAGAGTTTTAATGTGATCTTTACACTTTTGTTGCAAGCAATGCAAGTGGACAACTACTTTATGCACGGTGACAAGCTCCTCATAAATATTCCTCATGGTATCTCCCAATGTTGATACTTCTCCAAGTATGTTTGCCTTTATTTTTTCTAGATACACTTTTGCGGGACCTACGTTCTGGACCTCTGCTCGGAGTTGTTCAACTTCTTGCCTCGCAACCTACATTTTCTTTGCTAATTGTTTTTTCATGGCCATAAGATACTCAAAGTTTGACTTTGCTTCTCCAAAGAAGGTCAAGTTGGTTGCAGCGATGGCATTTGGATTCCTTCTGGTGTTTGACACAATGACCCTTTCTCTGATGAATGTATGATATGCAAGATTGTCTAGAAAAAATTTATTCATTGTTTGTCAAATGCTTCTTTGAAGCTCGTCGCAAGTAAAATTATACATGTCCATGATTGGACCATCTTCGAGAGGAACAATTTCCTCTTCCTCACTTGGAGCTTGCTTTGCTGAAGGAGGAGGGGGAGACTGAATGATAATATGCTAAATGCTCAGCATCAGATTAGCATCTTGGTTCAAAGGCTTTGGTTCCACATCCATGTCTTGTATCACAATCAACTCCTCAATTTCTTGAGTGAGCTTCTTGTCCTGCAATTGTCTTCTCTCCTCCTCTAGTTGTCGGCTTTTCTCTTGTTCTTTGACTTGTAATCGTGTTGCTTCTTCTTCTTATACCCTTCACCTTTGTTTATCTTCCTGCTTTTTCTTTTCTTCCTCCCATCTCCCTGCTCTTGTTCTTCCCTTTGCTTCTGTTATGCTTCCTACATCCTACGTTTCCTCTTCTTCTTTGTTACTACTATCACTTTAATTATGACTAAATCTTCTTTCATTTTGCAACTTCGCTCCCCCTCTTGGCTATGTGAAACCTTCCTTTTTCCTTTTCACACTCTGGGTTGCACCTTTATGCTAGTACTGCCTTTGGAGTGACTTATTTTAGTGTAGTAACCTACAATGTTTCTGCGACGCTGACTGGCTCGTGAGACTTGGAGACATTGTAACAATACTTCATCTCTTCCTCCTCGAGCCTGTGAAATGTCCCGCTTGGCTATTAGAATGAATCCTCACACATTTGTCTCTATAAACATTCCTTGGTTCATATGGGTTGAAGTCCAAATGATCGAATGTGAATTTTTCTATCTCCTTGCCTTTGGTGTCTGCAACTTTCAAGTTCTTGATTTCGTATAATCTGATCTGCGTAGGAAGAGCAGGCCAAGGTTCTTTTCTCTCCCTATGAAAAAAAATTGACAACCATGTGGAGAGATGATAGGAAACTTCTTGCATGACTAAATTATCAATGGCATACCTTGGTAGAAGATGTGGATACTTTTTCCCGCCAACACTCTAATAAAAGTTCCATCTGGTGAGGCAAACCAATCTACTATCTCCAACACTACTTCCATTTCCCCACATGACATGCAAGGTGGTTCTTCCTCGAAGATTAACTTGTACAATGGAATGAATAAGTGATAAGTTATCTTTTCCAATACTCCCCTATGGCTGCACTCCAAAAGAAGTTTGCAGTGAATGTGCATGGCAGGGTCTCTTGGTGTCCAGGTCCAATTCATGTCGAGGAATGAATTGTGAGCACAAATTGCATATATTAAGTATGAAGACATGTAGAATATATCTTGTTTTACTTGTGAGGATTCAAAGCATTGGTTACATCAATATTCATTTTTTGAGCCAACAAATCTAACCAGTTGAAATGTTTTCCTTCGTTTACAACCTGGTTTAGCAAAAATGCCCACCCTTCTAGGAAGGTCGCAGTACTTTGTTGACCATAGATTCAACAACATAGAATTATCAAGAACTGAGAGGCCCTCCTAGGATATTTTTTCTTGTAAATTTTGGTGGATGTCTAACAAAACTTTGTTGGCTCTTTCACCTAGCTTTTAATGATATCCTTTTTCTCAAGTAGTTGGTGGTCACATCGAATTAAGAATCCATGAGTGATTCTGGCTCTGAAAAATGATACATGAGGTGGTAATATGGTGCCAGAAAAGAGGAAATCCTTTAACCATTGGCACTACTAAGAGTCATAGTCTTTGCATATGTATGAGACAGTATCCAACTGACAATGTATGTACATGGGAAAATCAAGAACCTACATGAAACCTTATGTAACCTTGATCTTTGGACATTTATGTACACATGTTGGTCTTCAATGTCTACTTTGAAGCTTCTTGTTGAGAATGCTTCATTCACTTTGTGCCATATGATATCTGAATCTTTCCCTATGAACATTTGAGTATATGAGAAAACTAACAAGTTCACTGGAGTAATCTCAACTTCCTCCTCGATGCTACTTTATGTAGTTTCATTTGAAGCAAATCTCTTTGGTTCCATGATATCGATGACTGAGGAAGAGATAGACCATGCTTTTAATCACTTTAACTGGAAATCACTTGATCAAGAAATTCTGAAATTACAAAAAGCAACCAATAAATCTATTGATTAGTTTTACACACACTTTTGTAATCTTGCATACTGATTCCCTGAAGATGAAATTGATTGAGAATTTATTTATGGAAGATTTGAGTATCTTCTTCACATATCTGAACCCTACTCAGCATGCTTTGATGATGGAGCTGCACAATCATAGGCAAGCACAATTGTTGTCACAAGTGATTGTCCACCTTCACCTCATCAAACAACTCCACCACCATGGAGTGATGTGGGAGATCATGCACATACCTCTATTGAACTATCACACTCTCCCACCCCACCTGCTCTTGAGATTTTCGCAGATTTGGCTTGCAAGCCTATTGGTTGTCACGTGGACTCTTTCCGTTGACCTCCATCCTCGTTGTTGCACAAAATATTGTCACCATGAAATTCTACAATCAGTGTGAGTCTATCACCACTCATAATTTCCTCCTTTGCAAGTCTTAAACCTCAGTTCTTCATGTCAAGCCTTGAAAAATAAGAGAAAGCCCTTAAAAATATCTAAAACTCTAGTTTTGCACTTTCTCTTAGCATTACCTACAGTCCCGCATCCACTAGTCATGTCCCCTGCAGACCTACCCGCTCTGTCTCTGTGTAATGGGTGCAGACCCATGTAAAAGTCAAAAAGGCACAAGTATATTCTTAAAAACTCACTTTGGGTTATTTCTGGAAGCTTCTAGAGGGAATCTTGAGGTGGCAAGTTCGTTCCTTTGAGGTTCATGCATCCCATAACTAAAGGAGCTAACCCCTTGATGTGAGGAGCTTATCCCTTTGAAGGAGGACTCTATCCCTTCATAGGTGGACCTATAACTTCCTTCTTCTGCACTATAAAATGAGGCATTGGGCTGGTTACTAAGAAGGTTGAAAGCTGAATATTTTTTAGGGTAAATGTTGTTGGAATTTATACTTCCTAATTGATCTTGAGAGGAGAGATTACATGCCTTTTGATCTTATTCAGAAGAGTGTGAGGTTTGTCAAAGTAGAGGAGATTCTTGCTTGGACCCTGGGAGGAGCTTGTACAACACCAAGGCACCAAAGGTTGTAAAGTTCTTATTTTTCAAAGTTAATACAATCAAGTTTGTTTTTCTCAATAAGCTGTGTTTTATGGTTTATTTCATGGATTCCTTGATCATCAATATAGCAGCATCAATAACAATAAAACATCAAGAGCATTCACACATTAACACAGTATGTAACCCAGGGAAAGCATCTCGCTAAAAACCCCACACTATCTGTATATTAATGATTGAGAACATGTAACATTACAAAGTACAATGCTTATCACAAGCAATCCAGTACCAGCTCCACCTGTTACACACAATACAACTCAAATCTGATCTCCAAATCTATTCCACTGCTTGCCTGCCTCTCCAGCTCAATACCTGCTCAAGAACTGATGAGAATGGTTTACCAAACTGGTATTTTACCTACAAAGAATCACTCACACTATGGAAGACGTGAGCACAGGCTACAATTACTTGGTATTGGCCAATTCATTGGCATACTCAATCCCTTTGATTGTGAAAATCATCATGCACAGCTATAGTCACAACTGATAGCAATCTGATCCTCTAACACCTGTCCCTGCTGAACTGAACATGCACTGACATGCAACTGAGTTAAACTGATGTATTCTATAGTTGCATTATGAGTTAATAATTAGTTTAACAACTCATCATTAGTCTATTTGCAGTTAGACTAATTACAACTAGTTTAACCAAGTCAAACTGAACACAACTCCATCAACGCTACAATCAACTCCACCAAACTCAACTGATTGAGTTCTAACTGAAGTCATGCATGCAACAACTCAACTGACCCACCAAGAAAGCGTACTTCCTTCTGATAGCTGCATGTGCCACATCTGTAGCTCAAATTGAAGTGCTCCAAGAGAATAAGATCAAGTTTATAGTCCAAATATTATTATGAAACAATAATATTCGACTTTTCTATTTTTGACAGCCAGTCTAAAAATAGACTTTGATCACTCCTGCTATGATCACTCATACTGTGATCACTCATACTATGATCATCCCTGCTTTGATCACTCCTGCTGTGATCATCCTTGCTAGGATCCAAAAATAGAACTTGCGCCATAATTTTCCTGTGGGCCCACTTAGTGAAGGCAACTCTTTTCACTAAGCTCCATCATCTTGTCGCAATCTCAACACTCCCTCTCGACAAGATATGGATTATCAACAACCCCTATCCTGCCTCGATGGTATTAGAATTTGCTCCTGGTGAGAGCTTTCGTCAGAATATCAACATCTTGATCCTCCGTTGGAATGTACGAAAGTAACATGATCCTCCGCTGCACACAATCTCTGATATGATGGTACCTGATGTCAATATATTTAGATATATCATGAAATACAGGATTAGCCGAGAGTTTAATGAAACTCTGGTTATCATAGTAAATCACAGTAGGATCCAAATGAGAACCGAACAAACCAACCAGAATCTTCCTCATCCATATAGCCTCGCATGCAGCCAAACTTACTACCATATACTCGGCCTCTGCTGAACTGAGTGCCACGGATCTCTGCTTCCTGCTATACCAAGAAACTACTGTCGATCCAATATTGAAGACCCCTCCTGATGTGCTCTTTCTATCCGTTGGGCTACCTGCCCAATCTGCATCCGTGAAGCCACATAGCTTCACCTCATCCTCCTGTCTGTACCACAAACCATATCCCAATGTGCCTCTCAAGTAGCGCAATACATGCTTGCCTGCCTTCCAAAAGAGCTTGGTAGGCTTAACCATAGCTTGTGAAAGCTGGTTAATTGCATAGCATATATCGGGTCGTGTATTGACGAAATACATCAGCGACCCCAGCAACTGTCGATAAATAGTGGCATCCACTTCTTCTCCCGAAGTGGCATCCTCCTTCTTCCAACCTCCAGGAAGAGGAGTATCAACAGGCTTGCAGCCATGCATGTTGAACTTCTCCAGTATCTCCCGAGCATACTTGCCCTGAGAAACAAATAGTCCACCACTACGCTGCCATATTTCCAATCCTAGGAAATAGTGAAGGAGGCCCAAGTCCTTCATCTCAAACTCTGTAGCAAGATCCTTATTGCATGACAGTATCAACAGTTCATCACCCATTAGAATCAAATCATCAACATACAGTACAATGATAAGCAACTTACCCTCCACCACAATCTGGTATAGGTTCGGATCTGCCTCGCTCTTGGAGAATCCAAGTCCTGTGAAATAGCTGTCTATCCATGTGTACCAAGCCCATGGTGCTTGCTTCAACCCATACAGCCCTCTTTTGAGCCTGCACACATGCGACTCGTTGCTGAAGACCTCAAAGCCTTCGGGCTGCTCAATGTACACCTCCTCCTCAATGACTCCGTTGAGGAACACAGTCTTCACATCCATCTGATGAATGTGCCACCCCATCTGTGCTGAGAGAGCAAGAATCATCCGTATGGAAGAATACCTTGCGACAGGTGCAAAGGTCTCCTCATAATCGATCCCCTCTATCTGTGAAAAGCCTCAGGCAAAAAATCTTGCCTTGTACTTCTCCACACTCTCGTCAGCTGCCTGCTTAACTTTGTAGATCCATCTTGAACCCACCACTGATTTCCCTTCCGGTCTAGGAACAATCTCCCATGCATTGTTTCTGACAATAGAATCATACTCTTCCACCATGGCGTCTACCCATGCGGGATCCTCCACAGCTTCCTCGAAAGAGGATGGCTCAGTCACAACACACTTGCTCATAAGAGCCATGTATCCAGTGTAACGATCCAGTGACTGTCTCTGCCTGCGTTGGGTTGTAGGTGGTCCTACAACTTTCTCTGCATCTTGAGCCAGTCGCTCAGCTTCTGTCAAGCGCTTTCTCCCTCTGATGGTTGGCGCTGCATGAGTGGACTCTTCCACTCCATGAACCTCATCTTGTGGCTGATCCATGTCTTGAAGCTCATCCTTAGGAACTAATAGCTCCTCATCAGCATGCAAGTGTAGCTCCCTCTCAAGCAAACACTTCATGGCTTTCTCCTCCTGAAATTTTATATCCCGTCGCACAACAGTTTTACCACTGTCTGGCAAATACACACGATAGTTGTGGGGTGTATCAGTGTACCCCACAAATATCCCAACCTCTGTGGTCGGCTCCAACTTCTTCCTGGCATCCTTCGTCACATGCATGTAAACGTTAGCACCAAAAATCCTCAAATGAGAAAGATCAGGCTTCTTACCAGAATAAGCCTCCTCGGGTGTACTCATGCCAAGTATCCTATGAGGACAACGGTTCTGCACATAAATTGTTTTATTGCATGCTTCCGCCCACAAGTGAAGGGGTAGGCCCTGATCATGCAACATGACCCGTGCAACACCCGCGATCGTTCTGTTCTTCCACTCAGCTACCCCGTTCTACTGTGGGTTATGGGGAGCTATGAGCTCTCTATGAATCCCTTCTGCCTTGCAGAAATCCTTGAACTCGTCCGAGATGTATTCACCACCATTATCGCTCCTAAGAGCCTTCAACTTCTTCCTTGACTCCTTCCTGACCAATGCTTTGAATTCACAAAACTTTGAATATGTCTCGCTCTTCTTCTGCATGAAGAAGATCCAGCACTTACGAGAGAAATCATCAACAAAAATCACATAATACCTGTGTTTTGCTGTCGAAGCAACTGAGAAAGGTCCACACACATCTGTGTGAATTCTCTCAAGGATCGTCATAGCATGACTATCCTTCTCGTGAAAGGTGGCTTTCACAAACTTCCCCAAAGTACACCCCTTGCACTGATCTGACTGCGCAAGAGTGCCTTTAGGAAGCCCTGTAGTGATCTGCTGCAGTATCTTCAAGGCTCCATGGTGAAGGTGACCCAATCTCCTGTGCCACAACTCGCCATCATCCCGGCTCACCAATCCTTCTGCCTTGCCTGCCATTGTTGCGCATCCATCTACATGCAACTGATAAAGGTTCCTTACTCGAACCCCTATCTTCCGGGTCTCACCAGTTGTCTTGCTGCGCAGGAAAGCTTTTCCCTCGCTGAAAACAACATCATACCCCTTGTCTTCTAACATCGCCACAGAGATGAGATTCTTCTTCAATCCTGGAACATGCATGACTTCCTTCAATACAAAGGGTTTACCAGACTCCCTCTCAAAGGAAATGGTACCGATACCGGTCGCACTGTATCTACCATCATCGCCCATCTCGATGTGCACTCCAAGATCTTTGTCCTCCAGATCAGAAAACAAATCTCTATCTCCCGTAATGTGAAAAGAAGCACCACTATCCAAGAACCACACCGATCCCATCACACTTGAAACCAAGCATGCGATCAATGAAAAATCAAGCTCAAACTGAGAAGCTAAGGCCTCTCCCCCTGCAGATCCAGCAGCTTGCTTGTTCTTCTTCTTCTGCGAACAATTTGTGGCATAGTGTCTGTGCTAGTGACAGTGAAAACACTTCACCTTGGACATGTCCTGCTTCTTGCCTTTCGCACCAGACTGAGAAGCTTTCTTGCTCTTCCCTTTCTTTGCTGTGGCAGCCAAAGCACAATTCTCTTCATCAGCTCCCTTTGACGAAGATCCGTCCCTGGTACTCCGCCTGATCTCCTCCTGCACAAGATCTGACCACAGTCTTTCCCATCCTAGCAATTTCTCCCGACCATTGATAGAATCCTGATAGGAATGCCAACTCTTCGGAAGACCAAGGAGAGCCAAGCTCACCAAGTCCTCATCATCGACAGTAACCCCCACACTTCCCAGCTCATCTCGACACTGAGTGAACCTCGTGAGATACTTGGGCATACTGTCACCCTTCTCGCATTTGATGTTTCTAAGTTTATCTTTGAGCGCCAGCTTCCTCTGATCGCTCTTGCTTTGGAATAATTCTATTAATGATTTCCAAATCAAATATGGAGTAGCCTTTCCATGGAGGCTGGACACAATGTGATCCTTCACGCCCTCCAACAGAATCCTTCGACACTTTGCTATGTTCTTTTGCCAAGCCTCAGCTTCAGCAGCATCAGTAGATTTTGGGACATCCGCATCCACGAACTCCTTCAGCCCATTATCATCTAACACTGCCTCCATCCTATCCTTCCATGCAATATAATTCATACTACCCTCAAGGGCATGCTCCAATCGCAATCCTGTGAAAGACATCTTAGTTTTGACACCAAGAAAACACTGCTGCAAATTCGAATTCCACCAGCAACCAACTCAACCGCCTCGGATCTAAGATTCGTGAGAACACAATATTTCTCGTATAGAGATTGACTGTATGGGCTTTACCGATATTTCACCTTCCAAAGGAAGGATGAATCCAGAGGCTAACTGGCCCAATTACAGGCTCTGCCTGGAGAAATAGAATGTAAACACTTCCTGAATAGTAGATCTGATGATCAACAGCTCTGGTACCATGTAGAAATTTTGAATAATTTAACACATATTCAACAGAGATTATCCTAATCATGTACTATTGCGGAATATATACACAATACATAAGCTCCTCTACGTTGATCATCAATATAGCAGCATCAATAACAATAAAACATCAAGAGCATTCACACATTAACACAGTATGTAACCCGGGGAAAGCATCTCGCTAAAAACCCCACACTATCTGTATATTAATGATTGAGAACATGTAACATTACAAAGTACAATGCTTATCACAAGCAATCCAGTACCATCTCCACCTGTTACACACAATACAGCTCAGATCTGATCTCCAAATCTATTCCACTACTTGCCTGCCTCTCCAGCTCAATACCTGCTCAAGAACTGATGAGAATGGTTTACCAAACTGGTATTTTACCTACAAAGAATCACTCACACTATGGAAGATGTGAGCACAGGCTACAATTACTTGGTATTGGCCAATTCATTGGCATACTCAATCCCTTTGATTGTGCAAATCATCATGCACAGCTATAGTCACAACTGATAGCAATCTGATCCTCTAACACCTGTCCCTGCTGAACTGAACATGCACTGACATGCAACTGAGTTAACTGATGTATTCTATAGTTGCATTATGAGTTAATAATTAGTTTAACAACTCATCATTAGTCTATTTGCAGTTAGACTAATTACAACTAGTTTAACCAAGTCAAACTGAACACAACTCCATCAACTCTACAATCAACTCCACCAAACTCAACTGATTGAGTTCTAACTGAAGTCATGCATGCAACAACTCAACTGACCCACCAAGAAAGCATACTTCCTTCTGACAGCTGCATGTGCCACATCTGTAGCTCAAACTGAAGTGCTCCAAGAGAATAAGATCAAGTTTATAGTCCAAATATTATTATGAAACAATAATATTTGACTTTTCTATTTTTGACAGCCAGTCTAAAAATAGACTTTGATCACTCCTGTTGTGATCACTCATACTATGATCATCCCTGCTATGATCACTCCTGCTGTGATCATCCCTGCTGGGATCCAAAAATAGAACTTGCGCCATAATTTGCCTGCGGGCCCACTTAGTGAAGGTGACTCTTTTCACTAAGCTCCATCATCTTGTTGCAATCTCAACATAAGGATGAGGTGAAACCGAGAGTGTTGTTGACCCTTTTCTTGGAGCTTTTTTCCCTGTTATTATCCTACCAATCTATTTTAAAAATCTGAAGCAATTCTATTCATAAACAGTGACCTATTTAACCAACACAACTAAATCTTCCCAACAGAAATATGTTTCAAATGCATAAAAGGAAAACAACGATGCATAAAGGAAAGGTAACAGTACAAAAAGGAAGCCCTAGGCTCTCAGGTTGGGCCCAACCCTGAGAGCTATGGCTCCTATAGAAAACTCATAGTTGATATAAAATCAGACTGCTTCTCATTATCAAAAAATAGTCATAAGTCAAGAGTTATGCCAAAATGGCTACAAGAGAACAAAGTAAAGCTAATAGCACTGTAGTGCAAAATATGCAATGGTTTCAAAAGTCCCTTACGAAGGCTAAGGCCTTAACATTTATACACCATGAGGGCCCTAGCTGGCCTCCTAAATCTATGGGACTTGGCTGTCCAAACTGTGAGTAGACAGCCCCTTCCAAAATCTGCTTGCTTGCCTTCTAGATCCGGTTTTGGTGGCCTTTGGAGCTCGGAGTTGGGGGTGAAGATCCCGAGGAAGGGCTATTTAATGCCATAGACAACCCCCCTACGAATCCTCACCTCAAGCTTGGCTGTCTTCTAGCCCATGATTGCTCGATTTTGCTCCAACATGTGTCAAAAAACCTGAAATAAGCACATGTTAGCCACCTAGGAAGAGTGACTACCCTTATTCGTACAAATGACATAAACATACTGAAAAATAACACATAAGCTATGAAAAATGAAGGATTGAACAAGTACTGAACAAGGATAATTAGCCCAAATGAGCCCAACAAGTTTCCAAATTTGGGGCTCATCATCACCCCCCTGCTAAAAGGGTTGCTCATCCTCTGAGCAACTAGTCCAGCTCCTCGTCTTTCATTGCTTTAATCGCCACCCTCACACGTAATATACTTCATAATTTGGAGGCTAAATTCACTCCAGAATGGTTGTAGGCTAGTTCTTCGAACTCCATTCTTGTCCTCTGAAAATTGTTCCTCTAGCAAGAAGAACTCTTTTTTAACTTTCTGACCCAATTTTCTCTCCTCCTTACCCCAGGGTACCCCCATCGGTAGATCAGTTATTCTGCTAATGAGCTGTGGGGTGAGTCTGAGGGTCAATCCTCTGAAGTTGACAATGGCCAATGTCTTTGACTTCGGCTTCAAGGACCTTAGGGATTCTTCTGTAATTTCGTCATCGTGACCTTGAAGCTTGTCACAGAATGACATCTAATGTGCACGGGAAAACAAGTCCACCACCTCAGGGGTTTCCCGTAATTTCTTGGAGTCTGAAGGTTCTTTTCTAATGAACCCTCCCGCAATGGTAAAAAACTCTGTTTTTGTTGTTCTGAACTTGCTTGCTCGTGTACAAAAGGAAGACTTCGAGATTTCTCTACACAGAGCACAGAGCTACGTCTCCGTTATGCACACAGTCATATAAAATTCACAATTTTTCATCGGTGAGCCTTGACAGTGTCTCAATTTTCTACAGGAGGGATTTTAATTCAGGACTTCATGGAGAAAATCTTGGACGAAAACCACGAAGACAATTTCATGTAGCGATAAGAAAACGACCTTTGAATTCATAGACAGACTTGCATTCACATTTTCCCTACCCCCTCAACACGTCGAATTCACCACCTTTTGAATTATTTGCATGGGAAAGTTATGTTCAGGCCTACCTCACTGAGAATTGCCACAATCAACGTGAACAGTCCAAGCTTCTTCGTAATGCCGGGCTCCTTGTAGCGCAGCTTCCTGTAGAAATCGTGCACGGATTCTGGAGGACGTTACAGTGGTTCTGGACGAGTCTGAGCAGCAGCAGGACATTGGAATAGACCGAGAACTCGGGCTAACAACCTGCAGAGGAGGAGGACGCGCGCTCAGCTGCAAAACGGTTGTGAGTGTAAATGAATGCAGTGTATCATAAGTTATTCAACCAACCAATTTTGAATTGCTGCGGAATTCATGGCGCGAGGGTGAGCTGTCCCGGTCGATCCATTGGTCGACGTCACAGCCATCATTCCTCGGCGTGTCCCTGACCACCGAATCCTTCCCTCTGCATTCACCACCACCATTCCTGTCATACTGTTGCTTCTCCCCGACTGGACACTTCCCACGTGTCAATTTCTCGTCTTTTTGACATAACCAAGCCCATTCGGATCCTACGATGTCGTCTGACTGGTTGTGGTGGCCAGTTGAATGGCTACCAGACTTGTTCAATCCATCCATTCTCACAGTCATGCACATTTAGAGTATAGCTTATGTAATTTGACAAAATAAGGTTAGGAACTTACCTGTGTGGCTGTGGACGTGGTTTTTTCAGGTTTCGGGACGAGGAATGCTGGATCTGCTTGCTGCTGCTTTGTGCACGGGTGTTGGAGCTCCTCTTCATTGGCTGCTACTAGCTACGAGACCTTGAGACCCAATTTCCTGGTGGTGAATGCTGCATGCACCGGCTTCATGAGCTGCTGGTGTCTCCATGGTATGTGCTCCAGCCGAATCAGCTGCTATAGGATTCCTGTAGGACATCCTGTAGCCATTTCTCCTCCTGGGGTGCATGCTGAAATAAATGAGTCGTGTTCACAGGTGTAGGGTCTTGAGATTGCCTTGACAGGTAAAGTGTGCGAGCCTCTGCATGCTTTATTTCCCACTTAAAAATAAATTTTTTTTATTTGAGAAAACAGGGTTCTGGTATGGCTGTGCAGGTATATTCGCCCAGATGGCAGCAATGGTGGTGAAAGGAGGTGAAACAAGTGGAGGATGGAAGAAAAGAGTGGTTGCATGCCTCCTCAATGGACTTCAAGCTTCAAATCCTTCTCCATAATCGATCATGGCCCGCCCAAAGGCTTTACAAGATGTTTCCTGTAGAAATACAAAACTTCCTGTAGAAAGTCCTGTAGCTTCCTGTAGAAGGCTAAACCATGACCAGATTGTGTCCAAACCTTGAAAAAATGAGTGTTCATGGAGGGAGTGTATGTGAGGTTGCCTGGTAGCTTGGTAGGGAACTTTGTCCTTGAGTTGAGAGGCCTCCTTTTTGCATTGTGTTCCTGCAACCTGCAACAATTTCCAGAGATTAAACTTGTTTTCTTTTCTGTTTCTTCCTTCTTCTTCTTTTTTCTTTTTTTTTTTTTTTTTTTTTTAAGAGACAGCAGGGGCGCCTCAATGAGGTTTTCACCCCTACTATCTACCTTGGGCACCTCAGAGAGGTTTTCACCCAAGGATCTTTTTATTCCAATTCTTTTTTCAGAGAGACAACAGGGGCGCCTCAATGAGGTTTTCACCCCTACCATCTGCCTTGGGCGCCTCAGAAAGGTTTTCACCCAAGGATCTTTTTTATTGCATTCTTTTTTTTCTTTTTCTTTTTTTATATAATGATGCTCAGGGTGTGCCCAAAACAGAGGCAAAACCCTTCTCTATGACCAGCACTGATTTTTCCACAGTTTTGATGAACTCTTGCCTCGAAAGAGGTTTCCTGTAGATCTTTAGTCGATGCCCATTGACAAGCATGGGGATGGCTTCTTCATCAATGGTCCGGATAAGGACAGAACCATTGTCATTACACTTCTCCACTGCATATGGTCCTAGCCATCTTGTCCTCAGCTTCCCCTTGAAATCCTTATGTCTGGAATCATACAGCAGCGCCCAATCTCCCGGCTGGAATTATTTGTCATTGAGGTGCCGATCATGCCATATCTTCCTTTGAATTTGAACCACTTCTTAGTGGAGGAGGGCCTGAATTCGGTGTTCATCTAACCCATTCAGCTGCAATAACCTTTCTTGTTGAGCATGGCTGAGATCTAGGTCCAGCTGAGCTGCCATCCTCAATGTGTTGTACTCAAACTCGATTGACAGCAAAGCTCTCTTCCCATAGACCAGCTCATAAGGTGTGAAACTGGTTGTGGTCTTCCAAGTGGTGTTGTAGGCCCAAGTGGCCTCAACCAGGTGATTTGCCCAATCTTTTCTGCTGTTGCTCACCACCTTAGTCAAAATCCCTTCTAATGCTCTATTGGTGACTTCCACCTACCCATTTGCTTGAGGATGATATGGGGTGGAAGTCCTATGCTTGATCTTGCGATGAGCGAGCAAGTCTTCAATTAAGTTGGAGGTGAATTGGCTTCCTTTATCGGTGACTAACTCTCTTGGGTAGCCAAATTTGTAGAAGATGTTTTCTCTTAAAAACTCAGCCACCTTTTCTTCTGTTGCTGCTTTGATTGCCTTGGTTTCCGCCAACTTTGTTAGATAGTCTATGCACACAAAGATGTAAGACCTTTGCCTTGAAGGAGGGTTGATAGGACCCACAAAATCCATACCCCACTTCTCAAATGGCTCAAGAGTCACTTGAGGTTGGAGAGACATTTCGTCCCTTGGAGTCAGTTTCCCCATCCTTTGGCATCGGTCACATTGGCTGATATATCTTCTGACATCTTGATGAAGAGTGGGCCAATAGTAGCCTGCCTGTAGAATTTTGAAGGCAGTCCTCTTGGCTGCAAAATGTCCTCCACAAGGCCCATCGTGACAGGTTAGGAGGATGTCAAAGACTTCCTCCTCCCTTACACAATGCCTTAAGATCTGATCGGGGCCAAGTTTGAACAGGTTTCCCCTGATCCAAGTGAATGAGGCACTCTTCCTCACGATTCTGCTCTTCTCCTTTGAGGATAGATGCGGAGGGAACTGTGCTGAGACCAGATAGTTTGCTATATCAGCAAACCATGGAGAGAGTACTGAGATAGCAAACAGATGTTCATCTAGCATCTGGTCATCCACTGTTCCTTCTTCACCTGCAGGCAAATCCAATCTAGACAAGAAGTCAGCAACAACATTTTCTTTACCTGGTTTTTCAACGATAGTCAAATAAAACTGCTGCAACAAAAGTAACCATCTAATAATACAAGCATTCACATCAGGCTTATTCATTAAATATCTAATTGCAGCATGGTCAGTATGTACAAATGCTTGATAGCCAGTGATGTAGTGTCGGAACTTGTTCAGGGAATGGACCACGGCCGGGAACTCTTTCTCAGTTATAGTATAATTCATTTCTGCCTTGGATAAGTTTTTGCTGACAAAGTATATGGCATATGGAAGTTTCCTAAGGCTCCCCCTATGGCTTTGTTCGAGGCATCAGTGTGTATGTGGAAAGGTAGGGCCCAGTTTGGGCCTCTCAAAATTGGGGCGGACACCAACTTATCCTTTAATTTATTCAGAGCCCTGTGACAATCGTCAATCCATTTAAACTCAACATCTTTTCCTAAGAGGCCAAACAATGGCGAGGCTAGCTTACTAAAGTCTTTAATGAACCTTCTATAATATCCTGCTAAGCCTAGGAAACTCTGAACATCTCTTACCTTCTGAGGAGGTGGAACCTTTTTGATGATAGCAATTTTATTGGGATCCACCTGTAATCCTTGGTGAGAAATGGTATGACCTAACACAGTCCCTTCAGTCACCAGGAATTCACATTTTTTAGGGCTGAGGGACAGGTTCATCTCAATGCACTTGCTCAAAACTTTTCCCAGGTTGGACAAGGCTTCTTGGAAGCTCGACCCGTAAGGAGTAAAGTCATCCATATAGATTTCCACCGAATCATGAACCAGCTCTTCAAAGATGCTCAATACAACTCTCTGGAAAGTGGCAGGGGAATTGCATAGCCCAAAGGGAAGGACTCGGTAGGCAAAGGTACCCCATAGACAAGTGAAGGTGGTCTTATCTTGGTCCTCCGGGCTGATTTGGATCTGATTGTACCCGTTGAACCTATCTAGGAAAGAGAAAAACTTCTTTCCTGCCAGTCCATCCAACACTTGATCTATGAAAGGCAGAGGGAAGTGGTATTTCTTGGTGGCTTTGTTCAGTTCTCTGTAGTCCACACAGATTCTCCACTTCCCATTTTTCTTGGGTACCAACACCAGAGGGGAAACCCATTCGCTATCCGAGATGGGGTAGATGAATCCTGCATCCAACAATTTTTGCACTTCGTCTTTAACAATGTCCTTAAGGGCTGGATTCATTCTCCCCTAAGGTTTCCTGACTGGTTTGTAGTCCTCCTTAATGTAAATATGATGGGTACAAACCGAGGGATGGATTCCTTTCATTTCCTTGTAGCTCCAGGCAAAAGCCTCCAAATGGCGGGTCAAGAGGCTACATAGCTCCTTTTCCTGAGAGGGAGAGAGAGAGGAGCTGATCTTTAAAGTTATTTCAGGGCCAAACTCCACATTCTTAACTCTCGGAGTGGTCGGATCAGTCACACATAGGTCCACTAAAGCACTGGCTTGGGTATCTTTCACCAACTCTTCCAAGGACAGGGCACCGGGGGGAGGATTTTAGATCAAGTTTTCAATCAAATCATCCTCAGTTTGAGGACCTCCCCTGGTGGCCTCCACTGTGCATAATGGTGCAGAGTAGACCTCATCCTCATCTCCTTCTTCCAACCAGAGGGGTAAGTCATGTTCTAGCAGAGGTTGGGCAGGAGGGTATAGGACCAGCTGTTTGGACATAGGCCCATTTTTTATGGTCATGCTTCCTGCTCGACAGCTGATGTAAGCATCTGCAGTAGCTAGCCAAGGCCTTCCTAAAATGAGGGGATATCCAGTGATTTTTTCCTTTGGCTGAAGGACCAAGAAGTCCGTAGGGTACTCCCAGGAGTCAACAAAGACCAAGACATCTTCCACAATCCCTTCGGGAGTCACAGTGGAGCGGTCTGCCAATTGCAGTACTGTCGAGGTCTTCCTTAAGGAACTCTAAAGGTTGAGTTTAAGCATGGTGTCCCTGGTCATCACATTAATGGCGGCCCCTAGATCAATCAAGGTGTGGGGTATGATGGTGCCATTGATGTGAACATCAACTACAGGACTCCCAGGGTCCAAATACTTTGGACAGATTACTTGCCCCAACATAAGATCGGACAGTTGTCCTATGACATTGATAGTTGAGGCATCTCTCTTTCGCTTGCCTGGGTGCCTGAAGCACTTCTCCTTAATCAGTTTTTTGTATATCGGTACATCTTTTATGGCCTAGAGAAGTGGTATTTTTACACACAACTGCTTGAGTTCTCCCAGAAGCTCATTCTCTTCTGGGTTGGGTTGTGTGGTTACTGTGAGTCGCTCAGGAAAGGGTGGAATGGCTTGGGGTTCACTTTCGTGTTTCTCTTCCTCCTCCTCTAGGGGAGGAGGTTGGCGCTCTGGAAGGACCTTCCCAGATCACAGGTTGATCTCCTGGATCTCCACATCATAGGTAGGGCATGTTGTCTCCCCAGTATATACCTGCTGGGCTTGTCTGTTGTTGGGGTTCAGGTTCGGTTGAGCAGGCATCTGGGGTTGTCTTGGAGGAGCAAGAGGTAATGGTTGTGGTTGAGCCAGTGGTGGAGGCAAAATGGCGGGAGGAGTGTTGTACTGGGGCCTCCACGCCGGTTGAGGTGCATTCCACTGAGGTTGTGGCTGGGCATGAGAGTGAAATGAATGAGAAGGAGGGGTATGGAGATGGATAAGACCATGGAGGAGGTGCGGACCAGGAAGGATGAGCAGGGGGGCCCCAAGAAGGTATATGAGCGGATTGGTTAGGATTATAATAAGCTTGGGATGTCCCTTGCATCCCCTGCTGGTAAGGTCTGGGTCCATGTGGCCTCCTTTGGTTGAGGAAGTAGAGAGGTTCAGTAGCCGCCTCAGTCCCTAGGTACATGGCTTTAAATCTAGGCAAGGTAGGGCATTGGTTGGTGGGGTGGTCTTCCTCACAAACGAAACATACCTCTACTGAGTGCAATGGGCACTCATTCTTAGGATGCTTCCTCGTGCATCTAGGACAAAAAATGGCCAAAGCCCTCTCAGCTTCCTCTTTCTTTTGCTGAATTCGGAAGGTATCAAGTTGCATGGCAATAGTTTGTCTCATCTCACTCTTGAGGTCTTCCATCTGGTTAGCAAACTCATGCTTGGAGAAGGTGGTACTAGCTGAAAGTGGATTCCCCCTACCTCTCTTCTGGGCCGCCCTAGAATGGTTTCTAAACACAGTCTTTATGTCCTCATAAGGTAGTTGGTAGATGTCTCCTCCAGCTAGCATGTTAAGGGTGTCCAGAAGGTCTTCAGGGACTCCTTGGAGCAGAACCAGCTTCAGGGATTCCGGGTCAAGTGTGCACCTGGCCCATTTATAACTGAGTTGGAACCTTTCCTCGTAGTCTTCTAAAGATTCATCGCTTCCCATGGTCATTCGAAAGATTTCTCCCTTGGTTTCCTTGGACCTACAGTGGTCCCGGTATTTGGCATTGAAATCTTGTTGCATCTGAGCCCAAGTGGTGATACTGTTTCCAGGTAACCCCATGAACCAGCGTAATGCTGCGTCCTTGAGGGTAGAGGGAAAAAGTTTCAACTTTTGTTCATCCTCAGCATAGTCATAAGTTCGACAAAGGACAGCAAACTCAAACAGGAAGGTATCAGGGTCTTCAGTATTCAATCCATGGAAGTGAGGTAAAGCTGAGGGACTTATGTTTTTCATTTTCATGTCTCCATTGGTCTCTCGAATGGGAAAGGCACCTTCTATTCTCTCATCTTCTCTTATACCATTTCGGTTTTCAGCCATGGCTTCAGATGGAATGTTCTCTAACTCTTCTTTTGTTATAGGATCTTCGTATATCTCAGGAAGTTCACCTATAGGTTCTTCTGGCTCACTGTCACCAAAGAAGAGAGAAGGTTGACTCAGTGATGTGGTGGGGGTGTTGGGTAAGAATTTTCCGGTTTTATCTCTATTCCTACGAGGCATGAAATGGAAAGAATTTGATTGCTTTTGTTTTTGTCTCTGCCTGTACCTACAAAACTGAAACAGATGGAATGGAAACTAACTAGAATCTATCTTGCAGAAATGAAAATGCGAAATTGAAATGAAAGCAGGAAAGGACTAATCTACCCTGCTGAAATCAAATTGCGAGAAAGAAATACTAGACTATGCTTGCAAAATTGAAATTCTATTTTATGCTTGCAGAATTGAAAGTCTAATCTATGAAAGCAAGAAATGTCTACTTTACTTTTGCAGAAATGAAATTTCATAATGGAAATGAAATAAACTACTTAGTAGAAAGCGAGAGTAGAAAAATAGAAGAAAAGCAGCAATCACAAATACTCTGACGCATCCCCGGCAACAGCGCCAAAAAGACGGTGGGCTCCAGTATTGCAGCAATAATGCACAAGTACTAGCTCTTGCCGCAGCTATCACTTGGTTAGCTGGCACAAGTCCGATAGGAGCTTAAGCCAACTTCTATGAGCTCTTAGAAGAATATTTTTAACTGATGGATGAAAGCTAACTCAAAGGAAGCTAATCTACTTGCGGAAAGAGATTGAAAAACTGAAGGAAAACGCAAACCCTAGCACCCTAATTCTACCAGCTAGTCCTACTGATGCAAAGGAGAGAATGCAAACTACTGAAAGAGGTGCCATTACTTCTATGAAGGTAAAATACATGTGTCTAGACTACCTCTATCTAAACAAAACATCTTTTTGTATTTTTGATTAAGTCATCAGTTTCATCATGCATATGCTTTCACTGTTCTTTGACTGTGCAGGGGTGGATCAAGGAGGAGAAATGCTTGGAAGAGGTTGGGAAGGTTCAGAGAGGGTCTAAGGAGTCCCTAACACCCTTCCAGAGAGTTTCACAAAGTTTGGCCATCAAGAAACCTCATTTGTGAGCTTCTACAGGAAGTCTGTAGGGGTTTTAAAGGATGTTCAGGAATTTCTACAAGATGTTCAGAAATTTCTACAGGATGTTTAAAAATTGGATTTTGGAGGATGGGTGAGTGAGAGAAGATGCATGAATGGATATGGAGGTAGGATACGGGTTTGAAGTGGCCCAGGGACTGGTGGATGGAGTGGTGAGAGGGTGTAGAAGGCTGACTTGGCTTAAAGAAGTCTAAGACAATGATTGAGCAAGAAGGTAGGGTTACCTGGGCAAAAGGACAAGTGTGAGACGAGGAACCTAGCTGGGAGATGGAACAGCTAGCTCTGATGAAGCTTAGGTGGATGAGAGAGTGGTAGAGATGCCCTGCACAGTGTACATTTAACCGAATCAACAAAGTCTTACAAATAATCAAAGTCCTAGCTAATCTAATCTAACTGTCAATAAAACGAATGAACAGCAGCTTTATTTGGAAATAAAACCATGTACATCAATCATGCAAAGAAACATTTCAGAGATCTGAACCCATAACTAACTTCTGCAAATGAAAACAGTACACTAAGGATTGCATGGTCAAGCAAACTAGTGTTTTTGTTGGGACAACACTGTTTCTTCAATTCCAGCCCCTGATCCAATAAGGATGAGGTGAAACCGAGAGTGTTGTTGACCCTTTTCTTGGAGCTTTTTTCCCTGTTATTATCCTACCAATCTATTTTAAACATCTGAAGCAATTCTATTCATAAACAGTGACCTATTTAACCAACACAACTAAATCTGCCCAACAGAAATACGTTTCAAATGCATAAAAGGAAAACAACGATGCATAAAGGAAAGGTAACAGTACAAAAAGGAAGCCCTAGGCTCTCAGGTTGGGCCCAACCTTGAGAGCTATGGCTCCTATAGAAAGTTCATAGTTGATATAAAATCGGACTTCTTTTCATTATCAAAAAATATTCATAAATCAAGAGTTATGCCAAAATGGCTACAAGAGAACAAAGTAAAGCTAACAGCACTGTAGTGCAAAATATGCAATGGTTTCAAAAGTCCCTTACGAAGGCTGAGGCCTTAACATTTATACACCACTAGGGCCCTAGATGGCCTCCTATATCTATGGGACTTGGCTGTCCAAATTGTGAGTAGACAGCCCCTTCCAAAATCTGCTTGACTGCCTTCTAGATCCGGTTTTGGTGGCCTTTAGAGCTCAGAGTTGGGGGTGAAGATCCTGAGGAAGGGCTATTTAATGCCATAGACAACCCTCCTACAAATCCTCACCTCAAGCTTGGTTGTCTTCTAGCCCATGATTGCTCGGTTTTGCTCCAACATGTATCAAAAAACCTGAAATAAGCATGTGTTAGCCACCTAGGAAGAGTGACTACCCTTATTCGTACAAATGACATAAACATACTGAAAAATAATGCATAAGCTATGAAAAATGAAGGATTGAACAAGGACTGAGCAAGGATAATTAGGCCAAATGAGCCCAACAAGTATCCAAATTTGGGGCTCAACAATATGATTTATTATATTAGCTATGCAGGTGTTATTTAATGTGTGCTTGTTTGTGTTTGCAGGTTCTCAAAAGGAAACTCATTCGAATGGTCGAAGTGTGGCTACCACAAACTGGCGTTGGACTTAAGGTAGGGTCTAGAACACCTCTTGGTTTTTATTTATAAATCGCAATATATTTAGAGAAAGGTGGATTTGCTTATTCTGCTTGCCACTAGATATCTGTTGATACTAGGGAGATCGGTCTTGTCCGCAAGAATGATTTATCCAGCCAACAAATTGGCGTCTCCATTGGGGATTTGAATTTTGGTTTTTGCCTTTACTTTTACTTTGACTTGAGAAACTTTTTCTTTGTTTCTGGTTTTTGCTTGATGTGTGTGGGATTGGGTAGTTTTTTAGATTCTGAATTTTTTTTTTCACGTTTTTGAAAGAGGACCGCATCTTTTGTTTGTAACACAGTGTGCCATGTGGACATCCCCGCACTGTTGCTTTACTACACAGAGTGGTACCGCATCTGGTTATACCGGAAGCCTGCAGACCCTGTCAAATTTTTGAAAAAACCTAAAATCTTTTCATCCAGTTAAGCTTAGGATTTGTTTACGTTTTTTAGCCTTCGCCTAGATCTGCATGTGTCCTGTCATAAATTTCTTGTAATTGAGTTCCATTGGAATTTTGGTTTTAGGTGATTTTCTAGAAGTTTTGCGTGCCTAGTTTGATTTCCGTTTGGTCTTTGTAGTAACTCAGAGATTAGAAGCCTAAGAAACCTCAGATTACCCTGGTCTTTTTAGTATTCTTAATGAGTCTGACTGATTTGTGAAATCTACCTTTGGTGAGGAATAGATCTCGTTTTCTCTTTGCAAAGCTTTGAAAGAACTTGTTTGAAAGTTTTGAATTTCATTCTTTTTTAAAAAGAAAACATAGCTGGGTGTTTTTTGAATAATTTGTTATTCTGAAAAAAAATTAGTCCTTAGTTTGCTGAATAACTAAGTAAAACGACCTCAAAAAGAAATTTTAAAGCTTTTACTTCAATTAGGTTTTTAGAAGTTGTAGATCTCAAGATTAGATTTTTCATAGTTTTGAGTGTTTTCTAGAAATTTTAAAATCTCTTTTGAAAGAAAATGTTTTTTGTAGTTTTTGAGTGTTGAAAAGAAAGGGATATTTTTTGTGAGCATAACTAGAAGTATCGTTTTTTAGTTTATTGAAAAGGACAAAAAAGATTTTCTTTTCATTTATATGTTGAAGAAAGATTTGTTTCTCAAATAAATGCATTCTCAACTCTTTCTTTAGCTAGAAATTCATTGAAGAAAAAGAATTGTTTATCATCTTAGGTGCATTTTTAGTGTTTTGGAGTCGAGTCTTCACACCATAAAGTTTCATCTCCATTCCTATTGACTTAAGTAACAACCAATAAAAATAACGCTTAAAGTAAAATTTATCTAGCAATCTTTTTATTTCTAGGGCTCTTTATCACCAACATAGCTTAGGCTAGTATCTTGGAGCAGGGAGTAATTAACTCTCAAAGGTAGCTAAAACAAACAAGTAGCTATATCTTCGGTAGGAAATAAATTCCAATTGTTACATCTATGCTATGGGAAGCTCCTCTTAAAGGAGTCAAACACGAGATCATATCCGAACCAGTGAGGTAATCAATCCTTCCTCATTAGGAACGATAGCAGATATACACGTATTAAAAACAGTAAACCTTGGATTGACCATTGTCGAGGAGCCTGGGGTCACTTGTTGGTAAACCTTGGATTATGTCAAGGAGCCTTCAAGGGGATTGAGCCTTTTTACTCTGCCCTTGCATGTGTATCAGATCACAAACTGTTCACCCAGGTATATTTTTTTCTGTTGGTAACCATAGTGACCATAATCTATAGGATTCTTTCCTAAGGTGACAGTGGATGGAAGATCCCACTGTACCTGGAGCAGATGTCAACTAGACTCACTTGGACTCTCTGGGGGGTTCTCTTCACTCGAGACGGTTTAGTGAAGAAACTTGTGCCAGTCTGTTTCATTAAGCAAGTTGTCAGGGTAACTGTTCCAACTGCCCTTTCTGTATTGAATTCTGCGACGTTGGATTTCATCACCAACTAGTGTTTTTGGTACGGAAAGTCACTGTTTGTGTGTGGTTTGAACTCCTAGATTTTTTAGGTGTGTGATTCAAATTATTTGGTTCTTTAGAGACTTTAGGTGGTTTTATTGATATTTTTCTTTCTTTGCGTGTGAAGTAATTAAAATATTTAATCGTGGCTGAATTACTGAGACAATCCCGCAAACTTTCGGGGGCAACCTCTGGAGTATTCACCAAGCTAGCTTGAAGGGCTATGAGCTCTTGTAACTCCTAGTGACAGTAGAGTTGGGTCACCAGAAGAAAGAGAATCTTCTTTAGTTGTTCATCCTGATTATCAAGTTCAAGAAACAGAGTATATTTCTGAACCAATTTCATTTCTGAAGTTACTGGTAGTGTTTCTTCCACTAGTGAATTAGCTGAAGAACCTGAAATTTCTGAGCCTGAAACTGAACCTGCTGCTACTCCATCCTCAGGATTTGCTTCTCCAACTTCCAATGGTCCTGGATCACCCAGGGTAGGAAGGATCATTACCCAAAATCTTCCCTCTGGACTTATTTCTATTGAAGAACTTGTTAGTCGAGAAGAAGGTATATCTATCCCTGAAGATCAACCAACTTTAGAACTTAGGGAGCGTGAATCAATCTTTTACAGTCCACCTAGGAGGGATGCTTGGTACGTCTCGTTGACCAACTTTTTAGAAAATCCGGGTCTAATTTTTTCACCACCTCGAATTCCTTTCCATCCAACACCTAGAGGGTATTATCCTCCTTTGAATATGTCGAGATAGTCATCCATGTTTTCCCAATCACCGGAAACATTTTTATATGGCGGTCCTTCTGTTCCTTCTCGGTATCAGTGACTCACTGGTACTTTTTTAGGAGCATCTCCTCAATCCATTGAACATGGGATATCAACTGGTAATAATGAAACTAAACCATTGAGTGTAGAAGACATTCTTATGATGTCAGGTACCATTCCAAATCCGCAACCTCAAGGTAGTCAGTTACCGCCTGGGGGGCAACCTCAAGGTACTCAATTATCGTCTGGGGGGCAACCTCAAGGTAGTCAGTTACCGACTGGGGGGAAACCTCAAGGACAGTACATACCTTCGGGACAGTACATACCTCAAGGTCAACCTAAATATCAATATATACCTCAAGGTCAACCCCAGTTTCAGTACATGCCTCAAGGTTATCAACCTCAAGGTCAGTACCCAACCCAAGGTTACCAACCACCTTCTGGTCAATCATTTGTACAAGGAGCTAGAAATGTTCCTTTGAATTATCAGCCCTACTCTCAACCCGGTTACAGTCCTCAATATGTTCAACCTACTATGGGTCAATACCCCGGAATGAACATGGTGTGGGATCCATCTCAATCTCAACAGATTTTGCAACCTAATGTGCAGTTGTCATCTCAATTTGGACAACCTTTAGTTTCTGGTTCAACCCAGCAACCCGTCTAGACTATTATTCAAACTTCTGCACCTAGTGTAACTCATCAGTCTGGGCCTAGTTCACCTCGAACTCCGCCTCAAACGACTGCTGCAACTACTGCAGCTTCTGTTCAATCTACCCCACCTACTTCTGGAGTATCAGCAGCTCCGGTTTCTACTGTTCCTGCATCAACTCCTCATGCATCTTTATCTCAGTATGGACCCACAATTCAGACTTCAGTTCAGATGCCTATAGGACAACCTAGTCCAAGTACGGTTGTCACAAGTCAACCTCAATTTACTTATCAACCATACCAGGGACAGTACCAATTTGGTCCTGCTGTTCAAAGCCTAGTCTACCAGTATCAACCGTACCCTGGATATACTTATCAGCAACCTCAACAACCCCAGTATGGTCTGGTTAATCCTAGTTTTCTGGGAGGATATAATATTCCAAATGCAATTCAAATTCAAAGTTATCCGGGATATCCTCCTCCTGGGGCTAGTCTTATGAACTATGGTTTTCGAGACCCTAACCATCAGTTACCGTTCATTTCAACTTTGGACTTGCCTAATTTGTCATGCCTTACAAACGATCCAATTAATTATATTTCATTTTGGCCGCCAATGCCGAATAAGTTTCCCAGTGATATCCCAAAGTTTGAAGGTAAATCAGGAGAGGATCCGTCAAACCATGCGATGACTTATCACCTCTGGTGTGCATCTAACTCCATTATGGATGATTCAATTCATTTACGTCTTTTTCAATGCACTCTAATTGGTCTTATGGCCAAGTGGTACATTGAGTTACCCCGAGCCTCTTTTTATAACTTTAGTCAACTAGCTACTTCATTCTTAACTCATTTTCAGTTGCCTGTCAGATATGACAATGGCATGGAATTATTAACTTCATTAAAATAGTCAATGTCCACTTATATTTCAGATCACATTCATGAAGGGCGGTGTCGACGACGTTTAGTGAAAGTTTTTATTCCGGATCAAATTTTAGCTGAATGGTTTGTTAAATCATTATTACCTAAAATCACTGAGGATGTAGCTAAGGTAGGAGTTGTTACTAAAGAGCAAGTAATTGCTCAAGCTCAGTACCTTGACCTCGTTTATATGCAGTCAGGTACTTTACACGAAAAAATCCTCGACCTTCCGAAACAAAATCAAATAACTGCAGTTCCTTCAGGGTCTCATGCCACTGACGATATGATTGGTTCAATTAATACCAAAAGTAAGAAGAAATCTTCAAAGAATTCTTCTCCTATTATAACTTTACCAAATTCCCTGACAGGAGACTCTTCCGCTGAAATTCCTGCCAATATTCATGTTGTAGAATCATCTACGACCAAATCAAAATCCGGTGGTAAAAAGAAGGGGAAGAAGAAAAATAAACAAAATTCGAAAGAGAAATAAGATAAAACTTAATCTACTGACGAGAAACGTAAACCTCGTTATCCTTGTCTCATTTGTGACGAAGAGCATTTTACAAGAGACTGTCCTCATCGCGCTGAGGTTGCGAAAATCATCAAAGGTTCTCAAACGCCTACTGTCTTGAAGGATCCTTTTCCTAGTCAAGATAGTAAGATGGTTGGTTCTTCCTCAAATGCCTCAGAAGAACCCATAATGATGATGTCCCATGTAAGGATTGCGACATGATCGGAAGATTATGGTAGTAAAAGTCCTGTTGGTGGTAAGGAAGCAGATTCTTCTAATTCAAACCCATCAACTTCAACTCCTGGTTATGATCCGCTACAGATCGAGAAACCTAACCCAGACTTAGTAATCAAACCACCTGCTAAAGGTATACTTCAAAATTCATCTTTCAATCCGCATGCGAGAGCTGCTCAAAATTATAACATTGTTGAAGACTTAGCTATTTCCCCTTCGACAATGTCGGTGTTGGAGGTGCTGCAATCATGCCCATCACACCGTAAATTACTATTGTCGGCTACAGGAGTTGTTGATATTCAGGACTCGAACCTTATAATCTTTGATTTAGAAAATAGTACACCTCGCCTAACTCATCAAATGGCTTTCCAGATTCCAGTGTTAGTAAAAAACAGACCTTGCTTTAGGACTGTAATTGATGAGGGAGCTTCAACGTGTATTATGTCGATCCAGTGTTGGAGATCACTTGGTTCTCCTACACTCAATCAATCCCCGACGATTCTAAAGGCTTTTGATGGCCATGGGTTCCATCCTTTTTTTTTCATTCTATAGGATTTACCTATAGGGGTTGAAGGCAAAACTGTTAATCTAGATGTGGAAGTGGTTGATGCCCCTCTAGATTACAACCTTCTCTTGGGTCATAGTTGGTCTTACGCTATGACTGTTGTTGTTTCATCGGTCTTTCGGCTTATAAAGTTTCCTCATGATGGAAATATTGTAACCATAGACCAGCTGACATACTTTTCATCTGACCCAGCCTCTTCTGAAAGTATACAACATGTCGGTAAAACAACTATCCCTTATAAGCATGTTGGAGTAGGATTAATTAAAGATTCTGGTTTACTAGGAACTTTTTCCTTTCCTCCTCCTAGCGTATCGCCTCCTACTGCAACCATTCATATGATTTCATCAGACACTATTGTTTATGATGATCCTTGGATCATACCTTCCAAATCTGAAGTGGATTCATTTGGTGATGTGATGCCTTTAAGTCCCTATGAAATTGTGTATCAGGATGTACAGTCGTTTTCTGACCCTTGATCAACCGAAATTGATCTAATGAATGTGGCCCATGGAGAATCACTTTCAACATCAAACTCAGATTCAACAACTTTTTCCGAGCTTGTTCATACTAATGAGTAGATTCGTGAAATTTAGTCTATTGATGACTTACCATGGGAAGATCTTCATCATTGATCTTCGTTCTTACCTGAGCTTGATCACTTTGAGAATGATTTTTCATCTATTTTTGCTACTGATTATGTCAAAGAACCACAGAATCCATTACAAAATCCTGATTCTGAGTTAAATTTGGGAAATATTTCTCAAATGGTTCCTATTGACATTTCAGTTAAAACTAGAATTGTTGAAAACATTCATATAGGTGCCTCTTGTATGGAAAATGAAATCCAAACTTATAAGGCCCTATTTCAAGAATTATGTGACGTGTTTGCCTGGTCATATGAAGAAATTCCAGGAATTGATCCAGCAATTGTTGTTCAAGAAATCAAAACTTACCCGGATGCTAAACCCGTCTGGAAACGTTTGCGTCAGATCCACCCGCAAAAAGATGCTGCTATTAAAGCAGAAGTTGAGAAATTACTTATAGCAGCTTTCATTTATCCAATTGCCTTAATGGATTGGGTATCAAATATTGTTCTTGTTAACAAAAATCAAGGAACGATAAGAATATGTATCGATTATAGGGATATTAATCGAGCTTGTCCCAAAGACAATTACCCAACCCCCTATATCGATCAAATCATTGATGATTGTGCCGGTAGTGAAATGTTCTCCTTTATGGATGGCTTTTATGGTTACAATCAAATCACCATTCTACCTGCTGATCAACCAAAAACGGCTTTTATTTGTCCATGGGGGACATTTGCTTATTGCAAATTACCTTTTGGTTTGAAAAACACCAGAGAAACTTCTCAAAGAGCTATGTCTTATGCGTTTCATGACATCAAGCACATTGTGTAGCCATATCTCGATGATTTACCTACCCATTCATTGTGTAGAGCCTATCATCTCACTCATTTACGAGCAATCTTTATGAGATGTAGGCATTATGGAATTAGGCTGAATCCACACAAATGTGTTTTCTGTATAGAAATGGGTCATTTACTGGGATTTTTTGTTTCAAAAGCTGGCATTCGTGTCAATCCCTTGAAGGTTTAAGCTATTGTCAAATTGCCTCCTCCTTCGACTCTTCACCAACTCCAAAGTTTGCAAGGGAAAGCAAACTTTTTACGTCAATTCATTCCTAACTACGCTGAGATAACAAAGGGTTTTACCAGGTTGTTTAAATAGAATACTCCATTCTTTTGGGATGAGATAGCTGACAGATCTTTTGATGCACTTAAACACGTGTTGACCCATGCACCGTTATTGCCTCCTCCCAACTACAACCAGGATTACTTCTTGTATCTCGCCGCTTCTCATTCCACCATCGGGATGGTGTTAGTTCAGGAAGATGAATTCAATATTGAACATGTGATTTACTATCTTAGTCGAACTTTGAATCCGACTGAGCTAAAATATTCGCATGTGGAGAAATTGGCATTGGTATTTGTTCAAGCTGTCCAAAGATTTCGTCATTACATCTTACTACGCAAAACTACCATAATTTCTGACTGTAACCCTATGACCTATATTTTGACCAAACAATTGCTAGGGGGCAATTATTCCAAATGGACTGTTATCCTGCAGGAATTTGACTTGGAATTTGAAAAATTCAAGTTAAAGAAATCTTTAGTTTTTGCGGAACTGATGTGTGACTTCCTGCGTGCTGATACTGAAACTGTGGCGAAAGAACCCATTGCGGACGAATCCTTGTTTCTTATTAGCACTCTTGATCCATGGAATGGAGATATCATAATTTATCTCCAAACCCAATCTTTTCAGCCTGAAATTTCACGATCTCAGCGCCGGAAAATCCATTTCCAATCCCAACAATACAAGATTATTGGAGATACACTCTATCGTTGTGGGGCGGCCTCTGTTTTCCAACGTTGTTTAACTCATGAAGAAGCTGAAAAGGTTTTAAATGACTGTCACTCTAGAGCATGTGGTGGTCATATGTCTGGGTATGCCACAGCCCAAAAGATATTGCGCGTTGGCTATTTCTGGCCATCTTTATTTAAAGATTGTATCTATGTGGTCCGAAAATGCCACAATTGTCAAATTTTTGATTGAAATATGCATGCTCCAACTGCTCCTATCCATCCTATAATTGCTATCGGTCCTTTTAAAAAATGGGGTATCAACTTTATTACATGTAACCCTCACTCGGCTGAGGGGAATGCGTATATCATCCTTGCAGTAGATTATTTTACCAAGTGGGCCAAGGCGATGCCTACTTTTTTGGCAGATGGAAAAACTGATGCAATTTTTGTTTTCAATCATATAATTACTAGATTCAGTGTTCCACAAGTGATTATTACTGATCATGGGAGTCATTTTCAAAACATCATGATGACTGAACTAACAGATCAACTTGGCCTGCGTCACGATAGTTCTACTCCATATTACCCACAGGCTAACGGTCTGGTTGAAGCCATCAACAAAGTTCTAGTCATTATGATCTGACGAATCATTGGTATTCATAGGTCGAATTGGCATAACATGTTATTTTCAACGCTTTGGGCGTATCGAACCTCAGTAAAAACATCAACTGGTTTCACTCCTTTCCAACTGGTTTACGGTTTGGAAGCTGTGTTACCCATTGAATGCGAAATCTTGTCATTGCAAATAGCCATACAATTACTCCCAGCCACTTCTGAAGAGGAGAAACTTTGTTGTACTTGGCTCAACTAGATGAGAATCAACGTGATGATGCACTAGCAATTGAAACTCATGCCAAACGAATTAAAGCTTAGTACGATCGAAATGTTACACCTCGTAATTTTTCGGAAGGAGACCTAGTCTTACTATACGATCAAGCAAACAATAAGCTAGGGGCTAGAAAATTCGTACCTATGTGGCATGGTCCTTATGTTGTTAAGCGAAAGCTGGCAAAAGGGGCCTATGAATTGGTAGATTTTGACGGTGTCTCTTTAGGTAAGCCCAGAAATGGTCTTTATCTGAAGAAATATTATGCTTAAATCTAGGTGTGGAGATTTTAGTTAGATTAGTTTCTTTCTAGCTGGTGTGTTTTAGATTAGAAAAGTGTGCTTAGTTTAGAGAGTGCTTTTGTCATTATTCCTGCTTATCTTGATTTTACTCTTGATATTGCAAATGTCGACATCTCTTCAAACATACATTGGTTTCGCTAATGGTGCTTGTCGTAATACACAGAACATTTCTTTCATAGCTTGGGTCATCTATTCACCCTCTGATGAGTTGATATATATGCATGAAGTAAGCCTCAGTCAAACAACAAACAACATTGTAGAGTATAGTGCAGTGATTGAGATATTATCTGAATCCATCTCATTTGGGATTCGGAGTTTGATTGTTAGGTTAGATTCTAAACTCATTGTATTACAGCTTAATAGAGTTTATGCCATTAGAAATACAGTGTTATTAAGATTATTTGTGAGAGTTCGTCTCTTGGAACATGAATTTGACTACATTAATATCAGCATATTCCAAGATATTTAAATACATTAGCAGATGCAATTGCTTCTCGAATGTTAAATAGACATTTTCAATAACCAAACAGTAAATTTAAAAACATTCCATAACATGTTTTACAAGATAGCCAGTAATAGTGATATAGCATAGCATAGAAGTGTGTCAAATATACATCGTCTTCGATCATAGGTTGAAAAATGCCTTATGATCGGCAAAAATGATAGTACAAAAATCAAAAATGTTGTATCAAGTCTACAAAGCGATCATCCTATCACTGGTGATGATCACGATAAGAAACCACTGCTCGGGCCACCCTACAAAGGAACCTCCTGAAAGGTCCTGGGACCCCAATCACATAGCATTGTAACCTAAGAGGGATGTCATCTATGCTAGTCTCTGGAATATCTACTGTCAAATGCTCTAGATGATTTTCCAATTCGGTCAGGGTCTCTATAGATTCATCCCATGGGGCCGGTACTGCTACAGCTGGGTGTCTCCTCTCATAGGGCCGAAGAGTGGCTGGTCGCCGTGGATCCACATCTGCATTTGAAACTTTTATTATCAATATTGGACGATTTAAAAACAAAAAAAAATTAAAACTTAGAAAATTTTGAGAATGATTTTACCTGAGTCATCCCACTGCTCTCCTGGTGGAAGAGTCATGTCTAGGTCACCACGATAATCCATCCCAGCATAAGGAAAATCCTGAATAACAAAAATTTGGTTCTCCAACCAATGAAAATACTCAGGAGGAAATCGAACAACCTCTAAACCCTCCTCAGGATGACGAGCCATAACTGCAACCCAATGCATTAGCTTGGGCGCTCAAGGAAGTCCAACTCCAACGAAAAGATGCTGTGGGACCAACATCGGGACCCTCTCTAGACCAAATCTCACAACTAAGAAACCATATCCAAAGTTTTTTAGTTGTCCGTTCTTTTCTCTAGTCAATTGGCCTTTTACATTCGCCAACACAGCTTCGCACCAGTTGAAGATGGTGCCTCGATAACAGTCTACTGCCATTCACATTTGGGATCCGGTAGCTACATATCGTGCTGCTCTTCCGCAGAGTCTGGTGATAGTAAATGCAATCACTTTGAGTTCAGGACAGGAGATTGTTTTGATATCAATCCCTTTGTCCTTTGTTTGGTCATTACAAAACTCTAGTCGGAGACTATCAACAGACTGGCCACCCGGCCTAGTCCCGAATAAAGATAATTGTTCACCTCTCTTAGACAAACCAATCAAGAAGTAAATGTCCTCTAGCTCCATTTCGAGCTAGTGGCCACCAATAATGAAACATTGGTCCTGTATATTCCATCTGTCCACCAGCCACTGCAAAAAGTCTACTTGGGCCCTCATGCCAGGTATGGCCCAGAATTTAAATAGCCCGCATGCCCTCAATGCATCTATTGAGGGTTGATGATTAATTGCGGCAAGGTCCACATCTTCGTGCTCCCATTCCCGCCAAATGAGCATTGTGTATATCCTACATTAAAAGAAAAAGGCAGATTAGAACATTTTAGTTCAAAGTTTTTGGGCGGAAATTGAAAAAATTGAAGTTGTAAAACCTATGTCGCGGGGTCTGCACTCTCCTATTAGGGACAGTGTGTAGATCCACACTCTTCCCAAGCAGCAGGTGCAAGCCCCTGACTCTTTCCTTTGTGGGAAAAATTCGGGGTCCGCAGGTTTCGCATGTTGCGCCTGCGGACCCCCGCGAACGGTTTTTTAAACTAATTTTTTCTCTAAAAAATCAAAATGGAAGCCTAAAAACAAAATTAAAATGGTTGAAATGCAAGATTAAAGTGATGTGGATTACCTGGAGGTGACGGTTTTCGATTCCAACGGACGGATTTTCCGCAATCTTCACAGGAAGTTTCTTACCCAAAAGCTCTCTTTTCTCACTCTGAAGTCAAACGATAAAAATGAATTTACAAAAACCCTTTTTATAAGCTTTTTTGAATAAATGAATTTTTAATTTGTTTATTTTTCACTTTAAAAAGGTAACTTTTTGATACATTTTTATTTATTTTAAACAGGTATGAGTAATGTTTGAGTTTTTGTGCAGAATATTGGATTTTTCAGGAGAAATTGATCATTTTCAACAAAAAACATTGGAGTCCTCTTTAAGCTCTTTTCTGACTCGTAAAATATGAAAAGATTGTCGAGTTTTTCTTTTTAAGCTCGTTAAAATGGAATTAAAAGGATGGTACACTTACAACTCTTTTCTTACCGTATAAACATGAAAAGATTGCCGGAATTTTGTCATTTCAAGTTTGATATTGGTAATAAAACGTCGTGTCTTTGATCGCTTTTTTACTTTTTCAGATCAGAGACACTATTATGAAAAGTACTCCTTGATCGTAATGGTCAAGCGGTTCTCTCAATTATTATTTTATACTTTTTCAGGCTTGGGAGACACAAATTTATGAAAAATGACAACCATGGAGTTTTCTTAAGTTTTTCTTCTGACTCCCTAAAATTGAAAAACACCGAGTTTCTCCTATACTCGACTCGTTAAAATTTAACAGTAAAGGACTTGTTCAGTTTCAAACAGGAATGGACCACTCCTTCTTAGGGTTCGAATTTTAAACTAAGTTGGACTCATCCGAAGGATGAGCTTATAACCAAGCAAATGTTATCCTCCTCAAGCTTGTAAAAAATAAAGAGGTACTTGCCAGAAATGGTGGGGGAAAAGAGAGAAAAATGAACCTGTTTTTTATACTTTGTGTCTCAGAAAAGCATTCAACCACTCTTGAACATGACACTTTTTGTTCACCTGAGTTGGGAAATCCTTTGCCTAACAGTTAATCAAACCATATTGAAAGTCTTCGCCGATTTCTAGGTATTAGCTTTGGGTCAATTGTCACCAAACCATCTGTAGTGTCGTTATGTGTTCAAGAGGTCAGTTCAAATAAACCATTCATCTGCAAAATATTTTTCATCCATCTTGACCATCCCTGAGTTAGTCCTTGCAAATATATTTCTTCAAACTTGATCTATGATTTCGTGTTGTGGGCCTGCCTACGACGGATCGCTTTCTATCGACTTCAGCTCATTATCTAGAAAGATGATCTAGAAATCATCAGTACCTTGGAATATGCATGCCTCAATGGCAGGTTTCTCGCCTTCGACAATAGGTTGCATCATTGACCTTCAATCAAAGGATTCCGTGACATGTTCAACATCAACTCATCTATTCACATTTCATGGATTGTACTGAGTACTTTGAAAGCCATTGACATTACTGGTGGTTTCTCTCATGCTTGTTAACAGTTTAGATCATTGACTGGTAATCAAATGGTTTCTACCATGTTCGACTTCGATGCATTCATTCACACGGATAGAATCGTACTAGTTCGGGAAGCATAAATCAAGACCCTGGATCTAGTTTCCACCATCCAGACTGCGAGGAATTTTGTTATTCATTATACAGTGGACTATTCATAAATAGATGGTTGTGCCCATACTATGTCTACATATGTCTATACTTGTGATGTATTACAAGATCATTCCTATATCATAGCAGTTTTGTTAGTTCTCTAGTCAGTTTTGATCTGAGTATGGGAATGCCTACCTCAGCGATGATATGTTCACATATATATATATATATATTGAATGTTTTTACAGGTTCCAACTAGGGCGTCCACAGGATGATATTTGAAATGATAAAGTACTTCACTCTTCTTAGATGACAAATGAAATCCTCATCTATTACAAAATTCACACTTTAGGGGGAAATCTATTGCACAAAATATTATCACCATGACATTCTGCAATCAGTGTGAGTCTATCACCACTCATACTTTCCTCCTTTGCAAGTCTTAAACCTCAGCTTTTCATGTCAAGCCTTGAAAAATAAGAGAAAGCCCTTAAAAATCTCTAAAACTCTAATTCAACAATTTCTCTTAGCATTACCTACGGTCCCGCACCCACTGGTCATGTCCCCTGCGGACCTGCCCACTTTGTCTCTGTGTAATGGGTGCGGACCCATGTAAAAGTCAAAAAGGCATAAGTATATTCTTAAAAACTCACTTTGGGTTATTTCTGGAAGCTTCTAGAGGGAATCTTGAGGTGGCAAGTTCGTTCCTTTGAGGTTCATGCATGCCATAACTAAAGGAGCTAACCCCTTGATGTGAGGAGCTTATCCCTTTGAAGGAGGACTCTATCCCTTCATAGGTGGAAATATAACTTCCTTCCTCTGCACTATAAAATGAGGCATTGGACTGGTTACTAAGAAGGTTGAACGCTGAATATTTTTTAGGGTAAATGCTGTTGGAATATAGACTTCCTAATTGAGCTTGAGAGGAGAGATTACATACCTTTTGATCTTATTGGGAAGAGTGTGAGGCTTGTCAAAGTAGAGGAGACTCTTGCTTGGACCCTGGGAGGAGCTTGTACAACATCAAGGCACCAAAGGTTGTAAAGTTCTTCTTATTTTTCAAAGTTAATACAATCAAGTTTGTTTTTCTCAATAAGTTGTGTTTTATTGTTTATTTCATGGATTCCTTGATCACCGTGATGAATATGATTTATTATACTAGCTATGCAGGTGTTATTTGATTTGTGCTTGTTTGTGTTTGTAGGTTCTCAAAAGGAAACTCATTCGAATGGTCGAAGCGTGGCTGCCACAAATTAGCGTTGGACTTAAGGTAGGGTCTAAAACACCTCTTAGTTTTTATTTATAAATCACAATATATTTAGAGAAAGTTAGATTTGCTTGTTCTGCTTGTTGCTAGATATCTGTTGATACTAGGGAGATCAGTCTTGTCTGCAAGAATGATTTATCCGGCCGACGCTCACGTTCCGTTGATCCTCCGGATTGTAATGTCTTGTGTTCTCCCATTCTGGACTCCTCACCTATTGTGAACGAGGATCAAGTTGTCGACGTAGTTGGTGTTATGCATCCAACCTGCACCATCATTCATGATGAGTGTGTGCAAGAATCTAAAGAAGAACCCACAATGAAGGATGACTCACTTCTAGCCCCACCTCATCCACTTCATCCTGACATCACTTGTGATTCTGCCACTGTTGAATTCCCCTGTGAAAACCCATTTCTGGATGTTTCTACTTCCGATCATTTGCAGGACTCCTTGGATGTCAGTCTATCATTACAGTGTAGAGAGGACACATCTTCCTCAGAAAATCCATTCAATCTATCATTTATCTTTCTTGAAAACATAGAGAGTGAACATCTTTTCTTCTCATCTACCCCTCTACCCGATTCATCAAATCATGAGGATGCCGAAAAACATCTTAAATTTTCTAATCTTGGTTTTCGTGATCTATCCACTTCCTCATCTAATCATGATGTTGATTCAACCGTTGTCAATCTATCCAAGACATTGGTCTACAGTGATTTATCTGTCAACGAAGTTGAAACCCCGTAGATTGTCGAGGCACTTCAGCTCGAGCTAATGGTTATGTCAGGCCCTCCTTGCCCTGAGGTTGGTTTCACTTCCAGTCAGGAAATTGTTGAAACACTCAAGTCTCCTAATCACTCTTTGCTTTTCATTGAAGATCAACCGAACACATAGATTTCACTTCCTCCACTCAATCTACACGATCCCATTGCTCATGAGTTGGAGGAATATTACACAGCAAGCACACATGCACAACATAAGTGGCCTACCTTTCTCACATTTGCTTGCACATCATAGTCAAGAGAATGCACACACTCAACATCTGCATGCAGTGTAGCATAACACCATGGCAGTTCCATAGAGTGCATGTCATGCACGTTCACTCATCTCTATTTTGTGGTCGCTCAAAAACTCGAAGTGTGTTTGTCTTCATTGTTATATCTTTCTTCGTTTTCTGGTTCGCATAGTTGTATTGTTCATGAACCATGCCTTGACCAACATGGGTCAACCAATGCGTCGTGGCTGCATTGGAAGTATCACCTCACTTGAGATGGCCCATGCACCATTGCTTAGGAGTAGGAGTAGTGCTTGCTTTTTCGCTTGTCTTTCCTTTCTGGTTTGCATGATTGTTTGCTTGTTGACTTGGTTTCTTTGCTTACCTGCTGTTGTTTTCACTTTGTTTTCTTTGCTTACTATTTTTGTTTACGTTGTTTTGTATGCTTGGTATATTACTATTTTTTTTTCGGAAATAAGTGTTGCCAACTACTACATTCTAGCTTTTGAATAGAGTATGTGGCTGAAATTTTAGGAAAACTAGTGACACTGCAACACTTGGCCAGTCTTATGTCTGCCTAGCTTCAGCTCATGAAGTCCTGATAGAAAATACAAGCCATCTGCAAGGGAATTTTCGGTCCAGCCATGAACCTGTGTCCACACTGGGAAGCCCCATGCCTTTACTTAGCCTTCTTCTTTGTGCGTTCAATCTCATCCAACTAGTAGAAACGGAGAAGTGGAAAACCTAAACGAGCAAACCTATGTCAGTGGTATTACATGATTCTCTAAAGGAACAGCCTCTTTTGCTCTCAATAAGTTAGGATCCCTCTTCCACCCCAAAAATAAACAAGTGCCTATGCATAGTCCTCTTGAAAAATACAAAGGCAAAAGAAGAGAAAGGCTTCCTGCGTAGAGAGGTGAAGCATGCAACTCCGTCAGGGTACTGACCAGGCTTGCTGGTAGTAGAGCAATGTGTGTGTTCCTGCGTGACTCCATCAGGGTACTGTCCAAGCTTGCTAGCAGTGGAGAAACACTAGAGATGAAAAATTATACTCTGAAAATCTTCAACTTGCGAGCTAAACTGCCCTTCATGGATTCGAAACATTAAGATCTAAGTTGAACTTTTGATTGTGTTTGACTGAGTTGGCAAAGGGTGAACCATGTATGTCCATGGGGTAAGTGGGGAAGCTGAAGTAACCTACACAGTGATTCAATACTCCCCAAAATACCAAGGCCCTGTGCTAGTAATGAACTGAAATAGAGAAGTTGGAGTCCTACCAATGTGTCACCAAGTGTTGTAGCAACTACAAAGACATTCCAAAATTTTGGCCTACACCAATTTCAAAGCCTCCATTGAGAGTTTCACTTAATGACTGCACACATGCAGGTTCGCTTTGTGAACTCGTGTGAGTCCGCACATCTGCCTTGCTTATTCATTTCATTTAATTTTCTGCATGCTGATGTCTAAGTCATGCTTACAACCATGTTCTGGTTATTCTCGAAGTATTCGCTTCGTATGTGCTTGTTGTGTTTGATATGAAAGCATCTGTCGCACTCACACATGTTAGAGCCTAGATTTGTCTTAGGCTGAAAAGACAAGGTTCTAGGTCCACATCAAACCACGCTCAGCCTCGTAGCCAGCCCTACGAGGACAAGAGAGGGCTCTCTCTGGGTCAATCTCGAAAAAATTTAATCGATGAGGCTCAAGACGACTAAATTTGCAACTGATCTTAGGCTAGGTATTAAGTGCAAAGGGTTTGATTTGAGTTTTTTAGGGTTTTGTTGAAAAAATGGGAAAGGCAAATTTGGGCTTGGGGATGAGGCACAGTTTCTGCAAAGGTCTGATTGGGGCAAGGAAGGCGATCGTTTTGATGCTTTAAAGTGAGTGAGATGGATAGATCAGACTGGTGAGAAGCTAAGGAGAGCAAGAGAGTCTCAAGAAATCCCCTTAAACAGATGAAAACATGAAAATTTAAACAAATTCAAAGGCAGAGAAGAAAAAGTAAATAAGTACCAAAATTACATCATGTTCACCCAATTACATCAAGATAAGTCAAAAATTACATCACAAAGCAAAACTAGTCAAACTGGCCGAATTTCTGAGCTGGAAGGTGGAAAATTGGTCAAAAAACCTCTGTGCATCGCACCACTTTGATGATGTTTTGAGACACTTGCTAAAGTCCAAATTGAGCCAAACTATGCTTCTTGGAAATCCCTACCTGTCTACTTTCCAACCCAAGTGGAATTTCTGGATTTGGTGCCCATTTGCCCCTCCAAAACCTCAATCTCCCAAGACTGCTTCTTGTGTGTGAAATTAGGGGCAGAGAGGTCTTTTTTAGGGTGTTTTTGACCTCCTGAGGACTCAAAACTTGCCCAAACTTCTTGGACATGCACCAACAGTCATGATTTTTCATGAAAAATCCAAAGCTATAAAAAAAAATTTCATTTGGAGCCTCCAATCATAAGCGCGCACCATGTGGCGTGGCGCACAGGGAGAAAAACCCTGTTTTTTGCACAAAAATTTACAAAAATGCCAAAAATGCCCCAAATTTCTTGAAATTTGGGCTGGAGCTTCTTCATCAAGTGTTATGATGGGCTAAAGAGGCTTTGGCCAATATCAAGAGACGATCGAGCTCCCTTTTCCTCTTTTTCTTCCTAGTTGCCTTCCTCAATTTTGCCTTCAAATTCCTGATTCGGGCCTTGCACACCTTGTTTCGTGCCATGTAGTGGAAAGCCATGTGTCTCAGAAAAGCATGGTCTTTGTCAGCCTTTTCCAATAGCCTCTCTAAGTGCATGTTAACTCTCTCGAGATTGGTCTCCCAATCCTCATCTCTTTGCTCCATAGGTCTACCTTATGCTGCCATGATGTGTTGCTGGTTTTCCTTGATCAGTTGCAACTCTATCTCAGCTTGCCGATCCTCAAGTTGTTTTTTCCTCTACTCCAAGTATTTCATATTCCATTTAGCTCTCTCCAATTCAAGGGATAAGGCTTTGATATTGGTTTGCTGCTCCTAGATGATCTCTCTAAGCTGTGCACTTTGCGGACTCGTATCTGTATCGTCGTCATGAAGGAGAATGAAGTCGGTCTCTCGTTCACTTGATGGCTCACCTGAAGGCCCCTCATCCTACATTGGCTCCTTGCCTTTGTCTTGTTCTTGTGATGCTGATGGAGGAAGCGAGGCCCCTTCCACCCTGGGTGGAGATAACACTCGCTTTGCCGCTGCAAACAAACGTCTGGTGCCTTTCTGATAAGTGATGAATACCGGCACATTGGCAGTCTCATGGCGCTCATATCGATGAGAAGGTTCACCTTCATGCCTAACCTTTGATAATGTCCATGAAGCTCTGAAGAAGTCACGAGAGATGAAATCATCCCAAGTGATGCCCTACAATCCAAGCTGATGAACCACCAAAATCTTAATAAGAGCAAAATGATAGACATTATTAAGTTGCTGCTGAGGGGTTTTATGTTGTATAAAGGTGGTAATCCTCTCTATGTTCCGGCAAATGAAATACGGAATGTTCATCATCCGTACCCTGGTGAAATGCATGAGCAACTTGATGTGATAAGCATAAAGATGAGATAACCGTCCCTCACAGCTGAAATATTTCATGATCAATCTCATTAGCGGAGCATATTCATCTTTCAGATACCAGAATGGTAACACCCTTGAGCTACCTCAAGAAACTGGTTTTGATGTATGGCTCATAATGCTGTCGGTCAATCTTTTGTTTCTTGTGCCATGGTTCACCAATGTTCGGTATACCGGTTGCTAATGAGACAGATTCTGGTGTAAGTGTGAAGGTGACACCAGCCAAGATAGCTTGATCTCCGTGCAAGTGCAACACAAAAAGACAAGCCAGCTCATGATGAAATTGGACACTAGCCACCTTTTGACAAAACTCATAGCATGGCTGATGCTGAAAACACTACATAGCAAGAGGGCAGGCTTGCAATTCTGTAAGGGTGGTCGGTTCTTCCCTAACATGTCTGCCACTTTTATGAGGCCTACGGGGTGCCTGTTCTTCCAAGGGAGAGTCACTTTGGGTTTCCACCTCATAATCCAATGAATGCTCAGATGCCATTACTGTTGTACAAAATACCTTGAAGACAAAGCTACTGCTGTATATAAATTGTACTTGGACTGCTCTTTTTGGTGTTATGTTCAAATTCTGCCACCAAGGGAAAAAAAAATGCAACAAGGACTGTTAGGGATTTTTAGGAAGGGGAAACAATAGTGAGGAATGAGAATTATTGGGAGAAATTTAATAGGGAAATATGGGAGAGGGTTTGAGGGATTTGATGTATGGGAATAGGGTTTAGGGTTTGGGATTATTGTATAGGTTTTGAGGTGTGAGGTTGGAGGTGTTAACGCTCAGGTTGTTCCCTTTGACTCCTAAGGGAATACGGCTGAGGTAACCACAAACCAATCTTTGGACTGCAGGTCCTAGCCTACCTGCAGTCAAAGAGGGCTCTCTCTTTAGGATTTAGCTTTGTTCAAGGGATGGTTTTAGGCTAGATACGATGCACATGGGTTTTGTTTGAGTTTGGTGGGATGGTTGATCTATTCAAGCAGAGTTGGCATGCAAAGTGTAAGAAGTTCAAACCATTGGGCATGGAGTCAATGAATGTGAACTGAAGGGTGTGTTTTCTTTGGCAGAAGAGAGGAATATGGAGCAGGATAGCTACTCATGGCACAATGATTAATGCTGGAACAAGGATGTAATGGAGGTCAGTGGATGAGAAGCAGTTAAGAATCTCTCATCCAGCCAAAGAGGGAAAGTGGATGAAGGCTAAATAGGAGCAATGAAGAGTTTCCTAGACATCATTCATACTATGAAGGAAATAGCTTAAACATGTTCAATTAAGAATGCATATTCATCACTGATTCAGAGGAAAACATAGAAAAGTTACAAGAATTGAGCACAGAGGGCATGAAAGCCAGTTTTGATCTATTCCTTCTTCCTGCAACCTAGATTATGATATATATATGATACAGATACATATAAACTGATAAACAGAGGGAGGAAAGACTTATTGAACCATGAGCAAGCACGAGAATTCCACATCAAGCTCTTCAGCCATTAAAAGCACAACCAGCCAGTTTCGATGCAAATATTCCAGCAATCTTTGAATACAGAAGTTCTTAAGCTTACAGCACAAGTCTGGAATGAGAGATACAACCAACCAACCCTTTCACAATACAGAGGGAGGTCTTTATAGAGAAAATGTCTAAAGATATCTACAACAGCAGATCTGAAGAAATAAATGCTTCTAACCTAACATTTATTGGAATGAATGTAAAAATATCTATCTAACAGCTGCGCTGGGGCAGCAGCCTCAAGAATGATTTAATATGGTCCTCTGAGCAATGTGCTGGCAAACTCTGCAATAACTGCGCATTGGGCCTTGCTGCGCTGCTCAAAAATGTGGCTTTATACACTGTTTCAGCAAAAACTGTGCCTTAAATCCTCTTAACAGCGCCTCTCAAGCGGTTCTGCCGCCTTTAGGTGCCTTTAATGCTTTTAACAATGCCTTGATGAGCTTTGATGGCCCTGAGCTGCTTCTTTGACTTGTTGGAGGGCCCTTTAATTCCACCCGCTTTGCATTTAAAGTCCTCTGTTGCTCTTCATGACTGATACTCTTTACTCTGAATGTGGGCTCTTTCTTTCACCGCCAAAACACTTTGCCGCTTCAATATCGCCCCTTTACTTTTAACTGATGCATTTTAATATCAAAATCGCCCCTTTCTAGCCGCTGTTCGGCGAAAAGAATTGCTGAGGGGCCTTCTGCGGGCCTTGGGAACTACTGTCAGCGCTTGCTGACCAAAATGGTGCTTATATCTGCAAAAAACGCTGCAAAAAGGAGAAGAAATGGGTGCTGATAGATTGTCGAGGCAAAAAACCATGTAATTTGAAGTAAATCGAGCTAGGAGCGATGCACAATGGGTCGATCAAAGCCAGCCTTCCTTGTAGCTATAGAGGGTGTGGGCACCGCATATAAAACCTGCAAAATGGCCCCTTTTCCTTATAACAGTCAAAATGCCTTTTAAACTGTGAATTTTATTAAAAACGGGCGCTGGCGGAACACTGTAGATAAAATTAGATCCTGGCCATTGGATCCGGCACGGGTTGATCCAACGGCTGAGATCTCATCGCAATTTCACTGTCGGGAGGACCATCGGGGTGGGCATTATATACATATGTGTTGTTTTGTGATGGGTCGATCGTCGATATCGCTATCGGCGATCGGGGGAGGAAGGTTAATGCAATACAATATGCGATAGCGATATTTATAAGCGATGCGATATTTTAAGTGATGCGATATCGCATCGGCCAGGGGCCAAAAACATGGACTGTGGGCACAAAATATTTGCGATAGCCGACCGCCGAAATCGCATCGGTGACATCGCAATCGGGGCATGCATAAAACAAAGGGCAACTCTTTTCGCTGCGACCTCCGACAGCGATATCGCGTCGGAGGGAGGGGCATGTGGATCGGAGACATGATTTATGAGGGAAAAAGGGTTCATGCGCTCGGAGATGAGTTTTTAGAGATCGGAGGGGGTTTTTTAAGGTTTTGAAGGGGTTCTTAAGGCCTAAAAAAAGGGGTTTATGCCTTGGAAAAGGTAAAACAAGGCCAAAAGATGGATTTTATACATTTGGAGGGGGATTTTATGCATAGGAATGAGTCCTAATGCATTGGAAGATGGATTTATGAGCAAAATGAGGGTTCTTGCTAAGTTTCAGACAAACTTAGCAATTCCCAAGCATAGTTATGGTTATCTTTCAACCAGAGGGAGGGGATATGTACATAGAGGAGCTATTTAGCTATCTTTTAGTAGGGAGAGGGGAAATAGATAGGGATTTACATAATAGAGTTAGAAGTTAGTATGAAACTGGTGAAGGAAGCACTAAGGATAGAAATCTTAGGCTATAAAGGGGAAGTAGATCTTGTAGAGGAAAAATAAACACTCCTTAAGTAAAGCAAATCTTTACCAAGGCAAATGATATGAAACATGATGAATTTAAGAGGTATCAAGTGGATCTTGACCTCTTCAGGGAAGTTAGTGAATGATTTGGGGAAGGGGAAGAAGGGGAAGTTAAACATGCCTCGCGTGAGCTGCTCCGAATGAAAAATTGCCTCATGCTTGTGATTTGAATAGATTTGACACTTGAAAATATGAAATAGATCACAAATGATCATTCAGCCACCACAAAACTACCTACCCAGCATACTTACCTAGCATTTTATCTTCTTTTTGGTTTGGGTGCACTTGAACTAGCAAACCCAGCTTTACAACTTTTCGTTTTGCTGTCCTCCTATCTAAAACTACCCTTATTGCATCCAAGGGTTCAGATTAAGCTGATGAGCACCCTTGCTTCTCTACCTACCTACAAATCTGCCAAGATTAAGTTGTTTGAATAGATATTCATCTCTATATTCTAAAACAAGAAATTGAAACCTAGGGAAGCCAAGATTAAGCTGTTTGGCCCTCCCTTAACTGAAAAATTCTTCAAAAATGGCATGAATCCTCAAATATGGAACTTTTGCAACATGGAAAAGATGAACATATTTGGCACTTCCACTGTCAATCATGAAAAATGACAACCTATCGCAATAGGAGGCTAACAGGAGGATTTGGGATATAGTATGTAGGAGAAGGGAGTAATGAATTTAGGTGATAGCGAATTAGGGATTGGTGAAGATAAGGGAACAAGGGGAAGGAGAAATGATTTTGGTGGCAAAACTGTGAGCTCTGAAACCCTGGCAGAAATTTTTTTTGTGTTTATAGAAAGAGGGTTTTAAGTTTTGTTTCAACCTTTATCACCCTTACACCACCATCTCTTATCATAAAATTTGATGCAACATCAAGACAGCAAGCCTACCTGGCAAATTCAAGCAAGGAATGAGCAATTTGGTGAAGTTTCATGCAATATCGGGTTTTCAACTATATGCACCGCGCCAAGATCCCAGTACACCATGCACTCTCTGTGCGCCGTGCCTATTCAAAATAACACTGAGCGAAAACTCCCAATGCATCACGCGCTTCCAGTGCACCGCGCCACCTGTTATGTGCACCGCGCCAGCTAACTGCAACCAATTTCTCTCCAAAACACGCACTGCTCACCCAATTTGCTTTGAAATGATTTTCTCCAACCTTGGCATGAAAAATGACATTCATCTTCATGGCAAAACCTTTATAAAGACATCAATTTGATTTTTGGTTCTTTAAAACCCATTTTGTAATGTTTTGAATTTGGCACTTTTTGACAATTAATAGAACTCTAACTTTTTTGTTTCCTCCTTGATTTTTTGGTTGAAATGATGAATTTCTTGGCAAATTTTTGCAGGAATAGTTGACATGTGATTTGGAAAAGGAGACCAGGGTTGCACCTGAAGAATTCAAGAACTGAAAATTTTGGAAAATTACTACAAAAAGTGAAATGTTGACTTGTCTTCAAAACAAAGTTTTGAAGAAAAGTCATAATCCATCCATATGACGATAAAAATATTTGAAATAACAACTTATCAAGAACCTCCCTTAGGCTTGCTGGCTTTTATTAGACCATTTTGAAGACCAAATTGACTAACCCTGGACCTAATGACTAAAATCACTGTTATGACCTAGAAACTGAAACAGGACTGCAAATGACTTTTAAGACTTGATGATGATGAACAGACCTGAGCCAGCAGTGCAAAGCATGAGGGGGATGAATGACAAAAGCCCTTCCGACAGATTTATGGCATGCTCCTAGCGGAATGCAACTGATCAAACGATATGGGACACCTAAAAATGAAATGAAAAAAAGAGTTTTGATCTCTGATGGAGGGGACCAGACCGACTCTAACAACACATAGAGTCATGTTCATTGTCATGCAAGTGTCGTCTCGATCAATGAATGGTCAATCATGAGTGTTGCGCTTATCACTTGCACCATCGGTCAGTCATGTTGAACATGTGTGTCTGGATGGTTTGAGTCGTTTCATCATCGAGTCATGTGAGTGTGTGTTTGCATGATCACTTATGCATCTTTCGATCATTCACACACTTAGTCATTTTTGTTGAAGTCCTGACGACCAGACTCCCCTCTGACAGTTGGACCATCACCCTGCCATCGACTCGATTGACTGTCAACCAAAACATCACAGAAGCACCAAGCTATTCTTTTCAAGTGGCATCGCCCATAAGCATTTCAATCAAATTCCATGTTGACCACCTAGATAGTCGGACCCGGCAGTCACCCCAAGACTAACTCCCTTCAAAAATTGCGCAAAGGCCACTGACCTCACTCACTCAACTGACTGAGGAAATTACACAGACAGGCCAGATAGACACCAAGTGCTTGTCCCTGTCTCCTTCAGAAAATTGGGCATTTTTCCCAGTTAGTCATCCTGACAGTTGACCAGCTGCTCATCGAAGAAATCGTGCAATTTTTATGAGAGGGCCTTCTACTGTCTAGCAGTCCACTCAACTTAGAAATTGCACAGAGATGATCAGTCAGCCGTGTTAGAGTCGGTCTGTTCAGCCCTCCATCAGAGATCAAAACCTCTTTTTTTGCATTTCATTTTAGGTGTCTCATTCAGCTCGATCATCTGCATTCCATTAGGAGCATCAATCTTCTGACAGAAGGGTCTTGTCTTCATACTTCCCTCATGTCATTTACATGTTGTTTCGTGTTTGATCATTAAAGTTCATCAAAGTCAATTTTACAATCATTATGGATGATCTTTTGGTCAGCGAAGAGTCATGTCAATCATTAGGTTTAGGGTTTCACAAATTTTGTCTTCAAAGTGTCCAATAATACTAGCAGGCATATGAGGGAGGTTTGAAATAAGTTTTCATGATATAAATTTCATCGTCAATATGCTTGATCATGATTTTTCTTCAAAACTCTGTTTTGAAGAAAAATCGTCCATTTTATCTTTGTATTAAATATGTAATTTTCAAAGCTCCTTCAGTTGTGAAATTCTTCAAGCGCGGCCCTGGTCTCCTTTGCCGAATCCAATGATAGCTATCCCTGCACAACAAGACAAGAGGTTCATCATTCAGCTCAAAAAATCATAAAGGAAGCAAAAAACAGAGTTTCAGAGTGAAGTGTCAAAGTTTTCAACATGACAAATTGGTTTTTGAAATCAAGAGTTCAATCCTTGGCATATATATCATTTTTTTGTTCGAAGAGTTCATTTTCATACTAAATACATCAAAGAGCTAAAGTGGAAACGTAGAGAAGCAACATAGAGAAATTTTGGTAAGCAAGTGAGGTTATTGGGTGAAAATCGCTCCAATTCAGTGGCGCGGCGCACTGGGCAGGAGGCGCAGAACACCCACTAGGCACGGCACATTGGGCCGCATTTCGCAGTGTAAAACAACACTGGCGCGTGCACTGGGGAGGCGCGGAACATACACTTAAAGGCCCAAAACTGCTCAAAATTCCTCCAAATTGCTAATAATTCACACAGATTTTCCAGGTGGAGCCCCAATCATTGCATTTCATTCAAATTTGTCCTATGATATGGTGATTGATCAAAGGTGATGGTCTAAACCCTACCATGTCAAGGTTCTCATATAAAAATGGCTGCCTAGGGTTTTATCAACTATTTGCCACCAAGTTTGCTCTCTCCATCAGTCTATTGTCTCCCTTATTCCTTTTTTCCCTGATTTCATTGTTCCCTACCCCCCTAAAACCCATCCCATATCCCAAATTTCATTTCACAAAATTTCCCAATGTAAAACCCTAGAATCCTAACCATAAATCCCCAAACCCTAATTTCCTCTCTCACTGAGCTAGGGTTGGCTATGGGATCAGAGATATCCGAGTAGAGGAGGTGTAAGGGATATCATAAGGTATGAGGTCATCTCATATCATCTAACATCAGATCTCCATCATTTGTTGAGAATTCATTCCAAGGAGCAAGCCATTCATCACACAAAAAGGATGGTTTTTCTTCAAATTGTGTTTCTGAGCTAGAAAGGATGAATTTGGAAAAGGTGAGAGAGGTTTTTTTCCTTCAATGACCCAATAAGAAAAGCCTCTTTCATTTTTTACACAGCTATTATGGTTTTAGAGAAATGTCAAAAACACAATTGCCTTGGGAGAATTGATGCACCTCTGAAGTGACCTTGGGAAAATCAATTTTTCTCCTAGCTTGGTTGGCCAAATGACTTGCTTGATGAGTCAAATGATAACTAGACACAAATATATTTCTAATGAGTTATCATGAGCTCAATTTAGAGTTGAGGAAGTCCTTCAAAAGTTGACTGCAACAGCACTCTTCCCTGAGGTAGCCTCATTTGGCACACTTTGACCAGCCTTGGGAGATTTGACTTTTGACAGGAAAAATGAACTCCAAATTGAAAAATTCTAGTTTTTCTGGAAATTATACTCAAATACCTTTCAATGTGCTATCCTATACCCAATTTCGACACCGGGAAGGCCCTCAAAACTAGTATGAAAAAAGGCGCTACACACAGAAATTCTTAACACAGGGTTTTCCTCCCTATGCGCCGCGCCACGTGGCGCTCGCTTTTGCTAGGGAGCTCCAAATCACAAAAGTTTAAATTTTTGGATTTTTCATGAAAAATCATGGTTTTTGGTGCATGGCCAAGAAATTTGGGCAAGTTTTGAGTCCTCAGGAGGTCAAAAACACTCAAAAAATGACCTCACTGCCCCTATTTTGACACACAGGAAGCAGTATTGGGAGAACTGACTTCTGGAGGGGAAAATGACATCCAAATCTAGAAATTTCACTTGGGTTGGAACATAGACAGGCAGGGCTTTCCAACAAGCACACTTGAGCTCAATTTTGACTTCAGGAAGTGCCTCAAAATCAGATCCAAAGTGGCGCGACGCATAGAGAATCAGGCACGACGCATAGAGGATTTTTGCCTATTTTTCACTGTTCAGCTCAGAAATTCACCCAGTTTTGACCAGTTTTTCTTTTTGATCTTACTCTTGACCTTTCATGATGTAATTTGACAACCATGATTTAATTTTGGCACATTTTTACTTGTTCTAGGAGATTCACTCACCAAAAGGTGAAATGTGAGTGAATGAATCAGTTTCCTAACATATAGAGGCAAGTTGCTTCATTGCCTATTTTTCAGTTCCTTGTTTAGAATTGGTTGAAACAGCTCCTAGAATGATGAGATCGACCCCTAGAGGCAAGTGAATGGGTTAGGCTTGTCTATATCATGTAATTTCTCAGTCATTTTCATGGTTGGACACTTGGGATTGCTTGGCACTCTATTGTACATTTCGTTTCTGCAATTTTGGCAAAGGAAAGACCAGGGTTTTGCAGCACTTGTTGGGATCCATGTGGCTCTATGTTTTTATGGGGTGTTTCCCTATGTATCTGTAAGTTCACTGATGTTTATGTGTATCATTTTCCCTTCTCTTGTCTTCTACAATTAAACAAATGAGTGATTAAGGTAGAATTCATTGGACTGCTATGCTCTGCCTTGAAATTTTGTTTAATTCTTCATGTTTTCATCTGTTTGAGGAGGACTCTTGAGACCCTGTTTCCCTCCTTAGCTTCTCACCGGTCCGATACATCCATTCATTCAATACAAAGCATCAAAACTACTGCCTATCTTTCCCCTACCTGAACTCTGCAAAAATCTGGCCTCATGCCCGGACCCAAAATTTGCCTATCCATTTTTTCCAACAAAACCCCCAAAAACTCAAATCAAATCTTTGCACTTCATACCTAGCCTAAAATTAGTTTGTATTTCAGTCATCTCAAGCCCCATCGATTATCTTTCGCTAAGATTGACCTGGAGAGAGCCCTCTCATGTCCTCGTAGGGCTAGCTACGAGGCTGAGCGTGGTTTGATGTGGACCCAGAACCTTGTCTTTTCAGCCTGAGGCAAATCTAGGCTCTAACATAGTGGTGACCATACTGGGGAAGAACAAATGGTTTTCTTATTAGTGTTATTTGTTTTATAAGCTACAGATGGAGCCTGAAGTTATTCCAGGTAGCCTTCAAAACAATTTTGCTTTTCATTGGCGGAAGTAGATAAAAGCTGCTTCAGTCAATCTCTGGTCTAGGTTGTAATTGTGACACTTGACATGTAAATTGCCCTAGTACATGTATCAAGTTAGAACTGATGGTTGATGGTGGACAACGGTCAAACATAAGAAGGCTGAAATCATTCACCTAGTGACCCTTGTAAAGACTCCACTGGAGGACTGAATTTTCTTTGAGAAAATGGAAGGATCTTACACAAAGTTCAGGTATTCAAGTTGGAATTGCATCCAAGACATTTTGTTCTTTGTCATAAATTATTTCTTCTCTTTTCCCGAGAATGTCAAGAAGGCTTTGCAAAGTATACTATGTTTGAGAAAAGATCCTCAGCCTGCATTTGATTCCTTCCCTTTGAAGTTTTTGAATACCAAAGCTTTGCGCTTGATCAATACCCTTTTTCTGAATCTTGTGATGACTGTCTTCAAAATGATGAACCTCAAGAGACCAAGACTGATTCTGCAGCATTTGTACATACCCCTATACCTTGTAAAATTCCAGATCGATACAAGCCTCTGATTTTACCTCCTATATTTCATGCTTTCCCCAAAAACTATGATTTATACTTGCTGAGGTTTGATGGTGAAAGTAACAATGTCAATGCTAAGAAACATGTGCAGAATGTTGAGACTTTTCTAGACCTTTTTGAAGTTAATGAAGAAGATGTCAGTATTAGGATTTTTTCTCTTTCTTTGCAAGGCAAAGTCAAGAGTTGGTTTAAAACCTTGCCTGATGCGAGCATCTCAGATTCCCAGCAGTTCGTCAAAGTTTTCCTTGACAGGTGGATGATCGGACAGAACCTTTTCCTTATTTTAGAAGAGTATAACCAGCTGAAAAGACTACCAGGGGAGACAGTACAATAGTTTTCTACCAGATTTAACCAAGTTTATTATTCGGTGCCAGTTGATATAAGGCCTCCTCCTAGATATGCTCTATTGCACTATCTGGGTGCCTTTGATCCGGAAATGGATTTTCAGCTGAGAGAAAGGAATATTGCAACACTTGAAGAGATGCAGAATAGTGCAGTAAATGTAGAGGCTCATCTATTGATCCGAAAGGCGAGGTTGAAAGAAGAAGAAATGAAAAACATAGATATAGAGGAATTGACATCTCTAGAGGTAAAGCTTGACATGTTGGTAAGTGCAGTAGAAGAGATCATGCAAAATATCACCGCAAGGAATGATTATGATGTTCATGTCCATGGCTTCCTGATTGAAGAAGGACAAGTTGCTGATCCAAAACATCTTCTTTCTTATCCCAGTTGTCATAGATCTGATAATGATTTTCTTATAGATCATCTTGGAGAAGAGAGATCTGTTGATATGACATGTACGCTTGATGATGTGTTTTATACTCACGATTTTCCTTAGTTTGATCAGTATGATGATGATTATGTTCTCCAAACAGAAGCTAATCTTGCAGATGAATCAGTAGCTAGTTTGTGGGAGGAAGAGGTTCACTTTCAGCAGCTCGAATACAGTGATCAAATGATGCATATCAGCTATGACAATGACGAGGAAAGTGCAGCAAATTTTGAAGTAAGTGAAGGATATTTGCCTTTTTGTTTTGCTTCATTTCAGTTCATCAGAGACAACTTCCATGCAATCAGAAATCAGCTGTCAGCAAGTCTTGATTTGGACCCTCTTGAGGGTGGTGAAAACTTTGTTCCAAACTTCTCATATTCAACTTTGCAGTCCCCAAAAGCCATTGCTTGTCAAGTTGCAAATGAAGACATGGAAGCTAGTACATGTGACTAGATGATACAAGATGATTTCATACCATTTTGTTTTGAATCATTTTAGTTTTTGAAGGGTAAATTGTATAGTAAATCTTCAAATGAGAAGCCTGTAGAAAATCAACAATCTCTCAGTTTTAATGTTGAATATGAAGGTCAGATTACAGATGAAGGTGTGGCAGCCGAAATACATGATTTTATGATGCAAGAGGATTATGTACCCTTTTGTTTCAAAGCATTTTAGTTTATAAGGCAAAATCTTCGTAATACCTCTAAAGAAAAAGACGATCAGCCAGTAGGATGTCATACAGTTTCAATAGATACATTGCAGCATAATTTTTGTTGTAAAAGTTCTTCCCCATTGGCTAACCATGTGCCAAAAAAGAATGTTGATAATAATCTTATTCAAAGGTCGCCTTCATTGTCTTTTTTAACAAATTGTTCATTGCATAGCCCATACCAAGGTTTGCAACCATATGAGGAGATTGATAAAGGGGACTTTTGTTCTGTTTGGAATCAGCAACAGAGTTTGGTTATTCATGAAATTCAGGATCCTTTTAACAGCTTGTTGCAATCATCAAAGAAAGACGGTGCAGATGTGAGGAAAAGTTTAATATCCAGCTATGAAGATTCCTTGGACTAGAGCAGTAATGTGTTAATGGAAATCAATAGCAATGTTTATGAAGATCCTTTTGCAGTATTCTTGATGTCATCCAGTCAATTCATGCTTTTCAAGTTTATCAGCAGTCAACTTGATTCCAACTTTCCATGGGAGTTGTCGTTTAGTGGTTTTCTCTCGTTGTACCCAAGCGAGCACTTGCGGAGAATTCAAACAGCAGCCAGAATGCTTACATGGTTGCATTGGTTGTTCCATTTCACTTGATCGAGGGTGAAAAGAACACTTAGAGTAGGTTTGTTAGTTATGTTTTTGTCATGTTTGGTTTTATTATGGTTTTCAATTTTAGTTTTGAGTCCAATTTTCAGTCAATAATTGAGTTAACAAATCTTGTGTGGTTTTGTCAAGTCATAAACTCCATAGCCCAATGGACGAAGGCACTGTCTACTCACCCAAAGATCTGTAGTTCTTGGCACCTCCAAGGAGCTACCATCCCCATTGGAGCCAATGTTAGAGTCGGTTTGTTTAGCCCTCCGTCAGAGATCAAAACCTCTTTTGTTGCATTTCATTTTAGGTGTCTCATTCAGCTCGATCATCTGCATTCCATTAGGAGCATCAATCTTCTGACAGAAGGGTCTTGTCTTCATACTTCCCTCATGTCATGTACCTGTTGTTTCGTGTCTGATCATTAAAGTTCATCAAAGTCAATTTTACAGTCATTATGGATGGTCTTTTGGTTAGCCAATAGTCATGTCAGTCATTAGGTTTAAGGTTTCACAAATTTTGTCTTCAAAGTGTCCAATAATACTAGCAAGCATATGAGGGAGGTTTGAAATAAGTTTTCATGATATAAATTTCATCGTCAATGTGCTTGATCATGATTTTTCTTCAAAACTCTGTTTTGAAGAAAAATCGTCCATTTTATCTTTGTAATAAATATGTAATTTTCAAAGCTCCTTCAGTTGTGAAATTCTTCAAGCGCAGCCATGGTCTCCTTTGCCGAATCCAATGATAGCTATCCCTGCACAACAAGACAAGAGGTTCATCATTCAGCTCAAAAAATCATAAAGGAAGCAAAAAACAGAGTTTCAGAGTGAAGTGTCAAAGTTTGCAAAATGACAAATTGGTTTTTGAAATCAAGAGTTCAATTCTTGGCATATATATCATTTTTGTGTTCCAAGAGTTCATTTGCATACTAAATACATCAAAGAGCTAAAGTGGAAACGTGGAGAAGCAACATAGAGCAATTTTGGTAAGCAAGTGAGGTTATTGGGTGAAAATCGCTCCAATTCAACAGCGCAGCGCACTGGGCAGGAGGCACGGTGCACGCACCAGGTGCGGCGCATTGGACCGCATTTCACAGTTTAAAACAACACTGGCGCGGCGCACTGGGGAGGCGCAGCACATTGGGCGTCCTGCGCGGCGCATACACTTAAAGGCCCGAAACTGCTCAAAATTCCTCCAAATTGCTAATAATTTGCACAGATTTGTTAGGTGGAGCCCCAATCATTGCATTTCATTCAAATTTGTCCTATGATATGGTGATTGATCAATGGTGATGGTCTAAACCCTACCATGTCAAGGTTCTCATATAAAAATGGCTGCCTAGGATTTTATCAACTATTTGCCACCAAGTTTGCTCTTTCCATTATTCTCTTGTCTCCCTTATTCCTTTTTTCCCTGATTTCATTGTTCCCTACCCCCCTAAAACCCATCCCATATCCCAAATTTCCTTTCACAAAATTTCCCAATGTAAAACCCTAGAATCCTAACCATAAATCCCCAAACCCTAATTTCCTCTCCCACTGAGCTAGGGTTGGCTATGGGATCAGAGATATCTGAGTAGAGGAGGTTTAAGGGATGTCAGAAGGTATGAGGTCATTTCATATCATCGAACATTAGATCTCCATCATTTGTCGAGAATTCATTCCAAGGAGCAAACCATTCATCACACAAAAGGGATGGTTTTTCTTCAAATTGTGTTTCTAAGCTAGAAAGGATGAATTTGGAAAAGGCGAGAGATTTTTTTGTACTTCAATGACCCAAGAAGAAAATCCTCTTTCATTTTTTACACAGCTGTTATGGTTTTAGAGAAATGTCAAAAACACAATTGCCTCGGGAGAATTGATGCACCTCTGAAGTGACCTTGGGAAAATCAAGTTTTCTCCTAGCTTGGTTGTCCAAATGACTTGCTTGATGAGTCAAAGGATAACTAGACACAAATATATTTCTATTGAGCTATCATGATCTCAATTTGGAGTTGAGTAAGTCCTTCAAAACTTGACTACAATAGCACTCTTCCCTGAGGTAGCCTCATTTGGCACACTTTGACCAGCCTTGGGAGATTTGACTTTTGATAGGTAAAATGAACTCCAAATTGAAAAATTCCAGTTGGGTTGGAAATTAGACTCAAATAGATTTCCAACAAGCTATCCTAAACCCAATTTGGACACCATGAAGGCTCTCAAAACAGGTCTGAAAAAAGGCACTACGCACAGAAATTCTTAACACAGGGTTTTCCTCCCTATGCGTCGTGCCACGTGGCGCTCGCTTTTGCTAGGGAGCTCCAAATCACAAAAAGTTTACATTTCTGGATTTTCATGAAAAATCATGGTTTTTGGTGCATGGCCAAGAAATTTGGGCAAGTTTTGAGTCCTCAGCAGGTCAAAAACACTCAAAAAATGACCTCACTGCCCATATTTTGACATACGGGAAGCAGTATTGGGAGAACTGACGTTTGGAGGGGCAAATGACATCCAAATCTAGAAATTCCACTTGGGTTGGAAATTAGACAGGTAGGGATTTCCAACAAGCACACTTGAGCTCAATTTGGACTTCAAAAAGTGCCTCAAAATCAGATCCAAAGTGGCGCGACGCATAGAGAATCAGGCGCAGCGCATAGAGGATTTTTGTTTCACTGTTCAGCTCAGAAATTCACCCAGTTTTGACCAGTTTTGCTTTCTGATCTTACTCTTGACCTTTCATGATGTAATTTGGCAACCATGATGTAATTTTGGAACATGTTTACTTGTTCTAGAAGATTCATTCACCAAAAGGTGAAATGTGAGTGAATGAATCAGTTTCCTAACATATAGAGGCAAGTTGTTTCATTGCCTATTTTTCAATTCCTTGTTTAGAATTGGTTGAAAAAGCTCCTAAAATGATGAGCTCAACCCCCAGAGGCAAGGGAATGGGTTAGGCTTGCCTATATCATGTAATTTCTCAGTCATTTTCATGGTTGGGCACTTGGGATTGCTTGGCACTCTATTGTACATTTCATTTCTGCAATTTTGGCAAAGGAAAGACCAGGGTTTTGCAGCACTTGTTTGGATCCATATGGCTCTATGTTTTGATGGTGTGTTTCTCTATGTATTTTTAAGTTCACTGATGTTTATGTGTATCATTTTCCCTTCTCTTGTCTTCTGCAATTAGACAAATGAGTGATTAAGGTAGAATTCATTGGACTGCTATGCTCTGCCTTGAAATTTTGTTTAATTCTTCATGTTTTCATCTATTTAAGGAGGACTCTTGAGACCCTCTTGCTCTCCTTAGCTTCTCACCGGTCTGATCCATCCATTCATTCAATCCAAAGCATCAAAACTACTACCTATCTTGCCCCTACTTGAACTCTGCAAAAATCTGGCCTCATGCCCGGACCCAAAATTTGCCTATCCCTTTTTTCCAACAAAACCCCCAAAACCTAAAATCAAATCTTTTCACTCCATACCTAGCCTAAAATTAGTTTGTATTTTAGTCATCTCAAGCCCCATCAACTATCTTTCGCTGAGATTGACCCAGAGAGAGCCCTCTCTTGTCCTCGTAGGGCTAGCTACGAGGCTGAGCATGGTTTGATGTGGACCTAGAACCTTGTATTTTCAGCCTGAGGCAAATCTAGGCTCTAATAAGCCGACTTCCCAGCTTCAATGCAATTTCCACGCCAGCAGCTCCTAGAAGTGGACTACCAATTCCCTCCAGGAATTGTGTAGTTTCTGTTGCTAGTGACTGAGTAGCCAACTGCCAGCTCCCTCTAGGAATTGCGCACTTTTGACTGCCAGTGACCCCAGCAGCCAACTGCCAGTTCTCTCTAGGAATTGCGCAATTTTTTCTGCCAGTCTCCCGGGTAGTTCCTCCTAAAAACTACGCAATTTCTTCCTGTTGATCCTTCATGCAACCTGACCCATTCCTCTGGAAAATTGTGCAAATCTGGCTGTCCAGCCCCCGCTTCCCGTTCATTTCAAAAAATGCGTAGAGCATGCATGCTTGCCTTCCTGCAACCTGGACTCTCCCTCCCAAAATTTGCACAATTTTTCCTCCCAGCCAAGCCAGACTTCACAGGCAGTCACGGTTGACCCAAATTGCCCAACTCCATCACTCAGTGACTCTTGTGCAGTTTTCATCAACAGTGCCTGGAGCCATCATCCCGCTTCACAACCTTGTCGCCTCTCCTGGTCACCTGCATCCGAAATGATCATGTGCCATGGTAGAATAGGAGGTTTTGGATTTTATGTCGTCTCGTCATGAGTGATTGCAGGTACAGGTACACAACGAACATGGCAATACGATGAATTGGATGAGTGAAGGGAGCACATGTAGAAGGAAAGGTTCACCAACGAACGAACGAATGAAGCATGCGAAGTAGACAAATGCGACGAACATGCACTTTCGTGAACAGATGAGCCTGTCAAGCCTTCCAGCATCCAAGCAAGGAACAACATGCTAAAGCTTCATCAAGCGAACTAAGGACTATCAAAGACTCTGCACACTTCGCCATGGGGAGGTGAAGATATGATACACCATGAAGAAATCCATCACCCAATAGCACTGTAGCTCGACATGCACTCCAACCACTAATGTACCAACACTATCATGTCAAGTCATGTCAATTCATTTCATGAGTCATGTCGCCCACATCCACTATGGGCTATGTTTTCAATCAATGTGATGTAACCTGGAAGTCTAGGAGACCCACTTGTTGAAAAAAGAGTCATGTAAGTCAAAAATTCATGGAAGCCAAATGGTCATGAGGGTAGTCGAATAGCCACAAGGTCAGTTTCACCCTTGGCTATAAATACCCCCTCATTTGTACATGCAAGGGACTTTTTTCACCTCAGCTCCTACCACATAGCCAAGAGAGTCTGTAATATTTTCTTTGAGAAGAAAGTAGTGCCTCCAATGCCCCGACTCGGGGTTAGTAATATATGGTGTAACGATGTGTCTTGGAACTTTTACTTAATTCAAAAGCCTGCTAACAGGCCAACACATTTTCACAAATGTATTATATCTGTTGTAAGACTGATCTTTAACACTTGTAATGCATGTTACATTAACCTGTGTTTTACATCTGAACTGTTTCATTTGTTGTAATGCATAATATATCAATGGAAATGTGTTGTATATGTTGTTAACGTTGTCTCACCCATGTAGACTACTCTCCCAGATACCAAACAAACCTTTCACATGAAGCTTGTTGTAACAACCATTGCACTCATTCAGACTAATCCGTTGAGTGTTGTAAGTGTTATCTTACCTTGTATGTTGTGACTTCCGCATCGATGTGGATTGCTCCTCTAGAAGTTGTGCATGTCTTGTTGTGTTGTGTGTCCCTAGTAGTGTTGGGGCTGCTCCCAATTAACCTAGAACCCACTCTCACCCTCTCCCTCGACAGTGAAAGAACCATTGACACAAGTGACACTTACACTCACCAGGCACGCGAACCTCAATTCTTGAAGACAAAGCAAAACACTCTCTTGTGCTGACAAGCAAGAGTTGAGGAAGATCTTTAAGATAATGGAAACCAGGCCATCGTACTTGATGGGACTCCTACACCAAACGATGTGAGGTCTAGTTGGGACTTCATATTGGGGAGATCCTCTGATGTTGGCAGGTCCAGGATCATCAAATTTTTGGCGCTAGAAGGGGGGCCAGATGACAAGCTGAGTCCTCACATCTGTTTTGAATCTCTACATATCTATCATGACTAACTACCAAGTTTCTCTTCTGGAGTGTATGTCTTATGGAAACGATTTCATCATCTCAGAAAATCTCTCAGATAACTTGTGTCATAAAACATTTGATGGTGGAGGCTAAATAGCCTTGGTTAGGCACACAGTCGGCATTGTAAGCTCACGTGAAAGACATTGATTCTTTGAAGAATACATGAGCTGTATGTTGTTTATCTACATGCTTCGAGGGCACCCCATGCACTGGTGTGCCACGCTGCTGGAAAAATCTATTCATTCTCTTGCTCACATGGTCGCAGAGATAGACCATGCTTTTAATAACTTTAACTGGAAAGCACTTGACCAAGAAATTATGAAATTACGAAAAGCACCCGATGAACCCGTTGATCTGTTTTACACACCCTTTTGTAATCTTGCATACCAATTTCCTGAAGATGAAATTGATTGGGAATTTCTTTATGGAAGATTTGAGTATCTTCTTCACATATCTGAACCCTACTTAGCATGCTTCGATGATGGAGATGCGCAATCACAGGCAGGCACAGTTGCTGTCACAAGTGATTGTCCGACTTCACCTCATCAAACAGCTCCACCATCACGGAGTGATGTTGGAGATCATGCACATGCCTCTATTGAACTATCACACTCTCCCACCCCACCTGCTCTTAATATTTTCATACATTTGGCTTGCAATCTTATTGGCTGTCACGTGGATTCTTTCCCTCAACTTCCATCCTCGCATTTTGTTGATCCTCCGGATTGTAATGTCTTGTGTTCTCCCATTCCAGACTCCTCACCTGTTGTGAACAAGGATCAAGGTGTCGACGGAGTTGGTGTTATGCAGCTAACCTGCACCATCATTCATGATGATTGTGTGTGGGAATCTAAAGAAGAACCCGCGGTGAAGGATGAATCCCTTCCATCTGTGCCTCATCTGCTTCATCCTGATATCCCTTGTGATTCTACCACTATTGATTTCCCCTGTGAAAACCCATTTCCAGATGTTTCTACTTCGGATCATTCACAAGACACCTCAGATGCTAGTATGTCATTACAATGTGGAGAGGACACATCTTCCTCCGAAAATCCGTTCAATCTATCATTTATATTTCTTCAGAACATAGAGGGTGAACATATTTGCTTCTCATCCACCCCTCTACCCGATTCATCAAATCATGAGGATGCCAACAAACATCTTGAATTTTTTTATCTTGGTTGTCGTTATCTATCCACTTCCTCATCTGATCACGATGTTGATTCAACCCTTTTCAATCTATCTAAGACACTGGTCTATGATAATCTATCTGTCAATGAAGTCGAAACCCCACAGACTGTTGGGGCACTTCAGCCTGAGCTGATGGTTATGTCAAGCCCTCGCTGTCCTGAGGTTGGTTTCACTTCTAGTCAGGAAATTGTTGAAACACTCAAGGCTCCTCATCACCCTCTACTTTACATTGAAGATCAACCAAACACCCAGATTTCACTTCCTCCACTCAATCTACACGATCCCATCGCTCATGAGTTGGAGGAATCTTACACAACAATTACACATGCACAACATATGTCGCCTACCTTTCTCACTTTTTCTTGCATGTCATAGTCAAGAGAATGCACACACTCAATATCTACATGCAGTGTAGCACAACACCATGGCAACTCCACAGAGTGCATGTCATCATGTTCACTCATCTATATTCAGTGGTCACTCGTAAACCCAGAGTGTGTTTGTCTTCACTATTATATCTTTCTTGTTTGTTGGTTCACATAGTTGTCTTGTTCATGAACCATGCCTTCACCAACATGGGTCAACCAATGTGTCAGTGGCTGCATTGGAAGTATCACCTCACGTGAGATGGCCCATGCACCGTTAGCTTAGGAGTAGGAGTAGTGTTTTCTTTTTCACTTGTCTTTGCTTTCTGGTTTGCATGATTGTTTACTCGCTAACTTGGTTGCTTTGCTTACTTATCGTTGTTTTCACTTTGTTTGATTTGCTTACTATTTTTGTTTACATTGTTTTGTATGCTTGGTATATTACTATTTTTGTTTCCAGAAATAAGTGCTGCCAACTACTACGTTCTAGCTTTTGAATAGAGTATGTGGCTGAAATTTGAGGAAAACTCGTGACACTACAACACTTGGCCAGTCTTGTGTCTGCCTTCTCTATGCTTGGTTGTAACCTTTGGTTGATGAAGTCTTGATGGAAAATATGAACCATCTACAAGGGAAGTTTCGGTCCAACAGTGAACCTGTGTCCACACTGGGAATCCCCTTGCCCGTACTCAACATTTTGCTCTGTGTGTTCAAGCTCATCCAACTAGTAGAAATGGAGAAGGGGAAACCTAAATGAGCAAACCTATGTCAAAGGTCTTATATGCTTATCTAAAGGAACAACCTCTTCTGCTCTCAATAAGTCAGGATCCCTCTTCTACCCCAAAAATAAATAAGTGCCTATGCATAGTCCTCTTGAAAAATACAAACGCGAAAGAAGAGAAAGGCTTCCTACGCAGAGAGGTGAAGCATGCAACTCCATCAAGGTACTGACCAGGCTCACTAGTAGTGGAGAAATGTGTGTGTTCCTGTGTGACTCCACTGGGGTACTATCTAGACCTACTGGTAGTGAAGCAACACCAGAGATGAAAACTTATACTTTGAAAATCTTCAACTCACAAGCTAAACTACCCTTCTCGGATTCGAAACACTGAGATCTAAGCTGAACTTTTGATTTTGCTTGAATGAGTTGGCAAAAGGTGAACCATGTATATCCATGGGGTAAGTGGGGAAGTTGAAGTAACCCGCACAACGATTCAATACTCCCCAAAATACCAAGGCCCTGTGCTAGCAATGAACCGAAACAGAGAAGCTAGATTTCTACCAGTGTGTCGCCAAGTGTTGTAGTAGCTACAACCACCCTCCAAAATTTTGGCCTACACCAATTTCGGAGCCTCCCTTGAGAGTTTCACTTGATGAATGCACACATGCAGTGCACTCCATGAGCTCGTGTGAGTCCTTGCATCTACCTTGCTTGTTAATTTCATTCAAGTTTCTGCATGTTGGTGTCTAAGTCATAATTGCGACCATGTTCTGGTTATGCTTGAAGTCTTTACTTCGTATGTGCTTGTTGTGTTTGCTGTGAAAGAATCTGTCGCACTCACACACAGATTCATTTTCATTGTCGCGCAAGCATCGTCTCGATCAATGAACGGTCAATCATGAGTGTCGCATTTGTCACTTGCATCGTCAGTCAGTCATGTTGAACATGTGTGTCTGGATGGTTTGATTCATTTCATCGTTGAGTCATGTGAGTATGTGTTTGCATGATCACCTATGCATCTTTTGATCATTCACACACTTAGTCATTTTTGTTGAAGTCTTGACAACCAGACTCCCCTCTAACAGCGGGACCATCACCCCACCATCGACTCGATCAACTGTCAACCAGAACAGAGTAGAAGCACCAGGCTAGTATTTTCAAGTTGTGTTGCCCACAAGCAGTTCAATCAACTTCCATGTTGACCACCTAGATAGTCATAACTGATAGTCACCCCAGGACTTACTCCCTTCAAAAATTGCATAGAGGCCACTGACCTTACTCGCTCAATTGACTGAATAAATTGTGCAGACAGGCCGGAAAAATACCAAGTGCATGTCCCTATCTCCTTCAAAAAATTATGCATTTTTCCTAGTCAGTAATCTGGATAGTCGACCGGCTACTCATCCAAGAAATTATGCAGTTTTCATGAGCAGGCCTTCCGCTGTCCAGCAGTCCTGTCAGCTCAAAAATTACGCAGAGATGATCAACAAGTCGGCTTCCCAGCTTCAATGCAATTTCCCCACCAGCAGCTCCTAGAAGTAAATTGTTAGTTCCCTCCAGGAATTGCATAGTTTCTGTTGCCAATGACTTAGCAACCAATTGCCAGTTCCCTCTAGGAATTGCATAGTTTTGGCTGCCAGTGCCCTTTGGGAATTGCACAGTTTTGGCTGCCAGTGACCCCAACAGCTAACTTCCAATTCCCTCTGGAAATTGCGCAGTTTTGGTTGCCAATCTCCTGAGTAGTTCCTCCCAAAAACTATGCAATTTCTACCTGCTGACCCTTCATGCAGCCCAACCTGTTCCTCTGGAAAATTGTACAAATCTGGTTGTCCATCCCCTGCTGCTCGTTCGTTCTGAAAAATGCACAGAGCATGTCTGCCTTGCCTTCCTGCAGCCTTGGCTGCCCCTCCCAAAATTTGCCCAATTTTGCCTCCCAGCCAAGCCAGACCTCGTAGGCAGTCATTGTTGACTCAGATTGCCCATCTCCATCACTTAGTGACTCTTGCACAATTTTCATCAGCAGTTCCCAGAGCCATCATCCCTCTTCACAACCTTGCCATCTCTCTTGGTCACCTACATCCGAAATGATCATGTGCCATTGTAGACTAGGAGGTTTTGAATTTGATGTTGTCTCTTCATGAGTGACTGTAGGTACAGGTACACCAACAAACATGGCAAGACGATGAATGGGATGAACGAAGGGAGCACATTCAGAAGGATATGTTCACCAACGAAGGAATGAACAAAGCATGTGAAGCAGACGAACGTGACGAACATGCACCTTCATGAATAGATGAGCATGTCAAGCCTTCCAGCATGCAAGCAAGGAACAACATGCTAAAGCTTCATCAAGTGAACGAGGGACCATTGAAGACTCCACACACTTTGCCATGTAGAGTTAAATCTATGATACACCATGAAGACATCCATCACCCAACAGCACTGTAGCTCAACATGCACTCCAGCCACGAATGTACCAACACTGTCATGTCAATTCATGTCGATTCATGTCATGAGTCATGTCATCCACATCTCCACTATAGGCTATGTTTTTAATCAATGTGATGTAACATGGAAGTCCAAGAGACCCACTTGTTGAACAAAGAGTCATGTAAGTCAAAAATTCATGGAAGCCAAATGGTCATGAGGGTAGTCAAACAACCACAAGGGTCAGTTTCACCCTTGGCTATAAATACCCCCTCATTTGTACATGCAAGGGACTTTTTTCACCTCATCTCCTCCCACATAGCCAAGAGAGTCTGTAATCTTTTCTTTGAGGAGTAATTAGTGGCCCAACGCCCCACACTCAGGGTTAGTGATGTACGGTGTAACGATGAGTCTTGGAACTTTCGCTTAATTCAAAAGCTTGCTAACAAGCCAGCACGTTTTCACACATGTATTGTATCTGTTGTAAGACTAATCTTTAACACTTGTAATGCATGTTGTTTTAACCTATGTTCTACATATGAACTGTTTCATTTGTTGTAATGCATAATCTATTAATGGAAATTTGTTGTATATGTTGTTAACATTGTCTCGCCTGTGTAGACTTCTCTCCTGAACATCAGACAGACCTTTCACATGAAGCTTGTTGTAACAACCATTGCACTCATTCAGACTAATCTGTTGAGTGTTGTATGTGTTATCTTACCTTGTATGTTGTGACTATCGCATCCGTGTGGATTGCTCCTCTGGAAGTTGTGCATGTTCTATTGTGTTGTGTGTTCCTAGCAGTGTTGGGACAGCTCCCAATCGACCTGGAACCCACTCTCACCCTCTCCCTTGACAGTGAAAGAACCATTGACACGAGTGACACTTACACTCATGAGGCACGTGAACCTCACTTCTCGAAAACAAAGAAAACCACTCTCTTGTGCTGACAAGAAAGATTTGAGGCAGATCTTTAAGATAATGGCAACGGGCCATCTTACCAAGTGGGACTCCTAAACCAAACAGTATGAGGTCTAGTTGGGACTTCATACTGGGGAGATCCCCTGATGTTGGCGAGTCCAGCACCGTCAACAAGAGGATACCACATCAACCCCATTACTCATGGAAAAGGGACTAGTCATGTCATAATTATGAACATGACTCTAGAAGAGTCAATGTTGTAAATCCAATTAAGAGTTGAAGGAGTCAAACCAAACCACTAGTAGGTTATTGGATTGTGTTATAATTGCGCCACTAAGAGGAAAAGGGGTTCCATTATTTTGGAATGTATCTTGTTCCATAGATGAGCAAAGTAGTTGAAAGGGCTACAAACAAAGAACACAGAGAGGATTTGTGCATTGTAGTATCCCACAAGCCATAGGATTCACTTCTTTGAACTCACGGCCATTTTCTATTCAGAGAAAGAGAATAGAGTGGCCTCACCTTCCAGCTAGATTTTCTCCCAAAAGGATTTCCCAGGTTATATCTTGTGTCAGTTATGGTTTTTGAGTTTTTATTTCATTGTTATCTATTTTATCTATAATTATAATTTTCATGTATATGCAATAAGAAACAATTCACAAATCCATAAATATAAAAGGAAATAAACCCTCATAGTGTAGATTTTTGGATTTTTAAGTATAATTTATCAAATTTGTTGTGACGAGTTGTCAAATGGAATATCAATAGCAATTTATAAATCACCATAGTTCATCATAGCAGGATTTTAATATTTCAAACATATTTTCCTCACAAACACACTTTTTAATGATAAAATTTGGTCTCGTGTAGAAGAGATCTCCTCCAATCTAGGAAAATGAGGCATTGAGTATAATGACCCTATGTTTCTCCCTAGGTGAGAGATGTTGTGGTAATTTACTTGTAGATGAATAATTATCCACATATACAAACCCAAGAGATTTATTAGGATCAACAAATCAATGTTGATTAGGAAAATCATCCTGTATAGGAGCTTTCAATTCTTCATTGTGAATCCTAGAAAAAAAATATGCTAATAGAATTATTTTTTCATGTCTATCTAGAACAGTAATGTTAAACTCCTACATCAACAAAATCCACCTAGCAATTCTACCATTAGATCTAGTTTTTTAATCAAATATATTATGGCAGAATGATAGTTATGAATGAAAATTTATACTTAGTGATATAATGCTTGAATTTATTAACTACATGCATGATTGCTAATAATTCTTTTTCCATGATCATATAATTTAATTCACTAGTTGTTAAGTTCTTGTTAATGAAGTAAATGGCATTAGGTGACTAATTTTCTTACTAACCCAAAACTAATCCAAAGTTTTTATTACTAACGTGTTTGTCGAAATATTGAATGGGAGATACTAATTTGATCCCCTCAGGATGGGTGCCTTGGTAAGTTTTCCTTTTAAATTCTTGAAAGTAGTTTAGAAATATTCATCCCAAGAATATTTGGTATCCTTATTAAGCAATTTAAATAAAGTAGTTATTCATGTCAAATTATCTATGAATCCTATATAAAAACCTGCTCGACCTAAAAATCTTCTTACATCTTTTGGATATTTTGGAACAAGTACTCTCATAATGACTTCAATCCTCATTGGATCAACCTAAATTACTACATAATATATAGTATGCCTAATAAAAATCCCTATAGTCTGCAACATACAACACTTAACGTGACTTAAAGCAAGGTTATTCTCTTCGAATCAAATCAAAACCTACTCTAAATTTTATAATGCTTCATGGAAAGTATTACCATATACAAAGAATTCATCCATATATATTTCTACACAATTATGAATTAGATCAGAAAATATGGCTAACACTACTATTTGAAAATTAACAAGAGCATTGCATAGCCAAACGGAAACATTCTATAGATGAATGTACCCCAGAGAAATTTAAAGGTGGTCTTGTCTTAATCTTCAAATTCAATCTATATCTAGTTGTACCCACTAAAATTGTCACGAAAAGAGAAGTGCTTTTTGCTAGCTAATGTATCCAAAACCTAGTCAATAAATGGAAGAGGCAAATAATATTTTAGAGTAGATTTATTAAGTTCTTTGTATTTGACATAAATCTACCACTTACCATTCTTTTTAGCTACTATAACCAAGGTTGAAACTCACTAGTTATGAGAAATTGGATAAATAAAATTGGCACCTAATAAATTTTGCAGTAGTTCTCTTTGAATATCTCTTGTAAGGCTAGCTTGATGCTTCTCTAACATTGTTTAATGAGGTAGACATATTTCTAAGTGTATATATAATGTGTATAAGTGTCAATATGGATGACTTTCATGTCATCATAGTTCCAAGAAAATGAGTCAATGTTTTTTTCAATTTCTCAATCAAATTTTCTTGTTGAGACTGATGAAGTTGGGAATTTATATCTAGGGTTTTCCCTAGACTAAATTCAGTGGAAATTGTACGAGATTTTGAGATTTTTTTGGTTGATGCAACAATCTATAGTGATGGTGGATAATTTGGATCATGGTTTTCTTGGAAATTAATGCTAAATATATTATCATAAGGATCAAGATTCTGTAGATATTTTCCAAATTAACAAGAAAACTTTGGATTTGATCTTCTTCGGTGGATTCTTTGAATTGCATAATTTGATCAATTGCATAGATGGACTAAATTCTTTTTCATAATTATTGTTTTTATAAATCCATAAAGATTCTTCATGGGAATTTTTTTTGTGAGGATTCAAAACATTTTCCATAGAATGATCATGTGAGATAATCATGTTTTTGGATCGACAACCAATAAATTAATTTGTGGTATCTAATCATGGCCTTCCTAGGATTATGGGATGTCATCCTAAAGAAGATTTGAATTGTAAAACCATAAATTCAATAGGGTACTCCCAGGAGTCCAAGGATACAATAATGTCATCCAATACACCCTTGGGTCCAATCTTTGATCGATTTTCTAACTCTAGGACAGTGGGTGTAGGACAAAGATTAAGCAAGTGTAGTTGTTCCATTGTTTGTTTGGCCATTATGTTTATTGTTGTTCCTAAATAAACTGAAACATCTAGGACAAGGATTCTATTAATATGGACAAAACAATGGGATTACTAGGATATACATATTTATCTATAAAGGTTTGTCCTACCATAAGATCTACTAGCTTTCCAATGAATTGAATGATTTTCAGTTCCATTTTATTCCTTCCTGGTCTCTTTAGACAAAGTTCCCTAATAGTATCAACATAGATTTGAATGTCTCTAATTTCTTGTAATAGGGAAAATTTGATGTAGACATTATTCAATTCCATAACTTAAATCAAATTCAAGTGGGTAATGGATTTTTCCAAGTTCAACCTCTCTGGACATGGAGGTAAATTGGATGATTGTGGAAGCTCTAAAGTTGAAGCAGTATGCTTTATTGTATTTTTATTTATTTGTTTTAGGGTCTCCTCCTTTGTTTGTTCTTTAATAATTACAAGAGAATCCTTATTAAGTACCCTTCTCGACCTTAAGTGCACATCTTGTAGTTCTACTGGGGTGATCATATATCTGGGAAAAGGTTGTAACTCAATGTTGAAAATAGGATGAGTTACTTTATGATTTGGTTTAGGAAGTGATTGGATGGGTAATTGGGTTGGTTTCAGAGTTTAGAGTGGGTCGCAACTATAATTGTTGAGGTTGTGGAAGTTGTAGTTATTGAGGTTGTTTCATTTGTTGAGTTTGTGCTTGAGTGGGTGTGATTGTTGATATTGTGAAGAATATGTTTTTTGTGATGATTGTGCATAGTATGATTGTTATGGTTGCTTAGAAAAATGGTAAGAAAGCATGTTTCCATAGTTAGGTCCTCGCCATCCTTTTTTCCAAGGATGACTTTGGGCTTTCTATAGGGGACATACTTTCCAAGTCATATTACAATTTAAAAATGTGAATATTGTTGACCATGATAAGAAGTAAATTGCGATGCAGGATCCAAAGGTGTACCTAAGGTTCTTGGCTACCAAAGTCTTCTTGGTGTTAGTGTACACAATTATTCTATTGCTTAACCCTCCCCTTGGTAGTCTCCTCTTAAACCAAGTAAATAGGGACAATACTCCATTTAATGTTTTTCACAAATAACATAAATGTTAATATTATCTAAAATTCATTCTCTAAATGGGTGCTTCTTTCTACATTTAGTACAAAAAATAGAAAGAGCTAACTTTTCATCTGCCTGATTCTTTTTAAGTTGTAAAGTATCTAGTTATAAATTAAGAATACCAAGAATATCAATCTTAAAAATTTCTACTAAATTTCTTAGTTTAGCTCTAGTCACACCACATGTTGTAGATTTGTTAACTTTAGAAAAAGTATCTCTAATTCCCTTACAAAATATGGCTTGAATTTTGGAGTATCTCCTACAAAGATCACTAATTGTTGCAAAATTTAGTTGTGAAACATCTCCATCTCCCATTAAATTAAGAAGATCAATAGTTGCATATGAAAGACCTATTGAAAATATGGTCCTAATAGTATCCTGGTCAAGTTTTATTTTCCTAGATCATTGGAGATTGTATAAAATTATTTCAAGGTAGTCTTATGTGTCATTTTAGATATTTCTTCTCTTAAATCTCTAGCCTTTCAATATTCTTTGAATTTCATGAGAAAGGTTTTACACATTTCATCCCATGTTTGAATTGTATTTCCTCCCAACCCCATGAACCAATGCAAGGCTAAGTCCTTGAGGGTGGCAGGAAATAATTTGAGTTTTTATGCATCATTTGAAGAATCATAACTATGGAATAATTTGTCAAAATCAAAAAGAAATGTGTTGAGATATTCAGTGTGCTAGAATCATTTTCCTTTATTGATTTTGATTTGATAGGGTTGATAAAATTTTGTCTCAGTACATAAATTAATGGTGGCCAATATAATTCCAAAGTCAGATAAGTATGTGTTAACCACAAGAGGGAGATTAATGAAATTAGGAGGGAATTTGAATATTAAGATAAATGCCACTACACACAAACAAATTCATATGAGTTGGATTGAATACTTAAGGCACAACATATTGCTATAAGTTCCTGACCTTAATCATACCATGAAAATGAGGTAAAATTGATGGAGATATATTTCTCATTTGTACTATTGTAATTGGGTCCATAATTGGAAACCAAAAGTTACATCTTATTCGTGTGTTTCCACCTCCTCATTTGTATATGATTCTCCTTCACCTTATGCCATGTTTCTTCCTCCAAACAAGCTATACTCATTCTCTGGTGGTGGAGTTTTTGGGTCCTCAACTGGGTTGAAATCCAATTCCAATTTTGGCTACTAATTTGGCTCACTTTTTAGTGTTTCTTTTATTGTAGGGTGAGCTTGAAGGTTCACAAGTTCTCTTTTTTTTTCTTGTTTTATACTTTTGACCTATTGAGTTATCTTCCACAGGCCTCGAATTTTTCGCTGGGGTCTTGAATGCTTGTATTCCTTTTACAAGCTTCCCTACAAGCAACTTAGGAATTGAATGGGTGTTTTTATATGGAATAATCACTCCATTTTTCCATTTAAATATACCCCTATTATATCTATCCTTATTCATATAGTACCAACATTTGTTTAGAACCAAAGAGATGATAAACTCACTAAAATGTGTTGAAAAGTGTGCAACAAGAAATGCTTGTTGAGAATGCAACAAGATGATGGAGCTTAGTGAAAAGGAGTCGCCTTCACTAAGTGGGCCTGTAGGCTATTTTTGGCGCAAAGTCTATTTTAAGACATATGGATCATGTATATGAGTTGCAAGATGTTGTTTATGGGTGATTGGTCATGTTGGGAAAAATATATGGACTTCTATTTTTAGATCACAGCGGAGTGACTGTCAGTCTAAATATAGAATAGTCAAATATTATTAGCCCTTAATAATATTTGGACTATAAACATTATCTTATTCTCTTGGATCACTTCAGGATGAGCTACGGATGTGGCACATGCAGCTAACAGAAGGAAATACGAGTTTCCTTATGTGTGACTGATCTTTACATGCAGGACTTCAGTTAGAACTCAAGTGAGTTGAGTTTAGTGGACTGGAGGTGGAGTTAATGGAGTTGTGTTCAGTTTGACTTTGTTAAACTAGTTGTATTTAGTCTAACTAATCAATAGACTAGAGATGAGTTGGGTGAATTAGTTATTAATTAATTCATAATTATTAACTCATAATGCAACTGAAGAATACAGCAGTTAACTCAGTGCATGGACAATTCAGTGAAGACAGGTGGTAGAGATAAGTGAAAGGGTGAGTTGTAGCTGTCAGTTGTGCATGAGATTTGCACAAGATTGAGTATGCCCATGAGATATGCCCAGTAGATAGCCTATGCTCACGTGATTCCCAGTGTGAGTGACTTTTCCAAGGTAAATAAGAACTTGGAATGAGTTTGGATTCATTCATTCTCTTGCAGGTATTGTGCAGTGGAGGCAGGCAAGCAGCGGGGGAGATTTGGAGGTCAAATCTGAGCTGTATTGTGTGTAACATGTGGAGATAGTACTGAGTACTTGTGAGGAGTATTGTACTATGTATTGTTACATGTTCTCAATCAATATAATATACAAATAGTTGGGGTTTTTAGCGAGATGCTTTCCCCGGGAAAATACTGTGTTGATATGTGTGATTGATGCTTCTATGTGTGCTTGTGAATGTTTCTGCTTCTGTAAATTGATGATCAACGTAGAGGAGGTTATGTATTATGCATGTTCCGCTTATAAGTGTATAATAAGGATAATCTTTGTGAATATGTGTCATATTATTCAAAATTTCTACATGGTATCGGAGCGAGCTGATTTGTAGAAGAAGTTCTACATGATATCAGTGTTGTATTGATCATCAAATCTATTATTCAGAAAGTGTTTACATTTTATTTCTTTAGGCAGAGTCTGTGATCGGGCCAGGTAGCCTTTGGATTCATCCTTCTTTTGGAAGGTGATAAATCCGGTGAATGCCTGTACAGTCGATCTCTGTACAAGAAATACTTTGTTCTCACGAATTTTAGATCGGACGCAGTTGAGTTTTGAGCTGGTGGAATTCGAATTTAATTCCAAAGCAAGAGATAAACTCAGAAACATTAGGTGTGAGAATGGAGACAGTATGCCCCAGTATCTCATGAAGTTCACCCAATGTCGGGATGAGCTAGGAAGTGTGGGGGTGACTGTTGGATGAGGATGGTGAGTCTAGCACTCCTTGACCTTCCTAGGAGTTGGCATAGCTACCAGGACTCGGTGAATGGAAGGGAGAAACTGCCAAATTGGGAACAACTATGGTCGGATTTGATGCAGGAGGAGATTAGACGGAGCACCAGAGGCAGTTCTTCATCTATGCATGATGAGGAGAGTTGTGCCTTAGCGAGTAAGGCGAAGAAGGGGAAGGGGAAGGTTTCTCTTTCCGAATCTAGTTCTTCCAGTGATGGGAAGAAGGTTGACAAGTCGAAGGTGAGATGCTTTCGTTGTCATGAGATTGGTTCACAGGTCAAGAACCTGTATGCTCTTGAGGTTCAAGATGCATGCAAAGCCTTGAGCAGCGAGGCAACTGATGGAGACTTGGTGGTTGAGAGGGAGCGTATATTACCTCTCAACATGCAAAGCCAAAAGAAGTCTCAGACGATTGTGGAGGAGCCACGATTGGTGTACCGGCTTCAGGAGGTTGTGCAGGAGCCATAACAGGGGAAGCTAAGAGGAGATCGAATAGAGAAATATACTCATCCAAAGACCTCCAGTAGGGGGAAACTCCGAGCCAGGTGGGCTGAGGGATCACATGCAGCCATACCTCCAGGTAGGAGGTGGAGCGATATAGAGTGATCGTCCCAAGGAGGAGGGGCAGGATTCTTGAGGTACCCAACCTACGGGAACCCCGATGTGGAGTAGCGGGAACTGAAAAATTGGGTAGAGACAGATGCGGATGGAGTGGCAAAGAGAGAAACAGTGCAGGGAATCCTAGGACAGTGCATAGCATGCAAGCTGCAACAATGCGAGAGGCACAAGTGTTTTTCACAGTGCTAGGTGGCACAGAGAGGTGTGTAATGGTGCGAGATGCATGGAGATGTTGCAATAATGTAGATGTCAGAGAGGGAGCACTTGTCAGCAGCAGGTAGAGCTTCAGCATCAGAGTATGTTCCTAGCCCAACAGGGAGGTCAGTTGGGAGGTGCAGTGCAGATGCAATGCTGGGAGATGGAACCAGCAGCAGCACGGATGCAGTCAGAGATCAAAGTGACAGAGGCTAGAGCAGTCAGATACTAAAGAGCACAGAGATGCAGAGTTTTCAGTCGACAAAGGCAATAGCAGTCAGAGACTTTGATGACAGAGCAAGTGGACCATCCAGATGTGTTGCATGTAGAACATTCCAAAGTTACAGGATGGGGTTTGAGAGGAAGCCTTTCTTGTTGAGAGGGAGTGTTGAAAAGTGTGCAACAAGAAATGCTTGTTGAGAATGTAACAAGATGATGGAGCTTAGTGAAAAGGAGTCACCTTCACTAAGTGGGCCTATTATCACTTAAATCTGCCCTAGGCTAAATGAAGGCAAAAATTAGGGTAACCACAAACCATGCTCAGTCTGGTAGCTAGCCCTACCAGAATAGGAGAGGGCTCTCTCCGAGTCACACTCACTGAATAAATACTTGAAAATGATTTGAGATGACTTAAAATGAAATATTTACCTTAGGCTAGTAAGTGAATAGGGATTCAAGAAATAATTTTAATGAATGGCCGAGCTTCTGGGATGGTATGGGACTGGCGCTCTGCAAAGAACAGAGAATTTAATATGAAGGCACAAATTATTCTGTGAGGCAAGGAAGGCGAGAAGTGTAGAAATTTTAGTTTTAGGTAACGCGGAATGAAAATATTGCTGAAGAAGGTGAAAATTTCATAGTCACATGAATCCTTTTCAACAAAAGAATAACACTGTACATGAAATTTTCCCACAGGCAGAGCAATAAAAATTGAATTCTACCTAATCTCACTCAGAAAATTTCACTGAAATGAAACATGAATTAAATTATGAAACATAACAAGATACATATGGAACATAAGAACACATTTGCTACACTCACAACCACAAGAATCTCATGAAACAGAGCCGTTGCCTTTCATTAATTCTCTGTCAAAATTACACAGTGAAGAAACAGAGTTTCTTTCCCACAGTCTCCCAAAAGTTACTAGCCAACCAACCCTTTGCAAATAGCTTGCATACAATATATAATGTGTGAGGAAGAGATAGAACGCCCAAGGGTTGGGGAGTTACTCGAATCATTACAAAATGGAGATGGAGAGCCAACCATCAGCTACAGGTGCAACGCTCACAAGCATGACATTTGGCTGGGGTGACCCTTTGCATTCCTTTGCCACTTGGATAGATGCCAATCTGGAGAAAAAACACTTTAAATGCTGCCTTTGGTGCCAAAAAACTGGAGTGTATATGACCGGGCCCATTTGGAGAAGTTGCGAACCGAAATTTCGCGAAACAGGAGCAAATTGGCAATTTTTCCTATGTGCGCCGCGCCAATTTCTCTGTGCGTCGTGCCACTTTGGGGCTTGTTTCGGGGCACTTTCAGGTGTCCAAAATGTGCCCAAGTGGGCTTGTTGAAAATCCTGTCCTGTCTACTTTCTAACCCAACTAGAATTTTTTAATTTGGTGCTCATTTTCCCCTCCAAATCTTCATTCTCCCAAGACTGCTTTCTGTGTGTCAAAAAAGTGGCAGAGAGGCCATTTTTTGGGTGTTTTTGACCTCTAGGAGGCTCAGATCTTGCCCAAATTTCTTGCTCGGACACAAGCAGTCATGATTTTCCATGCTGAATCTAAAAATTCAATCCATTCCTCATTTGGAGCTCTAGAATTTTAGGTTCGCGCCAGTAGCGCGACGCATAGGGAGAAAATCCCTGTTTTTTGCCCAAAAATTTGTCAAGTGACCCAAAATGCCCCAAAAATGCTCCAAATTTCTTTTTCGGGCACCAATAGTCATGATTTTTCATGATGAATCCAAAAATTCAAACCATTCCTCATTTGGAGGTCTATAATTTTAGCGTCATGCCAGTGTGCGGCGCACTGGGCTTGAGGCGCGGCGCGTATAGCTTGTGCGTAGCGGTTTTTGCAGGAGACTTTTGGAGGTCTTCCTGGTGTCCAAATTGGGCGCAAGATAGCTTGTTGGAAATTTATTTGAGTCTAATTTGTAACCCAACTAGAATTTTTCAATTTGGAGTTCATTTTCCCTATCAAAAATCAAATCTCCCAAGACTGGTCAAAATATGCCAAATGAGGCTGCCTCAAGGCAGAGTGCTGTTACAGTCAACTTTTGAATGCCTTCCTCAACCCCAAATTTAGCTCATGATAGCTCATTGGAAAGATATTTGTGTCTAGTTATCATTTGACTCATAAAAAAAGTAATTTGGCCAACTAAGATATTAGAAAACTTGATTTTCCCAAGGTCACTTCAGAGGTGCATCAATTCTCCCGAGGCAATTGTATTTTTGACATTTCTCTAAAACCATGGCACCTATGTAAAAAGTGAAGGAGGTTTTTCTTCCTTGGCATGTTTTTGAAAAAAAATCTCTCATTTTTCCCAAATTCATCTTTTATTTCTCAGAAACATCATTTGAGTGAAACCTACCCTGATGTGTGGAACAAGGGATTTGTCGAAATGAAGCGAAATGAAGGGGATAGGGAGCTTCTAAATTCTTGAGGGAATTTTGGGAAGTAGGGAGGGATGTTAGGAAATAGGGGAAAGTTGAATCTCTGAAATTGAGTGAGGGGAAGGGGTCCAAAAAGGACAAACACAAGCCCAACCTAGAAAACTGCCAGGTTGTAGCAAGAAACTAGGGTTTGTGCGAAAATGAGGAATTTGGGGAATCTCAGTGATGGGAAGTGTTTGATAAGGTATTTTAAGGATTGGGGAAGGTGTATGAACTTCAGGATACAAGTTTTTCCGATTATTTGACCATCCAAGATAAATTTCCTTCAAAACCCTAGGAGAGGGAAATGACCTTACCTAGGCGCAACTGAAGCATGAACAAGGTGTAAAATGACCCAGTGGAACTTGACATGATAATGACAACCCTCTGAATGATGGTACACTCAGCTGAACGGTGGCATGGACTGACATTTGGACAACTTTGACAGGAGTAAAACCAAACCCTAGACCTAGTACCTAGTGACCAAATTTTGCTTGAAGACTTACTAAAATGACAAAATTTGACCTTGACACCTTAAAATCACTTTTTAAGAGCATGTTTGATCATTGGAGGAAGGCTGCAAAGACTGACACTAACATTGGCTCCAATAGGGATGGCATCTCCTTAGAGGTGCCAAGAACTGCAGATCTTTGGGTGAGCAGATAGTGCCTTCGTCCATTGGGCTATGGAGTCCATTATTCCGACAAACCAACATGACTCAATTTATTGACTGAAACTTGACTCAAACTGACTCAATGCAAACTGAAATGACTGAAAAACTTGACTCTATGCAAAAGGAAATGACTCATGACTGACTTAACTAAAACAAGAACTGTCAAAACTTATTCAATGGCAGCAGTCCATCAAGATTCGAGGGTTTCAAATCATGATGACAGCCACCTGTGTACTAATGCAATATGTACAATCATGTATAATGTGTCTTCCAATGTAACCAATCAAGTAGATGCCTCCTTGATTGATTCTCTGGATCAGATCTTCTGGTCAACAACAGATACTGGTAACTAGGCCTCCAAAAACATAATTGACCATGATCTCCTTCATCACTGAATACTGCAATAATGACCTTCACTGATGACTGTAACAGATTTGCCATTGGATCATGAAAAACATGAAGATTTACCTCCTGCTGAGGAAACAAGATGTCGTTTTCCTTTGATTCTGATCTTCCTTCATAATGTACTTCAGAAAAAGTATGTTCTTGGTCCTCAAAAAATTCTGAACAAGCAGATGAGCGATTTCCTCTTCAAAGAACACTTCAAAACATGAAAAATATGACGAAGAGTCTGAAAGACAATCCTGAATGTTCTACTCTTCGGTAGCCTGAATGTATTGTAGGTCACCTTCATATGATATGACAGCCAGATTGTCTTTGCATTCATCAATCATGAGAAAAGAAACTTCGAAAGATTCTTGAAACCCAAGCATGACATATCTATCATCTACCAACGATTCATTCAAGGAACCTTTTTCACTTACTTGAACAAAATTCTCATCTTGCTGTCCACGAGCTGACTGGATTACCTCTTCATGAACACTGTATTCTGACGACATGAGAACATTTGGATCCAAAACTCTGTCTTCTTCTATGGACAGATCTGAAATGACACTTTTTCTTTCATCACTTTCAGCCATATGGAATTCTCCAACCTGCTAATCTATAAAGTTGTTCACCAGATTGTCATCCTTTTCAAAAGAGGAAGAAGTTTCACCAACACTTTCTTGACCATGTGTGCACTACAAATCCGCTTTAGCTCGAGCTGGAACATAACCGTGCAAAAGTTGACCTATCTCGTCTTCAGACAAAGGAGATAAGACCCTTTGTTTCCTTTCGCTCAAACAGTGATTGTCTTCATTAATTTCAAGTGAAGGTGTATATAAATATTCCTCATACTGCTGATCCATTTCATGTAATTCCTGTTGACTGTCAAGATGCAAAATTCTTTCCTCTTCCACCATACTACAATCTTGATCATGCTGCAAATTTTCATGATCGTCTTTACACTGCTGAAAGGGATTTTCATCCAGGGCTTCCATGATCTCATCATCCATAAAATTATCATCCTCATAGTATTTTTCAAGGCTTTCAATAAAAGTAGAAGCATGTTTGCAACAGTCATGAACTAGATTTAACGATGGATAAGAGTATTTATATCTTTCAATGAACAGGGCATGAAAATCCTTTAGACAGTAAATACAAGCAGGCGGCAAACTTTCATATCAAGATCGAGCTTCAACTTCCAGGGTAGCCATAAACATTTTCATCAAACAGTCTTCAAGAAAATTGATCTTCAATCTATGCACATGAATGTGAAATTTCACCAGATGAAGAGCAGCGTCATTACCTTCCGCATTTCTAAACACAGGCAAATTCTTTGACCAATCTATCTTGGGCATTTTATTTGGAAAACCTGGGATGTGATCTCGGCTCATGGGAGTGTATCTTCTTGCAATTCGATCCATCTTGAAAATTTCAAAGCTACTGATCTCTCTGCAGTGGAGTCACCATGAAGGATTGATTTCTGGATTTCTTCAGCGAATGGAGTCGCCAGGTGAATTATTTCAACCTTCTTATGTCTGATCGTTGTTCACCATCAACAATCAGCTCTGAACTTGAGATATATACTGGGGTAAAACAATCTTCAAGCAAACCATTTTCTTCCCCAATATGGTCGCCACTATGTTATCACCTAAATCTTCCCTAGGCAGAATGAAGGCAAAAATTAGGGTAACAACAAACCACGCTCAGTCTGGTAGCTAGCCCTACCAGAACAGGAGAGGGCTCTCTCTGAGTCACGCTCACTGAATAAATACTTGAAAACGATTTGAGATGACTTAAAATGAAATATTTACCTTAGGGTAGTAAGTGAATAGCGATTCGAGAAATAATTTTAATGAATGGCCAAGCTTCTGGGATGGTATGGGACTGGCGCTCAGCAAAGAATAGAGAATTTAATATGAAGGCACAAATTATTCTGTGAGGCAAGGCAGGCGGGAAGTGTAGAAATTTTAGTTTTAGGTAACGCAGAATGAAAATATTGTTGAAGAAGGTGAAAAGGGCATAGTCACATGAATCCTTTTCAATAGAAGAATAACACTGTACATGAAATTTTCCCACGGGCAGAGCAATAAAAATTGAATTCTACCTAATCTCACTCATAAAATTTCACTGAAATGAAACATGAATTGAATTATGAAACATAACAAGATACATATGGAACATAAGAACACATTTGCTACACTCACAACCACAAGAATCTCATGAAACAGAGCTGCTACCTTTCATTAATTCTCTGTCAAAATTACACAGTGAAGAAACAAAGTTTCTTTCCCATAGTCTCCCAGAAGTTACTAGCCAACCAACCCTTTGCAAATAGCTTGCATACAATATATAGAATGTGTGAGGAAGAGATAGAATGCCCGAGGGTTGGGGAGTTACTCGAATCATTACAAAATGGAGATGGAGAGCCAACCATCAGCTACAGGTGCAATGCTCACAAGCATGACATTTGGCTGGGGTGACCCTTTGCATTCCTTTGCCACTTGGATAGATGCCAATCTAGAGAAAAAACACTTTAAATTCCACCTTTGGTGCCAAAAAACCTAAGTGTAGATGACCGGGCCCACTTGGAGAAGTCGCGAACCGAAATTTCGCGAAACGGTAGCAAATTGGCAATTTTTCCTCTGTGCTCCGTGCCAATTTCTCTATGCGTCGTGCCACTTTGGGGCCTGTTTTGGGGCTCTTTAAGGTGTCCAAAATGTGTCCAAGTGGGATTTTTGGAAAGCCTGTCCTGTATACTTTCTAACCCAATTGGAATTTTTGAATTTGGTGCTCATTTGCCCCTCCAAATCTTCATTCTCCCAAGACTGCTTTCTGTGTGTCAAAAAAGTAGCAGAGAGGCCATTTTTTGGCTGTTTTTGACCTCTAGGAGGCTTAGATCTTGCCCAAATTTCTTGCCTGGACACCAGTAGTTGTGATTTTCCATGCTGAATCTAAAATTGTGAGCCATTCCTCATTTGGAGCTATATAATTTTAGGGTCGCGCCAGTGGCGCGGCGCACAGGGAGAAAATCCCTGTTTTTTGCCCAAAAATTTGTCAGGTGACACAAAATGCCCCAAAAATGCTCCAAATTTCTTGTTCATGCACCAGTAGTCATGATTTTTCATGATGAATCCAAAAATGCAAACCATTCCTCATTTGGAGGTCTATAATTTTAGCGTCGCGCCAGTGCGCGGCGCACTAGGCTTGAGGCGCAGCGCATATAGCCTGTGCGTAGCAGTTTTTTTAGGAGACTTTTACAGGCCTTTCCGGTGTCTGAATTGGGTGCAGGATAGCTTGTTGGAAAGGTATTTGAGTCTAATTTCCAAAAAAACTTTAATTTTTCAATTTGGATTTTATTTTCCCTGTCAAAAATCAAATCTCTCAAGACTGGTAAAAAAGTGCCAAATGAGGCTGCCGCAAGGTAGAGTGCTGTTGCAGTCAACTTTTGAATTCCTTCCTCAATCCAAAATTTAGCTCATGATAGCTCATTGGAAATATATTTGTGTCTATTTATCATTTGACTCATCAAGAAAGTCATTTGGCCAACTGAGATATGAGAAAACTTGATTTTCTCAAGGTCACTTCAAAGGTGCATCAATTCTCCCGAGGCAATTGTATTTTTGATATTTCTATAAAACCATGACACTTGTGTAAAAATTGAAGGAGGTTTTTCTTCCTTGGCCTGTTTTGGACAAAAGGTCTCTCAATTTTCCCAAATTCATCTTTTATTTCTTAGAAACATCATTTTAGTGAAACCTACCCCGATGTGTGGAACAAGGGATTTGTTGAAATGAAGGGGATAGAGAGCTTCTAAATTCTTGAGGGAATTTTGGGAAGTAGGGAGGGATGTTAGGAAGTAGGGGAAAGTGGAATCTCTAAAATTGAGTGAGGGACCAAAAAGGCAAAACACAGGCCCAACCTAGAAAACTGCCAGGTTGTAGCAAGAAACTAGGGTTTGTACGAAAATGAGGAATTTGGGGAATCTCAGTGATGGGAAGTGTTTGATAAGGTATTTTAAGGATAGGGGAAGGTGTATGAACATTAGGATACAAGTTTTTCCGATGATTTGACCGTCCAAGAGAAATTGCCTTCAAAACCTTAGGAGAGGGAAATGACCTTACCTAGGCGCAACTGAAGCATGAACAAGGTGTAAAATGACCCAGTGGAACTTGACATGATAATGATGACCCTCTGAATGATGGTACACTTAGCTGAACAGTGGCATGGAATGACATTTGGACAACTTTGACAAGAGTAAAACCAAACCCTAGACCTAGTACCTAATGACCAAATTTTGCTTGAAGACTTACTGAAATGACAAAATTTGACCTTGACACCTTAAAATCACTTTTTAAGAGCATGTTTGATCACTGGAGGAAGGCTGCAAAGACTGACACTAACAGGGCCCATAGGCTATTTTTGGCGCAAAGTCTATTTTTAGACTATGTCTATTTTTAGACATATGGATCATGTCTATGAGTTGCAGGATGTTGTTTATGGATGATTGGTCATGTTGGGAAAAATAGATGGACTTCTATTTTTAGATCACAGCGGAGTGATTGTCAGTCTAAATATAGAACCGTCAAATATTATTAGCCCTTAATAATATTTGGACTATAAACATTATCTTATTCTCTTGGAGCACTTCAGGATGAGCTACGGATGTGGCACATGCAGCTGACAGAAGGAAATATGAGTTTCCTTATGTGTGACTGATCTTTACATGCAGGACTTCAGTTAGAACTCAAGTGAGTTTAGTTTAGTGGACTGGAGGTGGAGTTAATGGAGTTGTGTTCAGTTTGACTTTGTTAAACTAGTTGTATTTAGTCTAACTGATCAATAGACTAGAGATGAGTTGGGTGAATTAGTTATTAATTAATTCATAATTATTAACTCATAATGCAACTGAAGAATACATCAGTTAACTCAGTGCATGGACAGTTCAGTGAAGACAGGTGGTAGAGATAAGTGAAAGGGTGAGTTGTAGCTATCGGTTGTGCATGAGATTTAAACAAGATTGAGTATGCCCATGAGATATTCCCAGTAGATAGCCTGTGCTCACGTGATTCCCAGTGTGAGTGACTTTTCTAAGGTAAATAAGAACTTGGAATGAGTTTGGATTCATTCATTCTCTTGCAGGTATTGTGTAGTGGAGGTAGGCAAGAAGCGGGGGAGATTTGGAGATCAAATCTAAGTTGTATTGTGTGTAACATGTGGAGATAGTATTAAGTACTTGTGAGGAGTATTGTACTATGTATTGTTACATGTTCTCAATCAATATAATATACAGATAGTTGGGGTTTTTAGCGAGATGCTTTCCCCGGGAAAATACTGTGTTGATATGTGTGATTGATGCTTCTATGTGCGCCTGTGAATGTTTCTACTTCTGTAAATTGATGATCAATGAAGAGGAGGTTATGTATTATGCATGTTCCGCTTATAAGTGTATAATAATGATAATCTTTGTGAATATGTGTCATATTATTCAAAATTTCCACAAAATGAATACGTCGAGTTGTTACACTTTAGAGAATTCTAAAGTGAGGCCATATTTGTGTCATATTTTCATTGTTTCATTGGATCTAAAATACTAGTATTAAAAGAAAAAGGAAATTCACACATATAATTCTAGAATCTAAAATAGATTGAAAAAAACATACCGCAAATGCACTAATCTCTTTTACTATCTCCCTAGCAACAAATAAAAAATATGTCAGTCAATTTAATTGGCTTAAATCTTGGACATTTAATTATCAATCCAAGGGTGTATACTTGTGAGATAGTAACACCATATGTGCATATTTCAGGGCATCAATGGACTTTCTGACTTACGCTACAAAATTGAGACAATGCTTCAAAAACCAAATAACTCAAAAAAAATACTATAGAAGACTTCTTGACTAGATGGAAAACTCATAGAAATTCTTTTGCCATGCGTGAAAAATAGTATTTCACATAGCTATAGTATAGAGTGTTCCTATCTCGATTACAAAATTAATATCAAGCCCAATATTTAGTGAAACACTACAACCACCATCAAAGGAAGGTAATTGATGCAAAAACTAAATCTATGAGATGTTAGTTCACTAGGGTGTCAACACAAAGCCCCTTCACAAGCACAATTTGCAATTCTTTCACTATGAGTTAACAAAGTGTCCATGCAACAATCAAAGAGTTACAATGTGTATCTCAACCTTTCATAGAGTAATTTTTCCTTTGCAAAACAAGCAATGTAAATGCAAGGAATAAAGGAAATCTATGATATATTTGGTCACTGGGGTGCCAACACAAATCCCCTCCACAAGCACAAGTTGCAATATTTCACCATGACTTAACAAAGTGTTCATGCAACGAACGAAGAGTTAAAATGTGTCTCAACCTTTTAGTGAGTGATCTCATCTCTACAGAAAATCATCAACTATTAGCAATAAAACAATTGATGAACAAAGCAATAAAGAAACTATTCATTCAAAGGAAAATGATCTACAATTTGGTTACGAATTCAAAAGGAATAAGTTGTAATCTAAATGTAAACAAAGTATGATACAATCAAACTAAATTGCATATAAATAGAACAAAAGTAACATGGGTCGAGTTAGTGGACCCTCCCAACCAAAAATCGGGTTACCTAGGAAGCTACAAAAGTATGCTCAATCTGCATCATGGATGATTATCAAAAGCACCAACATAACACTTATATTAAAATATGTCTAAGAGATACATTGTTAATAAACAACTTTTCCCCAATGATAAAATCAATCAAGAAGTTACACAGAAAAACTCAGAAACTTGATTCTCCTAATACTACCAATTGATTTATCTTTACATTGTTTTGTGGTTGAAATATATATAATTTTACATTACAAAATATGAAAAATAAGTGGACTCTATGAATCACCTATTTTGTGTAGTGAAAACAATGATACATATCAAAATAATTCAAGAGTGGGTAATATGATGGATTCCCTAACACATTTAGACTAGAATTAAATCATATGTAAACCACGATCCGAAGTAGAGGTACAAGAATAGTAGAGATTATTTTCATAGCTCATTTTACCCTGTTGAACACACTAAAGTTGGACTCGTTGACCATAATTTTGACCAATGAATAGTGTATGTTTCAACCTAGAACTACTTTGATGGACATGGAAGCATCTCAAGGGTTCTAGGAAGAAAAAAAGTAGGTCATGATTTTTCCACTAGAAGTATGCAAGAATACCAACCTTTAGAGGTGGGTTACTAAATCCTTGTATATGCTACAGGACCTAGCTATTAAAACTATCATTTTTAGCAAATAAATTGTTAATCCCTCTAATTAACTAAAAACAATGGAAAAAACCAATAATTTACCTTGTAGTCACTTGAGTGACTTTTTCGTCAAGAATATGAAAAAGAGAATTATAATAGAGTGAAAAGGGGGGGCTTTATAGGATCAAAAGGGGGGTTAATTGGCAGTAAGAATGGCATCAATTAAAATCCCTGACAAGTTTGAATAGAGAATAAATTATTTTTGCAACTAGAGATAAGGTTTAATGTCTATGGCCAAATATAAAACCAAGTTCATGGACTATGGACCTTGTTAACTACATGGACTACAACATTAAATATGAAAAACTAAAAGTCCACAAATTTTATTTTTAGGTTAAACCTACATCTTATAGTACATCTCTAATTATTGGAAATATGGAAATCCCATTACATTGAAATTCAAATGGTAGAGACAACATAAGAAATAAATACAAGGAAAGATGCATATTCAAAAAGGATTTCAATAGAAGGGTCTAATATCATTCATAGCATGAGAATTCAAATGCATTCCTATCATACAAGAAACAAATCAACATAGTCAACATAGTCAAAGGAGAAATGGTAACCAAATTCGAAAAACCTTGTGCACAAGGTTGTGAGCATTGAATTTAATTGATTATGACATTTTTTATTAGAAATGTATTAGATATTTAAGGTCTTAGTACATCTTATGAAAAATATATTAGTAGTGATCCTAGTCTTGTAGGCCACAAAAAACTAGGCATACATTATGTTATGTAAAATAGAAGAAGAAATAGATCAACGACTTCAAAATAAACCTCTTTGAGGGGGAAACCTCCTATTACATCACATAAATGAACAATTTTTGGATGATTCAAATGACAATACCTCCTTGGTATATGTAGGATCTAAGGGGTCACAATATAATCAGAAGCTACATAAAAATAATAATGTAAGGAAACAACACTTACAATATGGGGGGTGCTAAAAATAAGGGGGGATACACTAACAATGACAATAAGGGAGATACACTAATTATAGGGACCTAGCATGCCTCTCTCCTTCAAAAAAAGTGTTGTCTTCAATGCTTGAGTAGTTATGGATGATTTTGTATAAAGTAATCATCATCCCATGTAGAATCTTCAGATGGTAAGTTCTTCCACTTAATGAGATACTCTGAAATTGATCGATTCTATAGCTATCAAGTTCTTGTTTTTGTGACTACTTCAGGCTCCAATATGATTTTTCCTTCCTTTTCAAGTTCTTGCAATATTGTTTGAACTAGGAGCTTGTCACTGATAACCTTCTTTAAGCATGAAACATGGAAAACTAGGTGTACTTGTGAAGATGCATGCAGCTCCAATTTGTATGCGATAGTACCAATATTTTGCAACACCTTGTAAGGACCATAGTACTTGGGTGATAATTTATTATAATTATTAGCATGATTGAGGGACATTTATTTGTATGGTTGTAGCTATAAAAAAACCAGTCACCTACATCAAAACTTATTTCACTGCGAGGTTGATTTGCTTGTTGCTTCATTCGATTATGCACCAGAGTGAGGTTATCCTTTAAGAGTTAGTGAACTTGTTGTTGATGCTTCATGTGATATTCCACTGCTTGAACCTTAAAATTTTATTTTAAAGATGATATGATGGATGGTGGATGATATCCATAAAATGCCATAAATGGGGTCATTTTTGTTGCAGTATGGAAAGAAGTGTTATACCATCATTCAGCCATAGGTAACCACCTGACCTGTTATCTTTGTTTATCATATACAAAACAATGAAGATATACTTCAAAACATTTGTTCACTATCTCAGTTAGGATCTACCTTAGCACCCTCATGAGATACAATATGACCCAAATATTCCACCTCATGTACCCCAAAGAAACATTTAGAGGTTTTTGCATACAATTGTTTCTCCTCCAATAATTTGAGCACCCTATCAACATGTTGAACATGATCCTTCCAAGACTTGTAGATTAGTATATCATCAAAAAATACTAACATAAATTTTCTAAGGAGATGTTTAAAAATGAAATTCATCAAACATTGAAATGTAGAAGATACATTAGTAAGGCCAAAATGCATGACCAAAAATTCATAATGAACTTCATGAGTTTTGAATGTTGTTTTCTATAATGTCTTCAGTCTTCATTCTAATTTTATGATGTCTTGAACAAAGGTCCAGCTTGGTGAAGTAAATTTCTCCATGTAATTCATCAATGAAATGGGAAATTTATCGTTAATATTTAGCTTGTTGACTTCCCTATAATCTAGACACATACACCATGATCCATCCTTCATGTGTACCAATACTACTGGAGCAGAGAAATAACTTTGGCTAGGTTGAATTATACTTGCCTCTAGCATTTATGAAACCATACGTTCAATTTCACTCTCTTGGGCATAGGAATATTTGTAAGGTCTGATTTTTGGAGGAATGCTTCTTGGAATCAAGTGAATAACATGATCGTGATCACGAATAGGTGGGTAGCCTTTGGGAGTCTCAAATAACTTGGAATGATTGTTCAAGATTATTTGGAGATATTGAGAAACAAATGGTTTCAATGTTTGAATATCTAGTGAGCATGATTGTGCAATTATGTATTGTTGTTATTTCTTTAAAAGATTTTTCATGACATTGGAGCTTATTATATTCCATGGTTTCCATGAAATGCCCCTTAATTCAATTTTCTTTCCTTCCCAGGAAAAATTCAAGAAAATTTCTTGAAAATTAAAAGTTATCGTCCCCAAATATTGTAACCATTTCACTCCTAATACAACATCAACACCACCCATTGGAATGGAAATCATTGGACTATTCAATACATATTCCCCCATGGTTAGATTGATATTATGGCACTTCATAGAGAAATTTATAGTTCCTCCATTTGCAACCATCACTTAACACTTTGGTGTTGAATATAGAAAGAAATTCAATTCCTTGGCTATCTTACAATGAAAAAAATTATTGGTATTACCATAATCGATCAACACTATTACTTTTTTTTTCTTGATATATCCTTCTATGTTAAGAGTTTGATGAGTGGTAATTCCTTCCAATGCATTACAAGATATGGGCATATTCATTTATTCTTTGTCTGGGATTGGTTCCTATTGTATATCCTCTTCTTTTTATGTTTCTTGTTCCTTTTCTTCCTCCTCTTTTCAATCTATGTAAAATAATTTCTTCTCAACACACTTATGACCCTTACTGTATTTTTTATCACAACAGTAACAAATCCCTTTTTCTATTTTTCCCTCCAGTTATTGTGGTTTCAACCTTATAGGTTATGGGAGGCTAGGAGAAGCAACACTTCCAGGTGTATAGTTGTGAGTGGTAGACTTCCGTGTTGCCATAATTTTGCTTTCAACTTTTCTTGCCACCTTGAATGCCTTCTCCAATGAATTAGGTTCCCAAAGGTGAACTCTGTGTTGTACTTTATCCTTTAAATACCCTATGAGGACATCAATCCTATGCTCCTATGGAATATCATTTACCTTGATATTCAATCTGTGGAAGTCCTCAAATGTGCTCTGCCATTGAAACCTTTTGTTTGAGATTTATTAATTGGATAAAGAATGTATTTCTCTTTGTATCCTCATAATGTGTTAACAATTCTTTTGTAAAAATTGTCCAAGTGACAATTGATTTATGAGAAAAAAATCCATTGATACCACACAAACTTATTTTTTTCTAAATATAAAGATGCAATGCGTACCTTTTGTGTGTGTGGCACATCACGTAGATCAAAAAATTTCTCCATCTGTAGTATCCATGTTACCATATTCTTGTCATAAAACTTCCTCATATGATATTTGGAATGTGGTTATCCTTGAACCCACTATTGGAGTCTCTAAAATCATAATTCATAATCCTTTTTTCCTCATCATGATTTTCATGAAGTACCTTGTCACCACTAGGAAGACTTTCTTGCAGCAACTTTGTCAAACCTTCCTTCAAACCTTCCATCTCTATTTTTAAATCTTCCATGCCACCTTTTAAACCATCCATGTCCCATTTTATTTTCTTTTCTAAACCATACATCTTAGCATTCAATTAATTTTTCATTGCTCTTTGTCAGAGTGAAATTTGTTGCACTTGGTCCTGTAACGTTTATATATCATGATGCATTTATTCCTCTTCTTCATGTGTCATAGTAGTGCTTTCTTGTTGCTTACTGGGTGTATCATTTTTTTTTGTTGCGAGGCATGTTGGAACTAAATAATGATATATATGCTTCACTATTTCATTTGAATCACTTCAAATTTATTTTTCAAACAACAATTATGAAATTTTAAAATATACACACCTTTTTTGTTTGTTTGTTTGGAGCTTGATCTTGAAACTAATGTATCTATGTAATTTTAGCTCTCCAAGGTCTGGAATTTCATCCTGTGGTGTTTAAAATATAGAAAGAAAAATATCAATTTGATTTTCCTTGTTCAAACTAGAGAAAATTCAAATTTCCATTTCAACAAACAACTTGGATGAGTTAACTTGAGTGACATGGCTTGTATCACCCAGTTAGCTTAGATAATTCGAGTTGGAAGACTTGAGTTCAGTTAAGCATGAGTGATTACTAATTTTTAGCAATATAAATCAATTAAATTGAGTTATTGTCAGTTAAACTAATTCTAACTGTTAGAGGAAGCAGTGGAAGGTCAAGTTGTGCAATGTGAATCCAGTCACACTTAGTGATCAATCATCCCAACATAATTATTTCATGTAGAGAATTCGAGTTACCTAGTTGAGGTGGAGGTTCCAAGGAAGTGTACTATCAATTGTAGACAATTCCCATGTGTATAGGTGGTGCATGCAATCATAGATCAGCCTAAAGAAATTGCATAGTCTAGATTGAGGAATTTCCTAATTAATAGGGGCCTAATTCCTCAAGGAATAGTGCAAGGAAATAAGAGCTTGGAGGGCTTGAAAATTGGATAAGTGTTGGACAGAGTCATTCTGTTAGGCAAAGGGATAAACTATACACTTGCAAGTTGTGCTCAAGCTTAAACAAGAATATGTATTCATCCATATTCTTTGATTAATGCAATATAGATAGGAAGAGGTTTTGAGTAGTTTCTTTACCCTAGATAAATATTTGTGTATGTGTGTTAATTATTGATGCATGTTTATGATATGTGTTCTAGATCATGAATTGAATTCCGTAGAGCAGTAGAGTATATTTGAGTCTTGTGATTTAGTAAATTTCATGAGCAGATTCATATCTAAACATTAATTTCTACATGGTATCAGAGCAGGATTCACTGTAGAGCAGGAATTTCGAAGTTGTTATTGTAGGAGGATCGAATTTGCAGGATAAATTCTTCAGAGCTAGAAGGATGGATTTCTATGGTCTAAGACTTGAGTATGCTCTTGAGGGCATCTCAAAATTTTTTGCTTGGAAGGACTGCATGGAGGCAATACCGGAACACAATGGTTTAAAGGAATTTGTCGAGATTGGTATTCCAAAACCAGGATAAACTGATGTCAAGGATCTAGCAGAATGGAGGAAGTGTGTAGCTAAGGTGAGAAGAATCATATTGGAGGAGTAAAGGACCACATTGTCTCAAATATCCATGGGAAAGAAACTTCCTATGAAATGTGGCAAGTACTAACAGATTTTTTCTAGAATAGCAGCAACCACATGAAGTTGGTGCGCAAGGATAAACTTCAAAATATCAAGATGCAAAAGAATGACTCTATTCAACAGTACCTGGTCAAGTTCGCAATATGTCATGATGAACTTGGTGGAGTTGTTGTTACTGTTGTAGAAGATGATTTGGTAAGTCTATCCCTTCTAAGCCTTCCCAAGAGTTGGCATATCTACCAGGATTCAATGAACAGGGGGGAGAAACTACCAAACTAGGAACACTTATGGTCAGATTTAATATAAGAGGAAATAAGGCAAAATACCAAAGATGAGACTTCATCCAAGTGTGAGGATGAAGAAAATTGTGCTTTGACTAGAAAGGAAAAGAAGGGGAAAGGGAAGAAATCCCAATTCAAACTAGAGTCCATTCAAGGGGACAAGAAGAAAGATTTGTCCAAAATTAAATGCTTCAATTTTCATGAATTTGGGAATTATGCCACGAAGTTTCCACACAAAAATAGAAGAAATAAGACCTCATGTTATACATAATCTATTACTGTGAATATGAGTGTCTTCCCTAGACCTGGTGGAAGGGTCTAGAACAACAGAAAGAAAAGAATATAATTTTTTCCTTAAAGTAATTGAATAATGGGATGAGGCTTACTTGGAATTCATCACAAGCTTCACTCTCCTCTCGGCTTGTACACTCCAATCCTAGCTCTGATCTCTATAATTAAAACTTTCACATTCAAAATCACAAGCCAAAGATATATGATATCTATGTAGCATAATCCAATTACTCTATTCAATGGGTCAATAAGGCATAGAAATACATGATAGTAAACATAACATCACATATAGGAAAATAATGTACTCTTTGTATCAATAAAAATGGAGAGAGTTGCAACAAAATATAGAAACTAATCTTGTAGAGAACTCCCCAAGTTGACTTGTCCTTCCTTGCCACATAGCACACCTATATGTCACCCTAATGCATGAAGGCAATGACTTTCTTAGTTCCAAACCACTAGCATGAGGGCATAATCAATCTCCAAAATCCAACTCCTAGCTTGTGGATGGAAGTAAATATATAGATGAGGGAGGTAGGAAACCTTATCCATTTACCAATCTAAGCTTGAGATAAAATCAAGGGATAAGAAGCGAAATATCCAAGGTAGGACCAGATAGGATTCGAAGCTCTTATCCAATTTGAATGGTTAAAACAACCTCTGGAAGCTTCTAGAATAGGAAGCCTAGGGATTCTTTTTATTTTTCCCAAATTTCTAGAATTAGCACACCCCCAGCAAGGGACAACCTGCTGGTGATCAACATAGGTCCAACATGGGTCAACCACGCAGGTCCCTAATGTAACACCCTCCTCCCACATCTACCCAAGCAATTGTCTAGTTGGGGTAAACATGCGACAAGAGGCCAGTATGATACAATTCAACCTCCTAAGTCATGATAAGGAAGTGGAACCGATGGAAACACACCATACAAACATTAAATATCAACTACAGGACCCTCACGAACCAATCCAATACTTTAGACAGCTTGTCTTTGGGTCCCACTAAGATTTTGGACAATTTAAGGCTCATTTACTCCCATGTTATAGGCATGAGGGCAACCAAAAACCCAAAGTCACTCCCACAGGCTTGCCTACCAGTGACCAGAGACCAGAGCTGTTAATGCTATACCAACAACTCCTAGATTTTAGCCACTTTTTTAAGCCCAAAGCCCAGGTCACTGCTAAGAATTGAACCATCTCTTCGTATTAGTAAAATAACATGGAAATGACATTAATAAAGAAAATACTTGTTCAAGACCTTGATTTGAACCCTACCATCCCTGATAGGCATTCCATCAAACATATTGCAAATGTGTAATCTACATGTGTAAATAACAGTCATAAGCATAGGGGTCTCATACTTAGCTAAGAATCCCTAAGAACCATTGATGCCTCAACACATCAACCTCCATTTCATCCATTAGGTCATAGATACATTGATCATTCAATTACAAATAAAAACATGATGAGATCCACACATAGTTGTTGTCATAAAAACACATACATAACCAGCATAATAGGGATAGAATTATCCATGAAATCACAACCATATACACCACATATAATCCATAATAATACTCATATAAATACCAAGAGAAATAACCTTTCATTAATGATTCAAAATACAAACCCGGGATGGGACTTCCATGTCCACCCAACCTGTTAGGTTCCTATACCAATAGGTGTCATGTTTCATGATTGATTGTTCAAGTGCCAAATATGATCATCCTTTCCATGCTGCAAAGGTTCCATATTTCAAAAAAATAAAAAATTTAAAAAATGTAAAGAGGGTATGCCCTAAAAGAAAAATCAAAGGGCAAAAGAATGAATTGGTCAAGAAAGAAAGAAAATGAACCCCAAAGAAAAGACCAAGAAAGTGTGCTAGTCAAAATGCCACTGCTATCCTATTTTTGCAAAGAAGTTCAAAATATGCAATCAGTTGACTTTTACCATAGCTGATGGATGGCCAAACAGCTCAATCTTGGCCAAGTCCATATTTGAATTTACTTGTTTTACAGATAGAGAATAAAGTCTGTCCAAACAGTTCAAGCTTGGCAGACAAATAGTTAGGTAGAGAAGCAAAGGGTCTCAATAGCTGAATCTAAGCCCTTAGAAGAAATAAGGGCAGACTTAGATAGGGTGGCGGCTAAAAGAAAAGAAGAGAATCAGGGTTTGCTAGTTCAAATGCACCCAAACAAAATGAAGAAAAAATGTTAGGTGTAGCAGAATGGGTAGGTAATTTTGGTGTTGCAGAAGCAGGTTCATGAATAATATTGTCTTTTAAAGATGATTCATCTCAAGGGTATCATATCTACCTTGGAAAAATATGGTGACAAATCAGATGTTGCATGTCTAACTTCCCCTCATTCCTCTCACAGCAATTACTCACTAACCTCCCCTAAAGAGATTGAGATCTGCTCAATACTCTCAAATACCCTCCATCTTCATGTAAAGATTTAAGTAAAATGATATTTTTCTTAAAGAATAAAGCCACATTTCTTGTGTAAAACATTTATCTTCTCTTAAGCCTAAGTTATCCAACTTTGCTGCTTAAAAACCCTCTCATTTCCCTAAGCCTAAGTTCTTAACTCTACAACTTAGCGCTTCCTCTCAAAACCCATATTAATTCCTAACATATATTATATAAATCCCTAAACTAAACTCCTCCCCCTATTATATAAAATAACATGAAAGTCCCTAAAAATCTAAATATCCCAACCCCCGCTTAATATAGCCATATACTAAGGTTTACGGGGATTATTGGTTCAATTGGAACCTTATAATAACCCCTCCGCATACACAAACCCTGGAATTTATTTAACCCCTGGTTAAATAAATAACCATGCCTGCAAAAAACTCAATAACCAAAGGTTATAACCCAAAAACATTACAGAACATTGAATATTATATGGGCGGGACCCGCGCCGTACCTCCCTGCCAACTCCTCGTCCCGTCAACCGTCGGATCCGATCCCGCAGATTAGATGGCCCACATCCATATCGAAACCCCTCCGAAAGATAGCGCCTGATGAAAAGTGGTATTTCCACCGTACTGCGGGACACGTGTCGTTCACCCGCTACCATCGCATCCCCTCCACCGGAAACCACCTTTGTTCAAAAGCGGTGCGGGGAATACCATATACCACCCACGGAACCCCGATGATGTCACCCCCACGTTAGCACCCATGTTGGCTACCACCTCGCCACTGTGTCACCCGCCGTGTCCACCATGTCAGTGCCAAGTCAGCTTCCGTACCCCCGCTACCCGACAAAGATGACGTCATGCTGACGTCACCCGACCAAAGCGCGCCAAAAACCTGCCAAATCAAATTTTTGTTAAAAAATCCACTAAACGTCTTTTTTTTCCATTTCTCTTTGTTTTTTATGCGCAAGCTCTGCATGGTTTTAACGTTCAAAACGCCATTTTCACTGCACAGTCTGCCACCCAGGGAAATTCACTCCGCAACTCAGCCCCTCAGCTCGATCTTCTACCTGAATTTCGCACCAAGCATCCATAACACAAGTATTTACCCAAAACCCACTTGTAAACCCTGTTTTTCCAAGTTTTTTTGTAAAAATCACCCGGAGAACCAAAATTCGAATTGAAATCACAGCACTGCCTTCAAACCTCTGCATTATAATCGCTGTTTTACCCATTTTTTTGAAGAAATCCCATGAACTGTATTTCCCTCTGCAAAATCACCCATTTAGCTAAAATCCAAGCTTATTTCGACCTGCAATTTCCGCAGAAAAGCCCACAAACTGTCATTTTACCTGCTGTTACTGCAAAAGCCCTAACTATAGGTTGAAAAGTCATAAAATAAGTTGAAAATGGAGGCTCCAATGGCCCTGAATGTTGCCCCCTTGAATTCACCACACAAATAATTAGAATGGATTCCCCTTGCTGACAGGGATTTCCAGATTAATGATTTACTTGGTGACAAGTCTCATCTCCAAGCCTTCTATGAGATCAGGAAAAGCTACAGGAACAAAGCTGATGTATTTAGAATCTGGGAGTCTAATATGCCTATGTATTACCTTCCTTCAGTGAATGTATTCCCTAACCTCATTCACCAATGTAATGCCAATTATGAGCCCACTCAAAGGGCAGTTATGGCCCCTTCTAGAAGTGTCCTCTTTTACATCACCCCTAAATCCATCAATGAGATGCTGCACTTTAAGCCAACTCAGCCTCTGGCCCCTCTCTCCATGGGATTCTTGCTTGACCAAGGTGCCAAACTGCCTAGTTCACAGATAACCAGAATAGCTCAATTATTCATGAAACCAAATTGCCAGCCTGAGCAACCTCCTCCTTATCTGCATTCTTGGTTCAATGAAGTACGAGATTCACTATAGACATGATACCCTACATCCTGGGGTTCAAAACCATTGAGTATGTAGATGAGACTACCTTGGTTCTCTTGTCCATTTTTACTCTAGGACAGCCCCCTGCTACAAAGTATGATTATGCCATCTTCATAGTTGATAAAATCCATGAGAAATTCATGTGCTTGGACAGAGAGAGAGTGTTTAAATACACATCATACATATATCATTTGTTGTTGTACAATCAACCAAACAGTTTTCAAATCTCCCTAAAAAAATTGGACTGCAAAGGAGAGCCTAGGTCAGTAATCTTTTGGACCTCAGTTTTCCACTGTGTTAATGATTCCCCTTATTCTTACTATGAATTCATTGCCCTGTTCATACATCCAGCCTCCTCTTTACTGGTGTCAAGTCCTCCAGATAGACTTTTTGTGAAATGCAGAGAATTTTACAGCTCTCTAAAAGCTACAGCATAGTGACTGGTACTTTTACCAGAATCATACTAAAATAAGAATATATGGCTCTGAACTGTGCCCCTACAAGCTGCCCAAATTTGTGCCCATGAGGCTATTTGCACTAGAGTACTTCAGGCAGTTTATCCATGCAGACTTAATCCACTTTTGCAACGCTAAGAAAAAGGCACAGCTCAAAATAAGAAATCAATTGGGCCCTTTTATCTTTAATAAAAGGGAAGCCTGGGAGGAGGCAGATAAGATTCTAGGGGAGCAACTTATGCTGAAACAAAGCTTTTATTGGGCACCATATGACCCTGGTCATTTTATAAGTTATAGAAAAGTCAAAAACAACCTGGCACCATACGTTCATTGCAAGATCCCTGAAATCCAACAGTATGCTAACCAACAAGAATGGTTAGAGGGCACATTAGTTGAAGAGATTACTGAAGAAGAAAAACTGGAAAAGGCTATGAAAGGGCTTGAAAAAATGCTTGACCTGGACTCTTTTGGACAGGTATCCTTCAAGCTGCCCCAGCACATAGGAGGTGACACATCTTTTGCCGGGACTTCTCAACAACCATTACAAAAGGCCAACACAGCATCAGCTAAAGGCAAGGAGGTAATAGGTAGGGAACAAAAAACAATGGCAGATCAGCCAGATACATCAAAGGAACAAAGCCAAGGGCAAGGTCCTTCAACACAGACAAAGGTGCCTGAAATCCCTGTATTACAAACTCCTCTAAATGAGGAAAGAGGCAAGAAAAGAGAGAGACAAGAAGACACACCTGTAAGTGGACCAGCAGAACAGCAAGGGGAAAAGTGGCAAAGGTTAAATCCTTACTATGAAGAGGAACTCTAGGAAGAGACAACAGGCAACCTCAGAGGTGAGGGAAGAGCTGAACAACAAATTCCTCCAGTATTGGAAACATCAACTAGCTCATATCAGCAAGAGCTAGAGAGGCAGCATGGTGTGGAGGTTACATCCACCAGGCCACAAAGCAAACAACAGAGCAAGCAAAGCTCGGACATTAAGAAAGCATTCACTGAGATAAAGGCAAAGAATGAGCCCATAAGAATTCAACTTTATAATCAATTACTGAGGATGGCTCCCACTAATCAACAAAGATTAATGTCAGCATATGACATTCAAGAAGGAAAGATGACTCTCAGTCACTTTAAGCCTAAAATGCAGCAACCACAATCAGCTGTTGATTATATCAGAACCAATCTGGAAGTTCTCTCCAAAGACATCCATCCAATGGACCAGATTGAATTACATAAGCAAACCGGAGAAATGGTGTACTCCACCTTGGCAGACAAGGCATTATTAGCTCACAAATTGCAGAATTCATTGCACAATACCTCTGCCCAATTAGAGTTGGAAAATGCTTCCTCTTTAGCCAAGGATAACAAAATCAAGTCCTTGGAAGAAATTATCATTGAGTTGGGACATGATCCCAAGGATGCCAAGGGAATAAAAGCGCTAATAAAGAAGAAGGAGGAAGACATTGCAGCCCTCAAAAAGAAATTAAAGCTACCGATCATAATGCATCCACAAACCACAGAAGTTGCACAGCAGAAAGAAGAGGAGGACATGATGGATTTACTGATGAGGATGAACGAGAGATTAGCAGAAACAGAGTAGGAATTGGAGAAAGAAATGAACGAGAAGCAGGGAGTGTCGACCTCCCAACCACCAAAAATAGCTCCAATAAGCACAACAGCTCCTCCTACAACTACAACAGCAGTACCTCCCACTGTCCTAGCAACAGGTGCATCAGCCACATATACTTCAGCAGCAACAACAACAGTACCAGGTACCAGCATGAGCATGGAAGAGATGATGAAGGCAATAAGAGAATTGGAACTCCAAATGGCAGAGCTAAAGGAAACCAAAGAAAAATTGGCCAAGCTAGAGGTAAGCTATGATAAATCTAAGATAACTGTAGTAGAAAAAACTAGAGAGGTAAAGGCTTTGGAAAATAAGGTAAAATCCTTGGAGAAAGATCTTACTCTTCATAAAACTCTATCAGAAATCAAAACAATTTTGTGGACTAAAATCGGTCAGTCCATCACTGATCAATGGAGCTCAATACAGACTATCTATGAGCAAATTGAATTGATAGAAATGGCCCAAGTAGAGATTCAAAAGGCCAGAGCATTATTGGGAAACATGCCCGAACAGGCCAATAGACTAATTTATTTTTTGAATACTCACACCAAAGAACAACTAGCAGCTCTAGATATCAGGGACAGAACAAATACCATTTTGACAGTTAAAAAGGTGCTGACTATGAGGAATTTTATACAGAATCTGGAAAGAAAGTGCCAAGAAATGCAGACAGAGACAAATGCTTTTACAGAAAAGTTTACAATCTTGCAGCAAAAGGGTCTAGCCAGTTTGTTAATCAGCAATCAGAGACTATTGACACATGAACAATATGCTCACAGGCTAAATACATATGTTACCAATCAGATCACAGCATCATCAAGCAATTCAGAAGACATAGTACCTCCCTCTGGACAGAGCTTATATGACAAGTTGGAAAATCTGTTCTATATCGAGCATGAAATAACACATCTTTTTGAAGTCCAACCTAATTACTACAGGTATACTGAAGCTGATGAAACATTAATAAAACTACAAAGAAACCAGTTGCCAACAGACCAATGGTGGTAGAGCATGCTAGAGGTTTTACCAAGGTAGTTTTAGTTCTCGTTTTGTTTTTATCATCTGCCTTTAATCAAATTGAATGCACGTGCCACATATCATAAAAATGAAAACAACAGAGGAAGGAAGTCACGCCAAAACGCAATAAAGTGAAATCAAGTGCAGATGGAAGGGCCAGGACAGCAATGCAGGAGCGCAAAATAAAGAGACAGCTACTAGCCGACCTGTTGAGTTAAAAAGTCAAATATATCTGACCACCTAAGGCAGCCAGCACAGCGGAAATTACTCCTACATTTATTGCCCTCTGTTTTCAATGCCATTTACTTCCTTTGTAGAAGTAGATGGATAAAGTTATTGCTTGATATTTTCTCTAGGAGATATTTTGTAACTCTTTTTTGTATAAAGACCTCCCCTGGAGATGTATTGGGGGTTGGTTGGTGAATATCATTCTGGAACTGCGCTGTAGATTTGAGAACTCTTCTGAAATAAAGATTGTTGGAATGCTTTGCTGATGAACTCTCTGATTATGGAATCAATGGCAGAAAAACATGTTGCAGAATTCTTGAATTATCTCATGGAACAATAAGTCTTTTTAACTCTTGTTTACTATCTCTGTGTTTTATATATCATCTATATATCATGCTCTAAATTTTAGGAATAAAGAATAGCCTAGAATTTACTTAACTGTACTCTGTGTTCAATTCCCATCATTTTTTATGTTTTCTTCAGGACTAGCATAGGCAGGAATTCTTGACTGCTCCTGTCTCCCTAGTTCTTGCACCTTGAGTACAATCAAGGAATTCTTAACTGCTTCTTGGTGATACTTACCCACCTTCCCTCTGTTAGCATGGTGAAAGATTCTTTATTTCCTTTCATCCCTTGACTTCATTTCACCTAATTCCAGCTTCAAGATTGTTCTATGATTAATTATCTTGCTCTGTAGTTCCTCTTTTATCAAAAAAAAAACCATACCCAGAAGTTTATTTTCATTGACTCCATTAACCCAATGGTCTGAACTTCTCATACTTTGCAGCCCTGTTTTATTGAATGTCACCATCCAAACATCAAACAAATACCTGCACTTCATAACTAGCCTAACATACAACAAAACAAAGCTAAATTATAAAGAGAGAGCCCTCTCTGGCTGCAGATAGGCTAGAATCTGCATCCAAAAGTTTGGTTAGTGGTTACCTCAGCCATATTCCCCCCTTTGAGATTTCCTGGGGAACAACCTGAGTGATAACACGACCATAGAATGGTTGAGCCAAATCTCTCTTCATCCATTCACCCCCGTGCCATATTCCAAGCATGAATGTGGGATCTCATAGAACACACCAATCAAAACTCATCTAGGGCTTCCAGATTCCATCCACCTCAACCCATAAAACATTGATTCCACCTCATGGTCAGACATTACAAAACCATCATCAGGCCAGTCTCTATCCCAGCCACCCAGGGCTCCAGATTGTTTGTCCAACCCAGCTACAGGACTAGTAAATCAACCCACATCTTTTATTGGGCTCCAGTGCATTTTTCCAACCAAGGCTATAGGTCTAGTAACTCAACCCACCAAGGGCTCCATATTGTTTTTCCAACCTAGTCTACAGGACTAGTAACTCAACCCAAGTTGTTCTAGGGCTCTAGAGTGTTTGTCCAACCAAGAATATGGAACTAATAACTCAACCCAAGCTAAGGAAACATGAGAACCAACCAAAAACAAAACAATGAAATAAACCCATAATCACCATGGCTATCCAGGAAATGGAAAGGGTAGGCAATCCATTATCAATCTCATCCATCCTCCATGTCAATGACATATCACAACCAAAAATCCACATGCATATGCCATGCATGTCAAAACTAGTGAAGGAAACATACATGCAACCCAGTACATGTAAGAAAATTTGATGTAGTTGTTGATCCTAAAGCCCTCTTGTGCTTTCCTGCTCTTCCTTTGCCTTCTTTCTCAAAGAATCCAAGTATGCCACACCCTCCAAGAGTCTCCAAGAGTATGAGAGAGAGAATAATTAGAGAGAGCTCTAACACTAAACTGACAAAAGGTTACCAACTGATCCTCAGAAGCCTTTTTATGAATGAGGCCTCTATTTTCTTCATTTTCCATTATTTTCCTTCATTTTCCTCCTCACATGTAACCTATGACCTTTCACCTCCCTTTTCTCCTAATTTCCATTATTTTCATAAATAAATGTGCCAAAAATGCCAGTTTTCCTTCCCAAAGCCTTAGCCATTGCCTTTGCTAATTCCCTTAGCCATAACCAATCACAAGTGATCCCCATCACTAGCATTATGCCCAACATTCAACTTGGAATAATTGACCCATCATCCATGGTTATTATTTTTCCTTTATTTACTTTTATTGCATGGAATTTTCACCATGGTTATTACACCTAAAGGGTCAGAGTGCGTTGGGACTTAAAAGAATGGAAATGAAGCATTAAAGGTCAGAAACTCAGGGGTTTTGTAGATTCATGCTTAGGCCTTTGTGTAGGTATGATGACAAAGTGTTGAAGGATGTGAATTGATCTAGTTTGAAGGCCTATTGACCAAATGCAACAAAATGACCAATAACATATTTCCCCCTTATGTGCAAAGTCAAAAATGACAATTGATGATTAAAGTGCTTTACCTTGTGACAAGTCAGGATAAAGAACAACTGATCGAGATCATCATATTTTACAATATATTTACATCATGACATCTTTGTTGAGGGAGGCATACCCATACTCAGCACATAAGCTAACATTACATGTACAATGATCAAGAAGACATGTCCATTGATGATAAAAGGTGGACCCATGATTGGATGATTTTTTGTATGATCATAGCCATCATACATTGTGATCTTGTACTAATCCTAAAATTGCAACATGGATGGATGAAACTAGATTCAGAGTCTTCTATCTCATTCACACAATCGTCCAATGTACAAGTCTAACCATGTGAATTAATTAGCTGAAATCGAATATGGTAGACACCATCTAATTGCTGACCAATGATGTAAGTTGTTAAAAAATGCGAGAGAAACCACTAATGATGTTAATGACCCTCAAGGTACTATAGTAAAATTTGTATGGTGTGAATGAATGAGTTGAAGTCAAACACCACACAAAATATTTCGATCGAAGGCCAGTGATGTAAACTTGTCTCCAAGAGTGAGGAAACTTGTCATTGATGTATGCAAGCAGCAAGGTACAAAAATTATTTTCTAAGTCAACTTCCTGGATAATGAGTTGATTTCGACAAAAAGCGACCCATCGCAGGAGGGCACTGATGTATCCCCCATCAACGACACAAAACGGGTATCATGATTTGAGATAAAATGATTAGAATGATGTTGATAAAAAATAGATCAGGAGCGGTAAACATGGAATGAAGGCTTAAGGGTATTGTAGCAGATATTGACTGAATGACTTCTCTTGAACATATTAGCGACACTAAATGGATTTGGAAGCATTGACCCAAAACTAAAAGCGAAAGATTTGATATGGTATGATGAACCAAAATATAAGTAGATTTCCCAACCTGATAGTCACAGATATGAAGTGGAAGAGTGTCATGTTCAAGAGCGACTTGCTTCCATTAACAAGTGGAGTACCCTATTTTCCCAATTTCCCCAACCATTATTGGTCAATACCTCTTTATATTTTACAACCTTAAGGAGGATAACATATGCTTGATCTATAATTTCATCCTCCGGATGAATCCCTCTGATAATGTTTAACGAACCCAGAGAAGGAGTGGTTCAGTCCCATCATTTCGACAAGTCCATCATTGATTGATGTTCTTACAAGTCTAGTGAAGGTGAAAACTAGACATATTTTTCATGTTTAGAGAGTTGAAAAAGAGTTGAAAAAGAAAACTCCAAAGGTTCCTTTTCATATATAGTCCCTTGAGTCTGAAAAGGAAGAAAATAATACCCAAGAGAACATCTTATCCATGGTCGACTAAGGTTTCCTTTTTTGTAAATAGTCTATCTCAATACAAAAGAGGGTTAAACTTATACTGAGTAGACATCTTTTCATGTACTTTAACGAGTTCAAAAAGACAAGTGTTCGAAATTATTTTCATATTTTGGGAGTGTGAAAAGAGCTAAAAGAGGACTCCAAGGAGTTCTTATTTCATATGTTTAAAGAGCCCGAAAAAGTTATAAAAGTGTGCTCTTCGGTCAAAATGATCTATTTCCATTCAAAACACAACAAAATTTGTTAAACAGTTTTTGACCTACTCAGAACACCACCAAATAGATTAAAAATACATGTTTCATGATAAAATTGAATCATAACTAGGTCAAAACATTAAATATTAATAAAATAATGGAAAATTGACCATAAATAATCAAAATGAAAATCCATTTTAACCACTTCACGTTCACCTTTGATGTTAGAGCTCTAAGTACTTTTTACTCTCGATCTTCTGCAATTGATTGTGATCAATCCTATGGATAATTTCAAGCATCACCACTTCCAAGTAGAAGATAAAACTTTTCTCTTTCATTTCATGGTTGAATTTTGTGATTTCATGCATATTTTATCAGTTTTTGGAGGCCCTAGGGAACTAATTCCTCGCCCTAGGATCAACACACCCCCATAAGGTCAAAGGTGCATTGATCTGGGATGATTTTCACTAGGAGTAGCCTTGCAACACATTGTTCTCCCTTTGAGGGGTGCGATAAGTGCAATTCCTAATTTTGTTTCACCAATTCCTCTCAAATTTTCTAAAGTTTTTTCCATGAAATGGTTCCTAATGAGGTTCCTTGTGATGTTTCAAGTATTCATCAGAACAAAATGGATTTAATATGGAGGGAAAGAGAACATGAAGAACAAGATATGAATGCAGAAAATGACCCTTATACCATCCAGGAATTAAGAGGTTTTGGATTACTGAAATTATTTTGGATTTCATGTAATGAGGCAACAAATGGAGCTACTAGAATATATTATGTGTGCATGGGATGTTCAGGCTTAGGAATTCAAACTAGGAGCACATATACTCAATATACAGGTTGAGGAGATATATTTTTTGACCGGTTTATCTATGAGAGTTTCCCCCCTCTCATTCACAAGTATGAGAATAGGTGGAGAGACAGCCAAATATTATGTCATCGCTCATTGCAAACCTCAATCCTAGATGACCAAGGATGGTAAGATCAACATAAAATATGTGTTTTGATTTCCTTTAAGGATAATCTTGTTCATTATTTCCAAATTGGTCGACAGCTCTATACTACATGTGTCCAATAGGTCATACATGCAGTATGCTCTAGAATGTATAGAGCTAACAGTTTTCAATTAGAGTGAGGGAGTATTGGCCAACATGAAAGAGGGATTGACTAAGGAAAATATGGATGATTAAATAATTTTAAATATGGTTCGATCTTGATATCCTTTGCTTTAGAGAGGATTCCATCATGTCCCGACATGAAGGTCCGTCATCTATGAGATTCACATCAGTTTTCTTCAGATGGTTGCACATGCAGTTTATTATGGTAGATGATTATCCATATGCAGGGATAGATTTTTGTGGAGACCCTGAGCTTGTGCTTCCTAATGGTGAGCGATGGGGTGCTATAGGTAATATATTTTGACCATTTCTTTTTAGTTTTACAATTTTTTTTATGTTTTTGATGTATATGAGACTAAACTATTGATTTGAACATGCAGATATTGGACCCATTCAACCTTTGGGTGCCTCATATCTCCAGCATGCAGGAAACCCACAACAAGCACAAGCACCAGTACAGGTTGCTGTAATAGGACGAGATATACTATAGGACCTCAATGTCGCTGAGACCCTAGCAGAGGTGGAGTGTCACATGGAGGGGTTCACACATGGAATAGTTGAGACCACGATCGCCCAGCTTCCTATAAGGCTATAGCGACATACTATCAGAGTGCCTGGCCGTATCGGTCAGTGGTTGCACAAGATATCTCGTGCAATGGCATGTTACTATGAGTAGTATGATTAATATACTAGGAAGTTTATTGCCATATTTGCAAGTATATTTTTGGATATGATAGTTTGTGTGTCCATATGTGTCTCGGCCACAAATTTTTTAAAACCAAAATCTTATATGTATACAATTATCTTTAGTGTATCTTATCTTTCTATTATCTCTTTCACTGGATGTGATGTGTATTGAAATTTATTTACATGTGTCACAAATATTTATCTAAAACATGATTAGTCAATGCATCTATCAATGTATTTATATTTCTAGAAATGTGTTGATATTGGATTAAATCAAAGTGTCTTTCTAGAAGGAAAACCCTTAAGAACATGCAAAGCATAGTTGGACTTCTAACTGAATAGACATTAGTCAATTGTAGTACTACAAGATGTGAGCCAAGTTTGGTAACTATACAGTGGATACCATGAGAGGTGGCATCAAACAATAACTCGATCACTATGCTATATTCAACGATGTTATTGGTAGAGATAGCAATACAAATCCCTTGTAGACTCACTAACTCACCATTTGGAGCAAATATAGCCCACGTTGTAGAAGATAGGTTCTGAATACTACGACTAGCACCATCATCATAACCAACATATGGTTCAAAGGATGCTGACATCTACAAACCAAATGTAAATGGGATTTATAGAAACTGTAGGAAACCCTGAAGGGACACACTGCAAACACACTCAACACACTTATACATAGCATGTACATAGTGCACTGTTAACACCCAGGTTGTTCCCTATGACTCCCAAGGGAATACGGCCGGGGTAACCACTAACCAATCTTTGGATTACAGTTTCTAGCCAAACTGTAATCAGAGAGGGCTCTCTCTTTATGAGTTGTCTCTGTTATGATAGTATTTTAGGCTAGCTACTATGCTCAGGTTTTTGTTTATGTTTTGGTTGAAGGATGTCTTTCAATACCTAAGATGTAATGTTTAGACAGTTGTATTTCATTGGGCAATGGAGTCTAGAGCTGTGAAATTTTTGAAATGCTTCAGTGGGAATGTTCAGACTGCAGGGCCTATTGGGTATCTCAACAAACAAAATTTGAAGCTTAAGTGATGATGTATGATGATGCATGTTTAGCCAATGGAAAGCAATTAAGAATTCTCCATTAAGCTAATGCTGTGAAAGTGAAATGTATTTCTCAGGAGCAAACTTGAATTCCTGAAACAAGGGTCACTGTGAAAGATATATTCTGAAAGTGTAGCAATTAAGAATTACACTTATCAAGATTATAACTGAGGAAAACATTCATTAGCAACACAAATTGAGCTCAGGGTATTCCATGAATAAATCCTGAAGGCTATTCTTTTTCTTTGCTGCTAAATACTTAGAACTTAGAAACATTTATGGGTTGTAAAAGATTAAAACACAAAACGAAGAGAGTTACAGAAAACTTATTGTATATGAGATGCACAGGGATCCTGCCAACTTCAACAAACACCATGAACGCATTCAAACAACTCAGAACTTCAGAAATTCCATCACTTCTGTTATTAAACTCTGCAAAGATTACAACATAGGAAACTTCTTCAAAAGAAATCAACAACAACCCCTGCAAGCTTATGCGAGGGGCAAATATATACAAACGGTAATACAAAATATCTAAGGCGTTGAGTCATCTGAGAAATAAATGTTTCACCAACTTTGTACAGAACAGCAGATAAGAAGTTATTGCTGCTTTTAATACAACATAAATGCTCTTTCTGTCTGTCAGAAGATATTTTGGCCTTTGGAGGCCACCGAGTCGGTTGGAATGATCTGCTTTAAATGCTGGAAAATGCGCTCATGTGGCTGCTCTGCTGTAACTTTTCGGCTCTGTCACCTGTAGCTCTCCATCTTGACTTGCTGGCCGAAAGCTCTGCTGAGTTGGCTCAGCCTTCACCTTTTATGCATGCTGATTTTATTAACTTTTCCTGTGCATGCCACCTTGTATTTTTGATGAAAAAACTTAGTGAATGGCTTCCTGGTCTATAAGATCATCTGTATTGCCTTAGTCCACCATTCTTGTGTGGGCAGTTGATGCCTAAGAATTGCATCCATAGTCTCATCTGCCTCTGTGTATTTATAGAAGTTAGGAGGCACTTCAAACAGGTGTTTAATTTCATTCATTATAAAGAATAAATTCTCTACTCTGTTGTAGAGACTTTGTCCTGTAGCTGGCCCTGTTTCCTCTGAGGTGCTGGGCCTTTCAGTGATCTGACTTGTGGCGAATGTATTGACCCTCTTGGCATACTGCTCATGGGTAAGCAGTCTTCCTGCACTGTTCAGTAAGCCAGGGAGACCTCTGTTCTGTAATACCACAAATTTGTCCATAAATCTGTTCACCTCGGTCTGCATGTCTTGGGTCCTTCTCTCTAATGTCTGCACTAAGCTTCTCAGTGTAAGGACCCTCTTTATCAACAAAATAGTCTCAGTCCTGTTAGAAATTCCCATAGTTGCTAACTGAGAACTTGTTCTATTATTGAGCACATTGATCATCCTGGTGGCAACTTCAGGCATATTGCCTAGAGCTGCCCTTGATCTCTGAATTTCCTTCTGTGCTTTTGCAATGAGCTCCAACTGCTCATGGATTGTGTCAATATACTGCCATTGGTCAGTAATAGACTGGCCAATTTTGGCCCATAGCATTGTCTTGATCTCAGCCACTACTTTATCCAGTTGGAGCTCCTTCTCTAGCTCCTTTATCCTGTCTTTGAGGGCTTTTATTTCCCTGCCCTTTTCTGCCACAGTCTGCTTGGATTTGTCATATCTTTCATTTACCTTGGCTAATTTCTCCCTGGCCTCATTTAATTCTGTCATTTGTGCTTCCAAGGCCTGAATCTCATTTCTCAGCTTTTGCATGTCCAGGCTTGGGGCCTGCTCTGTTGTTGGTGGAGCTGCTGAGGTGGATGGTGCTGCCTGTTCTGTTTGTTGAGGAGGAGGAACAGTAGTTGGAGCAGCTTCCTCAAGGTTAATTATTTCAGGAGGAGGCTGGGAGGTCTGACCTTCTTCTTTTTGCTTCAAAGCTGCCTGTAATGCTGCCTGTGCAGCCTCTGATTCTCCCAGCTTTTCTTGAGTCTGGATTAGCTGCTTATATAGAGACACTAGCAAAGTTGTGGCATCTTGATCATGCCTCTGCTGGGCAACTTCATCTGTTTGAGGGTGAATAGTTGCTGGGATTTTGATCTTTCTCCTAAAAGCTGTCATGTCTGCATCCCTCAACTTCAATATTTCTTGTATGCCCTTGATATCCTTGGGATCATGCCCAATCTCTATGATTATATCTTCTAAGGACCTAATTCTGTTGTCCTTTGCTTGAGAGGATGCTCTCTCCAACTCAAGTTGGGCTGCTGTATTATTAAGGCTATTCTCTAGCCTATAATTATCCAATGTCTTGTCTGCCAAGGAGGCATACACCATCTCACCCGTTTGTTTGTGCAATTCAATTTTGTCCATTGGGTGGATGTCCTTGGCAAGGACCTCAAGATTGGTCCTTATATAATCTGCAGGGGACTGGGGCTGTGCTACAGCTGGCAAAAAATGACTCATGATCATTTTGCCTTCACTAACATCATACGCAGACATCAGTCTTTGCTGGTTAGTGGGAGCCATTTTCAACAAATGATTGTATAGTTGTATCTTTATTGGCTCATTCCTCCTCTTTATGTCAATGAACTATTGTTTGATGCTCAGTTCACCTTCTCTCTGCTGGCTTGAGGAGCTGACTTCTCCTCCCACTGTTCTGTCCTGTTCCTGTTGAAAGGAACTTGCGGATGCTTCCCTGCTAGGTGGGCCCATGCCCAAAGACTGTCCCATTGGCATTTCCTCCTCTGAGAAAGGATTCATTCTCTGTCTTTTCTCCCCATAAGTTGTCGATGTTGTAAGGGGAGTCTCTCTGTCCCTTTTCCTGCTTGTATCCTCCTTTTGTGGAGTTTGGAGGATTGATGCTTCAGCTGATGTTTCTTGCCTTGGAGGCACAGTTTGTTGTGGCTGTTGCTCAGTGGATTTTGGGGCTTCCACTATCTGCCCTTGCTGTACAGGCTGCTCCTGTCTTTGTTCTTCTTGTTGTTGTTGTTGTTGTTGATGTACTTCCTGCTGCTGCACTTCTTCTTGCTGTTCCACCTCTTTTTCTGTTTGCTCTTCAGTCATGGGAGGTGGCTGCTCCTGCTCCACTTGCTTTTCTTTGCCTTTGCTGGATGTCTGTTGAGTGTCCATGGCAGCTTGCTGATGTGTTGTTGAAGATGAGGCAGCTGCTCCAAGTTGCCTTTGATATGAGAAGGAAACCTGTCCACAAGTTTCCAAGTCAGCCTCTTTTTGCATATTCCTAGCCTCTCTTTCTAGCATCTGCTCTCTAGTAATTGGCTCTTCTAGAGTGCCCTCTTTCCAGCTCAAGGAATTGGCATACTGCTCAATATGAGGCTGCTTTAGATGTGCATAGTTACCCAATTTGTATTTTATCCTCCTGAGGGAAATAAAATGATTAGGGTCATAAGGTGTCCATTTAAAACTGGTTTGCAATTTGAGGCCCTCTAGGATCATATCTGCCTCCTTCCATCCCTCCTCTCTTTTGTTGTATAGAAAAGGGCCTAGCTGGCTCCTTACCTTCAGCTGCACCTTCTTGTTCTTACTTTGGAAATGGAAGCAGTCGGCATTTCCAAACTGCTTGAAGTATTCTAGGGCAAAAAGTCTCATAGGGACATACCTTGGCAGCCTATAAGGGTCCAACTCACAGCCATATACTCTGATTACTGTGTGGTGTTGGTAAAAATACCAATCACCAATGCTGTAGGATTTGGAGAGATGGAGAACTCTCTGCATGTCATCAGTCAACCTTGGAGGAGGGACACCATACAGCAATGTCATAGCTGGGTGAATGAACAGGTCTATGAATTCACAGTATGTGTATGGTGATTTAGAAGTATCATGAAAAACTGAAGTCCAAAACACAACTGACCTTGGATTCCCCTGGGCATTAAGTTTCTTGAGGGGAATGGAGAAACTGTCTGGTTGATAAAATAAGAACAGATGGTAGATGTATGAGGTGTATCTGAACACCCTTTCCCTTTGTAGATTCATTAGTTGTTCATGGATCTTTTATGCAATATATGTGGCATAGTCATAGTGTACAGCTGGAGGCTTTCCAGGAGAAAATATGGACAACATTGCCATTATAGTGTCATCAACATCCTCAATTCCCCTGTACCCCAGGACGTAGCTGATCAAATCCACCAGCATTCTGCCCAAGTCATTCAGGTAGTGATATCCAATAGGAGGAGTTCTCATAGTTTCAGAGCTTGGCTGTATGAATAACTGATTAATTTTGATGATCTGGGCACTTGACAAATTACTCCCCTTCTTCACTAAGTCCAGCATGGAGAGAGGAGTCAATGGCCTTGCAGTGTGGAAATGCAGCATCTCATTTATGGTTTCTGGGGTGATATGGAACAAGATTGAGCCTGTAGGACTGAGAACAACTCTTTGGCATGGATCATAGCATTCCTGGCACTTGTGGATCAAGTCTGGAAGGGCATTGACTTGAGGGAGGTTGTAAATGGGCAAATTTGAGTCCCAAATCCCTAAAATATCAGCTCCAGCAAGGTGTTGGGCTTTTAATTCATTTAGCATGTGAATATTAAACTTAGAACCCATTGGGAACCAGTCTATCATCTGATAATCTACATCTCCCAGGGCTTTCCATTCTAACTCCCTTTGAGGGGCATTCAGAGGCTGAATATTCAGGGCTATTGGTGTTTCCATGGCTAGTAAGGCTTCTGACTTGTATGTAAACTGTTTCGAGTGAGCAGAACAACTCAGAGGAGTTTCTTTATAATGTAAATGTGAATTGTGGGGAGCAGAGGGCGAATTGAGCAAACAACAATTGAAATACCGTTTATAGGACTGATTAAAACAGTAGCAGGACTGACAAGAGTGTTTCTATGGTGAATTTTTGTAATTGAGGTATCTAGTTCACGACTGCGCGAACTACCTGTGAATTCAGGTCGATTTTGTCAAATGCAGGATTGGCAAAAGGTTTATTGCCTCACCAGTTGGAAATGGGTGCAGGTCACAGGATGCTTGATGGTGATTTCAGTGCTTTACACTCTCTTAAACAGTTTGCTTGTAGAAATATGGATAAAACCAGGTGCAGGGAACGATTTTGAGAAATACCTTGCGAATTGCCGATAACAGTTGCAAATGCAGGTACGACGGAGGCGCCCACGGTTTCAGAGTCGAGTTGTGCAGGTTGGCGCTGATTTGGTCGTGAAATGCATGCAGGAATAACAATAGTTGCTTTGGCAAAAAGTGGAAAAAACACGAGTTTTTGGCAAAAATATGGATTTTTGGCATATTGGCGCGTTTTTGGGATGACGTCAGCATGACGTCATCAGGTGGGGTCAAGGTCGGATGACGTCAGCATGACGTCACCGGGTGATGTGGCAAGCTGTGATTGGTCCACGGGGATAATGAGGTGGCAGACATATCAGCGCAGGGGCGGACAAGAGTGCTGACGCGACGGCGGGGTGGCTCTGACGTGGGTCTGACATGGTGATGACGCAGGCATAGTAGAACCGGCGTTAAATCATACGCGGTAATGGTTTTTTCTCGGACCGCCTTAGATACGGTCGCGGTTTTGTCAGAGGGCGACCCGAGAAATTGTGAGGGCGACACGTGGCAGAGGCCTGACGTCACCCTCTGACAGTTTCTCGGGTGCTAATCTTCGGACGTCGGGCCCAACCCGATATGTATATTAGCCGTCCGATCAAAGGCGCCCGATCGGACGGTTGACGGGTCGCTGAATAGTGCGGACGATACGGCAGCGGGGAAGTAATAAAATATTATTTTCTTTTGAAAGGCGGGCCCAGTGGGACTTTGGGATGTGGCGGATTTTGGTGGTTTTTCAATGTATTTTCAAATAAAAATAATATCGCGCCGATACTTTGGATAAAATGGAAAAAGTGGGTTTTTGTGTGCTTCTTTGCAAGTGAAGCGGGTTATGGGTAAACGGGGTTTTTTCATAAGGTTTTTCTTAGCAAATAAAGGGTTTAATGGGTCAAATGGATTCAGAAGGGGGAAAGGGGGTAAGGCTTAGGTTTCTCAAACTGACCAGATGTCCATTTGATCCCTGACAGAGGACATATGGCTATAATGCCAAGGGGAGGGATATTTATACAATGTTTTGGGTTTATACACCATGGTGTTATAATAGTAGGGAAAGGGTAACATAGGGGAATTATATAATAGAAGTTAGGGATTAATGTGGATGAAAGGGTGGATGAGGGGTGATATCACTAAGTTGATTTGAAAATCACTTAGTTTAGGGAGTAGATCAAAATGAAAAGAATTTTAGACAAGAAATGTGGCTTTTTAAAGGACTAAGAACCACCATAAAACCACCAATTCTTCCATGAATCTCAACTGATGAGGGGATGTTAGTAATAAATGGAAAAGGGGAAAATTGGGAAGTTAGACATGCTTCTTTGCTTTGCTGCAACCTGATAGAGAAGAAGACCTTCTCAATCCATTGATTTTTCTTTGTGAAATAGGTTAGCACACCTTCAATTGTAAGGAATGACACTTCTGCAACCCCATCTACCTACCCATCTATTTGCCTAGCATTTTTTGTTTCTCCTTGGAGGGTGCACTTAGACTTGCAGACCCTTATTTGCCTTTTCTTTTCTCTGGCTTTTTCCTTTTGATTTTCTATCTAATGCTTCCCTTATTGCTTCCAAGGTCCCAGATTAAGCAGTTGGGAGCCTTACTTCTCTACCTAAGCTACTTGTCTGCCAAGATTAAACAGTTTGGACAGACTTCTTTCTCTATTCTACAACTGAAAATTTAAAACATGGCATGATCCAGATTAGGCTGTTGGACCATCCATCAAAATTGAGTCCACATCAAGCTATATACACACCTTGTCTCCTCATGGAAATATGGGATCTTTGCATCATCAAAGCAGAGCATATTTGGACCTTTCTTTGCCAATCATGAAATATGAAACCTATTGGTATAGGTATCTAACAGTGGCTCCACATGGGGATGGTTTTTCATTAGAAAGACCAAGAACAGCAGGTCAGAATGCCTTGGCCTTTGCCTGCTTTCACCAACATTTGAAGTATGCTGCTTTAAAATGCCAAATTTGTGTTCTTCCCATCTTGGTAGATCTCTGATTCTATTTGCCTTTTGCTGATAGTTAACAAAACTTAAGAAACTGCATTTTTACCTTTTGACAGAAAGTAATATATACACTTGAATATGTACAATGGAAACTCAGGCTGCACTTATGGGTAGTAGTCAAAATAGTGCTTCAACATCCTGCCATTCACAGGACCTTCATCCAAATCAGTTTCATTAAGACTTTTAAGGAAATAAGTATTGTTTCCTTGTACTGCTTGGACAGCAAATGGTCCTCTCCAAAGGGAATCAAATTTTCCATGTTTTCCTTTATCCTCCTTTCTTGAATCCCACTTGAGGACCTTGTCACCAATGTTGAAATCTCCTGCCTTGGTCCTTCTGTCAAAGGCCTTCTTTAATTTTTCTTGTAAAACTTGAACTCTGCTGTAGACTTGATCTCTAGTTTGCTGCAAACATATTATTTGATTGATCCTTCTTTGCATATCATTTGGTTCAGCTTGACTTTCTTGAAGAAGTTTCATAACAGGAACTCCTAGTGATGAAGGGAATTTGGCTTCTAATCCATAAACCAACTCATATGGGCTGACCCCAATTGATCTCTTGGTTGTTAGTCTATCTGCCCATAAGGCATTGACAAGCTTCTTATGCCAATTCTTCTTATTTTCTTCCAGCACCTTCTTTATGATGTTTACCAGGCTTTTATTTGATGATTCAGCAAGGCCATTTCCTTGGGGATAGTATGCAGTAGAATGGCCCAAGGTAATGTGAAACTTGTGGCAGAAATTTACCATCTTCTTAGATCTGAAAGCAGCAGCATTGTCTGTTATTATTTTATCAGGGCAGCCAAATCTAGCCAATATGTTATTCTCCAAGAACTGAATGATTATTGAATCATTTGCTTGTCTGCATGGAGCAGCTTCAATCCACTTAGTGAAGTAGTCTGTAGCTGTTAGAATCCATCTGTGTTGGCCTGAGGATGAGGGATGAATTTCCCCAATGAAATCCAAGCCCCATTGTTGAAAAGGTCTCTCTGTTGCAATAGGCCTTAAGGGAAGTGGTAGTAACTTTCTCTTTCCCTCAAACACTTGACATTTATGACATGATGTAGTAAACTTTTTAACATCAGAGAACAGGGTGGGCCAATAGTAACCAGCCCTCAGTATTTTATCCACAGTGGACTTCCAATACAAGTGTCCACCACAGTCACCTGCATGAAATTCTTTCATGATATTGTTAGTTTCATTTTCAATCAAGCAGTTCAGTAATATCCCTTCATGGTTTTTCCAAAGAAAATTACCATCCATAACACAAAATCTTGAAGCTTTCATTTTTAAGAACCTACATTTAGTTCTGGACAATCCTGGGGGAGCACACAGGTTTTGTAATACATAACATATATCAGAGTACCAAGGGGATTGTTCAAAGGCTACATTGATCTTTGGAGTCGCCAGCTCCGGTTCGCTGTCCAGCTGGTTGATGTCTAAGGCTTGGAAGTTTGCTTTTGTCATTAGTTTGGCCAAACCTTGCCCTTTTATTAGTTTTGTAGGTTTTATCTCAATATCAAATTCCAAAATGTTGGCAATCCACTTTCCTCTTCTGCCCTCTAAATTTTCTTGGGTGAGAATGTCTTTAACAATGGGACTTGGTACATAAGCTATGACATGGGAATAAAGGATGTAAATCCTAAAGTCCTTAATGGCCTTGACCAAAGCATAAGCTTGTTTCTCCATGATTTGGTATTTTAGGGGAGCATCTCTAAGAGCTCTACTAAAGAAAGCAATGGGTTTCTCATTTCCTTGGTCATCTTTCTGTAATAAAACAGCAGCAATAGTATGTTGGGAGGCAAAGGAAAAAATGATGAATTCTTTATCAAATTGAGGATTTGTTAGGACTGGAGTTTGAGTAAGGGCCAATTTTATACCTTCAAAGGCTTGATTTGCTTCAACAGTCCATTTCACTTTTGAATCCTTCTTTAGCATGTTATTTAGCAATCTGATCAGTTCTACTAAGTTTGGGATAAACCTTCTCAAGAAATTGATTTTTCCCAAGAATGCTTGCAATTCTTTGATATTTCTTGGGTGGGGCATTTGTAGGATAGCTTGTATCCTATCTGGGTCAATTCTAATGCCATCTTTTGAAATGATATGTCCCAATAGCTTACCTTCCTCCAAACCAAATAGAGACTTCTTGGGATTCAAGGAAATTCCATATTTCCTCCATGTTAAGAAGATCTGCCTTAGATGTTTCAAATGTTCTTGATCTGATTTTGAGAAAGGTGTGAGGTCATCTAAGTAAATGACAAGAAAGTCATGAATCTCCTTGGCAAAAGCAATATCCATTGCTCTTTGAAATGTTGCCCATGCATTTTTCAATCCAAAAGGCATTTTTACATATTTGAAAGTTCCCCATGGGGTTGTAAATGCAATTTTGTCTTGATCATCAGGGTGTACCAGGATTTGATTAAAGCCTGAGAATCCATCAAGTAGTGAGATCCTTGAGGCACCTACCACTCTTTGGAGGATGTGATCCATCTTGGGTAATGGATAGTTATCTTTGAGGGATACTTGATTCAGATTTCTTAGATCTACACAAAGCCTTATTTCACCAGTTTTCTTTCTTGTAGGGACCAAATTTGAAATCCAATCAGAAAACCTGATTGGTGCTATGATGCCTGCTTTAAACATTTTTTGCAATTCCTTTTCAATTGAAGGGAGGAGCATGGGATTAATCCTTCTCAATTTTTGTTTGAATGGCTTCTGATTAGGCTTGAGAGGGATAGTATGCTGGATAACAGAGGTGTCATAGGATTTTAAATCCTCATAACCCCATGCAAAGACATCCTGAAACTCTTTGAAAAGGTCAATGTATTTGGGTTTTTGATCAGGAGGCAGGGATGCAGATAGCTTTATTATCTTGGGCTTATCAACCGTGCCAATGTTGCACTCTTGAATGGCTGCATTTTTGGTTTTCTAGGGATGTCATTTGAGTCAAAGATGTCTTCTAATGGAGTTAGGCCTGTTGGGAGAAAATTGTCTTTCAGCTCTATGATTTTAGCCTCTACAACAGCTGCTTCCTCATGATTGGTTTGTTGAATTTGTTGTATGTTCTCTTTGTTGAAAATAGTTGGATTTAGCATTTGTTTTGCTGTCCTGGGTGATATTGGGTGGTTATTCTGTTCAAACTGTATTTGTGATTGACTTGCTCTTTCAGTGTCAATATTTAATCCTGCAAATTCTTGTTGTAAGGTCAAGAAATTATTTATCTGTGCATCATCTTCAAATACCTGCCAGTCCTTGACATTGTTTGGGACAGAAGGTTTGTGTTTTACCTCAGCTGTAAAGCAATGATGGGGCTCAAAAGGCAGCTTGCAGGTACTAGCAAATGTGGCTAAACTATGAGCATGAAGATTATGGGCCCTAGAAATTTTGGTGATTTGGAATTCAGAGAAGAAGCTTAGTATTTCAGCCACAGCAGACCTATAAGACCTCAGTCTCTTGTCATTGGTGACAAAATTTCCCTTCACCTGTTGGATGACTAAATCTGAATCCCCCATAATTGAGACTTTTGTGGCTTGTAAGAACTTTACTACCTTGAGGCCTAGTAAAAGAGCTTCATATTCTGCCATATTATTAGTACACTTGAAATTCAGTCTATAGGCTCGGCCTTCTGCATGGCTGTCTTGTTTATTATGTATCCAAACTCCATCTCCTGCCCCTAATTTTTTGACTGACCCATCAAATTCAAGGAACCATAGGATCTCTTGTTCCAGGGAGAAATTAATGACCTCCTTGTGTGCTGGAATTGTAAGTTGAAGCTGTGGTTTGCCATCTGGTTTGCTTTCTAGGGCAGTCTCCTCACTTGATGGAACCTGTTCGCTTTCTTGAGCAGCAACTGTGTTTAATGTTTGCTTAATCATTGTTTCTTGGGTAGCATTTTGCTCATTGGTGTCTTCCTCTTGTATGAGTGTCTTGGGTTCAACCTCATTATCTGAGAGAGTTGTATTATCATTGAAGAGAATGTATGAGTCTATGTCTGAATGGACAGCATATATGGGAAAGTTTTGAGGCTTTTCTTCACTGCTGACCATGTATTTCATTAATGTTTCTCTGTATAATCTCTTTGGTTGCCCAAAAACAGTGATGGTTGCATATGACATATCTAACTGCAGGGAACCTTGAAGTTTAGCCCCCCATGACCTTGATAACAGCATCCCATACTTGGGTGGGATGTCAGCAACTACAACATCCATTAGAATTGTTTTGTTTGGGTACTGAACAAGAGACACACATAGATCTTTTATTAGGCCTAAGCACTTGACTTGGCTGGAATCAAAGGAGAACAGGTCCTTGTATGGTCTTGTAATATCCAGGTTTAGTCTTTCCATGACTGATTTGGGCATTAGGTTGTGAGAGGCACCTGAGTCAAACATTGCATTGTGTAATATCTTGTCATGAACATGCAGGCTGACATAGAAAGGTAAAATGCCTACACCTGTTGTCTTTCCATCCACCTCTGGGCCGAAAAGTAATTCTGGGGTATCATCCAGCACATTGACATTATCTTTGTTGTTAGTAAGTTGAAGGGACTTCTTGATTTGTTGCCTATAAATGTCATGTTTGGCCAGTTCTGAGAGAGGAATAGCTACCTTCAATTTACTAATTTCAGTTTCTAGGTCAAAGGGTTTTTCAGATTGGATCTTTTGGCTGTGGATGACAGTTCTTTCCTTGTTCACTAACTCTTCTTCTTGATTCTTATCTTGATCTTGAGGCTTGCCCTTCTTGCTCATCTCTTGAGAGGTGTTACTTAGGTTGGGCTTCAAGGGTGAGGGATCTACTGGCTGCTGTTTTGAGGAAAAGGTTTCAGCTATTTCCTCGACGGTTACCTCATCTGTATTTGGACCAGTTTTGTTACTTGGTTCTGTGACAATGGTTCTTTTGGGCTGCTGGCTGTCCTTTGTCTTTTCAGGCTGAGTTACATTTACAGTTCTGCTCCTTAGCTTGTATTGCTTATGGACTTCATAAACAGCTGTGTCATAGCCTTGTTTGAAATCAAATGACTCACCTGATTTGGTTGGGAACAGCTTGATTACATCATCCTCATGGTCTTCTTGTGTCAAAAAGACTTGACTTTCACCATCTAGACCCATTAAATTAATCTGAGAATCTTCATTGGGTTCACTTGATGTGGAAGTTTCAGCATAGTTTTCTTGGAAAGGGGGTCTTATGTCTTGGTCAGCACTGGCCTTGCCAACGTTTGGGTTTTGAGTTCTTCTAAAATTTAGATTCCTAGGAGGGTTGTTTTGTGGTGCTTCCCATGATGATTTTCTCTCAACCGATTCCACTCTATCCCCCAATCTCTTCATACCAGTGAGTATTGCATCCAGTTTTTGATCAAAGGCTGAGGGTTCTTCTTTGAAGGTGGTTCTCTTTTCCAACCTTGCTCTGTTTCTTTTGGCAATCAGGTTAGCTTCCACTGTGACAACAACCTTTTGGGCATCTGCAAGGGTTTGAGGGTCTCTCTCCTTCAACTGATAGGCCATATCAGGGTCAAAACCATCAGGAAATTTGTACAAGGCCAAATCAGGGGGAGGTCTTAAATTTTGGGGGATTGCGTTATATACATTGTTAAATCTTGCACAATACTCCAAAATAGTCTCTTGAGGACCTCTTTTGATAGTGTCATATTCACCAAGTATGTGCAGAGGATATTTCTTTTTCTCCCATCTGTTCGTAAAGGCTTGATAAAGTTCATCAGGAGTTGTGATGGAATTTGCATTCAGGGATCTAAACCAAGTTCTTACATCCCCATTCAGACTTTCAACAAACATCCTCATTCTCACACTGTCATCATCTATTTCATAGGTCTCAAAATGGTCTTGCATCCTTTTGGCATGCTGAATAGCTGTGAAAGGGCCAGTAGAGTCAAAATATGAGAGCTTAGTTTGGTAGTCTTGGGGTAGAGCTGCAGCATTAGCTAGTAACTGTAAGGGTGCATACCTATTGGCCATATTTGCAGGGTTTACGGGATTGATAGGGACAAATGGGATAACAAGGACAATTGGTACAACCGGGGTAGTGGGAACGGTGGACACTAGAGTATTGGTCAAGGGAATTTGTGCAGTGGAAGAAGGTGTGAAAGGAGGGGTTTGAGATGGAGATGATGAGATGGGGGAGACAGGGGTAGACCTAAATAGAACCTTGATTGGGGTTGGAACTGGTTCCGGGTGGGCTATCTCAGGAGTCAAATCAGCAGGATTTTCCTGCCTTTGCTGCTTCCTAATGATTCTAGGGATTATATTAGGGTTCTCAAACACAGCTAGTGGGTTTGGGTCAGGATTTGACCTAGTGTGTCTAGTTTCCCTTTTAGGAGCCAGCTTCTGAACTTCTTTTTGGTATTTTTAAGATATTTTTTAGGACTGTTTTAAGGGACTGCTCAAGCTTTTAAAACCACCGTCTTGGCAGACAATAGTTGAAAAACAGTATGTTCGATCCCCAGTGGAGTCGCCATTTATGTTAACACCCAGGTTATTCCCTATGACTCCCAAGGGAACACGGCCGGGGTAACCACTAACCAATCTTTGGATTACAGTTTCTAGCCAAACTGTAATCAGAGAGGGCTCTCTCTTTATGAGTTGTCTATGTTATGATAGTATTTTAGGCTAGCTACTATGCTCAGGTTTTTTTTTATGTTTTGGTTGAAGGATGTCTTTCAATACCTAAGATGTAATGTTTAGACAGTTGTATTTCATTGGGCAATGGAGTCTAGAGCTGTGAAATGTTTGAAATGCTTCAGTGGGAATGTTCAGACTGCAGGGCCTATTGGGTATCTCAACAAACAAAATTTGAAGCTTAAGTGATGATGCATGTTTAGCCAATGGAAAGCAATTAAGAATTCTCCATTAAGCTAATGCTATGAAAGTGAAATGTATTGCTCGGGAGAAAACTTGAATTCCTGAAACAAGGGTCACTGTGAAAGATATATTCTAAAAGTGTAGCAATTAAGAATTACACTTATCAAGATTATAACTGAGGAAAACATTCATTAGCAACACAGATTGAGCTCAGGGTATTCCATGAATAAATCCTGAAGGCTATTCTTTTTCTTTGCTGCTAAATACTTAGAACTTAGAAACATTTATGGGTTGTAAAAGATTAAAACACAAAACGAAGAGAGTTACAGAAAACTTATTGTATATGAGATGCACAAGGATCCTGCCAACTTCAACAAACACCATGAACGCATTCAAACAACTCAGAACTTCAGAAATTCCATCACTTCTGTTATTAAACTCTGCAAAGATTACAGCATAGGAAACTTCTTCAAAAGAAATCAACAACAACCCCTGCAAGCTTATGCGAGGGGCAAATATATACAAACGGTAATACAAAATATCTAAGGCGTTGAGTCATCTGAGAAATAAATGTTTCACCAACTTTGTACAGAACAGCAGATAAGAAGTTATTGCTGCTTTTAATACAACATAAATGCTCTTTCTGTCTGTCAGAAGATATTTTGGCCTTTGGAGGCCACCGAGTCGGTTGGAATGATCTGCTTTAAATGTTGGAAAATGCGCTCATGTGGCTGCTCTGCTGTAACTTTTTGGCTCTGTCACCTGTAGCTCTCCATCTTGACTTGCTGGCCGAAAGCTCTGCTGAGCTGGCTCAGCCTTCACCTTTTATGCATGCTGATTTTATTAACTTTTCCTGTGCATGCCACCTTGTATTTTTGATGAAAAAACTTAGTGAATGGCTTCCTGGTCTATAAGATCATCTGTATTGCCTTAGTCCACCATTCCTGTGTGGGCAGTTGATGCCTAAGAATTGCATCCATAGTCTCATCTACCTCTGTGTATTTATAGAAGTTAGGAGGCACTTCAAACAAGTGTTTAATTTCATTCATTATAAAGAATAAATTCTCTACTCTGTTGTAGAGAGTTTGTCATGTAGCTGGCCCTGTTTCCTCTGAGGTGCTGGGCCTTTCAGTGATCTGACTTGTGGCGAATGTATTGACCCTCTTGGCATACTGCTCATGGGTAAGCAGTCTTCCTGCACTGTTCAGTAAGCCAGGGAGACCTCTGTTCTGTAATACCACAAATTTGTCCATAAATCTGTTCACCTCGGTCTGCATGTCTTGGGTCCTTCTCTCTAATGTTTGCACTAAGCTTCTCAGTGTAAGGACCCTCTTTATCAACAAAATAGTCTCAGTCCTGTTAGAAATTCCCATAGTTGCTAACTGAGAACTTGTTCTATTATTGAGCACATTGATCATCCTGGTGGCAACTTCAGGCATATTGCCTAGAGCTGCCCTTGATCTCTGAATTTCCTTCTGTGCTTTTGCAATGAGCTCCAACTGCTCATGGATTGTGTCAATATACTGCCATTGGTCAGTAATAGACTGGCCAATTTTGGCCCATAGCACTGTCTTGATCTCGGCCACTACTTTATCCAGTTGGAGCTCCTTCTCTAGCTCCTTTATCCTGTCTTTGAGGGCTTTTATTTCCCTGCCCTTTTCTGCCACAGTCTGCTTGGATTTGTCATATCTTTCATTTACCTTGGCTAATTTCTCCCTGGCCTCATTTAATTCTGTCATTTGTGCTTCCAAGGCCTGAATCTCATTTCTCAGCTTTTGCATGTCCAGGCTTGGGGCCTGCTCTGTTGTTGGTGGTGGTGCTGCCTGTTCTGTTTGTTGAGGAGGAGGAACAGTAGTTGGAGCAGCTTCCTCAAGGTTAATTATTTCAGGAGGAGGCTGGGAGGTCTGACCTTCTTCTTTTTGCTTCAAAGCTGCCTGTAATGTTGCCTGTGCAGCCTCTGATTCTCCCAGCTTTTCTTGAGTCTGGATTAGCTGCTTATATAGAGACACCAGCAAAGCTGTGGCATCTTGATCATGCCTCTGCTGGGCAACTTCATCTGTTTGAGGGTGAATGGTTGCTGGGATTTTGATCTTTCTCCTCAAAGCTGCCATGTCTGCATCCCTCAACTTCAATATTTCTTGTATACCCTTGATATCCTTGGGATCATGCCCAATCTCTATGATTATATCTTCTAAGGACCTAATTCTGTTGTCCTTTGCTTGAGAGGATGCTCTCTCCAACTCAAGTTGGGCTGCTGTATTATTAAGGCTATTCTCTAGCCTATAATTATCCAATGTCTTGTCTGCCAAGGAGGCATACACCATCTCACCCGTTTGTTTGTGCAATTCAATTTTGTCCATTGGGTGGATGTCCTTGGCAAGGACCTCAAGATTGGTCCTTATATAATCTGCAGGGGACTGGGGTTGTGCTACAGCTGGCAAAAAATGACTCATGATCATTTTTCCTTCACTAACATCATACGCAGACATCAGTCTTTGCTGGTTAGTGGGAGCCATTTTCAACAAATGATTGTATAGTTGTATCTTTATTGGCTCATTCCTCCTCTTTATGTCAATGAACTGCTGTTTGATGCTCAGTTCACCTTCTCTCTGCTGGCTTGAGGAGCTGACTTCTCCTCCCACTGTTATGTCCTGTTCCTGTTGAAAGGAACTTGCGGATGCTTCCCTGCTAGGTGGGCCCATGCCTAAAGACTGTCTCATTGGCATTTCCTCCTCTGAGAAAGGATTCATTCTCTGTCTTTTCTCCCCATAAGTTGTCGATGTTGTAAGGGGAGTCTCTCTATCCCTTTTGCTGCTTGTATCCTCCTTTTGTGGAGTTTGGAGGATTGATGCTTCAGCCGATGTCTCTTGCCTTGGAGGCACAGTTTGTTGTGGCTGTTGCTCAGTGGATTTTGGGGCTTCCACTGTCTACCCTTGTTGTACAGGCTGCTCCTGTCTTTGTTCTTCTTGTTGTTGCTGTTGTTGTTGTTGTACTTCCTGCTGCTGCACTTCTTCTTGTTGTTCCACCTCTTTTTCTGTTTGCTCTTCAGTCATGGGAGGTGGCTGCTCCTGCTCCACCTGCTTTTCTTTGCCTTTGCTGGATGTCTGTTGAGTGTCCATGGCAGCTTGCTGATGTGTTGTTGAAGATGAGGCAGCTGCTCCTATTGCCTTTGATATGAGAAGGAAACCTGTCCACAAGTTTCCAAGTCAGCCTCTTTTTGCATATTCCTAGCCTCTCTTTCTAGCATCTGCTCTCTAGTAATTGGCTCTTCTAGAGTGCCCTCTTTCCAGCTCAAGGAATTGGCATACTGCTCAATATGAGGCTGCTTTAGATGTGCATAGTTACCCAATTTGTATTTTATCCTCCTGAGGGAAATAAAATGATTAGGGTCATAAGGTGTCCATTTAAAACTGGTTTGCAATTTGAGGCCCTCTAGGATCATATCTGCCTCCTTCCATCCCTCCTCTCTTTTGTTGTATAGAAAAGGGCCTAGCTGGCTCCTTACCTTCAGCTGCACCTTCTTGTTCTTACTTTGGAAATGGAAGCAGTCGGCATTTCCAAACTGCCTGAAGTATTCTAGGGCAAAAAGTCTCATAGGGACATACCTTGGCAGCCTATAAGGGTCCAACTCACAGCCATATACTCTGATTACTGTGTGGTGTTGGTAAAAATACCAATCACCAATGTTGTAGGATTTGGAGAGATGGAGAACTCTCTGCATGTCATCAGTCAACCTTGGAGGAGGGACACCATACAGCAATGTCATAGCTGGGTGAATGAACAGGTCTATGAATTCACAGTATGTGTATGGTGATTTAGAAGTATCATGAAAAACTGAAGTCCAAAACACAACTGACCTTGGATTCCCCTGGGCATTAAGTTTCTTGAGGGGAATGGAGAAACTGTCTGGTTGATCAAATAAGAACAGATGGTAGATGTATGAGGTGTATCTGAACACCCTTTCCCTTTGTAGATTCATTAGTTGTTCATGGATCTTTTCTGCAATATATGTGGCATAGTCATAGTGTACAGCTGGAGGCTTTCCAGGAGAAAATATGGACAGCATTGCCATTATAGTGTCATCAACATCCTCAATTCCCCTGTATTCCAGGACGTAGCTGATCAAATCCACCAGCATTCTGCCCAAGTCATTCAGGTAGTGATATCCAATAGGAGGAGTTCTCATAGTTTCAGAGCTTGGCTGTATGAATAACTGATTAATTTTGATGATCTGGGCACTTGACAAATTACTCCCCTTCTTCACTAAGTCCAGCATGGAGAGAGGAGTCAATGGCCTTGCAGTGTGGAAATGCAACATCTCATTTATGGTTTCTGGGGTGATATGGAACAAGATTGAGCCTGTAGGACTGAGAACAGCTCTTTGGCATGGATCATAGCATTCCTGGCACTTGTGGATCAAGTTTGGAAGGGCATTGACTTGAGGGAGGTTGTAAATGGGCAAATTTGAGTCCCAAATCCCTAAAATATCAGCTCCAGCAAGGTGTTGGGCTTTTAATTCATTTAGCATGTGAATATTAAACTTAGAACCCATTGGGAACCAGTCTATCATCTGATAATCTACATCTCCCAGGGCTTTCCATTCTAACTCCCTTTGAGGGGCATTCAGAGGCTGAATATTCAGGGCTATTGGTGTTTCCATGGCTAGTAAGGCTTCTGACTTGTATGTAAACTGTTTCGAGTGAGCAGAACAACTCAGAGGAGTTTCTTTATAATGTAAATGTGAATTGTGGGGAGCAGAGGGCGAATTGAGCAAACGGCAATTGAAATACCGTTTATAGGACTGATTAAAACAGTAGCAGGACTGACAAGAGTGTTTCTATGGTGAATTTGTGTAATTGAGGTTTCTAGTTCACGACTGCGCGAACTACCTGTGAATTCAGGTCAATTTTGTCAAATGCAGGCTTGGCAGAAGGTTTATTGCCTCGCCAGTTGGAAATGGGTGCAGGTCACTGGATGCTTGATGGTGATTTCAGTGCTTTACACTCTCTTAAACAGTTTGCTTGTAGAAATATGGATAAAACCAGGTGCAGGGAACGATTTTGAGAAATACCTTGCGAATTGCCGATAACAGTTGCAAATGCAGGTACGACAGAGGCGCCCACGGTTTCAGAGTCGAGTTGTGCAGGTTGGCGCTGATTTGGTCGTGAAATGCATGCAGGAATAACAATAGTTGTTTTGGCAAAAAGTGGAAAAAACACGAGTTTTTGGCAAAAATATGGATTTTTGGCATATTGGCGCGTTTTTTGGGATGACGTCAGCATGACGTCATCAGGTGGGGTCAAGGTCGGATGACGTCAGCATGACATCACCGGGTGATGTGGCAAGCTGTGATTGGTCCACGGGGATAATGAGGTGGCAGACATATCAGCGCAGGGGCGGACAAGAGTGCTGACGCGACGGCGGGGTGGCTCTGACGTGGGTCTGACATGGTGATGACGCAGGCATAGCAGAACTGGCGGTAAATCATACGCGGTAATGGTTTTTTCTCGGACCGCCTTAGATACGGTCGCGGTTTTGTCAGAGGGCGACCCGAGAAATTGTGAGGGCGACGCGTGGCAGAGGCCTGACGTCACCCTCTGACAGTTTCTCGGGTGCTAATCTTCGGACGTCGGGCCCAACCCGATATGTATATTAGCCGTCCGACCCGATATGTATATTAGCCGTCCGATCAAAGGCGCCCGATCGGACGGTTGACGGGTCGCTGAATAGTGCGGACGATACGACAGCGGGGAAGTAATAAAATATTATTTTCTTTTGAAAGGCGTGCCCAGCGGGACTTTGGGATGTGGCGGATTTTGATGGTTTTTCAATGTATTTTCAAATAAAAATAATATCGCGCTGATACTTTGGATAAAATGGAAAAAGTGGGTTTTTGTGTGCTTCTTTGCAAGTGAAGCGGGTTATGGGTAAAAGGTGTTTTTTCATAAGGTTTTTCTTAGCAAATAAAGGGTTTAATGGGTCAAATGGATTCAGAAGGGGGAAGGGGGGTAAGGCTTAGGTTTCTCAAACTGACCAGATGTCCATTTGATCCCTGACAGAGGACATATGGCTATAATGCCAAGGGGAGGGATATTTATACAATGTTTGGGGTTTATACACCATGGTGTTATAATAGTAGGGAAAGGGTAACATAGGGGAATTATATAATAGAAGTTAGGGATTAATGTGGATGAAAGGGTGGATGAGGGGTGATATCACTAAGTTGATTTGAAAATCACTTAGTTTAGGGAGTAGATCAAAATGAAAAGATTTTTAGACAAGAAATGTGGCTTTTAAAGGACTAAGAACCACCATAAAACCACCAATTCTTCCATGAATCTCAACTGATGAGGGGATGTTAGTAATAAATGGAAAAGGGGAAAATTGGGAAGTTAGACATGCTTCTTTGCTTTGCTGCAACCTGATAGAGAAGAAGACCTTCTCAATCCATTGATTTTGCTTTGTGAAATAGGTTAGCACACCTTAAATTATAAGGAATGACACTTCTGCAACCCCATCTGCCTACCCATCTATTTGCCTAGCATTTTTTGTTTCTCCTTGGAGGGTGCACTTAGACTTGCAGACCCTTATTTGCCTTTTCTTTTCTCTGGCTTTTTCCTTTTGATTTTCTATCTAATGCTTCCCTTATTGCTTCCAAGGTCCCAGATTAAGCAGTTGGGAGCCTTACTTCTCTACCTAAGCTACTTGTCTGCCAAGATTAAACAGTTTGGACAGACTTCTTTCTCTATTCTACAACTGAAAATTTAAAACATGGCATGATCCAGATTAGGCTGTTGGACCATCCATCAAAATTGAGTCCACATCAAGCTATATACACACCTTGTCTCCTCATGGAAATATGGGATCTTTGCATCATCAAAGCAGAGCATATTTGGTCCTTTCTTTGCCAATCATGAAATATGAAACCTATTGGTATAGGTAGCTAACATGCACTATGCAAAAAATTAAGCATACTATTTCTTAAGGTACACCCCATTTCTAGGTTACGCTAGTGGAACTCCATCAAAATTGACTAGCTCATAGGCCCTTTTATCAAGAACATGTTTGAAAATATATGGACCTATCCACATTGGCTCGAACTTTACTAATCATAATTTATCATACTCTTGATCGTAAAGTAGGACAAGGTCTCCTTCTGAGAAGACATGAGGTTTGACACTCTTGTCATATTGCACCTTGATATGTTTCTTATGGGCTTCATTAGCCAAAGCGACATCATGTCGGGTCTCATCTAAGCACGTCAGATGTAAGAGATGTTCATCTTCTACAAAAGTGGTCGAAAGCAGTTCTATAGAATTTTTTAGTGACGAAATTTCAGATTCAATCGAAAGGATAATTTCCAGGCCATAAACCAATTGGAATGGCATAATTCCGGTAGAAGTCCTAATGAAGGTTCAGTCAGCCCACAAGGAAATAAAAAGAATCAAATTTCAGTCTCACTTATGGACCCATATCATATGTTGAAGCATTGTATTGAGAAATTTATTAATAGCCTCAACTTGTTCGTTCTTGTGCAAATAGTAGGGAGTGGAACTTTCATGGGGGAGCCCAACTTGGTAGTCTGTTTGGATATCATGTGATTGTGGAAATGTTTTCCATGGTTCATAACTATATCTTGCAGAACACCACACCATGAAATGACATGTTTGAAGAAAAAATAAGCAGTTTTTTTCGCAAGTATTTTTATATGTAGGCATCTCCTAAACACAATTGGTAAAGTAATACGCTGCTATGATGATATAGTCATGCCCCCTATCCTAGTGAGGGTTACATGTCATGAAATAAATACCCCATTTCGCAAAAGGACCTACGATGATAATAGGATGCAAAGGTGTGGGCGGAGCACGGGTCTTACGGTTATAAATTTGGCATGCATGACACTTTTGGACAACAAGGATACGGTCATGAAATATGGTGGGCCAAAAGTAACCAATACGCAGTATCTTCTATACGGTAGCATAACCATACAAATGACCGCCACATGCCCCTGAGTTTCCTTCATTCAGGACTTTCTTGGCCTCCTCATGAGTGAGGCACCTTCATAAAACTGTATTGATACCACAACGACAAAGGGTGTTGCCAATGATGATGTAATTCTTGGCTTGATATTGAATATGTCATTGTTTGGAGTGAGAGGCATCGAACCAGAAAGTCTGGGTCTAGAGATATATAATAATGTCTCCATATCATGGGTCAAATGATGATATTAGAAATAATGACTCGTCTAGAGTGGAATTTTCAGATGTGGATTTAGAATTAGTAGTGGGAAGGTTGCAGATCAACTCAACAAAAACTCAGGATTATTTTGACTTAGATTTGATTAATTCCAATTCAAACTCCTACAGGATGATGATCTATTTGGAGTATTTCCCCCCTATAAATTTACGTGACAAAAATTATTTCATGGGGTTGCAATATTAAATCACCATAGTTTTACGGAGTAGGATACAGTGGCATCGGTATAACTTTTTGACATGAGTATACATGACCTCGGTATAATTAAGATTATGACTCAAGTAATAGATAGGATGCTCATTCCCTACATCATCCTCTTGGACCAATACCATTGTGATGGTAGTAACTACAACTGTGAGATATAGGAAATAATCATGCTGGTAATCTGGGGGATATAATAAAGATGCATGAATTAGTACATCTTTCAAGGCATCAAACGCTTTTTTAGCAACATTGTCCCAATGGAAAAGAACCCCTTTATTTAATATGTGAGTGAATCCTTTGGTCAACTCATCGTATTTGGGGACAAACCTTCGTATAAAGTTAGCCTTCACTTGGAGTCATTGAAGTTGGAGGGAAGAAGGAGCAGGAAAATCGATGATCACCTAAACTTTCAAAGGGTCGATACGAATTCCATGTTTTGAAACAAAAAAATCAAGAAGTTGGGTAGAGCTAATGCAAAACACACATTTGTAAGGAATGAGTCGAATATTTTAATGTCTACATTGTAAAAAGATGGCCCTAAAATGCATTGGGTGATTAGCCTGATGTTTCGAGTGAGAAATAAGATCATCCAAATAAGGTTTCATGATGTGTTTGATGTCATGGAAGGCATAATTCATCGCCCTTTGAAAGGTAGCCCTAACATTCTTTGATCCAAAATGGAGTTTTTGTTATGCAATTGTGCCCCAACCAAAAATTAATGTAATTTTAGGTTGGTCCACTGGGAGAATGTTGATCTAATTATAGCCGGAGAAACCTTCCATAAATGAATATATCTCACAACCAGCACAATCATCAACAATCTGGTCAATGAATGGCGTAGGATAATTTTCCTTCGAACATGCATGATTTATGTCCTGATAATGGACACATACATGAATTGTTTCATGTTTCTTCATGACACAAATAATGTTCGACACCCAATCAGTTAAAGGTACTAGGTAAATGAAATTATTGCATAGAATTTTTTCAACTTCAGGTTTAATCATGACACCCTTATTGGGATGGACTAGATGGAGGCAATGTCGAACTAGTTTGGCATCAGGATAAGTTTTTATTTCATACACCATGATGTTTGGATCAATACCTAGAATTTCCTCATAAGACTAGGAAAAGACATCTCAGAACCCTAGGAAAAGGTATTTATAAGTCTTAATCTCATCTAGAGAACAAGATGCATCGATATGTAGATTCTCGATAATGTCGGGTTTAATCAAGATATCAAGAGGGATAGTCTCTTCAATATTCGACAGGTTATTCTTAGAATCGACTTCGTGAATGGAGATGGAATTCATAAGTAACTCAACAATATTGGGGCGATATAGGTCACTAAGATTATCCTCGAAGAAATCTGGGAAGGAGGCATGATGATGATGATTGTCCCACGACACATCTTCTAGCATCATGATTTCCATGATGCTCTCATCAGTAGGAAACATGCAAAAGAAAGGATCAAAGGATTGCCATAATCTAATGAATAATCAACCCAATTGATCGAAGAGGAGAAATTGGAATTTGTCTCACAAGCTGAATAAATGGCTTCATAATTGATCTCGATGGGGCTAAGCGGCATACGGTCACTAAAACTATCGATATTAGTTTCATATGGTACCACCCAAGGGTCAGATGGGATAATATAAGAATATATCATATTGATATAGGAAACTGAAGGAGAGTTGTCAAGAAGCAAAGGAGGAGAAAGCAAAGAGGTTCCCATGAGAGAGGAGTCCTTAAGAAGTCCAACCCTGACATGTTGATATGGGTGTATATTTTCCCCTATGAGAGGGACACTTCTAATAACTTGAGAACTAGAGGCAAAGAAAGTGAGTTGATCGATGGCTTATATCTCCTTTATGAGGAAAACTGATTATTCGGAAATAAGTCAAAACAATAGCATCCATGGTGTGAACCCAAGTATGACCCAATAGAAGGTTATAGTCTAGCAGTCCATTGATAAATTCGACTTCTAGGGATACAAATTTACCTCCTAATTATACTTGTAAGGAATTCAAAATGCCAAAAGGTTTATAAGTTCTTCCATCAAAATCCTTTAAGGTGGTTAATGATTGAATTGATTTAGGAGAACCAATGGCCTTCCAACAAGACAAAGACATAATACAAGTTGAGGCTTCCTCTTCCGCAATAGAATGGTGGATGTTCTTACTACTAATGACAACTTGGATCATAAAAGCTAATTGGGTTGAAAGTCGAGGTGAATAGTTCTCGTGGTTGAAAATGACTAGGTTGGAATCCAAAGGGTAAATACATACAATAGAAGAAAGAAAAGTTTTCTTCTAGGCGGGACATTTTTGCAACACCTGTTGGCTTATTGGAGCCTACCCAAGTTCGAAAGAGTTATTAGCCAAACAAATCCCACAACTACCGGCCCTTTCAGCAACAGTTCGTGGAGTGCAGATTGAAGTCTCACTTGAGGTAGTAGGGGAGGGTGTTGGAACCAGGTTTCCGCACCCTTGAGATGTCTTGATGTGGTCTGGAGGGTTAGCGAACCACTCTACAGCCTCGCGCCACTCTGTACTATTGTCGATCTTCCGCATAGATTTGCACAACCACACTTTCTTATTAGGGAGTTATTACATATCTAATCTTCTTCTTATAGTCTTTAAGCAAACATTTAACAATAAAACCCAGTGCGCGCAATCATAGTTAACAAAGAAAAGGATGGTGCATAAATTCATATATAAGCAACAAGTAGATTCGCAACAAAAGCACATAATGTTTTAGTAATTCTTATCTTTATTTATCTTCCGTCAATACAACCAGATCCACCCTGCGCACTCAGCTGTGGGGATCTGGCACATAGCTGTGAACTCTACCCGACCTCTACGTACACAACTGCAGAGCCTCTAACTATCTACCGACACTCTTGACTCAGACTCACAGACGCTGAGAAAATATTGCCTTCACAAACCCATAAAATTCAAGATCAAAAACCCAAAAACTGCCTTCTACCCTTAGAGCCTCGCTCTATTTATACATCCCTATGATTCGTGGACCATGGGCAAGCCGACTCACTTCCCATTATTTTATATTATTTTTGGGCAGACAACCCTTTGACTCTATTGTTCTCCTGATGTGATGACATTTCCAGAGCTGAAGGTGAAGAGGCCTCTATTCGCTCGACCCGTTACCAGCTGTTAGAACTATAAGTTCGTTCCCTGGAAGTCAGAATTACTATTACATTTCATGCTCCATGCATGTCGTAGAGCTTTTACCATAATTTTACCCAAAATTGTGGGCTTTGAGCCCCAAAACCCTTACGCGAGCCCTCCACTACCCAACAAGCCCCCAACGCAATTATCATGACTCATCCTGAATCACTCGGCTAGTGCAGCCATCTTCGCGCAAAGGTCATTCAGCAACTTCTGTGCTTCGCTTACATCTGAAACAAAATTTTCTACCATCTGCTGTATCCATTCGACGTGAGCCACTGATGCATCAGTATCAGATTCTGTTTCTTGTCCAGGTTCATATACTGCCTACTTGTGTGCTAACTTTCCCTCGATGTTGGTGGAGACCGCGAATGTCTCATCAAGCCACAACTGGATGCGTTCTTTGAGCACTGCTTCCTTCTACCGAGCAGCATCAACTTGTGCCTCAAGAACTTGGGCCTCCCTCATTTTGGCCAAGTGCTGCGTAATAGCAACCATCTGCACAGTCCCCCTGACGTTATCATAGGCTTATCGTAGCTCCCTTGCCTATGTTTCCAACCACTATATGGTTGGGTCTTCCTGTAGTGAAGTGAGCATAATAAGTGACTGGTCCAACAAGCCAACGCACTCCCACATTGCACGCGCTATTGTTTCCTGCCCAGACTGAATGATTCCTCTCCACTGCTCTGTGACCTCCGGTGGTGTAGAGGGCTGTGATTTCAGGTTCAGTTCGGTGATCTGCAAGTTGAGGACCAACTGTATCCTCATAGCTTCGTCATTTACTTCACGGAACCCACTAGCCAACTTGTGGATCCATATGCCTACAGGTAATTTTGTCGCAATCTCAAACTCACGGGCATGGCAACATGCTTCCTACACAATTTTCTACAACTTCTTCATCTCTTTAGAGGCTCAACTACTCGATGTTAATTCGTTGCTCACTGAGTAGCTATACCGCGTGGCCTTCCCTTGCGAGGAGCTCCGTCATTGCGCCATCCTATAGTCAGTGTAAAACCTCTCGCGGAAGGGCAGCCAATTTTATTCCAAGCCCCGAAATTTGGCCTACCATGGCTCGATCCTCCATGTTCTCTGTTGTTAATGCTCCAAGCTGAAGTGCAATGGTATTAGCCATTTTTGCCTGCAACAGCTGCTTGGTCGTCGTTGTACCTGTAGCTCCATGAGTAGCTATCACAGTCAGTTGTGGGACCCTTGTTTGAAGTTCCTGCAACTAAATTTTGAGCACCCACAACACAGTCTGTTGCTCTGTCATGGCTTCATCGAGCACCTCCCTAGTAGCCTCGCGCACTATATCCCCAATGTCACCTAGGTCACCCTCAGTCAGTGTGATAGGATCCGCGTCCAGCTTGGATGCCTTGGCCTTCTTCCTTGACTTTGTCTGCTCTGTTACGTGCAATCATTTTAAGGGTGCACTAGTGGTGCTAGGCTCCACACCTTCCGTCACAGTATCCATTTCCGGCTCTGTAGTTACATGCGCACCATAGTCGTCTTTTGTTGTAGCAGCCTCTCTTGTTGTCGCCTTGTCTGTGGTAACTCGCGCTGCTTCTTAGGACATCCGTACTTCCTCAGCATGCTGTTCATTTCACTTCTGCTGTGCTAGGGATTTGGTGACAGCCTTCTGCTTTTGGATTGTGGCCTCATCACATCCTACCGCATCTAATCCATGCCATTCTGGTGGCCAGGTATCAAGCACTACGTAAACAGCATCATCAATAGCGATGAATGGAAGCGTGGTCCATGTCTGCTCTGGATCCTTGCGCCCCATGACATATACGTGGTGCATATCCACCTTAAAGTCACCAATGCTTCTCACACTATCATATACTTCAGTAGTTAAGCAGGAATGTTGGTTGATCCATTATCCTATGCTTGCGTCCATTAGTATCCAGAAAATCTTGACTTCGCGGATTCTGGCGGCATCCTTTGTTGCCCATAGTGACGCATATCTGGCTGCCTCCAGCCAATCCTGGTCTATCAGAGGAAATTGAATATCTTCAGGAAATTCAGTTGTAACCAATAGAATGGATAAGAGTAACCACGCATAGTGGAATCACTTACCCTCCTCCTGGGCTTCCTTGTGGTTCGTTAGGAATTCATCGCGGAGGAACTGTGCCCAATTAAATCATACCCCTTCTGCGCATCGCTCAGCTAGCACAATGACCATTGCTGGTACCTCACTACCTCGGCACTTTCTCATTACTTTCCTGGCCAGCAATTTGGTAGCAATGCGGACCCTTCTGTTTGGAATGCTAGTGATAAGATACCTGCACTACTTTTTCTCCAAGTTGTATTTCTTCTTCATATTTTTTGCAATTGTCAAGTCACCACTTTCCCCCACAATTTCCATGGGGTCCCTGCCCTCGCAGGGAAGCTGAGAGATCCTATGAATGAGTTCCACTGTGATTGGGATGGGTTTGCGAGCCATAAGTACCCATCGTGCAGTAAGCAAAGAAATTTCCTGATGACCAGTATTGTGATTGGGGGTTGGTAAAAATGTGGAATCGATAGGGGTGAAGTAGCTCGGCTGCCTCCACCTTTCACAGCCCTTCCTTTGGCTATAGTATTGTGATGGCCCCCTCCGTGCTTAGTTCCATTAATTCGCTAGTTTCCAAATGAGGGAATTTCTCAGTATCCACAAGGTCCCAGTCCTCAAATTTCATCGAGGGGATACAGCCAAACTCCGATCCTTCAAGCAGAACCCCTTTGGGTACCCTGACCTTGCCTTTTCATGGAGGGACATATTTGGGTCTTTTTATGGGGCCCGACACTGGTGGAATACCATCCTCGATTTCTTCCTCTGGTTCCATTTCTTCGACATATGTCAGAGGGTCCTGTTCCTCCTTGTTGCCTTCAATAGTAACAGCTTTTCCCTTTTCTTCCATTGATAGCTTGCTAAATCACAGGTTCTATGGTGACATCCTTACTGATCTTATTACCTAGGGGTCCTTCTTGGTCCACGGCGTCTTGGGCTATTTAGAGATTTTGGTTGTTCCTCCCACCTACGGCATAGGCTTCTGTGTAACGTCCTTGGTTGTGGTTATCGACCTAAGTAATGACTCTTGCAGTACCTTCAGCAATTCCTGAAACCACGGGCTTTCTTTCAATAGCTTTTCATTCATCTTGTTCCAATCGATTTGAACCAAGAATGTCCTACTCTTTAACTGGCCAAACTTTGTTTTGTGACAGGCCACTTGTTTTTTATATACTTTTTCGAATTCAAATTTGGCCTTATTCCTCATTCATGGCTCATTAATGTGATTTTGGTGGTTAACCCTAAGTCTTAATTTCCCACAGCCCACTCCCCAGTGTCTTAAATAGTACATGTTTTCATGAACAGTGTTTGCAACGGTCACCTTCCATCCTTTCCACATGGCAGCGCAGGCCCTCGTACGCGGACGCGCTCGATATTGCATACTGATCCTGCGCACTACATCCACACTGCACAACCCCCCTACAGGCTTCTTTATAGTCTAGCACCCTCTTCCAACTGCGTGGGACGCTGAGGCTGGGCCTCCAACGGATAGTCAGGTGGTTGCACCCCCTGTGTGAGGCTTCTACTTTCTGGCTAGCCCAAGCTGTGGGCACCCTTCGTGTACCTTTGCATGTAGTAGCGCGTCGCATTCTATGCTCCTCCATTTAGTAGAGTGTGGGCGCAACCATGATAGCAGGGTCACAATTCGTTCTAGTATCGTAGGAGAGCTAGCTAAGTCTGGTTTCCTTTTCCTTAGATTCACACAACCCATTTGTGCGACTCCTCTTTTTACTTTGCTAATTTCTTCGTCCAATTCGCATTTTTCCTCCTCAGCCTTGACCATTCCTGATTAACTTCACGAAGTCTCAAGCTGCCACACCAAATAGCTTCATGCAGTTGCTTACTGCCTTCATCCAGGTCAATCCGAACTACCGGCCCTTTCGACAATAGTCCGCGAAGCGCAGACTGAAGTCTCACCCAACGTAGTAGGGGAGGGTGTTGGAACCAGGTTTCCGCACCCTTGGGATGTCTTGATGTGGTCTAGAGGGTTAGCGAACCGCTCTGCGGCCTCGTGCCACTCTGTATTGTTGTAGGTCTTCCACATAGATCTGCATGACCACGCTTTCTTATTAAGGAGTTATTACAGATCTGATCTTCTTCTTATAGTCTTTAAGCAAACATTTAACAATAAAACCTAGTGCATGCAATCCTAGTTAACAAAGAAAAGGATGGTGCATAAATTCAGAATATAAGCAACAGGTAGATTCGCAACAAAAGCACACAATGTTTTAGTAATTCTTATCTTTATTTATCTTCTGTCAATACAACCAGATCTGCCCTGCACACTCAGCTGCAGGGATCCACGCACACAGTTGCGAACTCTACCCAGCCTCTGTGCACACAGTTGCAGAGCCTCTAACTATCTACTGACACTCTTGACTCGGACTCACAGACGCTGAGAAAATATTACCTTCACAAAACCATAACATTCAAGATCAAAAACCCAAAAAATACCTTCTACCCTTAGAGCCTCGCTCTATTTATGCATCACTATGGCCCGTGGACCATGGGCAAGCCGACTCACTTCCTATTATTTTATATTATTTTTGGGCAAACAACCCTTTGAATTAACCTATTACATTTCACGCTCCATGCATTTCGCGGAGCTTTTACCATAATTTTACCCAAAATCTTGGGCTTTGAGCCCCAAAACCCTTACGCGGGCCCTCCTCTACCCAACAACACCGCGAGAGCATACATAGTTGATGCACACTGAGCCAGGTCCTCAACTATGTTATAATTTTGAGCAGCTCTCACACAAGGGTTGAAATAATATTTGTGGATAACGCCCTTAGGAGGCTTAATAATCTATTCCGTAGGAATCATAGGTGGAGTAGTATCTAATGGATATGTAGTCAAAATTGTAGGTTGATCAATAGCCTGACCGTTCGGGGAATTCACATTACATAGTCTTTACTTTGGGTGGCCTCCATAATGTCAGTTTTCAACTTAGCATAGGAAAGCATTAAAACCAAGTTAGAGGAAGTAGGGTCCCGAGAAACCAAATGAGTCTCCTTATTTGGAAACGGATTTGTCAATATAGTGAGTGAAGTAGAATATTTCAGGAATTGGTTCACTTTCGCCTGATGGGGACAATCACAAGTGAAGTGATCCTAATTACAAACCAAACATGGATAACGAGGTTTCTGCTTTTCATAAGAAGACTTATTGTTTTGTTTATCTCGTCGTTGACAGTGATGGACCCGCCAACATGTGAGGGGATCTCCTCGATAAGAAGTCCCAATTAGACCTCTGATTGTTTGGTGTAGGAGTCCCAGCAATGGGTCGTACAGTAATGCCTTGACCACGATTTCGCACAAAGGCAAGTAAGATGTCCTTGTTGGTAGCAAGGGTGTGACAACTTCAATAAGTCAAGGAAGGTGCATGGGAGGTTCTAAAACACTGAGGTTGAGGTGAGTGAGCCCCTTGGAACCCTGTAATAGTATGCTGCTTGGAAGGGAACACACGAGTGAAGATGCATCACAAGCTTGAAAGAAAGTTAGCGAGAAATCCAAAGTGATCATTAAACCAACAACACATTTCATAAAGATTCACACACTTATACAGAATAGTCCATACATGCAAGCGTGAGCAAACAAATACATATATCATTTAGAGTAAACCAGATAGCATAGAATACAATACAACATATGCATGAAATGTGTTGGCTCTATTATATTAAGAAGTGTAAGTTCCATTCATACAATACATCCATGTCTAACCACTAGTTCCGACATCGGAACATTACAGCCACAACCGTCTGCTCCTCTAAAGAGATATACTAGCTTTGCACAATGGAGAAGCCAAGGCTCATTACAATACTGTCCAAGCTCTCTCCAAGATAGTCTTATCAGAATATTGGCTAACCAAAAGCCTTTACAATGAGTTATGAGGTTCTATTTATAGCAAAGGGTGGTGTGACCCTTGACATTCCCCTTTATGACAGTTCATATACCCTCATGACTCTTCATCTATCTATGACTGTTACATCCAACTATCAACACTTGAACTTCCACTTGACAAGACGTTACATTACAATGCACATGTTCCCATGTGAGATAAAATGGCTTGAGCAAGCCTTGCAAGACATCACTGACACTCAGTCCATTGTGATGAAACCAACTCTTTGACATGCTTGTGATGGTGAAGGTGGTGAGTTGTGTTGGAAAATACTGAGAGGGGGGTGGGGGTGAATCAATATTCCTTAGAAATTATCACTTTTAAATATTTTCAGAGCATTAGTTAATATTCAATTATTATTAATGTTTATGCAGTAATAATAGTAAATAAAAGAATACAGGAGGCACAAAAATTTTAGGTGGAAAACCCCCTCCAGGTCAAAAACCACCGAACAATTTTCTAATAAATTCTTTAAACTTTAGCCCCAACTGAAATGAAAGCAACAACTTCCTAGAATTCTATAAAAGAATTATTCTCCAGCTCCCACTAAAAGGTGTTGGAACCTCTCAGATAGTAGTAGGTTAGCTACCAATGCCAGAGCATCTAAAATAATTGTTTTAGGGTTTTTGGTTTTAGTTTTGAAAGACCAATGAATAAAGACAGATGTAGAATTGAAGTAATTAATCCTTTGGGTAATATTAATATCTTAGCAAAGGGCTGCTATAAAGCTTTACACAATGATATAGATCAAAAATAGTGCTGAGAAGAAAACAAAAAATAATATGATTATCATAGTTTCCATACTATAAAACAAAACAATCATAAGTAGGAAAACCTTCTAAACTACGTTCCAAAGGTTCAAGGCAATATACTTAAGCTTACATAAGATGCCAATGATTTATTGATTAGAGGGGATTAGCTAAACAGACAATTCATTAATCCATTCTCTTAATACATGATCACTTCAAGAGTTTATAGGAATAAACTGACACAATTATTCCTACCTAGATATCTCTATAAGTCATAAGCATATGAAGAAAAATATAATGATTGATAACTGGAAAAACTTACAAGATAACACAAACTGTGTAAAACAAAATTCATAATCCTCTTCTTTGTATTAAGGTTCCAAAAAGACTGAGTACATCAAGTGTCTACAAAAGCTTCCTTCAAAGGTGGCTTCCAGGTTCAAAGTAGAATGAACAGTCAAGGTTTTACAAGCAATGAATAATGAATCTTGAACTTCGAACCTATAACAACTCGATAAGAGAGTTATTTATACATTAATGAAACTAGGAAAATATCATAAAACTGATTAAGATTTATTCTAGGAAAGGAAAGATCTTCATACAAGAATATATGGGCAGTTGTTGAACTGCTTCTTGTTGTCCCTTTTATTCAGGTTGTGCTAGCCTTGTTGTTTGATATTTTTCCCCTTTAAGCTTCTTGACTGTTTGAATCCTTTACACTTGGTTGATTTCTTCATTTGATACTCTTTAAACTCTGTGAAAATCATTTGACCCTACTATTTAACCTTTACTGTGTTCCTCTTTACCTTTACTGTGCATTCCAAGCTTTTACTGTGTTTTTCAACAATAAATCCTTTTTAGATTTGTCTTGAAACTGTATGCAGGCTTTTTCTTTGTAAGCCTGGAACAGGGGTTTTTACCTGCAAAACATAGAAATTGTTAAGAAATCATAAGTGACAAAGGAGGACATCAATGGCTTTATTGAGCTTGAGAGGATATTGGAAGAAGTCCAGAGCGTATCGGAAGGTAAAACAATGGCTTTTTTGGTCGCAGAGGCTTATGGAGGGTTTATTGTGAAAATAGGCGAAACAAAGGAAAAATGGTGATTTTGCGTTTAAACGAAAAAAGAGTTTCCTTTTTGAAATATGGCGCAAAGTGAACAGTGTTCATTATGTCATTATGCGGGAGGTGCTTTTGGTTTTCTTCGCATTGCTTTATGAGGCGTGGATGGTTTTGGGAGGGTTCACCCGAAATAACCTGAGCATGACATATAGCAAAGGGAGGTCAATTGAATACCGCTTTTTGGGTGGGTAATGCTCGTACAGAGAGCCAACCCGAAATAGTTGTGGGCTGTTGGATTTGAATGCCTTAGATCGGACAGTGGAGAAGCGAAAGAGCAATGCAGAGGGGCCCAATCGATTAATTATAGCGACATGGCTTTATTTATGGGTTAAAACTGAGATTAGTGGGGTTCTTTGTTTAAATCATAAAAACAATTTAACAAAGAAATCCTTCGCAAAACACGGTATGGTGAACTTGAAATTTTATGAATGCGGGTGGATAAATTATATCAAGTCCAGGTTCATATTGCATATCGCAATCGTAGTTTATCGGAGGAAGGCCCATTACAAAGGAATGTGATAGGGGCCGGACACGACATGGAAATAAAACATGGTTAATACTGCAATCGGGTTTGGGTTCCCATCGCAATGGCGGAGGGTTATTTCTTTAGTCGGGACTTGCAATGGGGGCGGATGTGAAATGGAAATGAATTCTGATATATATTTTCATCGGGTCCATTGCACATCGCATATCACAATGGCAGAGAGTGCATTCATATGAAAGGCTTCCAATGTGATATTTTATGAAAATACATAGTTTTATTATAAAACTTAAGGTTTCGTGTTATTTAATAAATGGAGTTAATAATATACAGGAAAAGGGAATTTAGGGGTTTAATACATTAAGTTAGAGTTAATATGAAATATGAGCGAAAAAGGGAAATATACTAAGTATTATGCTTTTCATGGGTTATTTGCTTTTCGCATATATATATATATATATATACTTAGGGTAAACATATTTTTTGTGTGTTTTTTGGGTAAAAGGGGATTTAGCATGGGTTTTTAACTTTTCCTAGGAAAAAGGATTTTAACCTTAGGAAAAATGATTTTTATGGAAAATGAATGAATATGAATGTATGAAGGTGGGAAGGGGAAATTAGTAAATATAGGAATGAATGGGGATGATGGAAATTAATTAATTGATCTTGCAGACCTTCATTTTATTTGTGTAATTGAATCATGGATATAGAAACATATGGTAAAACATGATAATGTACCTTTTGTCCAATGAATCATCAAACTTCTGCAACCTTTCTCCTACTTACCCTTTGCTTATCCTATCATTTTTTTTTCACTTAATGGGTGCATTTAAGCTAGCAAACCATTTTCCTTTCTTTTTATTTTACAAAAGAAAATTATCTAATTCTAACCTTATAACATCCAAGGGCTCAGATTAAACTAATGAGCACCTTATTATTCTCTACCTAACTACTAATCTGCCAAGATTAAATAGTTTGGCCAGATCTTTATTCTCTAACTATAACATCAAATTTAAGACATGAAGCAGTCAAGATTAAACAGTTTGACTATCATGGGTTGTGGCATTTATGACAAGCTGCACACAACCATTATTTTGTAGAAACAATAGTAGTGGCATTTAGACTTGTTCACTTTCAGAGTTCATTTGTTTTCTTTCTTTCTAACCTAACATTTTCTTTGATATGGACATCATCATCAATATTTTTTTCACTAACATTTTTTTCACTATTGTTATATCCATATCCTAACTTAACATTTTTTCAAAATATTTTTTATTTTTTGACTATTTTATTCTATCTTATCAAAACCAAAAAATGCTACAACAGAAGGATGCCCCAATGCCTTAGTTTCTTCAGTAATCAACTGAATGGATGCCCAAACACCCTAGACCAACCTACCACCCTGAAGTGTTCACATGCTCCAACCTGTAGGCGACTTCATGCACCTTCCTCGCACCTCCCACCACCCTATAATGACTGAAATGAGATGAGAGTGTGGATTCCCGTACCAGGGACAATGATCCATGATACAATATCATTTACAATGATTTTGACCGAACACCCAATCACACTATCACCTGCAACCCAACCATGACATCATCCCAATAGAGACTCTTATACTACCCAACAATGCCTTTTTTACTCTAGGCAGATTGATTCTTTTACAATAATGACTCTTCCAATGATGACACTTTTATAAATGAATCTTTTATAACTTTACAATGATGACTCTTGGCCTTGACACTTCTTCACAATATGTAGATGGTTGTCATGTCTTCAAAGGATGTCATGCTGCAATGCCTACTTTGGTTTGATACTTCAGCTCTTGAATTCTTGCTTGAAGTTTTACTTGAATCTTCTTCTACCTTCATGCAAAATTTGCCCAGCAAAACCAATCCCAAAACAAAACAAAACAAAATACCCTTAAACATACCTTTGCCTGCAAAACACATGTAAGTGCATAATAATGAATAAATACAAATTAAAATTACAATGCGTACCTAAATTTTGCTTGTCACTTTTCTTGTTGACCTGTTGCAACAGTAGAAAAATACTCCCACTCTTGATATAGGCCTAGACTCTATGCAAGACTATATCCAAAACTGACCTAAAGATATATCCAATAAAAACTGATGACAGACCCTAGACTTGTGATGAACCAAGTTCTAAGTCCAACAACAGAAACCATTCCATCAACTATGACAAGACAAGTAACATGAACTTACAACATCATATAGATTTAGAAAACTTGGTGTAGCATCAAGAATATTTAGCAGAAAATGTGTAGTATCAAGAATAGGACATCCGAAAAACTAATTGTGACAGATCGAGACAAAGAGATATAACTGAGACACTGTATATACTTATGTTGTCCTACAAAAACATGTGTCAGAGATGATACTCAAAAGTCAAATGTCAACACTAATCATACAAACCTTGTTGTATGAGACTTACCCTCGACTATTGATGTGTGGTCCTTATTGCAGTGATCCTTGAATGAATGTGTTTCTTACCTTCTAGGAGCTCGATATTGGATTTGTTGTATAAATGTAATTTCGGCTCTCCAAGGTCTGAAATTTCATTATGTGGTAGCCCTCTGAGTCCTCTTTCCAACCCCATACGTTGGATCAAGATTGGATTCTTCAAAAAGGGTTATGACCAATCTCCCACGATGACCTAATTATAGACTGGTTCACTAGAGTGAAATTGTATGAAGTGCCTCGTGTCACTGTTACGACCTTAGGTCCTAAAACCACTACTCAAAAAACTAAATTCCGTCCTCTTTATTTGACTATTTACTAAATTTTAATCCAATTCTCATAGAGAAATTTATGACAATTTTTCCAATGTCACCTGTTTGACATGGAAATCGGGAGCCTGTAAAAACCCTAACTTCCTCAGATCATATCTCTGAAAATATAGCGAACCAATATCTGAGATTCGGCTAAGATATTCATCAAGATTGCAGTTCAAATGGGTTTTAATTTCAGATTCTGAAACTTCATAGAAACGAAGTTATAGTGATAATTCCATGATGACCTACTTTAAGCCACAAAATCCCTATAGGAGGAGGATATGAGGGTCATTATTTATATGAATGTCTTGAGCTAAGAGGGTCCTCAAAAAATGAACGTTGGAGGGATTTTAGGAGAAAAAATATTATTAATTATTGACTATTCAATGACCACAACCAATTATGAGTTCCATGCCACAACCCCATAGGGTTTTAGCCCACTAACTGGGGTTACTAACTTCAAACGCAAATAACTCTCAAACCATGAAGAACTGGGAGGCGTACCATATATCAACAGAAACATATCAACGGGTAGAATCCATCAAAAATATATTTGATGCAAAATAATATGATTTGCCAAGTCAAAATTCCCTTGCAATATTTGGGTAGCCCTTGGTGCTGCTTGGGATGACATTAATGACAACCACTGATCAACAATCTTCCCCTTTGGCATTGATGGCAACACAAGTACCCCCCCTACGATCATGACACCTCTTCCTACTACCTTCTCTACCCCTTTTCATCAATGGCAAAGGGTAACTCCCCTTGACAAATAGCCATCCTGCGGACCGGTACACACCTCCACTCCCCCTTTCTACTCAAGTAGATAACAGAAAGAGTCTAATGAAAACATGGGAGAATCCCAAGATTTTGGCAAAGATACTCAAAAGCTTCACAAGGTAATGGTTTGTTAAATATGTCAGTAATTTGTTCCTTTGTGCCAACATATTCAATCTTAATATTATTTTCAGTGACCTGCTCTCTAACGAAATGATATTTAATCAGAATGTGCTTCGTTTTGGAATTCATCACACGATTCTTAGAGATACTGATGGCACTAGTGTTATCGCAAAATATGGGAATAAGCTCATCAAACTTGACTTGAAGATCTTGCAAATTTTGCTTCATACATAGAACTTTTGTACAACAAGTTGTTGTCGCAATAATTGTGCTTCTTATGTGCATAACGAAATTGAGGACTATTTTTTGCTTAACCATGAAACAAGACAAACACCTAGATAGAATGTTGCTCCATTGGTACTCTTACAATCATCAACACTTCCTGCCTAATATGCATCTATATAAGCTTGGATAACTAGATCATTTCCTTTGGGATACCATAGACCATATTTCGCTCTGCCCTTAATATATCGAAGAATTCTTTTGACATAAATAATATGAGGTTCTTTTGTTGCTTCTTGGAATCTTGCTACTTGTCCAACTGCCTACATCACATCTTGCAGGGAGACTGTCACATATAGGAGACTACCAATCATGGATCTATACAACCTTTGGTCCACATCCATTTACGAATCTTCTTGTAACCTATTACCATGCGGGTAAGGATAGGCTTGCAATATTCCATCTTGAATTTATTGAGCATTTCCTTGATGTACTTGATTTGATATATGAATGTTCCTTTATCCTGTTGAGATATCTCGATAATTGTTAGATTTTCTTGATCCACTTTCACATAGACATTACTTGTCAGTGCTTCCTTTCTTGAATCTATAATATTTCAGCTATTATTCCCCCCCTGAACATGTAATGAAACTTCCATATTGTTCAAACTACCTGTCTATCAATCTTAGACTTGTGTCATATACTGTTGCATAGACTCCTCATCTTCAAATTTCTAGGAGTCGATACGCTGAATTGTTCAGAATAATGTGTCATTTAACGGATCATCTTGACTCGAGTCATTAACTGAAGTAGTTTTTCATTCCTCACAAATCGTTATGAATCGTAAAAGCATAACTGTTGGGACCTTATTTCCTTCTTGATTTTCTTGGTCATCTTGTACTTGTTCATCATGTAGCTGTTTTCCTTTCCAAACCTTCTTATCCTCGTCATCAAGATTCTAATTCATGGTTGATTCCATATTGTACGGTTACGAGCTATGTGTCCATAGATATGACATTTGTAACATTTGATGTTATTCATAGAAGATTATGTTTTGTGTTTATCTCGTGATCCTGCAAATTTGCTTCTAGGGTTCTGCCGATAATAGTTGTACCTATCTAGAACTTCACAATCCCTAGCCATATGTCCAAAATTGTTACATTTCTAACATTCAACATCATCTCTCAAATGATCAAATTTGTGGATATTATGTTGAGTTCTAGGATATCCATTTCTGAGAGATCTCCAAGAATTATATTCATTCCAAACATATATGCGACATTATGAAGAACTATGTCCAAACCTTCCACATGAATAACAGTGACCATAAAATATAGGTTGATACATGGGAGGAAATCTTCTTCGAGTAATTGTCTTCGAAGGTTCTTCCTGCAGGTATTGATCTCTCAATCTAGTTGGGAGATCTACCTGCTTGGTAGATTTTGCATATCCATCTTATTTAGTTCTCATAGAAGGACTTGACTCCTTTTCTATTTTTTCTTTGTAACCAAGGCCATTCTTGTCATTTCATGATCACTGGTTGCTGATGAGTTCATCCAAAGTCATTGAGCTATTGGCATAGTTTTGAAGAGTTTTTCCATTTTTTACTTCCTTTCGTAAAGAAACAATTTCAGCTTCCAATGCTTCTCTTTCCTTGTTGCTTTCCTTTAATTCTTTCCTGAGCGATTCCTTAATTAGTTTGTATTCTTCAACCTTGATTTTAAGATTTAGGACATGTTCCCTTTCTATCTTTAATTCGTCTTCAAGAGTGTTGACATGCTTCTTCTCGTCTTTGATCTCTTTGATAACCCTGATCAGTTTGTTTTGAAATTCAACCTCAGTCATTTCTTATTCTTTGTCTCCTTCTTCGTCAGGTGCCTCTTGCTTATTGTGATTAGCCATAAACAATACTCTTCCATTGAAATATATTTCATCATCACTGTCTTCTTCGAATGAGGAGCTATCTTCTTTGGAGAAGAAACTCTTTTTAAACCATTTATTCTTACCTTTCTTGTTGAAATTCCTAGGACTTTTATTTCCTTTCATAAAAACCTCATTTTTGTGAGGAATTTTGGCTGCAAAATTCATAACCTCACCACAATCAAAACATATTAATGGAATTTTACCTTTAAATTTTCCCATACCTGTTCTCATTTTCCGTGAGAAATAGGCAAACTCTTTATCTGAGAATTATTCACCATCTTCTTCCTTTTCCTCATCCTTACAATTGCAAGTTTTTGCTTTCGGAGTCCACTTGTCCTTAATATTCTTCTTGGATGCGGCAAATGTTGTTTCTAAGTGAGATGTGCCATCTTCTTCTTCAATCCCCATTTCATAAGCCGTAAGAATTCCATGCAATTCATCTATGTTGAGATTGGTCAGATTTGATCTATCTTCCAAGACAGATACCTTAGGGTTAAATCTTGCTAGCAAGGTTCTGAGGATCTTTTGGACAACAATTTTCATTTCAACAAGTTCTCCCAAACCTTCCAATGTATTTTTTGTTTCATCAACAAGCTGAAAGTATGCAGCAATATCTTCATCTTCCATCATTCTGAGTTTCTCAAATTTTTCCCTGAAAATTTGAAGTGTTGGCTTGTTGGGGCCTGACCCAAGTTCGGAGTTAATTAGCCAAACAAATCCCTATACTATTGACCCTTTCAGCAACAGTCCATAGGGCGCTGACTAAGGACTCACTCGAAGTAGTATGGGGGGGTGTTGGAACCAAGTTTCCACACCCTTGAGATGTCTAAGGGGTTGATTCGGTTCAATTGTTAATCCCTTCACACAAGTTACTTCACGCACTTCCCTGGCCTTCGCGCCCTGATATATTTGCCTTTGTGCAACCCTAACCAGGGGTTGTGGGGCTTCTGTGCTACTGTAGTAGTGATCTGCACAATTTCCCTGAGTCACACCCGAGATCTTACATATCTTCTTACCCGAGTTAGTTATCTTCATGTAAAAGGATGCCTTATGTTATATTTACTTATTCAGCACATTCATATGAGTTCACGCAGTAAATAGACAGTAAACTTGCAATTCATACCCAATAATACATAAAATAGGAAAAGATGCACGTAAATATGGTAAAACTTCTCTTTATTAATGTTGCCAACAGTTACAGACTCGACCTACCCTGTGCACTCAGCTGCAGGGGTCCATGCACTCAGTTGTGGACTACTAGGCTTCTACACACTCAGCTACAGAGCCTTTTCCTACTCTATGACCCAAAGACACAACTTACATTTCGACTCAATGCCTCTTCAATTCCTTAGACTCATCATGCTTCCTTCGATTAACTATTTTCTACACTTAGACCCTTGCTCTATTTATACAATCCCATGGTTCGCGAACCATGGGTAGATCTTTCAAACTAACATTACATTACAAAAACAAGGGTGGACAACTCTGTGACTCCATTATGACTTCGCACTCTGCGCCCATAAATCACGGAGTCTTTACAATGGAATTATTCAAAACTTGGGCTTTAAGCCCCAAAACATGCCTTAGGGAGATTCCACGCCCAACAGGCCCCCAACACAAACATCGTGACTCCCCCTCGAGTCAGTTTGTTGGTGTGGAGATCTTTGTGCGAAGACACTCCAACTGTGCTCGAATAACCACAAGGTCGGCAGCGCACTGAGCAACTACCTACTGGATCTCCTGTAATTGTTGTTCTGAGGTCGTGGTGTTGGAACTACTTCCCTGAATCTATTCCTACATCCCCTGCATCTGTTTATAGTCCCTCGCCTTCTTCTGGCAACTTGGAGCATGAAGATTGTGCTTCTGTCAGCTAGTCAAATAGTCGAGCCACCCGTGTATGGCTTCAATCGACTGCCATTCAATTTTCCTGGGAAAGGTTCTCCATTTAGCTTTACCAGCTACACTACGCCTTCATTTGTGACCTCCTTAACAACATACGGTCCTAGCCAATGCATTCTGAACTTTCCCGGGAATTTATCAAACTTACTATCATATAGTAACACTAAATCATTTACCTTGAAGGTGTGCAACTTAATATGGTGATCGTGCTAGGCCTTTTTGCGCTGCTTTTGTACCTACTGATGGAAGCTAGCCAGGAACCATTTCTCTTCAATTTCTTCCAACTGCGCGAGCCTCTCTTCTAGGACTCCGCAGTCCATCATACCTGTGAGCACTACTATGCGCAGACAAGGCACAATATACTCCATTGGCATGACAACTTCCACACCATAGACCGACAGGAAAGGTGTCTGTCCCATCAGTTTCTTACACGTTGTCCTATAAGCCCATACTACTGCAGGAACGCGTGGGTCCCAATCACTCCATTGTGCGTTGCATACTTTGGTCAGCGCAGTCTCCAGTATTTTGTTAAATGCTTCTACTACCCCATTGGTTTGGGGGTGATACAATTTCCTTTTCGGATGATACACCTAAAACTCTTCTCTCAGTGCATTGATTGTTTCTTTCAGGAAACGTGTACCGTGATTTCTCATCAAGATCTTCGGACATCCAACTTGTGTTAATACGTGTTCAAACAAAAACTTTGCAATTGTGGTGTGCAATATTTTACCATTTGCACTTCTGCCCAATGAGTCAGGTACTCTATCGCAGTGATAATGTATCACACACCTGTCTTTCCTTGAGGTTTGATAGGGCCTACAAAGTCAATCGCCCACTTTTCAAAGGGCCGCAGAATCATTTGTGGATTCAAAGGCATCTCGTTCCTCCTTGGTGGTTTACACGTTCTTTGACATACATCACACGCCTTGCAGTGTCCTTTTCAATCTTGATGAAGGGTTGGCCACCATAACCCTGCGTGAAGAATATTTTGTGTGGTCGCTCGTCCTACATAATGTCCTCCTACAGTGCCCCCATGCGCTTCCGCAAGGATCTATCTTCGTTCGAATTCTGGTACATACCTTCGAAGTATCTTGTAATTGCCCATCTTATATAGGTGCCCTGCGATGACAGAAAAATCTGTCGCGTGCACCACCAATTCCTTCTTCTGCTGGACGGAGTACTCTATCGGCACAGTTCCAGTCATGAGAAAGTGGATTATGTCTTCGAAGTTTCCATCTGCTATGCGCAAAGCAAAGAGTTGTGCGTCAAGTAATCCTTCCTCCAAACTAGTAGGTTCCTCTCCTGTCTCAAATCATGTCAAGTGATCCAATCCTGCATTCATGCGTCCAGGCTTCACAACAACCTCAAAATCATATTCTTGGAACAATAAGAGCCACCTACATATTCGCCCGCCCAAAACAGGTTAATTGACCAAGTATTTCAATGCAGAGTGATCTGTATACATCTTGAAGTGTGCCCCTACCAAATAGTGCCGATATTTTTGGAGCATGTACACCATAGCCAATCCCTCACATTCAGTTATGGAATAGTTCTTTTCTTCTTTACTCAATCTGTGACTCGCAAACGCGATAGGGTTATCCAAGCCCTCTCCACCCTCCTGTGTTAGTACCACTCCCAACGCTATACACAACGCATCAACATGGACATGAAACTTCTTGTCCCATTTTGGGAAGACCAGGATTGGCGCAGAGGCCAATTTCTCTTTTAGTACATCCAGGATTTTCATGCAGTCATCATTCCAACAAGGCACGGTGATCTGGGCATAGCTTTTGATGAACTTCCTGTAATACCCTATATGTCCCTGCGTAGCGCGCAACTGTTTGACACTTTGCGGCACTTCCAAATTCATAATTACCACAATCTTTGCGGGGTCTACCATAAGTCCCTGATTACAAACCACATGTCCCAACATGCTCCCAAAGGGAATGAGGAACGTACACTTCTTGAGGTTCAACGTGATTTGGTGTCGTCGGAAAGTATCCAGTATCAAGTGTAAGCTCGCTACATGGTGCTTAACCAATCCAAATACAGTCCAATCATCCAAATGAACCTCCGGGAATTTGTGGATATATTCCTTGAATTCTGCAACTATGCGCGAAAAGATGGTTGGCGCATTCTTCAACCCAAATGGCATAATAGTGTATTGAAAGCAGCCCCACTCAGTCGTGAATTTGGTCTTGCTTCTTTCTTCCAACACAATTTTGATCTGGTGGTACCCTAAGAACCCATTAGTAAAAGAATATGCTTCTTGCCCACTGACATTTTCCAATACTTCATCTGTGAATGGAGTTCAAAATGGGTCATGCACACATGCATCATTCAACTTTCTGAGATCCATGCATATTCTTGTCTCGCCTTTCTACTTCTTTTCCTGCACTACCATAGGGCTCACCCAATTGGATTCTTCCACTGGCTCAATGATTCTAGCTGCGAGCATCTTGTCTAGTTCTATGTAGACCTTCTCCTTGTACTTCGGATTCAAGCGGTAAGGCCTCTACTTAACTGGCTTCGCGTCAGTCCATGATCTTGGTGGGGAACAGGTCCTGATACTCGCAGAGCAACTCAACGACTTTATCCACCATCGCGTCATGTTAGTAATCATCGAGCGTTGCATACTTAGGTTCGGCTTCAATACCAATGTTCACCGGCTTTGTTTTTACTAGTGTAGTTATGTCAGGGTCTTCATTCAATGGCCCTTGAACCTCGCGATAGCCTTCAGTTTCTGGGATGTTAAATTTTCGCAGATCGTCGTCGTCTTCTTCAGATTTTATGTTATAACACTCCAGCGCGCAGCTCAGCTGAGTCACCCATTCAAGCTTAATCAATTCTATTGGCTCCTGGGGTGTTTTAAAGATTGCTTCTTTTACTGCTTGCAGCATGTCATCAACAGTGTCCCACCAACGATCCTCAAATGTGAAGGTTAATAGGAACCCTTCATGCAAGATATCCCATTCACTTGTCCCATAGCGGAGCTCCGTCTCTATACACCAGTTCATGGGTATGACATCTAGGGTATGAAAAAACAGGTGCACCCACTCAGGGTGCGACTCTTCCCCATAGACCTTTGTCCACTTGGAGAGGTGCATACACGGATCATCCAATTCATCATACTTGTCTTTTAATCAAATCTTGGGCTTCCCAAACCACATGTGCATCATTCTCCTGCATTTGTGCTAGTCCTCAAAGCTTCCTTGGTGCAAACCTCACCACCTCGCGGGTGTAGCACACAGTACCCATTTCAAAGCCTCGAAGTGTTGCTATTCCAGCACTTCTCTTTCAAATCTATTCAAGAAGGCATCTACCTCACTTAACCCATCATACGTAGGCAGATCCCTTACCTCTTTCGATACGCAGCGCAGCGATCTTGTCATCATGTTACAATTCAGTGTCGTTACCTAGTGTAACCAGTTCTACCATCGCTCTATCTCCTCATTAGAATCTGATGTACAGGAGCTTTCACGCTCCCATGAGATTCGTCCATCCACGGTGGGATTTACCCAGTCTTGCTCTTGCATGGTTATCTAGTAGATGCAGTCCAAGTCGGCGTCACTTTCATAGCCACGGACTGGCTCCATGTAGCGTGATCCTTCCTAGGGTCCAAAGGTACGACTACGTGCAGGGGCTTTTTCTCAAAAATCATCTTGTGCTTCTTCAAATTTATCACCCCATTCATGTCAATGGCCCAATCTATCCCTAATAGCACAGGTAAGGATTGTTGTCATCAACAATCTCTATCACTTCAAAATCTGCTAGCTTGCATGCTCCTTCAGTATCCATGGTGATCCCCTGCAATCTTCCCATTGGTAGGATCTTTTGTTGGTTCCCCATTCATAGTTGGCTAGGAGACCATTGTAGCATAGGACTTCCCATGTGCTCCCATGTCTGCTTCGATAGAACATTCACTTCTAATCCTAGGTTTAGAATCACTTCGTCCATCTCATATTCTCCAATTTGCGCAGTCAATATCATCTCTCTTCCCATCCTTGTCGATGCCTTCCAATCTTCTGGACTATGCGTGGTTCTCCTAGCGCAATTCCAGCACATCTATTAATGAGTTCCTGCAGTCCCTTTACAGCCTTGTTGTCACGCATTAGCTTCATGCATGTTTCCAAGAACATTGTGAGCATCGATGGGTCCATGTCCGGCTCCGATCTGTCTTTGCTTACTGAAGTCGAGGCATCATCAAAGCTCTTCCTAGATTCCATGAACATTTCCTTAGTGCACTCCAAATCAAATTGTAGTTCTTTCGTTAGAGCCTTGTGAACCCAAGTACTATCATCAAGTTGCTTGCATTTGTCATCCCCTGTCATAATTCCAATTCAAAGCACAATGTTCACATTAGGGTCTTCTTCGTGTGGCTCAAACCTCATCATTTGCAGGTTCTGAGTTGGGGGAGGTTGGAGTGCTCCCTATTCGTGTATCCTCACTATCAATGTGGGGCAATCCTCCATCTCATAATCAAACAATGTACAATACAAGCATGATGGATGCATCAAATTCGTATGATCATGGGCATAATTTCTTGGTCCTCTGCAATTGTAACATATTAGCTATCTTCAACCTCTTCTAGGTTCTCCTCCACCTTGGCCTCGTCCACGCCCCTGAAATTTGGTTCGCACCATCCCTGCATTTTGGTCAAGGGGCCGCGTTTCGGCCTGAACTCTGTAGGTGGGAGTCCTATCCATCATCATTTCATAGCTTCTATAGGTGTTCTCATCATGTCCTACTGGCCTCCAGAAATTACAGAACAACTGTTGCAAATTCTACGTGTACTTCTGCAATAAATGGTAGTTGTCTGTAGCATGCTTCCCCCTATTTGACAAATTGCGCACCATAATGCAGGCACCGCGCTGGGTCCTACTTGTGCCTCCAGTCTAAATGGCATTGTTCCTCCTCCCGCGAGGTAATTCATGAACAATGGGCAGTGGTCCTTGTCATGACCTTGACCCTTACATTTAACACACCATGCCTTGTTGCACACTTATAGGCGAGCTATCATGTCCTGTTTCAAACTCTGCATCTTAAGGCACAATTTTTTCAACTGCACGTAGATCTGCTAAACTCTCAGGTTAGGATCCTGTATCGAGGTCTCATGCAATCTCATTGCGATATCCAAGGCCTCGGCCTGAGTTTTTAGCCTCTGTTGTGACAGCGTGTTCCTTAAATGCGGTGTTAGCGATGCTACAAACCATTCGCGGTGTTTTCCATCTGTCAAATTCATATTAGCTTCGTGAATTGTGCATTTCAGTATTTGATCCAAAACCCAAGGAGTCTCGCCTAGTAGCATCGTTATCTCCTTGAATCCAATGATCAATTGCACCTCTGACTTCAACCTAGTAAATTATCTGTTCAACGTTGTTTGGATATCCACGATCCCTGCATTCGGATTTTCATTGGAATTCTTAATGTACCAGGTCAGCGTGCGATCCTGCAAAGCATTGACTAATGTTTCTTTCTTTATATTTTCATCTGTAACTCCCTACACTTCCCATTCATCTTTTATCATGAACCAAAATTGGTCCGGATCTTCATTTCCTACTCCCTTGGACATTGGCAATTTTTTCGGGCTTGCCATATTGACTCGCGGGGGTGGCAGAGGTGGTATGGGAAAATATGGGGGTGAAGATGATGAAACTAGTGGTGGTGTGGGTGCAAGTAGTATGCATGGAATCCTCTCCCTTATCAAATTGATCACATTTCTTGTTGAGACCTTCGCGAGCTCTTCCTTGTCCCCTCGCGGAGGTGAAATCAAGGGGCTATTTTCTAGTTCTGCACTACCTTCGTTTTTGTAAATTCTCCCACTTTGCGTAGCCCCAAACATCAATGTATTCACATAACCTACTTTTCACACAGTAGCATTTTAATCGAAGTGTTCAAAGACTTAATGTACTTACCTCACGGTCCTTTGAGGAAGCGTTGTTTTCCCTCGCTATAGCTGACTAAAGTATCTACTACGAACTTAGTGATGAATCCTCCTATAATTCAAATGAGCCAATGATCGACAGCACACGCGATCTTATCCTCCGATGCTTCCAATCTGCGCACCAATTTTGGAGTCAACACAATAGGTCTGTCGAGCTTGCAGCTTCCTTGGTTATCTTCTAGCTTCGTGATCCACTCGTACAGCAGAGTAAGGAAAGATGTGAAGAAAATTTCGTGGATCTCTGTGTATAGGTAGCAGTATAACCACTCTTCTTTTGATAATCACAAACTCCTGTTCTCCTGTGCCGCGAACTTGTGAATCTTCCTATCCAACCAATCTTCAATTCCTTTATTAGTTGTATTCCAGTTATATGACCTCAGGCATCTCTATGCAGATCCCGGTCCCAACAACAAAAACATTTGTTGGCTTGTTGGGGCCTAACCTAGTTTCGGAGTTAATTAGCAAAACAAATCCCTGTACTACTGGCCCTTTTGGCAACAACCCATGGGACATGGACTAAGGTCTCAACCAAAGTAGTATGGAGGGGGGGTGCTAGAACCAGGTTTCTGCACCCTTGAGATGTCTGAGGGGTTGATTCGGTTCAACTATTAGTCCCTTCCCACAGGTTACTTCACACACTTCCCTGGCCTTCACGCCCTGATATATTCATCTTCACGCATCCCTAACTAGGGGTTGTGGGGCTTCCATGCTACTGGGGCAGTGATCTACACTATTTTCCTGAGTCACACCCGAGATCTTACTTATCTTCTTACACTAGTTAGTTATCTTCACGTAAATGGATGCCTTACGTTATATTTACTTATTCAGCACATTCATATGAGTTTTCACAGTAAATAGAGATTAAACTTGCAATTCCTACCCAATAATACATAAAACATTAAAAGATACACATAAATATGGTAAAACTTCTTTTTATTAATACTGCCAAAGGTTACAAACTCGACCTGCCCTACGCACTCAGCTGTAGGGGTCCGTGCACTCAACTACAGACTACTAGGCTTCTGCACACTCAGTTGCAGAGCCTTCTCCTACTCTACAACCCAAAGACACAACTTACACTTCGACTCAATGCCTCTTCAATTCCTTAGACTCATCATGCTTCCTTCAATTAACTATTTTCTACAGTTAGAGACTCACTCTATTTATACAATCCCATGGTTCGCGGACCATGGGTAGATCTTTCAAAATGAAATTAAATTACAAAAACAAGGGAAAACAACCCTGTGACTCTATTATGACATCATGCTCCATGCCCATAAATCGCGGAGCCTTTACAATGGACCTAGTCAAAACTTGGGCTTTAAGCCCAAAACATGCCTTGGGGATATTCCATGCCCAACAGGCCCCCAACACAAACATCGTCACTCGCCTCGAGTCACTCTGTCGGTGCAGAGATATTTATGTGGAGACACTCCAACTATGCTCGAACAGCTGCAAGGTCGGAAGCGCACTTAGCGGCTGCCTGCTGGATCTCATGTACATGTTGTTCCCAGACCGTGGTGTTGGAACTACTTCCCTGCATCTGTTCCTACGTCCCCTGCATCTGTTTATAGTCCTGCACATTCTTCCGGCTAATTGGAGTGCAAAGATTATGCTTCTATTGGCTAGTCAGATAGTCGGGCCACCCACATATGGCTTCAATCGACTGCCATTCACTTTTCCTGGGAAAGGTTCTCCACTTAGCTTTACCAGCTGCACTGCACCTCCGTCTATGACCTCCTTAACAACATACGGTCCTAGAAAATGCATTTTGAACTTTCCTAGGAATACCTATGAGCACTACTATGCGCTGACTAGGCACAATATACTCCATTGGCATGATAGCTTCCACACCATAGACCAACCGAAAAGGTGTCTGTCCTGTCATTTTCTTGCACGTTGTCCTATAAGCCCATAGTATTGTAGGAATGCACAAGTCCCAATCACTCCGTTGTGTTTTGCATACTATGGTCAACGCAATCTCCAATATTTTTTTAAATGATTATACCTTCCCATTGGATTTGGGGTGATACGGTGTGCTTTTCTGATGATACACCCAAAACTCTTCTCTCGATGTGTTGATTGTTTCATTCAGGAAATGCGTACCGTGATTTCTTATCAGGATCTTCAGACATCCAAATTGTGTCAATATGTGTTCAAACAAAAACTTTGCAGTTGTGGCAAGTGTGAAATCTTTTACCGTTTGCGCTTCTGCCAAACAAGTCAGGTACTATGTCACAATGATAATGTATTGCGCACCTGTCTTTCCCTAAGGTTTAATAGGGCCTACAAAGTTGATCACCCACTTTTCGAAGGGTTGCAGCGTCATTTTCGGATTCAAAGGCATCTCGTCCCTTCGCGATGGTTTACTTGTTCTTTGACATACATCACAGGCCTTGCAGTGTGCTTTTGAATCTTGATGAAGGGTTGGCCACCATAACCCTACACGGAGAATCTTTTGCATGGTTGATTGTCCTGCATAGTGTCCTCCTACAGCGCCCCCATGCGCTTCTACAAGGATCTATCTTCATTCAAATTCTGGTACATACCTTCGAAGTATCTCGTCATTACCCATCTTATATAGGTGCCCTGCGATGATAGAAAAATCTATTGTGCACACCACCAGTTCCTTCTTCTGTTGAACAGAGTACTCTTTCGACGTAGTTCCAGTCATGAGAAAGTGGATTATGTCTTCGAAGTGTCCATCTACTACGCACACAACAAAGAATTGTGCGTCAGGTAATCCTTCCTCCAAACTAGTAGATTCCTCTCCCGTCTCAAATCGCAACAAGTGATCCAGTCCCGCATTCAGGTGTCCAGACTTCACAACAACCTCAAAATCATATTCTTGGGACAATAAGAACAACCTGCATATTCACCCCTCCAAAACAGGATTATTGACCAAATATTTTAGCGCGAAGTGATCTGTATACATCTTGAAGTGTCCCCCTAGCAAATAGTGCAGATATTTTTGGAGCGCGTACACCATAGCCAATCCCTCGTGTTTAGTTGTTGAATAGTTATTTTCTACTTTACTCAATCTACGACTCGCGAACAGGATAGGGTGATCCAAGCCCTCTCCACCCTCCTATGTTAGTACCGCTCCCAGTGTTATACACGACGCATCAACATGGACATGAAACTCCTTCTCACATTTCGGGAAGACCAAGATAGGTGCAGAGGCCAATTTTTCTTTTAGTACATCCAAGATTTTCATGCAGTCATCATTCCAGCAGAATGTGACATATTTTTTCAATAGCTTCTCCATTAGTGCAGTGATCTTGGCATAGCTTTTGATGAACTTCCTATAATACGTTGTATGTCCCTGGGTAGTGCGTAGCTGTTTGACACTTTGCAAGACTTCCAAATTTAGAATTACCACAATCTTCGTGGGGTCTACCATAAGTCCTTATTTGCAAACCACATGTCCCAACATGTTCCCAAAGGGAATGAGGAATATACACTTCTTAAGGTTCAGCGTGATTCGGTGTCATCAGAAAGTATCCAGCATCAAGCGTAAGCTCGCTACATGGTGCTTAACCAATCCAAATACAGTCCCATCATCCAAATAAACCTCCAAGAACTTGTGGATATATTCCTTGAATGCTGCAACAACTATGCACGAAAAGATGGTTGGCGAATTCTTCAACCCAAGCAGCATAACAGTGTATTGAAAGGAGCGCCACTTAGTCGCGAAGGTGGTCTTGCTCTTATATTCCGACGTGATTTTGATCAGGTGGTACCCTGAGAACCCATTAATAAAAGAATATGCTTCTTGCCCACCGACATTTTCCAATACTTCATCTGTGAACGGGGATGGGAATGGGTCATGCACACATGCATCATTCAACTTTCTGAGATCCACGCATATTTTTATCTCACCTTTCTGCTTCTTTTCCTGCACTACCATAGGGCTCACCCAATCGGATTATTCCACCGGCTCAATGATTCTAGCTGCAAGCATCTTATCTAGTTCTATGCGGATCTTCTCCTTGTACTTCGGATTCAAGTGGTAAGGCCTCTTCTAAACTAGCTTCGTGTCGGGTTTTAATGTGATCCACATCATTCCTAAATCTCTGACAATTCCTTTTAAGTCTGTGATCTTGGTGGGGAACAGGTCCTGGAACTCGCAAAGTAACTCAGCAACTTTATCCACCATCGCGTCATCCTAGTAATCGCCAATTGTTACGTACTTAGGTTTGGCTTCCGTACTAATGTTCACCTGCTTTGTTTTTATGGACACAATTATGTCAAGGTCTTCAATTAGTGGTCCTTAAACCTTGCAATAGCCTTCAGTTTTTGGGATGTTAAATTTTCACGGATCCTCATCGTCTTCTTCAGATTTTACATTATAACACTCCAGCACATACCTCAGCTGAGTCGCCCATTCAGGCTGAATCAATTCTATTGGCTCCTGGGGTGTTTTAAATATAACTTCTTTTATTGCTTGCAGTGTTTCATCAATATTATCCCACCAACGATCCTCAAACGTGAAGGTTAACAGGAACCCTTCACGCGTAAGATATCCCATTCACTTGTCCCATGGCGGACCTCCGTCTCAATATACTAGTTCATGGGTATAACATCTAGGGTATGATAGAATAGGTGCACCCACTCAGGTTGCAGCTCTTCCCCATAGACCTTTATCCACTTGGAGAGGTGCACGTACGGATCATCCCATTCGTCATACTTGTCTTTTAATCACATTTGAGACTTCCCAAACTGCATGCGCATCATTCTCCTGCATTCACGCCAGTCCTTAAAGCTTCCTTGGTGCGTACCCCACCACCTCACAGGCGTAGTGCACAGTACCCATTTCAAAGCATCAAAGCATTGTTATTCCAGCACTTCTCTTTTGAATCTATTCAGGAAGGCATCTACCTCGCTTAACCCATCATACGTAGGTAGATCCCTTACCTCTTTTGATATGCAGTGCAGCGATCTCGTCATCATTGTTACAATTCAGCATCGTTACCACGTGTAACTGGTTCTACCATCACTCTATCTCCTCATTAGAATCCGATGTACAAGAGCTTTCACACTCCCATGAGATTCGTCTATCCGCGGTGGGATTTACCCAATCTTTCTCTCACATGGTTATCTTGTAGATGCAGTCCAATTCATTGTCCCTTTCAAAGTCACATACTGGCTTCGTGCAGCGTGATCCTTCCACAAGGTCCAAAGGTATGACTACGCGCAAGGACTTTTTCTCAAAAACCATCTTGTGCTTCTTCATATTTATCACCCCATTCATGTCAGTGGCCCAATCTATCCCTAATAGCGCAGGGTAGGGATTGTTGTCATCAACAATCTCTATCACTTCAAAATCTGCTAGCGTACTTGCTCCTTCAATATCCACGGTGAATCCCTGCAATCTTCCCATTGGTAGGATATTTTGATGGTTCACCATTCGTAGTTGGATAGGAGACCATTGCAGCATAGGACTTCCCATGCACTCTGATGTCTACTTTGGTAGAACATTCACGTCCGATCCTAGGTCCAGAATCACTTGGTCCATCTCATATTCTCCAATTTTCGCAGTCAATCTCATCTCTCTTCCTGTCCTCATTGCGTGCTTTCCAATCTTCCGGACTATGTGCGGTTCTCCTGGCACAGTCCCAACGCATCTATTAATGAGTTCCTACAATTCCTTAAATGCATTTCTATCACATAGTAACTTCATGCATGTTTCCAATAAAGTTGTGAGCATCGACGGGTCCATGTCCGACTCTGGTCTGTCGTTGCTTCCTGAAGTGGAGGCATCAGCGAAGCTCTTCCTAGCTTCCATGAAGGTTTCCTTAGAGCGCTCCAAATCAAACTTTGGTTCTTTCATTTGAGCCTTGCGAACCCAAGTACTATCCTCAGGCTGCTTGCATTTGTCATCCCGTGTCGTAATTCCACTTCGGAGCACAATGTTTGTATTAGGGTCTTCCTTGCATGGCTCAAACCTCATCATTTGCATGTTGTGAGTCGGGGGAGGTTGGAGCGCTCCCTTATCATGTAGCCTCGATATTAGTGTGGGACAATCAACCATCCCATGATCAAACAATGTTCAATATAAGCATGATGGACGCTTTAGATTCATAAAATCACAGGCATAATGTCCTGGCCCTCTGCAATTGTAACATATTAGCTATCCATGACTGTTACACAGTAATTTATCACTGACCTCATATCCCCTGATCAAGGATAAATTCAGTCCCTGAGTGACATCTTCGCTGTGTCATACATCAAATAAATGTGTCCACATCTTCCCAATCATTCAAGAATATTAACAAGTGCTCTTTAATCCTTAAGATTGACCCTTTTTACCCATGTTTTTGCATCGTCGCAAGTAAACCTCATTCTGCCTGCGACGATTCTCTATAATGAACTAGAACATTGTGACATCATCGCAGGGGTACATCTGTTCCCTGCGACAGTCGAATTTTAGGGCTCGGCGCAAGTTCTCAAGATCTTTTTGGCGACGATGGCTCTGAATACACTGTTTCCTTGCAACGTCATCGTTGAGTCCTAGTGTATGACTTGCGACAATCCAGATATGGCAAATTAGTTCAAACATAATGCTTCTAGGTGGTTCTGGAACTGGTTTTTGGGTTAAGGAAGTTCGCCTTTCCTCCTTTGGGATGGTGGTTCCACCTTTTGAGAAACTTCCCTTGAGGATAAGCTCCCTCTCCCTCATTTATGGAGGCTCCTCCTCTTATAAAAAGCACTCCCCATTGCTATGATGAGCTAGCTTTTTGGTATTGAGCGAATTAGCTAGCTTTGGTGTGAGTTTGATAGTTTGTAGTGTGAATTGCTGATAGTTTAGCAATTGGTTGTGGATTTCCTTAGCCTTGTACTAGTGCTTATGAGTGAGAGAGAGAGTTATCATCTTCTTGGGAGACCCTTTTGAGAGTGAATTCTTGAAGAAACATACTCGCTGGACCCTTCGAGAAAGCTTGCGACATCAAGGCTTGGTTGTAAGCTTTGCTTTTATTCATTTTAATACAATCAATGGTGATTTCCTATGTCTTGTGTAAAATATACTTGATAGCTTATGGTTCCTTGACTCTGTAAGTAAATAGATCATTTTTGTACTATGTTACATGTTCTATTGTTCTCTTGTGTTGTTTCAGGTGAATCACTCATCGAGGAGAAGGAAACGATAGCTGAAGCGGCGCAATGAAAGCTCCATTGAACACCGATTTGAGGTAGGCTCTTTCAACAATGACTGTTTAAGGAAATTAGCTGTTGTTTTTTCTTGTTGTGACTAGACCCACTCTAGGGCTAGAGGGGTTGCCTCTGTCCGTAGAGGGAACATTTCCTACATCACAAGTTGGCGACTCCACTGGGGAGTCCTTTGTATGTTGTTGCTTGTTTTGCTCTTGATTTGTTTTTGATTCAGTGTCTCTTGATTTTGGGGCTGAGCCATTAGTGTTCTGCGTTACTTGAGTCAATCTAGTAGTCCCTATCACTATCTGAGAGATTAGTCTGGTATCCTTTAGGTGTTTTTGCTTTGTTTTTCTCTTAATTGAGGTCATCATTGTTTATAGCTTAATAGCTACAATGACGTCACGCCTATCCTCTTTGGTTAACCTGCACATCGTGGATATCCCATCGTACAGTTGCGACGATTCCTGAAATCAGACTATCGCAGAAGACAAGTGTACACCTGCAATGACGTCGCCTAGTTGCTAGCTTTGTGCTTGTGACGATTTTCCTTTCATCTCAGGTTGCTAGTTAGAGCCCTGCAATGATTCCTGTAAAAGTTGTTTTTTACAACTTTACCTCCTAAATCAACCAGTGCTACTTGTCTGATGTTGTCTCTTGTCTCTTATCAACTTGTTTTGGCTGTAGTTGCTTAAGGCACTTTCTCCTTGGTTTCACTTAAGTGAGTCTTTTATTTTCAGACTGTGTGACCTAGCTCTTTTCAAGGTTTCGTTAAGAAGTCATTTGTTTGGGTTACTCGTCTGTCCAAGATTCATTCACAACCAGCTAATTGATTTGTTTAAGGTTGTTTTACTGCTTTTTTTCTTTCTGATTGGTCTTTATTTTTTGGTTATTGAACCAGTTCTTCATATTGATTTGATTCCCACACTATCAAACATAGATCACACTTGTTTGGATCAGTCAGGTTTACACTTGCTTGTTTGTCATTAAAATTCAAAAAATAAAAAATATTGCATTCATACAGCATACGAAAGTGAAAGAGCACTTGCATTACTGAATTTTCATGATTGAGAAATTAGAAGGAAAAGTTCAAATCTTTCATTAATAATTGTGAGATAAGTGTATTGATGCATTGCATTTCTTAGTGATTAGGGCTTGCATGCACTATTGTTCTTGTGTTTGCTTGTCTTGGTTTGCGTTCGCTTGGACAAGAACTCCTTACCCTCATTTAGGTAGTTGTTCATCAGAAGGAATGGTGTTTTACTCATTGTAGTTGCATCCTAGAGATTGTTGAAATACATTCGGTAGGGCCTTGAAACCGAAACTTAATTCAAGATTAACTCTTAAAATCTATTGAATGAACCTAACAACGCATTGGAACTTAACGCACACTTATCTAGAGGTCTAGGCTAGAGACGTGCTTTGGCATCGTTAAACCTAGATACTATTGTTTTCACTAAGGTTGGGTGATTCCTCCTTCTGTGATCCAATAGGTACTAGCACAGAATTGTGCTCCCCGTACTGTCGAGTATATATTGGGAGACCCCACTAGGCTATCAGCCTATTATCCATAGGAAGCCGAGTCTACCGCCTTATGAACCGTAAGATTGACTGTCATATGGAAAGTCCTTGGTCATTTCTCTTTCATTTGATCACCAAGGTGTATATGTAGTTTTGTGGTTTGTCTGGTTAACCTCTTGTCTAGTACTCCAAAGCAGTCACTTTCATTCCTTTTCAACTCCTTAAACGTAAAAGGATCATCTGAGCACTTGTCCTTTCAGGCTCATTAAACCTCGAAAGAGATAGAGTCACCTTTTCATCCTTTTCTTGACTCTTAAAATATAAAAAGACGCGGTTTTGTTTCACTGTCGTAAATTAACTTCCCATGAAATATTCCTGGTTACAGTTAGAGTTCCTTGCAAGGTTGAACCCAATGGCAACCTTTACAAAGTCCACCATTCAAGGTCTTCCCCCGGATGGGAATCCTGGTCCTTTTCCTTCTTTTGGGAATGTTAGTGCTCCATATATGGCAACGTTGTCCTTGCCTGGGTTAACCATTGGTTTGCCCGTTTGGTTGTTTTCAACCTTGATGGTCCCAAGTTTTGTGACTTCTGTTCCATCATCTCCTTCATTTGAATCACAACACGATGATTCTAGGGTTGAGCCTTCGCCTTCTTCCCCTGTTTCTTCATCCTCCTCTCCTACTTCGCCTGGTGAAAGTTCCAAATCCAGTAACTAGGAGGCTAAGAAGAAGAAGAGGAAGACGAGGAAGAAGAAGTTAGATAAGCGACAAGCCACCTATGCAACTATTACTCCGAGTATACCTCCAATGGAAACACCTTCTCATCCTCAATGGAAGGTTAAATTTCCTTGTAAATTGTGCAAGCGCGACCATCTTCTTCGTGATTGTCCTGGTATTCCTAGGATCTTAGAAGTATGGTCTCACGATCTAGATTGTCCCTCATCGCCTGTTGATGCTCATGTCAATCTTTCTCCCTCAACTGGCAGTGGTAAGAAGAAAGGGAAGATTAGATTCCCCTATAGATTATGTGAAGGCAACCATCTCCTTCACCTTTGTCCACTTATGGATAAAGCTTCCGTCATTTTGGAAAGTATTATAGCTCCTTCACCTCAACTTCTAGTTGGTTATCAAAGGCTCTCTTCTAACCCTCTCTCGGTTGGCAAAGCAATTGACTTGGATTTGTCTCTTGTTCATCCTGCTCTTCCTGAGCCTGACAATGTTATGTCTATTTTCGACCAACCATTGGTCGAAAAGTGTGTCGACTCAGTTTTGTTGCACAAATTAGTGTCATCATGAAATTCTTCAATCTGTGTGAGTCTATCACCACTCATACTTTCCTCCTTTGTAAGTCTTAAACCTCAGCTCTTCATGTCAAGCCTTGAAAATAATAGAAAGCCCTTAAAAGTCTCTAAAACTCTGGTTCCGCACTTTCTCTTAGCATTACCTTTAGTCCCGTACCTAATGGTCATGTCCCCTACGTACCTGATCACTCTGTCTCTGTGTAATGGGTGCGGACCCCTGTAAAAGTCAAAAAGGCTCAAGTACATTCTTAAAAACTCACTTTGAGTAATTTCTGGAAGCTTCTAGAAGGAATTTTGAGGTGGCAAGTTCACTCCTTTAAGGTTCATGCATCCCATACCTTAAGGAGCTAACCCCTTGATGTGAGGAGCTTATCCCTTTGAAGGAGGACTCTATCCATTCATAGGTGGACCTGTAACCTCCTTCCTTTGCACTATAAAATGAAGCATTGGGCTGGTTACTTGGGAGGTTGAAAGCTGAAGATTTTTGAGGTGAAATGCTACTAGAACTTAGTCTTCCTAATTAAGATTTTGTGAGGAAAGATTACATACCTTGTTGATCTCATCAGGAAGAGTGTGAGGCTTGTCAAAGTAGAGGAGATTCCTGTTTCGAACCTTGGGAAGAGCTTGTACAACATCAAGGCACCAAATTTTGTAAAGTTCTTCTATTTTCAAAGTTAATACAATCAAGTTTATTTTTCTCAATAAGTTGTGTTTTATGGTTTATTTCATGGATTCCTTGATCACCATGATGAACATGATTTGTTATATTAGCTATGCAGGTGTTATTTGATGTGTGCGTGTTTGTGATTGCAGGTTCTTAAAAGGAAACTCTTTCAGACGATCGAAGCATGGCTACCACAAACTAGCAGGTAGGGTCTGAAACACCTCTTTAGCTTTTATTAATGAATCACAATATGTTTAGAGAAAGGTAGATTTGCTTGTCTTGTTTGTTGCTAGATATATTTTGATACTAGGGAGATCAGCCTTGTCTGCAAGAATAATTTATCCGGCCAACAAATTGGCGACTCCGCTCGGGAACTGAATTTGGTTTTTTGCTTTTCCTTTTTCTTTGACTTGAGAAACTTGTCCCTGTTTCTGGTTTTTGCTTGATGTGTGTGGGATTGGGTAGTTTTTAGGATCTGGATTCTTTTTGTTTTTTCGAAGTTTACAGGAAACCACACTTTTTTTTTACAGACAGTGCGGACCTCTCCACATCTTTCCTTTAGTACACGGAGGGTACCGCATCTAGTTCTACTGGAAGCCTGCGGGCCCTGTTAAAATTTTTGAAAAACGTAAATTGTTTTCATCCAGTTAAGTTTAGTTTTTATTTACAACTTTTAGTGTCTACCTAGATCTACATGTGTTCTGTCAAGAATCTCTTGTGAGTGAGTTCCATTGGCATTTTTGTTTTAGGTGATTTTCTAGAAGTTTTGCGTGCCTGGATTGATTTTCGTTTGGTCTTTGTAGTGACTCAGAAATTAGAAGCCTAAGAAACCTTAGATTTCCCTGGTCTTTTTGGTTTTCTTGATGAGTCTGACTGATTTGTGAAATCTTCCCTTCCTGAGAAATAGATTTCGCTTTCTCTTTGCAAAGCTTTGAACAAACTTGCTTGTAAGTTTTGAATTTCATTTTTATAAAAGAAAACATAGCTGGGTGTTTTTTGATTGATTTGTTATTCTGAATGAGTTAACCCTTAGTTTACTGAATAACTAAGTAAAATGTCCTCAAAAAGATTTAAAGCTTTTATTTCAATTAGGTTTTTAGAAGTTTTTAGATCTCAAAATTAGTTTTTTATAGTTTTGAGTGTTTTCTAGAAATTGTAAAATCTCTTTTGAAAGAAATTGTTTTCTGTAGTTTTTTAGTGTTGAAAAAGAGACGGATTTTTTGTGAGCATAATTAGTAGTCTCATTTTGAGTTTATTGAAAAAGACAAAAAATATTTTCTTTTCATTTACATGTTGAAGGAAAGATTTTTTTTTTCAAATAATTGCATTCTCAACTCTTTCTTTTAGCTAGAAATTCATTGAAGGAAAAAGGATTGTTTATCATCTTAGGTGAATTTTTTAGTGTTTTTGGAGTCGAGTCTTCACACCATCAAAGTTTCATCTCCATACCTATTGACTTAAGAAACAACCCATAAAAATAACGCTTAATTTGTTGGAAATAATACTGAGAGGGGGGGTGAATCAGTATTATCAAATTCTTTTCAACATATCTTTCTTATTTATACTTTGGATTATTCTTCAGATATTGATGGTTACTTTGTATGTCAGTACCATAAAATAATGAGCATGAACAAGAAAAACAGATAGTCACACCAAAGAACACCAGATATAAGGTGGAAACCCAATGTGGGTGAAAACCACCTACTGCAATATGTCTCTATCTTCTTAGAAACTCCTTTTACAATGATTTTGTACTGGTGCAGTCCTTTACCAGTACGCAGGCTGCAACCTGCAGAGAGCTACAACTCTCTCTCGTTTTCCAGTCTCTCCTGGAAGGGAGCTACAACCCCCTACTTCTTTAACTTCTTTAAGGACCACGTTTCATTAATTTTCAGACTGGATCCAAGAACATCAAATAAACATCAAGTACATGTGAATCAACCAATCTCCTTATACAATCAATCCAATGAGCCACCCAAACTTCTCAGAATGCTGCGGATATCCGCACTGTGTTCTTCTGACCTTCTGCGTACCACCGCACTGTGCCCTCTTCTGCGCTGCGTACCACGCACTTCGCCTTCTGCTGCGCTGCGTATACCCGCACTGCGCCTTCGTCTGTACTGCGTACCCCGTACTGCACCTTCAGTTGCGCTGCGTATACCCGCACTTCGCCTTCTTCTGTACTACGTAGCCCGCACTGTGCCTTCAGCTGCGCTGCGTATACCCGCACTTCATCTTCTTCTGTACTGTGTACCCCGCACTATGCCTTCAACTGCGCTACGTATACCCGCACTGCACCTTCTTCTGTACGGCGTACACCCGCACTCACGCTGTAGATCGCCTGTGAACCTCTGATTAGGGCCAAATTAATAGTCCTCCAATGTACCACAAACAGTCAGATCCACAGATCTGATCATGTGCCCGAGAGATCACGACTTAGCAATAGATTTTCCTTTAAATTTTACCTTGATTTAGATCTAGCTTTTAAAACCGATAACCCAAAATTCAGATCTTAAGATATTCAAATTTCAAAGATGTCTCAGCCAAGTGATCTCCTTCCCTATTTATAGTCAAGCCCTTATTCACACCATGGGACAAAACCATCAATAACCAATACAAGGGATCCAAACCGGGGTTCAATAAATTAGATCCTATACCACGGGCCAAAACCATAGGATCATGAACGACGGGCTAAATACCACGGGCCAAACATAAGAAACCCCACGTGAGCACAAGGGATCCAAACCAGGGTTCAATAAATTAGATCCTATAGCACGGGCCAAAACCATAGGATCATTAACGACGGGCTAAATACCACGGGCCAAACATAAGAAACCCCACGTGAGCGTGCTTCTCTGCCTTGAAGTGAGTGAACTAGGGGACCGCACCTTCTGAACGGATAACCTGCGGGTATGACCGCACTTCATGGACGACGAACCTGTGGGTCCGCACCTTTTGAACCATTCACCTGTGAACCTCGTAATTTTCATCATTTTGAGAGCCTGAACAGAGCTTTTCCAATTGAGTGAGTTGCCATCAAGTACAACACCTGTATCATAGAGCCATACCAGAATCATAATGCCAACAATCTCCCCCTTTGGACTTGATGGCAACCTCAAGATTCTCAACGTCATTCTCCCCCTTTGACATCAAGGGCAAAGGGTTATGCTCCCCCTAATAACATGCTCCCCCTGACTATAAACCAGATCTGCAAAGGAAAGAGATTTTTTCAAGAAGAACCATAATCCACCAAACACCATAAATGACCATGAAAGAGATAGAGACATATTGCAGCAATATTCAGATCAGCAACCATGATCTCCTTCTGTACTTCCTCCATAATGCCAACAATGCATTATATGCTCCCCCTGAACCTGTGCCATTCGATCTTTGACCAATCCGCAACCCAGCAAATGTACGCGTATACCCCATATGAACCTTGCGTACAACTAACAATCTCTTAAACAGATGAGATTCAACAACATGATGATGCATCAACAACCCCCAGCTTTTGCCTGAGGTATTCAAAGGTCTCCCTGGGCAATGGTTTGGTGAGTATATCAGCAACTTGTTCCTTAGAAGGAACATACTCCAACTTGACCTTTTGTTCAAGCACTTGTTCCCAGAGAAAGTGATACTTGATTGGTATGTGCTTGGTCTTTGAATGCATGACTGGGTTCTTTGAAATGCTGATTGCACTTGTATTATCACATAAGATGGAGATAGGTGGTGTACAAGTGATTTGAAAATCCTACAAGGTCTGCATCATCCAAAGGAGTTGAGTGCAGCAAGAAGCAGCAGCCACATATTCCGCTTCAGCTGTAGACAAAGCAATCGAACGTTGTTTCTTGCTGAACCAAGATACTAATCTGGAACCCATAAAGAATGCACCACCACTTGTGCTCTTCCTGTCATCCACGCTTCCGGCCCAATCTGCATCTGTATAAGCATGAAGTGTGAGATCTGTATCTCTAGGATACCATAAGCCATAGTTTTGAGTCCCTTGAAGGTATTTGAAAATTCTCTTCACTACCTGAAGATGAGTTTCCTTTGGATTTGCCTGAAATCTTCCAACTATTCCCACTGCATGCATGATGTCTGGTCGAGTACCTGTCAAATAAAGTAGACTCCCAATCATAGAATTGTAGGTTGGTTGATGCACTGCTGCTGATTCATCATTTGCACTGAGGCTACATCCTGTGACCATGGGTGTACATACTGGTTTTGCATCTTCCATGCCATATTTCTTCAAAATTTGCTTGAGATACTTGGTTTGAGACAAGAAGATCCCTCCTTCATTTTGTTGGATTTTCAATCCAAGAAAATATGTCAGTTCTCCAAGCAAAGACATTTCGAATTCTTTCTGCATCACCAAGGCAAAGCTTTGACTCATAGCTTCTTCATTGCTGCCAAAGATAATATCATCTACATACACAACAAGTATTAGCAATTTGTCATTTTCAATTTTTATATAAAGATTGCTATCTGCTGATCCTTTTGAAAACCCTTGTTGATGAAGATATTTGTCCAAACGATAGTACCAAGCCCTTGGAGCTTGTTTAAGACCATAGAGAGCCTTTTTCAGTCTGCATACAAGATTTGGATCATTTCCAAGAATGAAACCATCTGGCTGCTCAATGTATACTTCTTCTTCTAAGTCTCCATTCAGAAAGGCTGATTTCACGTCCATTTGAAATACTTTGAAGTTTTGAAATCTTGAGAGAGCAAGGAACATTTGAATGGCCTCAAGTCTTGCAACAGGAGCAAAAGTTTCTTCAAAGTATATTCCTTCTTGCTGGGCATACCCTTTACAAACAAGTCTGGCCTTGTTTCTGATTACTTCCCCATTTTCATTCAACTTATTTTTGAAGATCCATTTTGTCCCTATAACATTCTTATCCTTTGGTCTAGGAACCAACTCCCAAGTGTTATTATTTTCGATTTGCTCAAGTTCTTCATCCATTGTTTTGACCCAATATTCATCTTTGCATGACTCTCTTACATTTTGTGGTTCAGTGGAGGAGAGTAATGCCAAATAGCTTGAAGCTTCTGCAATTGTTCTTCTTGTTTGTACACCTGCTTCTTTCTGCCCCAAAATCTGAGATTTTGGATGATTCTTCTGAACGTACCTGGATGGAGTCTTCTCTTCTATCCTTATCTGTTCCTCTGGTGCTTCTTGAGGTTCTTCTTCATCATTAGTCTGTTTTTGAGGGTAGTCTTCATCTTCTTCGATATTCTTATGATTTACTTGCCTAGGAATATATCCTTTTTCATCAACCACTACATCAATGATGTCAACAATTCTTGCAAGCCTTTTATTGTAACATTTGTATGCTTTGTTGTGGGGAGAGTAGCCAAGGAGAATGCCTTCATCTGCTCTAGGTTCAAGTTTTCCAAGTTGTTCATCTGTATTCTTAATATAGCATTTGCTCCCAAAAATTTTAAAATGCTTTACCGAAGGAGTCTCACCATACCAAAGCTCATGCGGAGTTTGAGTGTTGTTCACTCGGACATTTGTTTTGTTGAGAATAACAACCGCAGCAAATGCAGCTTCACCCCAGAAGGTTGCGGGAGTTCCAAACTCATCAAGCATAGCACGAGCCATTTGTTGAACCGTTCTGTTCATCCTTTCCACCACTCCATTTTGCTGAGGAGTCCTAGCTGTAAAGAATTCCCTTCTTATTCCATGTTCTTCACAAAAATTGAAAAATTCATTTGAGGTGAACTCCCCTCCTCTGTCAGACCTAAGGCACTTAATTTTGTAATCCGATTCGTTTTCAACCAAGGCTTTGAAGGATTTGAATTTTTCGAATGCTTCATCCTTGTGTTTCATAAGTCCCAACCAAACCATCCTGGAGAAGTCGTCAATGAATAATATGAAATATTCTTCTCCTCGAGGTGACCTTGTCCTGAAAGGACCACATACATCTGTATGGACTAGTTCAAGAGGCCTGCTGGCTGATCCTTCCTTCTCCGAGAAGTTGGTTCTGGTTTGCTTACCAAACTGACATGATTTGCATATGGTGTTGTCTTGAATTTTGATATCTGGAAGACCACGAACTGCCTGATATTTGCATGCCTTCCTTATTTGTGAAAAGCTTAGATGCCCCAACCTCCGGTGCCATAACCAATGTTCATCATCCTTGCTCAAATAGCATTGTTGTTGTCCTTCTTCAAATATGTATAGATTATTTGGAGTTCTTCTGCCTTTGATCACTGTTTTCCCTGTATCAAGATCACGAACACTACATCCATTTGATCGAAATATTACCTCGGTTCCTTGATCGCACATCTGACTGACACTCAAAAGGTTATGCTTCAAGCCATCAACATACAAAACATTTCCAGCTTTGACCTTTTCTTTCAACTAAGCTGTGCCTTTTCCTTTTATAGCTGTAAGAGTATCATTTCCAAAAGAAAATTTCTTTCCCTTTTCTAAAGCAGAATATGATTCAAGTTTTTCTTTATCACCTGTCATATGCTTCGAACATCCACTGTCGATGTACCATATATTTTCCTGTCCCTCTGCATAAAAGGTTATCCCACATCTTTCTGATTGTGGTTCCTTTATTCTCCATGCTCTGGTGCTTGAGGCTTGTTCCTTTGTCTGCTGAAACCTGCTCCTGCATTCAGAATCTTCATGACCGAAGTTATTACAAATAGAACATTCAATTTCATTTTCAAGAGCCTAAAAGTTGTTATAGGTCCTTTTTGTAATCCTAGTCATAGTTCTTTGTTTTTGAGCTTCTCTAGTCATGATTGTTTTATATGCAACACATTGAGTTGCTTTGTGACCAAAGTTATGGCAAGAGAAACATTGGCCATTGAAGAAACTTCTGCGGTTATCAAATCTACCGGCCAAATGACTGTAATTTCTATTGTCATCCATTCTTGAAGCAAATTGAGAAGATTTTACCTGTGGCTGGTTGTAACTTTTGTTCACCCTTAAGACGGATTGCCCTTGGTTTACCTGGTAGTCTTTGTTTGTTCTTGATGTAATTCGTCCCTGCTTTACCTGGTGATCTCCATTGTGCTTTTGCTCATTCCTTCTTGCTGCATCAAGATAACTCTTTGAGGTGGATGCTTGAGATGTTTCTCCATTATACCCTAGACCTGTCTTGTTTAGCGGAGAATGTTGTACATTGATGATCTCATCCAGAGTTTTAGATCCTTTGACAAACTTAAGATTAATAGCCTTTGTTTTCTCAATTTCTTTTCTAAGGCCAACAATTTCACATTCTAACTTTTCAAGAAATTTTTCTTTTTCATCAATTTGAAATTGTAGAGTATCAATGATCACATTCTTTTCTTCTATACATGTCTTGAGTCTAGAAATCTCTTCATAAAAGCTATCCACATCTATAGCATCCATGTAATCATCATCTTCAAAGGCCATTAAAAGTTTATAGTCAATACCTCGTTCATCTTCATCACTATTTGATAGACCATCACTATATTCATGAGTGTAGTAGCTTTTCTTATTTGCATTCTGTTTCTTGATCCATCTAATAGGTTCCTTTCCCTTGTCGATCTTATCCTTATGAGGACATTTGGCAGCATAGTGACCTACTCTTCCACAAGCAAATCATTTGAAGGGTAACTTACCTCTGAACCGTCCAGCACCCCATTGAAGATTTCTGACAAAATTTGATTCTTCTTCTTCTTCTGACCCATGTCCAGATTCATAGTACTCTCCTTTGCCTGAAGCCTTGAAGGCAGCTTCTCTCCTGTCAGATGGACCTCCTTTCCTCATTTCATAAGCAGTTAGAATTCCATGCAGTTGTGACATTTTAAGATGTTGTAGATTCTCCTTTTCTTCCATAGCAGAAACTTTAGATTCAAACCTAGGTGACAAATATCTTAGAACTTTTTCAACCACAACAGCCTCTTTTATTTCTTCACCCAAATTTTTCATACAATTAACAATCTCATCCACACGAAGAAAATAGTTAGCCACACTTTCATCATTATACATCTTGAGATTTTCATACTAAATCCTGAGGGTTTGAAGTTTTGCACGTTTTACTTGATCATCTCCTTCATAGCTCAGAACAATCTTGTCCCATATTTATTTTGCGGATTTATACTGCATAACTTTCACAAATTCTGATTGAGATAGACATCCTAGAAGAGTATTGACCGCCTTTGCATTTGTTTCATATTTCTTCTTCTCAGCTAGATCTATAGGAGTAGCTGATGGAAAAGTATACCCTATTTCTATGATGTCCCAGACTTCTGTACCCAAAGATTGAAGATAGGCAGTAACTCTTACCTTCCAATATACGAAGTTTGTCCCATCAAAAATCGGTGGCCTGATTGATGCTTTCCTCTCGTAGTTGCTCATGATGATAGATCTTCCTTCAAGCGATCAAGCTCCTTCAGAAGGACCTGCTCTGATACCAATTGTTGGAAATAATACTGAGAGGGGGGGTGAATCAGTATTATCAAATTCTTTTCATTATATCTTTCTTATTTATACTTTGAATTATTCTTCAGATATTGATCGTTACTTTGTATGTCAGTACCATAAAATAATGAGCATGAACAAGAAAAACATATAGTCACACCAAAGAACACCAGATATAAGGTGGAAATGCAATGTGGGTGAAAACCACCTGCTGTAATATGTCTCTATCTTCTTAGAAACTCCTTTTACAATGATTTTGTACTGGTGCAGCCCTTTACCAGTACGCAGGCTGCAACCTGCAGAGAGCTACAACTCTCTCTCGTTTTCCAGTCTCTCCTGGAAGGGAGCTACAACCCCCTACTTCTTTAACTTCTTTAAGGACCACGTTTCATTAATTTTCAAACTGGATCCAAGAACATCAAATAAACATCAAGTACATGTGAATCAACCAATCTCCTTATACAATCAATCCAATGAGCCACCCAAACTTCTCAGAATGCTGCGGATATCCGCACTGTGTTCTTCTGACCTTCTGCGTACCACCGCACTGTGCACTCTTCTGCGTTGCGTACCACGCACTTCGCCTTCTGCTGCGTTGCGTATACCCGCACTGCGCCTTCGTCTGTACTGCGTACCCCGCACTGCACCTTCAGCTGCGCTGTGTATACCCGCACTTCGCCTTCTTCTGTACTGCATACCCCGCTCTGTGCCTTCAGCTACGCTGCGTATACCCGCACTGCGTCTTCTTTTGTACTGCGTACCCCGCACTGTGCCTTCAACTGCGCTGCGTATACTCGCACTGCGCCTTATTTTGTACTGCGTACACCCGCACTCACGCTGTAGATCGCCTGCGAACCTCTAATTAGGGCCAAATTAATAGTCCTCCAATGTACCACAGACAGTCAGATCCACAGATCTGATCATGTGCCCGAGAGATCACGACTTAGCAATAGATTTGCCTTTAAATTTTACCTTGATTTAGATCTAGCTTTTAAAACCGATAACCCAAAATTCAGATCTTAAGATATTCAAATTTCAAAGATGTCTCAGCCAATTGATTTCCTTCCCTATTTATAGTCAAGCCCTTATTCACACCATGGGACAAAACCATCAATAACCAATACAAGGGATCCAAACCGGGGTTCAATAAATTAGATCCTATACCACGGGCCAAAACCATACGATCATGAACGACGGGCTAAATACCACGGGCCAAACATAAGAAACCCCACGGGAGCACGCTTCTCTGCCTTGAAGTGAGTGAACTAGGGGACCGCACCTTCTGAACGGATAACCTGCGGGTATGACCGCACTTCATGGACGACGAACCTGCGGGTCCGCACCTTTTGAACCATTCACCTACGAACCTCGTAATTTTCATCATTTTGAGAGCCTGAACAGAGCTTTGCCACTTGAGTGAGTTGCCATCAAGTACAACACCTGTATCATAGAGCCATACCAGAATCATAATGCCAACATAATTAAAATTGATCTAGCAATCTTTTTATATCTAGGGCTCTTATCACCAATATAGCTTAGGCTAGTATCTTGGAGTAGGGAGTAATTAACTCTCCAAGATAGTTAAAACAAACAAGTAGCTATATCTTGCAGTAGGAAATAAATCCAATTGTAATTGATATAATCTGGGAAGCTCCTCTTAAAGGAGTCAATCACGAGATCATGTCCGAACCTTTGAGACAATCAAGTCTGTCTCATTGGGAAAGATAGAAGATTTGCGCGTATTAAAAACGGTAAACCTCGGATTAACCATTTTCGAGGAGCCTGGGGTCACTTGTTGGTAAACCTCGGATTGATCATGTTGAGGAGCCTTCAAGGGGATTGAGCATTGTTACTCTGCCATTGCGCGTAGATCGGATCGTAGACTGTTCCCCCAGTTGTATTTGTTACTCTTGGTAACCTTAGTGACCATAATCTTAAGATTCTTTCCTAAGGTGACGGTGAAGGACGGGTCTCATTGTACCTGTAGCAGACGTTGACTAGACCCACTTGGACTTTCTAGGGGGTTCTCTTCACTTGAGATGGTTATGTGAAAAAACTTGTGCCAGTCTGTTTCATTAAGCAAGTTGTCGAGGTAACTATTCCAATTGCCCTTTCTGTATTGAATTCTACGATGTTGGATTTCATCACCAACTAGTGTTTTTGGTACGGAAAGTTACTACTTGTGTGTGGTTTGAACTCCTAGATTTTTTAGGTGTGTGATTCACTTGTTTGTTTCTTTAGAGACTTTAGGTGCTTTTATTGAAATTTTATTTGTTTGCATGTCATTATTTTCATCCTACACCCAAAGATTATTATCTTTGAACAATCATGTCAAGACAGTCATCCATGTTTTCCCAATCACCGAAAACATTTTTATATGGTGGTCCTATTGTTCCTTTGGGGTACCAGTCACTTTCTGGTACTTTTTCAGGAGCAACTCCTCGACCAACTAAAAATTAGTTATCACCTGGTAATAATGGAACTAAAATGTTGAACGTAGAACAGATTTTTACAATGTCTGGTAGTATTCCAAACCCTCAACCTCAAGGTAGTCAGTTACCACCTGGGGGGCAAGGTAGTCAGTTACCGCCTAGGGGACAACCTCAAGGTAGTCAGTTATCACCTGGGGGGCAACCCCAAGGTAGTCAGTTTCCGCTTGGAGGGCTACCTCAAGGTTTTCAACCTTCAGGACAGTACATACCCCAAAGTCAACTACATATTCCTCAGGATGCTTTTCAACCCCAAAATTAGTACGTGCCTCAGGGTTATCAGCCTCAAGGTCAGTACCCAACTCAAGGTTTCCAACGGCCTTCTGGTCAGTCATTTTTACAAGGAGCTGGAAATGTACCACCTAATTATCAGCCCTACGTTCAACCAAGTTATGGTCCTTCATACATACAACCTTTTATGGGTCCCAGAATGAATACGGTGTGGGATCCATATCAAACTCAACAGACTTTGCAACCTAATGTGCAGTTACCTTATCAAGCTGGACATCCATTGGTTTCTAGTCCAATCTAGCAACCTGTCCAACCTACAGTTCAAACCTCTGCACTTGGTTTAGTTCAGTCGCCTGGGCCTAACTCACCTCAGACTCTGCCTCGAACTGCTGCTGCAACTACTACATTTTCTGTTCAATCTACCAAACATGTTTCTGGAGTATTTGTAGCTTCGGTTTCTACTATCCCTGCATCAGTGTCAACTCCTCAAGTCTCTGTGCCCCAGTCAGGACCTACAGTTCAGACTTCGGTCCAAATGCCTGCAGGACAAGCTGGTCTAAGTACAATTGCCACGAGTCAACCGTACTAGGGACAATATCAATCCGGTCCTACTGTACAAAATCTAATTTATTAGTATCAACCGTACCTGGCTATACTTATCAGCAGCCTCAACCATCCCAGTTTGGTCTGGTTAATCCTAGTGTCCTGGGAGGTTATAACATTCCTATTGCAAATCCAATTCCAGGTTATCCTAGATATCCTCCTGTTGAAGGCCCGAAAATCGGGTCGACAACAAGGGGGATACCCACCCAGTCCGGAACTTGGTTGGCAGCTCCTTATCCGTTTGGTATAGCGGGTCCGACTGGGGATAATGGGACCAGTTTACCAATCTAAGGGGTGTGTGTGTGTAGAGTTGGATGATGCTGATCTAAGAGTATTTAAAGCTAATTTAATTCAAACTTCTAAACTAACTCTATGCTATTGTAATCTAATGAGAAACAACACATCTAATCTACGCTAACCTGGGGTGTATTTCTTCTATTATGCGATCTAAAGAGATTTCAAACAATAACTGGTAATAAAGATCATTCAGCTATCATAAGAATAGAAATCAGTTAAGATAAACCACTTTGCATAAAAATTTAAGCAAAACAGTTGTGAACAGCATATCGCATAATAAGTTATTCACATATCAAGCACAAATAAATGACTCCACCGTATAGAAGTGCCAAATGGTAACCCACACATTCATGCGTTAACATATAAACAACTGAAAACTACATATTACTTTAAGAATATAAGCAGAAATGGTCAAGAGATAAAAGTACCATTTATGACTGGTTCCACTCATAAGCTTCAAGCAACAACGATTTATCTCTACTTGTTCTAATATCTACTAAGAGTACAAAAGTGCAACATCAATAGCAGACATTAAATGCAAACATTGATAAATCTCGATCCATCCATTCATCAAAAACCCCCTCCGAGGGTGCAAAAGTGCATGTTCTGAGGACAAGTTTTTTGACAAATTTCCGGACCCTTCTCCAAATGCCTGAGAAGGGTTTAAATACTGCTAGCTCATTAATCTTAATTACATAAATTTAGGACACGGTTTCAAATGACCGCCCTTCTACTAAAGCAAATTTATTTCTAAAAATTGAATCTAATTTCTAACCGTTTCTGTATTTGCTCCTTAGTGCTGTAAGCAATGCAACATTCACCTGGGGAGAGTCGGCTGGTTGTCTTTCCTTTTCGTTTGAGTTACGAAAATAGAAATAACAAGAGCTGGCACTGCTTTCTGGCAGACTTTAGAAGATATTTTCGAAAATCTTCCTCTGGCTTGGTGTATTCACTGTGTGTATACTTGGTAATAACCCAAATTTCTCTTAAACGGATTGTGTTGTTGCTATTTCAGTTTCCGGCCTTGCGAATGACTGAATAAGTTAGGGATTTTGCTCTCTGAACAATTTTCTGTATTGAAAACTACTTCCGTTCTTTGTTCCAGGCTTTTCTGGTGTGTTTTCCCTTTCTGGCGTTTTTCTTTTTTCTTTACCCAGTCTAAGCTTCAGGATCTTTTGTAAACATGCTGCTTTTGTGCGGCTTTGACTCTGAGTTTTGGATGGCCTATTGGCATCAGTATCTGTTGAGTGATACTCTGGAATCCGCGGTCCTGCTGTATGCAGCATCCGTCTGCGAAGGCGTCTCTTCTCTGTTCTCCAAGTATTGACGCTTTCCCCTTTTCCTTAGATGTTTCCTGCACATTACTTTATATTAGTTGTTGTCTTACAGTTTACGCAAAGGAAAAGAGTAATGACGAAAAGATTGACGTGAAAGCTTTAAGCTCTAATGAATGCATAATCATGACACTCATAATGAACTGACTCTTCGAAAAACATAACACAATCCTTCTTGGATACTTTGGCGTACAATCATTAATTTCTTTCAAGGCGCGCGCCCAATTTTGGTATACAGACAGCTTTTCTTGAATACTGTGTCGAGGAAATTTTGCGATGAGTGATTTTTTGCGACTCGCATCGCAGTATCAAGGATTGGGTCATCAAGATATGTCATCGCAGGAATTGATGGTCGCATTCATCGCAAATCGCAATATCGCAGATCGCAATATCGTAGATCGCAATAGTCATCCAATCATTGTGTGCTGCTTTATGCGATGTTGCGATATGCGATGTCGCATATCGGCCGTCGGCGATTTCTTAAGTTTTTCATTTAAGAGCGCTTCACAATATATGCGATGCGATGAATTTCGCGTCGCTTCTTCGCAGCTTATTATGCGCATAGGCAAACGTTTCACTCTCTTCTCGCGATGCGATACAGCTTTAGGGAGTTAAAATACAAAAATTTTGATAAAATGTTTTTTTTTGGATTTTTTTTAAGGGTCCCCATTTGCTTGGTGTTATTGCTAATACCAACAAAGAGGGGGATTGTTGGTGACCACAACAATGGCGATTCACTGTGAAGAACCAGTTATCTCTATTTTTCTATTGAATTTTAACTTCTGAAGAAAAAAAAAAATTCATAAGTCTAAATTTTGTTATGGACAGATAGAGTACATTATGCCTTATCCTATAAATGATATTTTGTTTCAACCTTTCTCTATTCCAATTGTTTGCTTCCTCAGGCTTTGTCTTTGTATTCACACCAGACATTACTTGGTCTTTTAAAGATAAAATAAGGTCTTCTCTGCGTGCTGGCTTTTAAAATATGCTCATTTGTCGTAGGTAGAGCCTCTGCTGCCCGCAAGCGTCCATAGCCTCGACAGGGTTACCTGTTACCCAGCAATGATCCTTTATCCTGCTTAAGGCTATTTACAACTTTTCAGAGGAAAACCCTTTTTTGACACTTTTTCCTTTTTTATTCTCTAAAGAACAATGTCTTGGTTTGGTGGCCAAATTATGACACAGTCATTCACTTGATTTACACTTTTGCTGAACAAGCTGGCTCGTGATGAGACCCCTTGTCTTTTGATTGCAACAATCTTGAGTCGTTGCCCTGTTTTGGTAGACAGTTTTGGCAAAGTCAGCAAGTTATAATATCTGTGATCATGATAAGCCGGCTCGTGATGAGACCTCTTATTCTTTGAGATATAGTGTTTTCTCGGATTGTTCCTCTTAATGCTGCGATTTCCTTTAGCAGGGAGGAAGTCATTGTTTTTCCTTAAGAAAGCTCTGGACGACCATAATAGAGTTTGAAAACAGCAGCTTTACAGAGAATATTTATTTTATTATTGATACCTTTCATAGTGCTGATATAAAACAAATTTTTGCCAAAGGTTGCTTTCATCAAATTTTTGAAGTTGAAACTAGTATCATGTCTAGGCTAAAGTTAACTCTATTTGTCAATAATAAAAATCAGATTTTTCGAAAATTTTTGCTACTTGTACAAGCGAAATCAAAATCTGATAGAGAATTGGTGTCTTTTTCATGAACCCTTTTAGTGACCATCTACAATTGGTTTTATTTATAAGAAAGAGAAAAACAAATAAAATCTAAAACTATCCTACAAAAATAGAAGAGTGATCTTCTATGGAAAATATATTTTAAGGATCTGTCCGTTAACAGGCAAAGAATCTCTTCTACCTGCTAAATCCTGCAACACAAATGTTGATGGGCCTATGACTTCTACAATCTGAAAAGGACCAAGCCACATTTACTGAAATTTCATATGTTTGCCCTTTTCTTCATGAGCCTTATCCCATTTCAAAACTAAATCTCCCATCTGAAAATTCTTTCTGGTCATTATGCTTGAGTCAAAAGAGGATTTTATCAGCGCTTGGTGATGAGCATGGGTTTTCTTAGCTTGTTCTCGTTGTTCTTCTAATTTAATTATTTCCATTTGTCTTAATTGTAAGGAGGAAGTAGATACTTCATCGATGTATTGTACTAAAGACAAAGAGGGAATGACTAAGTGAGTTGGAAGAACCACTTCTTTCCCATAAACTAAATTAAAGGGAGAAGTGCCGATTGAAGCTTTCTTCGTTATTCTATCTGCCCATAAAGCATTTACCAACGCTTTGTGCCAATTCTTTTGGTTTTGGTCGACTGTTCTTTTAATAATCTTGATCAGGTTCTTGTTTGTCGATTCAGCCAATCCATTACCTTGAGGATAGTAGTTGGCAGAATATTTCAGTTTGAACCCTCTTTTAAGTGCAAACTCAGTCATTGCATTTCCAGAAAAGTATGAGGCATTATCAAACATTAAGGCCATTGGCAATCCAAACCTAGTGATTATAAATTGATCTATGAATTCAATAATGTTTTCAGAATTAGCTGTCTTGAGAGGAACTGCTTCTACCCATTTAGTAAAATAATCTGTTGCCGTGAGGATGTACCTATGCTGCTTAGAAGAGTGAGGAACGATCTCACCTATTATGTCCAAGCCCCACTGACTGAATGGTTGCTCAATGTTTACCGGCTGTAGTGGCATGGACAGTTTCTTTTATTTCCCTGCAGCAGTCTGGCAGACTTGGCATTTCCTCACGTAACTGTGTGAGTCTTTGAACAGCGTGGGCCAATAATATCCTGCACGTAAGATCTTATGTGCAGTAGCATCTCCAGCATAGTGTCCGCCCACTGGTCCATCGTGGAGTTCCTGCAAAACCTTTTCGGTTTCAGTTTTCTCAAGACACCTAAGAAGCACAGAATCGTAATTCCTTTTAAACAGAACATCATTTATGAGTTGGTATTGTTTAGCTTTCAATCTCAGAGCTCTTTTCTTGGTGTGATCTAGGTGTGATGGAGCATACCCGTTCTTAAGAAAATAAATGGTGTCAGCATATAATGATCCTGCATCGTTTAGGCTTACCTCATACGTATGTACCTCTTCAAATGAATTCTCAGGAATTTGCGATGCTCCAGCCAACATTTTGCAGAAGCCTTGACCTCTTACGATGTTTGCTGGTTTGATCTCAAGATCGTATTCCTGTAAAGCGGTGATCCAATTTGCTCTTTTTTCGCCCACATCCTTCTGTATTAGAAGGTTTCTTACCGCTGGAAATGGTACTATGACCTTAGTATGGGCTTTAAGTAAGAAAGGTCTGAAATATTTGATCGCTTTGAAAACAGCATATGCCTGTTTCTCCACGTCTGAATAGTTGAATTCAGCACCTTGTAAATTCGAGCTAAAGAATGCGATTGGAGCTTCCGCTTTCTTTTGATTTGCTTGAGTTAGAATCGCGGCATAAGATTTCTCTGAGGCAAATGTGTATAAGATAAAAGATTCTGAAAAATTCGGGGTTGCTAAAGATGGAGCATTAATGATAGCTTGTTTGATCAAGTTGAATGCTTCATGCTCATCTTGACCCCATTTAAAATTTGAATTCTTTTTAATCATATTTTGCAAAGGAGAAACAATACGTGAAAAATCTGGGACAAATCTCTTCACAAAATTGATTTGACCAAGGAAAGATTGCATGGCTTTTTTGTTATGAGGCATGGATATTTCAGAAATTTCTTTGATTCTGTCAGGTTCGATGTGAATACCAGATTTTGACACTATGAATCCTAGAAGTTTTCCTTCACTTAATGTGAAAAAAGATTTCTTTGGGTTAAGTGAAATCCCATACCTTAAACATCGTTGAAAGATTTGTTTCAAGTCTTTGAGATGGTCGCTTCGCTTCTTGGAGTACACTGTTATATCATCTAGGTAAATCACTACGGATTTATTGACTAAACCTTTGAATGCGATGTCCATGGCTCTCTGAAATGTAGCGCCGGCATTGATCAAACCAAATGGCATCTTCCGATATGCGTATGTGCCCCATTTAGTTCGGAATGTGGTTTTTAACTGATCATTGGGATGTACCAGCACTTGATTGTATCCTGAAAATCCATCCAGAAAAGACATTAATTCTGAGCCTGCTACTGCCTGTAATATCTGCTCCATAGGTGGGAGGGGAAAATTGTCTTTCTGACAGGCTTTGTTGAGATTCCGGAAATCGATACAAATTCTAATATCTCCGTTTTTCTTTCTAACGGGCACCATATTGGAAACCCATTTGGAATGTCTGACGTGGAAAATTATTCTGGCTCTCAATAACTTATTTAGCTCAGTTTTTATCTGATTTTCTAAATTGGGGTGGATTTTTCTGAGTTTCTGTTGGACAGGTTTTTCATTGTCAATCATAGGGATAGTATGTTGAATGATAGAAGTGTCGTATGTCTTCAGCTCATCGTAATTCCAGGAAAAAACGCTTTTGTATTGTCTCAAAAGACGAATATACACTAATTTCTCTTCAGGGGCTAGGCCATGGCCTAGATTAACGTTTTGTGGTTTCTCATCGGTTCCTAGGTTTACTAATTCATAGTTCAGAGTCGAACTGTAAAGCTTAGAATTGGTAGACCTTTTAAACCGACTTTTCAAATCATATAAGTCTTCTAACTTGACCACCGATTTAGGTATAGCATTATCAGTGCTATTTTTTTGTATTTGGTGATCATGACGGTCTTCATCAATTATTTGATTGGAGTAGGATCCTTCAGAAGTGAGGAAATTTACAATGTCAGGATCGTCATTGAATACTCTCCAGTTTGTGATGTTGTCAGGGATGGACGGTCTAAAGATTAATTCTATTGAGAATCTATCTGGACTAAAATCTTCGGAGGGAATGAGTCTAGAGGCTACGTTAGCTAACAGGTCTGCGCTCGCATTTTGGAGTCTTGGGATTGACGAAATATTGAATGCTATGAAATGTGCAGTCAGATCTTGTACTAAAGATTGATAGTGCTTCAAATGACCTGATAGGCAATGTATGGTGTTACGTACCTGTTTGACGACAATCTCAGAGTCTCCAAAGACTTGAAGGTACTTAACGTTCAACCCGATTGCTTTGTATAGGCCTTGCACCAAGGCCTCGTATTCCGCTGTATTGTTTGTGCAATCGAATTCAAGTCTGCACGTAAGCATGGTCTTATTTCCGTCTGGGCTAATCAAAACGCATTCTGCTCCTGCTCCCTCGTTAGATTTAGAGCCATCAAAATATAATTTCCAAAACAAAGATGTATTTACAGGGTTATCTAAAAAATTAATACATTTTGAATTATCAGTTTGGGAAAAAATTTCGACCTGGGACAAAACTGAATTTTCTAAGTAAGGTGAAGTATGAGCATTGAAATTGCCGAGGAAAGAATCTACCGAGTAATTGCCTATGATACTGTTGTTGTATGCTATTGCTTCATTTTCTCCCTCCAATTCAGTCACTATGTACTTCTGGTGTAACTCTCGTTCAACCTTTATTTGATTCGGTTTACCATTGTAGGGTAACCACATGTGCGACCAGTCGGTTGAGAAATATCCGTGGAGTTTTTCAGATCAATATCTGCTAAGAATTAAGCCATAGAATTCAGGGATGTCAGCTACTAGAATGTCAATAACCTGACATACCTTCGGGTTAGACGACAATCTTATGGTCACTTGGTTAAGTTCACCAATCACTTCAACTTGAGATCGATCAAGTTGAACTATGCGCACTGTGGATTTTTGTGGTTGAACATTCAATTTGGCACATATTGATCTGGGTAAAATATTCGTTGAAGCACCAGAATCAACCAAACAATTGTGTACATTTTTATTGAAAATCTCATAAGTGAGAAGAAAAGGGGGAGTATGAGACCTTGATCTTCCTCCAATCAAGGCGATGTCATTTGGGTCAACTTTATTGATCGTGTTGGTTGGAGGTCTTCCCATGTTGTGGGAAGCTACAGCTGTAGGCAAAGATGTAGTAGGCACGGCATGTAATTCTTTCATCATTATTTTCTGCTGATTTTTTAATTTGCTCAATTCATAAAGGGTGATATTAGCCCTAGTCTTTTTCATGTCATCAATAATATTGTATTCCATTTCATCGGACACTATCAGTGTTTTTGATGGAGGTGTTTGATCTGATTGGACTGGGCTAGATTGAGTCGCTTTAGCGGTTGTTTTCTTTGTTGCGACCTTATCTTTTGTTGTAGGGCTTGCGCCCTTCTGTTTAGGGGTAGTTTGGGGAGGATCAAGTTGATTTTTGCTTCGTGTGCTAACCGGAAATGCTTCTTGATCTTCTTCTTGTGGGAGGATGAAATCCCACATTCCTTGTAGTTCCACAACTTCTTCGTCATCGGTCTGCCCTTCAGTGGTATTCTCTTCTTCTTCTTCTTCTTCGGATTCGACGTTTGAGATAGCATTGGGTGGTTTCACATCCATTGAAGGACTTCTTTTAAAAGTTCTGTAGGGCTTTTTGGAAGAAGTTTCTGCTACTTGCTTTTTTATGTCAATCATCTCATTGGACATGGCCTTTAATACTTTTTGTAATCCTTCCAAATCGAAAGGATCTTTCGTTTGTTTCTTCTTGGTGTCTTCCTTGAAAGAGATTTTCTTAGATTTGCGTTCCTCTATCGCAGATCTCTTTTCTAGGGCTACTACGTGTTTCTCTACTGCTATTGCCTCTGTCAAGTTTTCAACTAAGGTTGTCTTGTTTGCTCTATCCACGAAGATCGCCAAGTTTGATGGTAAGGCCGTAATATACCATTCACATCTGACTTCCTCGCTGGGTTGGGAAGCAGCGGGAATTTTGTTGAGGATTTTATTGAACCGTAAATTGAAATCTTTAATGGGTTCTCTAGCCTCGGCTTTAAGATTGGATAGGTCATTGATTAACGTCGTTGTTGATCTGTCATCACCGAACTTGGTAAGGAATTGACTTTGAAAAATGTCCCAACTCGTGATAGACCCGGAAGGTAACGAAAAGTACCATGACCCGGCTGTTCCTTGCATTGTATAGGGAAAAAGCCGGACGACAGCATCCTCGTTGGTAACTCCGTTGAGATTAACAGAAAGCATGAAATTATTAATATGCTCTTCAGCCAGCATGCCTGCTTCTGGATTGAATTTGGGTAGCCATTTCTCAGGATGGGCCGGTATTTGGCTCAGGGGTGGAGGCATTAAAACTGCCCCAGGATTATTCCATGGAGACTGGGCCATCGTTGAGCTGCTAGTAAATGAAAGTGCAGAGGATGATCCCTGATGCTGAGAAGATGAAGATATTATGATCTTTGATGATTGAAGAGGAGGGGTTGTGGAAGATGGATGAGTGATTTGGAATGAAGATGTGGGTGGCTGACTTCGCGGTGAAGGAGTTGAAATGGACGAAGTAGATGAAAGAGTTTCACTGTCAGACTCTGGTGGTGTTTTCCTTGCTCTTTTCCTGGTGGGGAGAGGGAATTCAGTTGGCTGGATGCCAAATTTTTCACTCTTCAATATGGTCAGGGATGAGCAGGATTGTACTGTGAAGTCACGCTGCTTTGAGATTTATCAGACCTCTGTGTAAAAATAGAAAATCGCTGGAGTTTGCGAATCAGAGTTTGAACTTCAGGAGGTTCAATGATAAATTGGTCTGAAATATTAGGGTGTGTGGCAGCGGTTGATACTCGAATGACTTCTGACTCTGGATTTAAACGTACTGGGGAAGTCGGGGGAGTGGATGAGGGCGATTTACTCTCAGAATGGTATTTAGATTTTGATTTAGGTGCCATTCATAGTTCGTGCCCTCCTTCTAGCGCCAAATATGTTGAAGGCCCGAAAATCGGGTCGACAACAAGGGGGATACCCACCCAGTCCGGAACTTGGTTGGCAGCTCCTTATCCATTTGGTATAGCGGGTCCGACTGGGGATAATGGGACCAGTTTCCCAATCTAAGGGGTGTTTGTGTGTGTAGAGTTGGATGATGTTGATCTAAGAGTATTTAAAGCTAATTTAATTCAAACTTCTAAACTAACTCTATGCTATTGTAATCTAATGAGAAACAACACATCTAATCTACGCTAACCCGGGGTGTATTTCTTCTATTATGCGATCTAAAGAGATTTCAAACAATAACTGGTAATAAAGATCATTCAGCTATCATAAGAATAGAAATCAGTTAAGATAAACCACTTTGCATAAAAATTTAAGCAAAACAGTTGTGAACAACATATCGCATAATAAGTTATTCACATATCAAGCACAAATAAATGACTCCACCGTACAGAAGTGCCAAATGGTAACCCACACATTCATGCGTTAACATATAAACAACTGAAAACTGCATATTACTTTAAGAATATAAGCAGAAATGGTCAAGAGATAAAAGTACCATTTATGACTGGTTCCACTCATAAGCTTCAAGCAACAACGATTTATCTCTACTTGTTCTAATATCTACTAAGAGTACAAAAGTGCAACATCAGTAGCAGACATTAAATGCAAACATTGATAAATCTCGATCCATCCATTCATCAAAAACCCCCTCCGAGGGTGCAAAAGTGCATGTTCTGAGGACAAGTTTTTTGACAAATTTCCGGACCCTTCTTCAAATGCCTGAGAAGGGTTTAAATACTGCTAACTAATTAATCTTAATTACATAAATTTAGGACACGGTTTCAAATGACCGCCCTTCTACTAAAGCAAATTTATTTCTAAAAATTGAATCTAATTTCTAACCGTTTCTGTATTTGCTCCTTAGTGCTGTAAGCAATGCAACATTCACCTGGGGAGAGTCGGCTGGTTGTCTTTCCTTTTCGTTTGAGTTACGAAAATAGAAATAACAAGAGCTGGCACCGCTTTCTGGCAGACTTTAGAAGATATTTTCGAAAATCTTCCTCTGGCTTGGTGTATTCATTGTGTGTATACTTGGTAATAACCCAAATTTCTCTTAAACAGATTGTGCTGTTGCTATTTCAGTTTCCGGCCTTGCGAATGACTGAATAAGTTAGGGATTTTGCTCTCTGAACAATTTTCTGTATTGAAAACTGCTTCCGTTCTTTGTTCCAGGCTTTTCTGGTTCGTTTTCCCTTTTTGGCATTTTTCTTTTTTCTTTACCCAGTATAAGCTTCAGGATCTTTTGTAAACATGCTGCTTTTGTGCGCCTTTGACTCTGAGTTTTGGATGGCCTATTGGCATCAGTATCTGTTGAGTGATACTCTGGAATCTGCGGTCCTGCTGTATGTAGCATCTGTCTGCGAAAGCATCTCTTCTCTGTTCTCCAAGTATTGACGCTTTCCCCTTTTCCTTAGATGTTTCCTGCACATTACTTTATATTAGTTGTTGTCTTACAGTTTACGCAAAGGAAAAGAGTAATGACGAAAAGATTGACGTGAAAGCTTTAAGCTCTAATGAATGCATAATCATGACACTCATAATGAACTGACTCTTCGAAAAACATAACACAATCCTTCTTGGATACTTTGGTGTACAATCATTAATTTCTTTCAAGGCGCGCGCCCAATTTTGGTATACAGACAGCTTTCCTTGAATACTGTGTCGAGGAAATTTTGCGATGAGTGATTTTTTGCGACTCGCATCGCAGTATCGAGGATTGCATCGTCAAGATATGTCATCGCAGGAATTGATGGTCGCATTCAGCGCAGATCGCAATATCGCAGATCGCAATAGTCATCCAATCATTATGTGCTGCTTTATGCGATGTTGCGATATGCGACGTCGCATATCGGCCGTCGGCGATTTCTTAAGTTTTTCATTTAGGAGCGCTTCACAATATATGCGATGCGATGAATTTCGCGTCGCTTCTTCGCAGCTTATTATGCGCATAGGAAAACGTTTCACTCTCTTCTCGCGATGCGATACAGCTTTAGGGAGTTAAAATACAAAAATTTTGATAAAATGTTTTTTTTTTGGATTTTTGTTAAGGGTCCCCATTTGCTTGGTGTTATTGCTAATACCAACAAAGATGGGGGTTGTTGGTGACCACAACACCTCCTCCTGGAGCTGGTCTCATTACACAAGGTTTTCGTGAACCTAACCATCAATTACCATTTATTGCAACTTTAGATTTACCCGATTTTTCGCGCCTTACAAATGATCCGATTTACTATCTTCCGTATTGGCCTCCAATGCCTAATAAGTTGCCCAGAGATATACCAAAATTTGAGGGTAAGTCAGGTGAGGATCCGTCAAATCACGTGATGACTTATCACCTCTGGTGTGCATCTAATTCCATTATTGATAATTCAATTTGATTGCGTCTTTTTCAAAGAACTCTTATTGTTCTTGCCGCCAAATGGTACATTGAGTTACCACGAGGCTCTTTTCATAATTTTAGTGAAATAGCCACTTCTTTCTTAACTCATTTTCAATTGCCTGTCAGATATGACAATGGCATGGAATGTTAACTTCACTAAAGCAATCCACATCCACATATATTTCTGATCGTATTCATGAATGGCGATGTAGAAGGCGTTTAGTGAAAGTTTTCATTCCGGATCAAATTTTAGCAAATGGTCCGTTAAATCATTGTTACCTAAAATCACTGAGGATGTAGCTAAGGTAGGAGTTGTCACTGAAGAGCAAGTCATTGCTCAGGCTCAGTACCTTGACCTCGTTTATACGCAGTCAGGTACTTTACACGAAAAAATCCCTAATCTTTCGAAAAATACAGCTCCTTCAGGGTCTCATGCTGTTGATGGTATCATTGGTTCAATTACTATTAAAAGTGTTATACTCCTATAGTAATAGGTGTCATATTTCATGATTGACTGGTTGAGCTCTGTAATATGTTCATCCTTTCCTTGTTGTAAAGGTTTCCATATTATGAAAAAAATCAAAAAATTAAAAAATGTAAAGAGGGTATACCCTAAAAGAAAAATCAAAGGGTGAAAAAATAATGGTCAAAAGAAAAAATAAAAAAGAAATGAACACCAAACAAAAAGACCATGAATGTGTGCAAGTCCAAGTGCCACTACTATTTCATTAACTGTGAATAAAGCATCATGTACAGCTTGTTGAACTTTTGCCATAATTGATGAATGGCCAAACAACTTAATCTTGGCCAGTTCATGTTTGAATTTCATGTTTAGAGATAGAGAATAAAAATTTGTCCATACTGTTTAAACTTGGCAGATAAGTAGATAGGTAGAGAAGCAAAGGGGATCAACTGTTTAATCTGAGCCCTTGGAAGAAATAAGTGCAGACTTAGATAGACCTATCATGCAAAAGAAAAGAAAAGTGGAAAAGGGTCTGCCAGTCTAAGTGCACCCAAACAAGAAGAAAAAATGTTAGGCAAAGTAGGCTAGGTAGGCAGTTTTGATGTTGCAGAATGAGACTTGTGATTGATTTTGTCTCTCAAAGTGTTAATCTCACCTCTATCATAGGTACCATGGCAGTTTTATATTTTTTAGCAGCTCAACCGAGGCATGACTAACTCCCCTCATACTGTTTCCCCAATCACTTACTAATTTCCACCAAAGATATTAAGATCTTCTTAATATCCCTCTTGAAGCCTCACATTCCATTTCATTCGTTGCCTAAGTGAATTCCTGCTTTACTTAGGAAAATGGCTACATTCCGCATATAAAATCTTTTTGCATTCAAGCCTAAGTTTCCTAAACATTATACTTAGCGCTTTCAATTCAAATTTCATATTAAAAAATTTACATTTATTATATAAATCCCATATAGACATTCCCAACCCCATATTATGTAAATATATAATAAAATCCCCACATTACTACATATTCCCGCCCCGGTTAATGTATAAACCACAAACATATTTTTAGGGAATTGATTGGTTTATCCAGAACCTTTTAAGAACCCTTCCCGCGTAAAGCATTAATTAACCTCTCATTAATTAATAACTAAATCACCTGAGAACCAATCAAATCTGCTCCAAAACCATTAAAAATGTGGTTTATAAGCCCGAGCCTGTGCATTAACTCCTCGACTTGTTCCATAAGCGTCCACCATCTGATCGGTGCCCTTGCATTGGACGGCTGACAATCATATCGTGACCCCCTCATCCGCTGAACTTTACATCCTGGGGAACTAGTTGTTTTTTCTCCGTACCCTGGACACGCGTCGTGCTCCCGCATTGATCACTCCCCCTCCACTCGAAACTGCCCAAGCCCATAAGCGGTGCGGGGGGAAACACTTACCACCCTCCCGCTAATCCTTCGCTGACATCACTGCCACGTCACCCTACCATGTCGTCATCCATACTACCACGTCACCATCCCGTACCACCCCGCTGACGTCATCCGTACTTTGAACCAAAATTTCCCACCAAAATCATTTTTGTTCAGTATATGGTAAAAAGGTCATTTTTGTTATAATTTTGCTGCGAACAGCACTCCGAGTTTTGATGTCAACCAAGGTCGCATTTCCAATGTTTTAAGCCGCCTCCCGACCATGAAGGCTCCACCAATGAAGATCGCACCCTCAACAAACCTACCCAGTACAGTTTTTTTCCTCTTAATATAGTTTAAAGTAAATTGAGGGATCTCCAAGTTTGCAGAAGAAGAAAAAACAGAGATATGTGCTACCCCAGCCAGTGGAAACCCGCAAAGACATCAATTGTAGAGAAGGTCAGTGTAAGGACACGTTGCAATTCCATTTTCTCCAAACAGCGGTGAGCAGGGTCGCTTCAGCATTAAAGAAGATGATTAAAGTCAAAGAGTATCAGAGGAGCCATAAAGAGTATCAGTGCGGAATTAAAGACAAATAAAATTAGCATTAAAGAGTATCGAGCCGACTAAGGAAAGCAGATCAGAATTAATGCATCAATTAAGACAGAGTGTCGGTGCACAGTTACTTCAGACAACTGCAGGCCGAACCCTAAAGAGCCAGCTTCCAACACAGCATAAGTTAGCTGTTTCTTTTTTCTTTGCTTGTAAATATTTTAGGTTAAACTTAGATATTATCTCATAGCTTTGACGAGATATTCGGTTGTACATATTTTTGTTGTATAAATACCCCCTTCATCAGAGTTTTGGAGAGGTTGGGTATGTGTAGATTTTTCTAGACTTTGTTGTAAATACTGAACTTTGGAATAAAAAGTTGTTGGGATCAAACTGTTGTCTGGTTTACTGGAAGAAGAATTGATGTAGAAGACCTGTCACAAAATTCTTGAATCAACCCATGGATCGATGAGTACTTTCTACCTTTTGTTTTACAGTTATCTTGTCTGTTATATCATCTGTGTTTCATGATCTGAATAGTAGAGAAAAAGATTAATCCAGAATTTGCTTAGCTGCACTCTGTTTTCAGTCTTTACTATTCTCTATGTTTTCTTCGGAATTAGAATAAACAGTGAATTCTTAATTGCTCCTGTTTCCCCTAATTCTTTCACGTTGAGTATTTTTTAAGGAATTCTTAATTGCTCCTTAACAGTAATCATCCATTTTCCCTCTGTCAAAATGATGAAGGATTCTTAATTTCCCTTCATCCCTTTGAGCCCATTCCATCCGATTCTAGCCTTTAAATTGTTCCATCTTTGAGTACCTTGCTCTGTGATGCCCTCTTCTACTATAAACTGAATCCAGGAAACCATCCTTGTTTTGACTCCATCATGCCCAATGGACTGAACTCTTCAGTTTTGCCTCACTGTTCTATTGAATCTCACCACCCAAACTCAAAACAAAACAAAACTCTGGTACTTCATAACTAGCCTAATACCTTTGAAAAAAAAGCTAAATCATAAAGAGAGAGCCCTCTCTAGATGCAGATTGGCTAGAATCTGTATCTAAAAGATTGGTCTGGGTTACCTCGGCCGTATTCCCTTTCTTACAACTTTTGGGAACAACCTGAGTGATAACATCATTGATGACTCCACTGGGGATCCTAAATAAATGTTTGTTACTATTTTTTACTATATAAACTACAGATGGAGCCTGAAGTTAGCCACGTAGCCTTTGAAACTGCTTTTGCTTTGCAATTGCAGAAGTACATAAATGGTACTCCAGCCTATCTCCGGTCTAGTTTATGTTTTGAACAGTTGTTTCAAATCTTTGATCAGTTCCTCTTTTTTCAATAAATCTTTAGGAAAGTTCAAAATTCCCACATCTAATAACTTCCTAGAAGAGACTGTTAAAAGTTGTATTCTAAGAAAACTATTCCAAGAAAAAACAAAAAACATACCTAGAAACTGGCTCCAAAAAAGACTCGTTACACCAGATCAAATCCTGATCCTAATCCCCAAGTGGAGCCAGTGTTATACTCCTATAGTAATAGGTGTCATATTTCATAATTGACTGGTTGAGCTCTGTAATATGTTCATCCTTTCCTTGCTGTAAAGGTTTCCATATTATGAAAAAAAATCAAAAAATTAAAAAATGTAAAGAGGGTATACCCTAAAAGAAAAATCAAAGGGTGAAAAAATAATGGTCAAAAGAAAAAATAAAAAAGAAATGAACCCCAAACAAAAAGACCAGGAAAGTGTGCAAGTCCAAATGCCACTACTATTTCATTTTCTGTGAATAAAGCATCATGTACAGCTCGTTGAACTTTTGCCACAATTGATGAATGGCCAAACAGCTTAATCTTGGCCAATTCATGTTTGAATTTCATGTTTAGAGATAGTGAATAAAAATCTGTCCAAACTATTTAAACTATAAGTAGATAGGTAGAGAAGCAAAGGGGATCAACTATTTAATCTGAGCCCTTGGAAGAAATAAGTGCAGACTTAGATAGACCTATCATGCAAAAGAAAAGAAAAGTGGAAAAGGGTCTGCCAGTCTAAGTGCACCCAAACAAGAAGAAAAAAATTTAGGCAAAGTAGGCTGGGTAGGCAGTTTTGATGTTGCAGAATGAGACTTGTGATTGTTTTTGTCTCTCAAAGTGTTAATCTCACCTCTATCACAGGTACCATGGCAGTTTTATATTTTTGAGCAGCTCAACCAAGGCATGACTAACTCCCCTCATACGGTTTCCCCAATTACTAACTAATTTCCCCCAAAGATATTAAGATCTGCTTAATATCCCTCTTGAAGCCTCTCTTTCCATTTCATTCGTTGCCTAAGTGAATTCCTGCTTTACTTAGGAAAATGGCTACATTCCACATATAAACTCTTTTTCCATTCAATCCTAAGATTCCTAAACATTATACTTAGCGCTTTCAACTCAAATTTCATATTAACAAATTTACATTTATTATAAAACTCCCATATAAACATTCCCAACCCTGTATTATGTAAATATATAATAAAATCCCCGCATTACTACATATTCCCGCCCCGGTTAATTTATAAACCACAAACATATTTTTAGGGAATTGATTGGTTTATCGGAAACCTTTTAAGAACCCTTCCCGTGCAAAGGATTAATTAACCTCTCATTAATTAATAGCTAAATCACCCAAGAACCAATCAAATTTGCTTCGAAACCATTAAAAATGTGGTTTATAACCACGGACCCGCACATTAACTCCTCGCCTTGTTCCATAAGTGCCCACCGTCCGATCGACGCCCTCGCATCGGACGGATGACAATCATATCGCGACCCCACCCCCCATCCGATGAACTTTACGTCCCGGGGAACTGGTGGTTTTTTCTCTGTACCCTGGACATGCGTCGTGCTCCCGCATTGATTGCTCCCCCTCCGCCCGAAATCGCCCAAGCGCATAAGCGGTGCGGGGGGAAACCACTTACCACCCTCCCGCTAACCCTTTGCTGACGTCACTGCCACGTCACCCTACCATGTCATCATCCGTACTGCCACATCACCATCCTATACCACCCCGCTGACGTCATCCGTACTTTGAACCAAAATTTCCCGCCAAAATCATTTTTGTTCAATATATGGTAAAAAGGTCATTTTTGTTATAATTTTGCTACGAACGGCGCTCCGGGTTTTGATGTCGACTGAGGTCACATTTCCAATGTTTTAAACTGCCTCCCGACCATAAAGGCTCCACCAATGAAGCTCGCGCCCTCAACAAACCTGCCCAATACAGTTTTCTTCCTCTTAATACAGTTTAAAGTAAACCGAGGGATCTCCAAGTTTGCAGAAGAAGAAAAGACAGAGATATGTGCTGCCCCATCCAGTGGAAACCCGCAAAGACATCAATTGCAGAGAAAGCCGGTGTAAGGACACGTTGCAGTTCCATTTTTACCAAATAGCAGTGAGCAGGGTCGCTTCAGCATTAAAGAAGATGATTAAAGTCAAAGAGTATCAGAGGAGCCATAAAGAGTATCAGTGCATAATTAAAGACAAATCAAATCAGCATTAAAGAGTATCCGAGCTGACTAAGGAAAGCAAATCAGAATTAATGCATCAGTTAAGACAGAGAGTCGGTGCACAGCTACTTCAAACAGTTGTAGGCTGAACCCTAAAGATCCAGCTTCCAGCAAAGCATAAGTTAGCTGTTTATTTTTTCTTTGCTTGTAAATACTTTAGGTTAAACATAGATATTATCTCACAGCTTTGATGAGATATTCAGTTGTACATATTTTTGTTGTATAAATACCCCCTTCATCAGAGTTTTGGAGAGGTTGGGTATGTGTAGATTTGTCTAGACTTTGTTGTAAACACTGAACTTTGGAATAAAAAGTTGTTGGGATCAAACTGCCGTCTGGTTTACTGGAAGAAGAATTGATGCAGAAGACCTGTCACAAAATTCTTAAATCAACCCATGGATCAATGACTACTTTCTACCTTGTGTTTTACAGTTTTCTTGTCTGTTATATCATCTGTGTTTCACGATCTGAATAGTAAAGAAAAAGATTAATCCAGAATTTTCTTAGCTGCACTCTGTTTTCAGTCTTTACCATTCTCTATGTTTTCTTCAGAATTAGAATAAACAGTGAATTATTAATTGCTCCTGTTTCCCCTAATTCTTTCATGTTGAGTATTTTTTAAGGAATTCTTAATTGCTCCTTAACAGTAATCATCCATTTTCCCTCTGTCAAAATGATGAAGTATTCTTAACTGCCCTTCATCCCTTTGAGTCCATTCCATCTGATTCCAGCCTTTAAATTGTTCCATGTTTGAGTACCTTGCTCTATGATGCCATCCTCTACTAGAAACCAAATCCAGGAAACCATCCTTCTTTTGACTCCATCATGCCCAATGGACTGAACTCTTGAGTTTTTCCTCACTGTTCTATTGAATCTCACCACCCAAACTCAAAACAAAACAAAACTCTTGTACTTCATAACTAGCCTAATACCTTTGAAAACAAAGCTAAATCATAAAGAGAGAGCCCTCTCTGGATGCAGATTGGCTAGAATCTGTATCTAAAAGATTGGTCTCTAGTTACCTCAACCGTATTCCCTTGATATTCCCTTTCTTACAACTTTTGGGAACAACCTGAGTCATAACAAAAAGCAAGAAGAAATCTTCAAAGAATTCTTCTCCTACAATAACTTTACCTGATGCCCGGAAAGGAGATTCTTCCGCTGAAGTTTCTGCTGACATCCATGTCGTAGATTCATCTACGACCAAATCTGGTAGTAAAGAGAAGGGGAAGAATAAAACAATCAAAATTCAAAAGATAAAACAAATAAAAATGAATCTATTGATGAAAAATGAAAACCTCGTTATCCTTGTTTCATTTGCAACGAGGATCATTTTACTAAAGAATGCCCCTATCGAGCAAAGTTTTTGAAATTCGTTAAAGGTTCTCAAATGTCTGTTGTCTTGAAGGACCCTTCTCCTACTCAAGATAGTAAAGTGGTTGCTTCTTCCTCGAATACCTTGGAAGAACCCATTATGATGATGTCTCATGTTAGGATTGCAACATGATTGCAAGATTATGGTAGTAAAAATCCTGTTGATGGTAAGGAAGCAGAATCTTCTAATTTAAACCCATCAACTACACCTCCTCCTGGGTCTGCTCCACTACAGATTGAGAAACCCAACCCAGACTTAGTAACCAAATCGCCTGCTAAAGGTATATTCAAAAATCATCTTTCAATCGCTGCTCAGAATTATAACATTGTTGAAGACTTAGCCATTGCCCCTTCAACAATGTCAGCTTTGGATGTGCTGCAATCATGCCCAGCACAGCATAAATTACTATTGTTTGCTATAGGAGTTGTTGATCTTCAAGATTCGAACCTAATAATCTTTGATTTAGAGAGTAGTACACCCCGCCTTCCTCATCAAATGGCTTTCCAGATTCCAGTGTTAGTCAAAAACAAACCTTGCTTTCGGACTGTGATTGATGAGGGAGCTTCTACATGTATTATGTCGATCCAGTGTTGGAAATCGCTTGGTTCTCCTACACTCAATCAATCTCTGACAATTCTAAAGGCTTTTGATGGCCGAGGGTTCCATCCTTTTGGTATTTTGGAAGATTTACCTATAGGGGTCAAAGGCAAAACTGTAAATCTAGATGTGGAAGTGATTGATGCCCCTCTAGATTACAACCTTCTTCTAGGTCGCAGTTGGTCTTATGCTATGACTGCTATTGTTTCATCGATCTTTCGTCTTGTTAAGTTTCCTCATAATGGAAAGATCGTTACGATAGACCAGCTAAGTTATTTCTCATCTGACCCAGCCTCTACTAATAGTGTTCAGCACGTCGGTAAAACGACTATCTCTTACAACGATGTTGGGGTAGGTTTGATTAAAGATTATGGTTTACTAGGAACTTTTTCCTTCCCTCCTCCTAACATATCGCCTTCTGTTGCATCTATTCATATGATTTCATCGAAGACTATTGCTTTCGATGATCCTTGGATCGTACCTTCCGTATCCGAGGTGGATTCATTTGATGGCACGATGCCTTTGAATCCCTTTGAAATTGCATATCAGGTGGTACAATCATTATCTGATTCCTGACCTATCGCGAGGATAGTTTGTTCCCGTCTCAACCTCGTTAAAAAATGAAACTGGATGTTGCGAGGATAGTTTGTTCCCATCTCAACCTCGTTAAAAAATGAAACTGGATGTTGCGAGGATAGTTTGTTCCCGTCTCAACCTCGTTAAAAAATGAATCTAGATGTTGTGAGGATAGTTTGTTCCCATCTCAACCTCGTCAAAAAATGAAACTGGTTGTTGCGAGGACAGTTCTTTTCCCGTGTCAACCTCATTAATAAATGAAACCGGATGTCATGAGCATAGTTCCTTGTCTTGTGTAAAGCTCGTTAAAAAATGAAACAAGGAGTCAGCGAGGATAGTTTGTTCCCATCTCAACCTCGTTAAAAAATGAAACTGGATGTTGCGAGGACATTTCTTTTCCCGTGTCAACCTCATTAAAAAATGAAACTGGATGTTGCGAGGACATTTCTTTTCCCATGTCAACCTCGTTAAAAAAAAAAAAAAAATGAAACTGGATGTCATGAGCATAGTTCCTTGTCTTGTGTCAAGCTCGTTAAAAAATGAAACAATGAGTCATTGAGGATAGTTTGTTCCTGTCTCAACCTCGTTAAAAAAAATTGAAATTGGATGTCATGAGCATAGTTCCTTGTCTTGTTTCAAGCTCGTTAAAAAATGAAACAAGGGTTTTGAGGATAGTTCTTTTCCTGTGTCAACCTCATTAAAAAATGAAACAACTCCCTATTTTTTCAAGATCTCGAAAGTGAACCTTCATTCCATCCACTTGGTTGAATGCAATGAAGCTTGGGGGGCATGTACCTCGTTTTTTGTCATTATGTTGGGGGCATGCGAACTTATAACAAGCATAGTTTTTCGTTTCAAGCTTGTGTAAACATGAAATTGAATCCAAGCAGAGTTCTCTAAGGTTCAAGCTTGTGTAAAAATGAACCCATACCCGATTTACATCTCGTGATTGCCATTTTTATCCTCTAAATTTTGTTAGATGAGCCTTGGTTGTTTTCATTCCATCACCCCCATCTCTTTAGCTGATCATATGCTTTCACTTGGTCGTTTACCCTTCCTAAGGGACTGCATCTATGAGTGGTTTTATTAGCCAGCCTCTTAACCATTACATTTTTGGAGCAGTTCCTCCATTACCGGAACCAGTTGCTACCCTTTATACCACTCGTTCCTTCAGGACGAGTCCTCTTTAAGCTCTTTTCTAACTCGTAAAATATGAAAAGATTGTCGAGTTTTTCTTTTAAACTTGTTAAAATGGAATTAAAAAGACGGTCCACTTACAGCTCTTTTCTGACCGTATAAACATGAAAAGATTGCTGGACTTTTGTCATTTCAAGTTCGATATTGGTTATAAAACGACGTGTCTTTGATCGCTTTTTTACTTTTTCGAATCAGGACCACTAATTATGAAAAGTACTCCTTGATTGTAATGGTCAAACGGTTCTCTCAAGTATTATTTTATACTTTTTCGAGCTTGGGAGACACAAATTTATGAAAAAGGACATCCATGGAGTTGTCTTAAGTTTTTCTTCTGACTCCCTAAAATTGAAAAACACCGAGCTTCTCCTATACTGGATTCATTAAAATGTTACAGTAAAGGACCTGTTCAATTTTAAAACAGGAACAGACCACTCCTTCTTAGGGTTCGAATTTTAAACTAAGTTGGACTCATCTAAAGGATGAGCTTATAACCAAGAAAATGTTATCCTCCTCAAGCTTGTCAAAAATAAAGAGGTACTTTCCAGAAATGGTTGGGGAAAAGAGAGAAAAATGAACCTGTTTGTTATACTTTGTGTTTTAGAAAAGCATATAACCACTCTTGAACATGACACTTTTTGTTCACCTAAGTTGGGAAATCCTTTGCCTAACAGTTAATCAAACCATATTTAAAGTCTTCAACTAGTTTCTGGGTATTAGCTTTGGGTCAATTGTCACCAAACCATCTGCAATGTCGTTATGTGTTCAAGAGGTCAATTCAAATAAACCATTCATCTGCAAAATATCTATCATCCATCTTGACCATCCCTGAGTTAGTCCTTACCAAATATATTTCTTCAAACTTGATCTATGATTTCGTGTTGTGAGCTTGCCTACGACGGATCGCTTTCTATCGACTTCAGCTCATTATCTAGAAAGATGATCTACAAATCGTCAGTACCTTGGAATCCGCATGCCCTAGTGGCAGGTTTCTCGCCTTCGATGACAAGTTGTATCATTGACCTTCGATCAAAGGATTCTATGACATGTTCGACATCAGCTCATCTATTCACATTTCATGGATTGTACTGAGTACTTTGAGAGTCATTGACATTACTGGTGGTTTCTCTCACACTTGTTAACAATTCACATCATTGACTGGTAATCAAGTGGTTTCTACCATGTTCGACTTCGACACATTCATTCACATGGATAGAATCGTACTAGTTCGGGAAGTAGAAATCAAGACCCTGGATCTAATTTCCACCATCCAAGCTACGAGGAATTTTGTTATTCATTATACAGTGGACTATTCATAAACAGATGGTTGTGTCCATACTGTGTCTACATATGTCTATACTTGTGATGTATTACAAAACCTTTCCTGTATCAGAGCAGTTTAGTTAGTTTTCTAGTCAGTTTTGATCTGAGTATGGGAATGCCTACCTCAGCAATGATATGTTCACATATATATATTTTGTATTGAATGTTTTTACAGGTTCCGATTGGGGTGTCCATAGGATGATCTTTGAAACGATAAAGTACTTCACTCTTCTTAGATGATGACAAATTCTATCCTCATCTATTACAAACTTCGCACTTTAGGGGGCAATCTGTTGCACAAAATATTGTCACCATGACATTCTGCAATTTGTGTGAGTCTATCACCACTCATACTTTCCTCCTTTGTAAGTCTTAAATCTCAGTTCTTCATGTCAAGCCTTGAAAATAAGAGAAAGCCCTTAAAATTCTCTAAAACTCTGGTTTTGCACTTTCTCTTAGCATTACCTACGGTCCCGCACCTAATGGTCATGTCCCCTGCGTACCTGACCGTTCTGTCTCTGTGTAATGGGTGCAGACACCTGTAAAAGTCAAAAAGGCGCAAGTACATTCTTAAAAACTCACTTTGAGTAATTTCTGGAAGCTTCTAGAAGGAACCTTGAGGTGGCAAGTTCGCTCCTTTAAGGTTCATGCATCCCATACCTTAAGGAGCTAACCCCTTGATGTGAGGAGCTTATCCCTTTGAATGAGGACTCTATCCCTTCATAGGTGGACCTGTAAACTCCTTCCTTTGCACTATAAAATGAAGCATTGGGTTGGTTACTTGGGAGGTTGAAAGCTAAAGATTTTTGAGGTGAAATGCAGTTGGAACTTAGTCTTCCTAATTGAGCTTTTGTGAGGAAAGATTAAATACCTTGTTGCTCTCATTTGGAAGAGTGTGAGGCTTGTCAAAGTAGAGGAGATTCCTGTTTTGGACCCTGGGAAGAGCTTGTACAACATCAAGGCACCAAAGGTTGTAAAGTTCTTCTATTTTCAAAGTTAATACAATCAAGTTTATTTTTCTCAATAAGCTGTGTTTTATGGTTTATTTCATGGATTCCTTGATCACCATGATGAACATGATTTGTTATATTAGCTATGTAGGTGTTATTTGATGTGTGCTTGTTTGTGATTGTAGGTTCTTAAAAGGAAACTCTTTCGGACAATCGAAGCATGGCTGCCACAAAATAGCGTTGGACTTAAGGTAGGGTCTAAAACACCTCTTTAGCTTTTATTAATGAATCACAATATGTTTAGATAAAGGTAGATTTGCTTGTCCTATTTGTTGCTAGATATCTTTTGATACTAAGGAGATCGGCCTTGTCCACAAGAACGATTTATCCAGCCAACAACTTTCCTCACCAGTTGTTCACTCTATTCTAGAAAAGCACAATGATCTTACTGCTCCTGTTCTTCTCATCTTGTCAGATTCTCCTGAGTCAAAGAATGACCCTCCTATCCCTTCCGATCAAGAGATTCCTTCTTTGGTTCCTATAGAGCATGGGGGCAATCATATGATACCCCACCAAGTATTTCGGTCGTTTCCTTCGACTGGTGTCACTTGACTGCTTTCCGCCTTCCATCTTATGTGCCTTTCTAGATCATTGTACATGCCTATAATAAGGCAGTATCTAGCACTCTTTTGGATGAAGGTGTGTCGATTAGCCTCATGCCTTCCACTACTTGGCAAGCTTTGGGATCCCCATAGCTTATGCCAGTCACCCAGAATCTGTTGGCTTTCGATGGAGGAACTATTCATCCTTTGGGGATCCTTCCACAATTCCCAATTACTTTGAGAGGCAAAACCATTTGCATAGATGTGATGGTCGTCCAAGGTGCCTTGGATTTCAATCTTTTCCTTGGCCGTGACTATATTTATGTCATGGGATCTCTTGTTTCTTCACTTTTCCGTGTGGTTTGTTTTCCTCACGACAGAAGAATTGTGACTATAGATCAGTTGTCATTCTTTGGTCACCAAATACCTCATGTACAACCATCATCCTCTCTCATTTCCTATTCGCAAGCAATACCTTCCTCACCACAGGTCAATTATGTGGCTACATGTTCCGTCTCCACATACGTTGATGATCATGTAGATGGTCTCGTACATCATGTACTGAGGGCATTGGAACCCGATCTTTCATTGGTACCCAACAACATGTATTCCTCCCGGAGTATGGTTCTTCCATCTAGTGAAGAGCTCTTGGAAGTCATGTTCTCGTATGGCCCATGAACAGTCACAAAGGAGAGTTCTTTTCTTATGTCAACCTCATTAAAAAATGAATCAAGGAGTCTAGAGGAGAGTTCTTTTCTTGTGTCAACCTCGTTAAAAAATGAAACAAGGAATTCTGAGGATAGTTCTTGTCTTGTGTCAAGCTCGTTAAAAAATGAATCAAGGAGTCCTGAGGAGAGTTCTTTTCTTGTGTCGACCTCATTAAAAAATGAAACAAGGAGTCTTGAGAAAAGTTCTTGATCTTGTGTCAACCTCGTTAAAAAATGAAACAAGGGTTATGAGGATAGTTCTTTTACTGTGTCAACCTCATTAAAAATGAAATAACTCCCTTTTCCAAATCGAGTCGTTGATTAAGATCTCATAAAATCCAAGTCAAGTCTTTCCAAGATCTCGAAATTGAACCTTCATTCCATCCACCTCGTTGAATGCAATGAAGCTTGGGGGGCATGTACCTTGATTTGCGTCATTATGTTGAGGGCATGCAAACTTATAATAAGCATAGTTTTTCATTTCAAGCTTGTGTAAACATGAAACTGAATCCAAGTAGAGTTCTCCATGTTTCAAGCTTGTGAAAAAATGAACCCATACCTTATTTACATCTCGTGATTGCCATTTTTATCCGCTAAATTGTGCTAGATGAGCCTTGGTTGTTTCATTCCATCGCCACCATCTCTTTGGCCAATCATATGCTTTCACTTGGTTGTTTTTCCTTTCCTAAAGGACCACAATGATGAGTGGTTTTATTAGCTAGCCTCTTGACCATTACATGTTTTGAGCAGCTCCACCATTGCCGGAACCAGTTTCTACTATTTATACCACTCATTCCTCTAGGACAAGTCTCCTTTAACCTCTTTTTTGACTCATAAAAAATGAAAAGATTGCCAAGTACTTTTCCCTTTTTGACTCGTTAAAGAGAATAAAAATGGAGGTCTGCTTTCAGCTCTTTTCCAACTGTTTAAAAACCAAAAAGATGGCCGAGCTCTTGTCCTTTCATGTTCGTTCTTGGTTATGAAACGTCGTGTCTCCAGTAAGTTTTCTACTTTTTTGGAATGGAAACACTATTTACGAAAAGTACTCCTTGGCTGACATGTTCAAGCGGTTCTCTCGAGTATCGTTTTCTACCTTTTCGGGCTCGAGTGACACAAACTTATGAAAAGGGCCCTCCCCTAGAGTTTTCTTTTCTGTGTCTTTTTCAAACTCTCTAAACATGAAAAATACTCTGAGTTTTACCTATGTTGGACTTGTTAAACCCTGATGACATTGGACTTGTCACCATGATGAGACCCGAGCTTCTCCTCCCTAAGGCTCATTAAAATTTCAATAGATTGGATTTGTCCGAAGAATGAACTTATATCACAAGCATATGCTATCCCCTTCAAGCTTGTTTTTCAAAAATAATTGGGGTACTCATCCATAATGGTGGGGGGGAAATTTGGAAATATATTGTTGGTTACCTATGGCAGCTAGTCACTCTTGGACATCTACACCTTTGCCTCTCGCTAGGTTTGGGATATCCTCACATTGTCATTGGCCTTCCATGGTTTGGGTTGTCATTTTGCTTCATTCCATTTGATCCTTTTCATTTCTGCAAGACCTTCGATCCCTTGGTACCAAAATACTGTCGCATTCTAGAGTCATGTCGCCGATATTTTCAAGAGTTTAATCCTTCTACAGTTTGCACCCTTACACCCTCCTCTGATTCTTTGTTTCGTTCATCTTCATCTTGTTCCTTGTCTCGTGTCGTTGATGTGGGAAACATAATGGCCCTCCTGCGATATGTCGCTTCCTGTTGACATCAACTCATTATCCAGCAAGTTGATCTAGATATTCCTTTCGGTACTTTGGAGCTTGCATGCCTCAATGGCAAGATTCTTTGCACTCAAGGATAGGCTTGCATTATTGGTCTTCGATCGGGTGATTCCACAAGTGTTCGACTCTAGATCATTCTTCGCGCTTTTTGGATTGTACTGGTAGTACCTTGAGAACCACTGACATTACTGGTGGTTTCTCTCGCACTTGTTAACAGTTTACATCATTGGCCGGTAATAAAGCAATTTTCTAGTATGCTTGAATTCAGCACATCTATTCACATATTAGAAATTGTACTATGATCGGTTGGGTTTCAAGACCCCGGACTAAGATTACATAAGTTCGGGTTGCGTGGATTGGTTCGTGATTGCATATATGACTCTTTGATTGGATACCTACGACCATACCTGAGTCTTTCTGGATGGCTACGACCATACCTATATTTTTATATGGTCTTATCGACTGGATGGCCGCATCCATGGCATAGACCACGTCTATTTGTCTTTTGGATGGCTGCACCCATACCTAGACTTCATCTATTTCTTTCACTGTCAGAGATATCTGTTGTACTTGCGCTTGCAGGTTCTCAGCGATGGTGTTCTGGTTCGGTTATGATTTCATAAAGCATTTCACCCCTCCCACTCTCTCAGCCTTCATGCTTTAGGGGGCATATGTTACACAGTAATTTGTCACTGACCTCATATCCCCTGATCTCGGATAAATTCAGTCCCTGAGCGACATCTCTGTTGTGTCATACATGAAATAAATGTGTCCACATCTTCCCGATCATTCAAGAATATTAACAAGTTCTCTTTAATCATGAGTATTGACCCTTTTTACCCATGTTTCTACATCATCGCAAGTAAACCTCATTCTGCCTACGACAATTCTCTGTAATGAACTAGAATGTTGCAACGTCATCGTAGGGGTACATATGTTCCCTGCGACAGTCGAATTTTAGGGCTCGACGCAAGTCCTCAAGATCTTTCTTGCGATGATGGCTCTGAATACATTGTTTCCTTGCAACGTCGTCGCTAAGTCCTAGTGTATAACTTGCAATGATCTAGATACGTCGAATTAGTTCGATCATAATGCTTCTGGGTGGTTCTGGAACTGGTTGTTGGGTCAAGGAAGTTTTCCTTTCCTCCTCTGGGATGGTGGTTCCACCTCTTGAGAAACTTCCCTTGAGGATAAGCTCCCTCTCCCTCATTTATGGGGGCTCCTCCTCTTATAAAAAGCACTCCCCATTGCTATGATGAGCTAGTTTTATGGTATTGAGCAAATTAGCTAGCTTTGGTGTGAGTTTGATAGTTTGCAGTGCGAATCGCTGATAGTTTAGCAATTGGTTATGGAGTTCTTTAGCCTTGTACTAGTGCTTATGAGTGAGAGAGAGAGTTATAATCTTCTTGGGAGACCCTTTTGAGAGTGAATGCTTGAAGAAACATACCAGCTGGACCCTTTGAGAAAGCTTGTGACATCAAGGCTTGGTTGTAAGCTTTGCTTTTATTCATTTTAATACAATCAATGGTGATTTCCTATGTCTTGTGTAAAATATACTTGATAGCTTATGGTTTCTTGACTCTGTAAGTAAATAGATCATTGTTGTACTCTGTTATGTGTTATGTTTTTCTCTTGTGTTGTTTTAGGTGAATCACTCATCAAGGGGAAGTAAATGATAGCTGAACCGGCCCAACAAGAGCTCCATCGAACACCAGTTTGAGGTAGGCTCTTTCAACAATGACTCTTTAAGGAAATTAGTTGTTGTTTTGTCTTGCTGTGACTAGACCCACTCTATGGCTAGAGGGGTTGCCTCTATCCACAGAGGGAACATTTCCTACATCACAATGACCTCTTCCAGGACCTCCTCCACCTTGGCCTTGTCCGCGCCCCTGAAATTCGGTTCCCGCCATCCCTGCATTTTGGTCAAGGGGCCATGTTTCAGCCTGAACTCTGTAGGTGCGAGTCCTATCCATCATCAGTTCATAACTTCTACAACTGCACTCATCATGTCCTACTAGCCTACAGAAATTACAGAACAATTGTTGCGAATTATCCGTGTACTTCTGCAATAAATCACAATTGTCTGTAGCATGCTTTCCCCTATTTGAAAAATTATGCACCATAATGCAGGTGCCATGCTGGATCCTACTTGTGCCTCCAGCCTTAATGGCATTGATCCTCCTCTCATGAGGTAATTCGTGAACACTGGGCAATGGTCCTTGTCATGACCCCAACCCTTACATTTAACACATCGTTTCAGGGAAAACTATTGTCGATTCGAACTGCTAGTCCCACTAAGATAGGTAGCTATCTTAGAAACAAACAATGAAAGCTTTTCAAGAGTTCCTTTAAGTGTGATAGATGGAAGAGAAGAAAAGAGGACCAACCTGGATCTTCCACTTTGATCCTAGCTTGATTTCTCCTTTCCTTGATAGAATTTGCCACTTCTCTCCTACTTGTCCCACTTCAAAGAGTACCTGTAGAGTCAAAGTAACAACAAACTATCAAAGCATCTCTATCTAAAACATCATAAACAATGCGGAATTAGAAACACATTGACCATACAATTGCATTCATAAACAATAAGATTCACAAATACAATATTATATGGAGGAAAACTCAAAGAACTTTATTAATAGTAATGTAAGAGAGGATTACAACCTAGCTGTCTGATCCAGCATCATCGTCCTAGTTGTAGAAGCCCTCTTCACCTCATGAACAAGAAAATCATCCAACAATGCAATGTTTCTTCTCACCAACAAACCAACAACACTTCCTTACAAAATACAAAATTCCAACCTCTAGATCTCTCAGATGAGGGATCCATTTATAGATGTCTTGCAAGGGTGTGAGTCAGCGCTGGGTTTTTGATTAGTGTCATTCCACTGATAGTTCTTGGTTCCACTTGGAGATTTCAATGATCTCTTACTCATCCCTAGCCGAATTCAAAGAGGCAAGTGTCACAGGAGAAGTTTCTAGAAGATTCCATGATCATCCACCTTGCAAACTGTCTCTGCCATTTGCCTATTCTCACTCATCGCACCCCACAGAAGGCCATTTCAGTATGAATTGCACCTGGCCAGTTTGGCAATCAGTATGCATCGCACCTTGCCCATGGAGCAGTCTGTATGGTCCAGTTTTGGCCAATTCTCAGTAGTTATTCAGCTGGAACTTCTGGGAAATGATGTAATCAGCTGACTATGATCCTTTAGGGTATGAAAAAACACTTTTAGGGACTTAAGGAGCCCTTACTTTATGGACATATGAGTTTGGGGTTGCAGTGCCCAAATATGTCTATAACACCTGCCCCCTAAAGCATGAGGTCGTAAATCTTCTGATGTCGGGTGAAATGCTTTATTCATGAGGATCCGAGGCATTCGTACTGGAAAGTGACTTGTATAAGATACAATACAGTACATCATCATCATATATTTTCATGATCTAGCTGAGGCGGGCATTCCCATGCTCAACTTTATAAATTCATTTTCATGTACATAGGACAAACAATCGTCTGTTGTTGCAGACTGGTGATTCCTCGCATGAAGAGTCATCTTCCCTGGCTTAGATGACTATCTATGCAGCTTCTATGTACAATTGATGTCTTTATTTTCCTGAATATATCATAGCCTGGATGGATGAAACTAGATCCAGGGTCTTCAAAACTCATCCAATCTTCACCCGATGTACAAGTCGATCCATGTGAAAAGATGTTCTGAAGTCGAACATGGAAAGACATCGCCTGATTACCAACCAATGATGTAAGTTGTTAACAAACGCGAGAGGAGTCACTAATAATGATGATGACCCTCAAGGTACTACAGTACAATTCACGTGGTGTAAATATATGAGCTAATGTCGAACACCACGCAAAGTCTTTCGATCGAAGGTCATTGATGTAAACCTGTCGCCAGAAGTGAGAAACTTGCCATTGAGGCATGCAAGGTTCAAAGTACTGAAAGGGTTGTTTCTAAGTCAACTTCTTGGATAATGAGTTGATGTCTACAAAAAGTGACCTGTCGTAAGAGGGCCTTGATGTATCCCACATCTACGACGTGAAATGGAGCAAATTATTTTTGTGGAGGTGAAAACGATTTGATGATATAAGGTTCAGGAATGGCGGCCACGAAAAATGAAGAGTGGATGTAATGCAGTGGATGAGGCATTTTTTGGATGGTGAATTCTCTAAATGACTTCTCTTGAACATATTGGCAACACTGATATGGACTGGTAGAGTTAACCCCATGGATGGCACAGTGGACCAATGGTGACGGTGAATGGAAAAAACCCAACCCAACTCAATCACAATGATGGAGTGAAAGTGTCATGTTCAAGAGCGACCTGCTACCAATAGAGTTTGTGAGAGATTTTTCAGCGAAAATCACATGGAGTACCATTTGTCGACGCGTTTCGAACCAACTAGTGTGGTTCATCGTCAGGACAAGTTGAAGAAACAGATCCAGCTTAGCATGCTAAATAGTCTGAGCGGAGCCTCCAACAGCTAACTAGACCAACGGCTAGTTTGACATTAGGACCGGGGTCAAAATTATTATATTAGTTTAATTAGTAAGATTTAGGACCAGTATCTATAAAAATAAATAAAATATTATCGAGGGTATTCAAGAAATATTTTTAAAAATATAAGTTAGTTAGAATTTAGATAAATAAATGACCTTACAATATATGAAAAAATTAAATGCCTAAATAAACATATATAAAGCAATTATATTTAAAAGTGACTCTAGTCGCCTTGCAACTTGCTTTTTCAATTTTTAAGAGAAGATAAAGAGCTAAAGGTGACTCTAGTCGCCTTCGATTTTTAATAAGCCTGAAGTGACAACTGCTCAGATGGACCTTTTCTTTTAAGGAGTCGAAAAGGAACGAAAGTGACTGCTCTAGAAGTCTAGATAGAAGGTTTACCAAACCGATCATAAAACTACAAAATACACCTTGGTGATAAATGATAGAGAAATTACCAAGGACTTATGTACGGCAGTCAATCTTCTTGAATGTTGTGTTCATTACATTACGATCGATAGGGCGGCAGACACGGCTTCCTAAGGATAAAGGATATCAGCCTATTGTAGTCTCCCAATATATACTCGACGGTATGGGGAGCACAAGTCCGTACTGGCACTTGTCATATCAAAGAGGAGGAATCACCCAACCTTCGATGAAAACGATAGTTACCAGGTTTTACGATGCCGGAAGACGTCTCTAGCCTAGACGTCTAGATGTATTGCGTTAGTTTCCAAAGCATTTTTATGTTCATTGAGGTTTATTTTAGAGTTGATCTTTCTTAGAAGTTTGTCTTTCAAGGTTCACCATGTGATGTAGATGTGAAATTCCTAAATATGCAATCTAAAATGATAATAAGTCATTTATGTTCTTTTAGCAATGAAAATCCTAGCTAGAAAGGAAAGAAGATGATGATTTTTCTTTTACCAGAGAGCATAGAGCACACACTAAATGCACTTTCCTAAATCAAATTTCGGATGCAGTCAAAATGCATTTGCACATGCATGTATTTTTTTTCCGCTTCCTTAATGTGTGAATGCCAAAAAAGAAAGCTAAGTACAGATCTGAACTATTTTCTTTTAAAGCGATAGTACTAACAATTTTCTTTTTAAAATGAAAGGAATACTAAGACAACATTTTTTGATTTCGAATTGAAAATTGTTTTCGATACTTCAAATACTAGTAATTTCAAATCAAGTACAATCAACTATCTAGAAGAGAAAGACTTTACGACACTCTTCTTTTGATTCAAAATGACAATTATGACACTTGCATCAAAAATGACAGTTCGATTAGGCTACTTTCGACAAAGGAAGACTGTAAATGATTGATAAATACACAAAAACATTTACAATTCCTAACTGATGGAGGCTGAAATAATGTGAAGGAAGAAGGTTTCAGCAAGAAGGTACTGAACATGAACAGGAAAACTACTGAATAAAGCTGAAAACAAGGAGAAAAAAACCAACTTTCAGAGAAGAAAACAGTATCACTCAATCATCGCACCTGCAACATAGGGAAATAGGAATGCATCTCACCTGCAACACATGAGAGGTGTGATGCATCCAAGTTGCACAGTTACAGACAGTGCGATGGGTCAAGGAGAGAAACTGAGCTTGGTTTTTGCAGCTAAGTTCAGTGATTTACGCTAAGTAATGATGGATAGTAAAAACAAAGCATAAGGGTAAGATCTGATGAGGTTCTGAGCTACCATAAGGGCACTTCGAATGCTTTGTAAGTCAGATGTTCAGTTCATAAACCAACCCGGAGATTGACTAAAGCAGCATTCAACTACTTCGCAATTGCATAGCAAAGGCATTTCGAAGGCTAGGTGGCTAACTTCAGGCTCCGTCTGTAGTTTATAAAGCAAAAAATAAGCAAACAAAACAAACTATTCGTTCCCCAGTGGAGTCACCATTTTGTTTCAGGGAAAACTAGTGTCGATTCGAACTGCTAGTCCCACTAAGATGGGTAACTATCTTAGAAATAAACAATGAAAGCTTTTCAAGAGTTCCTTTAAGTGTGATAGATGGAAGAGAAGAAAAGAGGACCAACCTGGATCTTCCGCTTTGATCCTAGCTTGATTTCTCCTTTCCTTGATAGAATATGCCACTCCTCTCCTACTTGTCCCGCTTCAAAGAGTATCTGTAGAGTCAAAGTAACAGCAAACTATCAAAGCATCTCTATCTAAAACATCATAAACAATGCGGAATCAGGAAAAACATTGACCATACAATTGCATTCATAAATAATAAGATTCACAAATACAATATTATATGGAGGAAAACACAAAGAAATTTATTAATAGTAATGTAAGAGAGGATTACAACCAAGCTGTCTGATCCAGCATCATCCTCCCATTTATAGAAGCCCTCTTCACCTCATGAACAAGCAAATCACCCAACAATGCAATGTCTCTTCTCACCAACAAACCAACAACACTTCCTTACAAAATACAAAATTCCAGCCTCTAGATCTCTCAAATGAGGGATCCATTTATAGATGTATTGTAAGGGTGTGAGTCAGCTCTGGGTTTTTGATTAGTGTCATTCCACTGATAGTTCTTGGTTCCACTTGGAGATTTCAATGATCTCTTACTCGTCCCTAGGCGAATTCAGAGAGGCAAGTGTCACAGGAGAAGTTTCTAGAAGATTCCATGATCATCCACCTTGCAAATTGTCTCTGTCTTTTGTCTATTCTCACTCATCGCACCCCACAGAAGGCCATTTCAGTATGCATCACACCTTGCCTATGGAGCAGTCTGTATGGTCCAGTTTTGGCTAGTTCTGAGTATTTTTTCAGGTGGAACTTCTGGGAAATGATGTAATCAGCTGACCATGATCCTTTAGGGTATGAAACAACACTTTAGGGACTTAAGGAGCCCTTAGTTTATGGAAATATGATTTTGGGGTTGCAGTGCCCAAATATGTCTATAACACACACCATAACTCGTCACGCACCTCTAGTCAAGCTATCCTATCTTGTTTCAGACTTTGCATCTCAAGGCACAAGTTTTTCAACTGTAGGTAGATTTGTTGAACTCCCTGGTTAGGATCCTATATCGAGGTCTCATGTAGTCTCATCGAAATCTCCAAGGCCTCAACCTGATTTTTCAGCCTCTGTTATGACAGCGCGCTCCTTAAATGCGACGTTAGCAATGCTACAAACCATTCGCAGTGTTGTCCATCCGTCAAAGTCATATTAGCTTCGTGAATTGTGCGCTGCAGTCTTTAATCAAAATCCCAAGGAATCTCGCCTGGTAGCATTGTGATCTCCTTGAATCCAATGATCAACTGCGCCTCTCACTTCAACCTGCTAAATTCTCTGTTCAACGTAGTTTGGATATCTGCAATCCCTGCATTTGGATTTTCATTAGAATGCTTAATGTACCAGGTCAGCATGCGATCCTGCAGAGAGCTGACCAGCGTTGCTTTCTTTATATTTTCATCCATAACTCCCTACACTTCCCATACAACTTTTATCACGAACCAAAACTGGTCTAGATCTTCATTTCCTACTCCCTTGAACACTTGCAATTTTATCGTGCTTGCCATATTGACTCACAGGGGTGGCGGAAGTGGTATGGTCGAAGATGAGGGTGAAGACGGTGAAACTGGTGGCGGTGTGGGTGGAGGTGGTATGCACAGAATCCTATCCCTTATCAAATTGATCGCACTTCTTGATGAGACCTTCGCGAGCTCTTCCTCGTCCCCTTGCGGAGGTGAAATCAAGGGGCTAGTTTCTAGTTCTGCACTACCTTCATTTCTGTAAATTATCCCACTTCGCGTAACCCCAAACACCAATGTATTTACATAACCCACTTTTCACGAAGTAGCATTTTAATCCAAGTGTCCAAAGACTTAACGTACTTACCTTGCGGTCCTTTGAGGAAGCGTCGTTTTGCCTTGTTATAGCTGACTGAAGTATCTACGTCGAACTCAGTGATGAATCCTCTTATAATTTGAACAAGCCAGTGATTGACAACGTGCATGACCTTGTCCTCTGATGCTTCCAATCTGCATACCAATTTTGGAGTCCACACAATAGGTCTGTTGAGCTTGCATCTTCCTTGGCTATCTACTAGCTTCATGATCCACTCATACGGCTTAGTAGGGAAAGATGCAAAGAAAATTTTGTGGATCTCTGTGTATAGGTAGCAGTCTAACCACACTTCTTTTGATAGTCGCGGACTCCTGTTCTCCTGTGCCATGAACTCGTGAATCTTCCTATCCAACCAATCTTCAATTCCTTTCTTAGTTGGATTCCAGTTATACAACATCAAACATCTCTATGCAGATCCTGGTCCCAGCAACGGAACCATTTGTTGGCTTGTTGGGGCCTGACCCAGGTTCAGAGTTAATTAGCCAAACAAATCCCTATACTACTGGACCTTTCCGCAACAGCCCATAGGGCGCGGACTAAGGTCTCACCCAAATTAGTATGGGGGGGTGCTGGAACCAGGTTTCCACACCCTTGAGATGTATGAGGGGTTGATTTAGTTCAACTATTAGTCCCTTCACACAAGTTACATTGTGCACTTCCATAGCCTTTGCGCCCTGATATATCTATCTTCGTGCATCCCTAACTAGGGGTTGTGGGGCTTCCATGCTACTAGAGTAGCGATCTGCACTATTTCCCTTAGTCAGACCTGAGATCTTACCTATCTTCTTACACCATTTAGTTATCTTCATGTAAACGGATTCCTTATGTTATATTTAATTATTTAGCACATTCATATGCATCCCTAACCAGGGGTTGTGGGGCTTCGACGCTACTGGAGCAGTGATCTGCACTATTTCCCTTAGTCACACCCAAGATCTTACTTATCTTCTTACACCATTTAGTTATCTTCGCGTAAACGGATGCCTTATGTTATATTTAATTATTCTGCACATTCATATGAGTTCGCACAGTAAATAGAAATTAAACTTGCAATTCATACCCAATAATACATAAAATAGGAAAAGATACACAAAAATATGGTAAAACTTCTCTTTATTAATACTGCCAATAGTTACAGACTCGACCTGCCCTGTGCACTCAACTGTAGGGGTCCGCGCACTCAACTACAGACTACTAGGCTTCTGTGCACTCAGCTGCAGATCCTTCTCCTACTCTACGACCCAAAGACACAACTTACACTTTGACTCAATGCCTTTTTGATTCCTTAGACTCATCATGCTTCCTTCGATTAACTATTGTATAAACTTAGAGCCTCACTCTATTTATACAATCCCATGGTCCGTGGACCATGGGTAGATCTTTCAAACTGACATTAAATTACAAAAACAAGGGCAAACACCCTTGTGACTCTATTATGACTTCGTGCTCTGCACCCATAAATCGTGGAGTCTTTACATTGGACTTAGTCAAAAATTGGGCTTTAAGCCCCAAAACATGCCTTGGGGGGATCCCACGCTCAACAGGACCCCAACACAAACATCGTGACTCACCTTCGAGTCACTTTGTCGGTGCGGAGATCTTTGCACAAAGACCCTCCAACTATGCTCGAACAACTGCAAGGTCGAAAGCGCACTAAGCGGCTGCTTGTTGGATCTCCTGTACATGTTGCTCTAAGGCCGTGGTGTCGAAAATGCTTCCCTACATCTGTTCCTGCATCCCCTGCATCTATTTATAGTCATGCGCCTTCTTCATGCTACTTGGAGTGCGAAGACTTTGCTTCTGTTGGCTAGTTAGATAGTCGAGCCACCTGTGTATGGCTTCAATCGACTGCCATTCACTTTGCCTAGGAAAGGTTCTCCATTTAGCTTTACCAGTTGTATTGCGCCTCCATCTGTGACCTCCTTACCAACATACAGTTCTAGCCAATGCATTATAAACTTTCCCAAGAATTTATCAAACTTACTGTCATATTGTAACACCAAATCATTTACCTTGAAGGTGCACAACTTAATATGGCAATCGTGTCAGGCCTTTTCGTGCTACTTTTGTACCCATTGATGGAAGCCAACCAGGAACCGTTACTCTTCAAGTTCTTCCAACTATGTGAGCCTCTCTTCCAGGGCTCTGCGGTCCATCATACCTGTAAGCACTGCTATGCGCAGACTAGGCACAATATACTCCATTGGCATGACAGCTTCCACACCATAGACCAACCGGAAAGGTGTATGTCCCATCATTTTCTTCCACATTGTCATATAAGCCCATAGTACTGTAGGAATGTGCAGGTACCAATCACTCCGTTGCGTGTTGCATACTATGGTCAGCGCAATCTCCAGTATTTTTTTAAATTCTTCTACCGTCCCACTAGCTTGGGGGTGATACGGTGTGCTTTTTTGATGATACACCTGAAACTCTCATGTCAGTGCATTGATTGTTTCATTCAAGAAATGTGTACCATGATCGCTCATCAGGATCTTTGGACATCCAAATCATGTCAATATGTGTTCAAACAAAAACTTTGCGGCCATGGCGGCCGTGCAATCTTTTACCAGTTGCACTTCTGCCCAACGAGTCAGGTACTCTGTCACAGTGATAATGTATCATGCGCCCATCTTTCCCTGAGTTTTTATAGGGCCTACAAAGCCAATCGCCCACTTTTCGAAGGGCTGCAGTGTCATTTGCAGATTCAAAGGCATCTCGTCCCTCCGCAATGGTTTACCTATTCTTTGACATACATCACAGGCCTTGCAGTGTACTTTTGAATCCTGATGAAGGTTTGGCCACCATAACCTTGCGTGGGGAATATTTTACACGATCGCTCATCTTGCATAATGTCCTCCTGCAATGCCCCCATGTGCTTCCGCGAGGATCTGTCTTCATTTGAATTCTGGTACATACCTTCGGAGTATCTCGTCATTGCCCATATTATATAGGTGCCCTATGATGATAGAAATATCTGTCGCGCCCACCACCAGTTCCTTCTTCTGTTGGATGGAGTACTCTTTCAGTGTAGTTCTAGTCATGAGAAAGTGGATTATGTCTTTGAAGTGTCCATCCGCTACGTGCACAGCAAAGAGTTGTGCATTAGGTAATCCTTCCTCGAAACTACTAGGTTCCTCGCCCGTCTAAATTCAAGACAAGTGATTAGGTCCAGCGTTTAGGCGTCTAGGCTTCACAACGACCTCAAAATCATATTCTTAGAACAACAAGAGCCACCTGCATATTCTGCCCCCCAAGACAGGCTTATTGACCAAGTATTTCAGTGCAGAGTGATCTGTATACATCTTGAAGTGTCCCCTTAGCAAATAGTGTCGATATTTTTGGAGCACGTACACCATAGCCAATCCCTCGCATTTAGTTGTGGAGTAGTTATTTTCTGCTTTTGACAATCTGCGACTCACAAACGTGATAGGGTGATGCAAGCCCTCTCCACCCTCATGTGTTAGTACGGTTCCCAACGCTATACATGACGTGTCAACACGAACATGAAACTCCTTGTCCCATTTCAGGAAGACCAAGATCGGCACAGAGGCCAATTTTTCTTTTAGTACATCTAGGATTTTCATGCAGTCATCATTCCAGTAGAACGTGACATATTTTTTCAACAGCTTCTCCATCAGCGCAGTGATCTGGGCATAGCTTTTGATGAACTTCCTGTAATACCTTGTATGACCCTTGGTAGCACGTAGCTCTTTGACACTTCGCGACGCTTCCAAATTTAGAATTACTGCAATCTTCATGCGGTCTACCATAAGTCCCTGTTTGCAAACCACATGTCCCAACATGTTCCCGAAGGGAATGAGGAACGTACAATTCTTGAGGTTCAGCGTGATTCGGTGTCGTCGAGAAGTATCCAGTATCAAGCGTAAGCTTGCTACATGGTGCTTAACCAATCCCAATGGCAACAACTATGTGTGAAATTATGGATGGTACATTCTTCAACCCAAATGGCATAACAGTGTATTGAAAGTAGCCCCACTCAGTCATGAATGTGGTCTTGCTCCTATCTTCTGGCGCGATTTTGATCTGGTGGTACCCTTAGAACCCATTAGTAAAAGAATATGCTTCTTGCCCACGGACATTTTCCAATACTTCAGCTGTGAACAGAGTTTGGAATGGGTCATGCACACACGCATCATTCAAATTTCTGAGATCCACGCATATTCTTATCTCACCTTTTTACTTCTTTTCCCACACTACCATAGGGCTCACACAAGCAAATTCTTCCACTGGCTGAATGATTCCAGCTGCAATCATCTTGTCTAGTTCTATGCGGACCTTCTCCTTGTACTTCGGATTCAAGTAGTAAGGTCTTTGCTTAACTGGATTCACGTCAGGTTTTAATTTGATCCGCATCATTCCTAAATCTCTGATGGTTCCTTTTAAGTCTGTGATCTTGGTGGGGAACAGGTCCTGGTACTCGCGGAGTAACTCAACGACTTTATCCATCGTCCGTCATCCCAGTAATCGTCGAGCGTTGCGTACTTAGGTTTAGCTTCCATACCAATGTTCACCTGCTTTGTTTTTACCGGCATGATTATGTCAAGGTCTTCAATCAGTGGCCGTTGAACCTCGTAATAGCCTTCAGTTTTTGGGATGTTAACTTTTCTCGGATCCTCATCGCCTTCTTCAAATTTTACATTATAACACTCCAGCATGCAGCTCAGTTGAGTCACCCATTCAGGTTTAATCAATTCTATTCACTCCTAGGGTGTTTTAAAGATAGCTTCTTTTACTGCTTGTGGCACATCATGAACAGTATCCCAACAACGATCCTCAAACGTGAAGGTTAACAGGAACCCTTTGCGCAAGATATCCCATTCACTTGTCCCATGGCAGAGCTCTGTCTCTATATACCATTTCATGGGTATAACATCTAGGGTATAACAGAACAGGTGCACCCACTTAGGTTGTGGCTCTTCCCCATAGACCTTTGTCCACTTGGAGAGGTGAGCACACAGATCATCCCATTCATCATACTTGTCTTTTAATTGCATCTGAGGCTTCCCAAACTGCATGCGCATCATTCTCTTGCATTTGCGCCAATCATCAAAGCTTCCTTGCTGCGTACCCCACCACCTTGTGGGCGTAGTGCACAGTACCCATTTCAAAGCCTCGAAGTGTTGCTATTCCAGCACTTCTCTTTCGAATCTGTTCAGGAAGGCATCTACCTCACTTAACCCATCATACGTAGGCAGATCCCATACCTATTTTGATACACAATGTAGAGATCTCGTAATCATGTTACAGTTCAGTGTCGTTATCTCGTGTAACCGGTTCTGCCATCGCTCTATCTCCTTGTTAGAATCCAATGTACAGGAGCTTTCGCTCTGCCATGAGATTCTTCCATCCGTAGTGGGATTTACCCAGTATTTCTCACGCGTGGTTATCTTGTAGACTCAATCCAAGTCGTCTTCACTTTCATAGTCGCACACTGTTTCCGTTTAGTGCGATCCTTCCACAGGGTCCAATGGTACGACTGCACGTGGGGACTTTTTCTCAAAAATCATCTTGCGCTTCTTCAGATTTATCACCCTATTCATGTCAGTGGCCCAATCTATCCCTAATAGCGCAGGGTAGGGATTGTTGTCATCAACAATCTCTATCACTTCAAAATCTGCTAGCACACTTGCTCCTTCAATATCCATGGTGAACCCCTGTAATCTTCCCATTGGTAGGATCTTTTGCTAGTTCATCATTCACAGTTGGATAGGAGACCAATGCAGCATAGGCCTTCCCATGTGCTCCCATGTCTACTTCAACAGAACGTTCACGTCCGATCCTAGGTCCAGAATCACTTGGTCCATCTCATATTCTCCAATTTGCGCAGTCAATCTCATCTCTCTTCCCATCCTTGTCGCGTGCTTTCCAATCTTCTGGACTAAGCGCAGTTCACCTGGCACAATCCCAGTGCATCTATTAATGACTTCCTATAGTCCCTTTATAGCCTTACTATCGTGCAGTAGTTTCATGCATGTTTCTAGGAACATTGTGAGCATCGATGGGTCCATGTCTGACTCCGGTCTGTCATTGCTTCCTGAAGTGGAGGCATCAGCGAAGCTCTTCCTAGCTTCCATGAAGGTTTCCTTAGCGTTCTTCAAATCAAACTCTGGTTCTTTCGCCAGAGCCTTGCAAACCCAAGTACTATCCTTAGGTTGCTTGCTTTTGTCATCCCCTGTCGTAATTCCACTTCGGAGCACAATGTTCGCATCAAGGTCTTCCTCGCGCGACTCAAACCTCATCATTTGTAGGTTCTGAGTCAAGGGACTTTTACCAATTCATTTTTACCGTTTCACTGTTGAGGTGAGAAAAAGGGCTTTTGGTCAGAAACTTCCCGTGAAGACTGCGGAAAATTCGTCCGTTGAAATCAAACGTCGTCTCCTCCAGGTAATCCACATCATCCTACTCTTCATTTTCATCCGTTTCAAATTGATTTTTAGGTCTTTAGATTTATTTTTTGGGGGTTTCTAGGTTTAAAAACCCGCGCGCGGGGGTCCACAGGTGTAACACTGGGGACCCGCGGACCCCGACTTTTTCGCATTTGGAAAAATTTCGGGGGTCCGCACCTGCCCTTAAGGCAGGCCGCGGACCCATGCACTGTCTCTAAAGACAGGGTGCGGACCCCGTGCAAAGGTTTTTAAAACCTAAGAAACTCAAAATTCACCCAAAAAATTTGATTCTATGCATTCTAATTTGCCTTTTTATTGCATGTAGATCACTCATCATGCTTGATTGGCGAGAACGAGAGCATGAGGATGTGGATTTGGCCGCCATTAATCATCAACCTTCGATCGATGCATTGAAGGCATGCGACTTGTACAAATTCTGGGCCATACCTGGCATGAGCGCCCAAGTGGACTTCTTGCAATGGCTGGTAGATAGATGGAATGTCCAGGATCAGTGCTTCTTCATAGGTGGTCACCAGCTCGAAATGGAGCTGGAAGACATTTATTTTCTGACTGGTTTGCCTAAGAGAGGTGAACATTTGACTCTATTCGGAACTAGGCCAGGTGGCCAGCCTGTCGATAGCCTCCGGCTAGAGTGGTGCAATGTCTAAACCAGAGACAAAGGGATAGATATCAAAACCATATCCCATCCTGAACTTATGGTTATTGCTTTTACAGTTACCAGGCTCTGTGGGAGCACAGCACTACATGTGGCCACTAGATCCCAGATGCAGATGGCAGTGGATTGCTTTCGAGGCACCGTCTTCAACTGGGGCGAGGCTATGTTGGCTAATGTAAAAGGCCAACTGACCAGAGCCAAAAACGGACAATTGAAGACTTTTGGATATGGCGCTTTAGTTGTGAGTTTCGGCTTGGAGAGGGTTCCAATGTTGATCCCGCAGCATCTTACCGTTGAGGTTGGGCTTCCTCGAGAGCCCAAACTGATGCGATGGGTCGCAGTTATGGCCCGTCATCCTGAGGAGGGGGCGGAAGTTGTTCGATTTACTCCTGAGTACTTTCATTGGTTAGAGAACCAAGTATTCACTATTCAGGACTTTCCTTATGCCGGGGTTGATTTCCGTGGTGACCTGGACATGGCTCTTCCACCAGGAGAGCAATGGGATGATTCAGGTAACATCATTTTTGACATTTTCTAATTTAATAAATTTTTTTGTTTTTATTTCGTCCCAAAATTGATAGTAAAAAGTTTCAAATGCAGATGTAGGTCCACGACGACCAGCCACTCTCCGGCCTTACGAGAGAAGACAACCAGTTGCAGCGGCACCGGCCCCACAGGACGAAGCCACAGAGACTTTGGCCGAGTTGGAGAGCCATCTAGAGCGACTGACAGCGGACATTCCAGAGACCACTATAGATGACATTCCTCTCCGGCTGCAGCGCTATGTGATCGGGGTCCCAGGACCTTTTAGGAGGTTCCTTTGTAGGGTGGCCCGTACAGTGGTTTCGTATCGTGATCATCACCAGTGATAGGATGATCGCTTATGTAGACGCATATGTCATTTTTGCTTTTTGTACTATCATTTTTGCCGATCATAAGGTGTTTTTCAACCTATGATCGAAGACGATGTATATTTGACACACTACTATGGTATACTATGTCATTATTACCGGCTCACCTTGCAAAACATGTTATGAAATGTTTTTCAATTTACTTGTATGATTTATTGCAAATGTCTATTTAACATTCAAGAAGCAATTGCATCTGCTAATGTGTTTAAATATCTTGGAATATGCTGATATTCAATGTAATCAAATTCACGTTCCAAGAGACGAACTCTCAAAAATAATCTCAATAAAACTGGATTTCTAATGGCATATACTCTATTAAGCTGTAATACAACGAGTTCAAAATCTAACCTCACTATCAAACTCTGAGTCCCAAATGAGATGGATTCAGATAATAACTCAATCACTGCACTATAATCTGCAATGTTGTTCGTTGTTTGACCGAGGCTTACCCCATGCATAGATACCAACTCATCAGAGGGCGAATAGATAACCCAAGTTGCGGAGGAAATGTTCCGTGTATTACGACAAGCACCATTAGCGAAACCAATATATGTTTGGAGAGACGTCGACATCTGCAATATCAAGAGTAAAATCAAGATAAGCAGGAATAATGATAAAACAGTCTCTAAAACTAAGCACACTTTTAAATCTAAAACACACCAGTTATAAAGATAATTAACCTAACTAAGATCTCCGCACCCAAATTTACGCATAATATCTCTTCAGGTAAAGACCATTTTTGGGTTTACCTAAAGAGACCCCATCAAATTCTACCAGTTCATAGGCCCCTTTTGCCAGCTTTCGCTTAACAACATAAGGACCATGCCACATGGGCACGAATTTTCCAGGGCCTAATTTATCATTTGCCTGATCGTACAATAAAACTAGGTCTCCCGCCGAGAAATTTCGAGGGGTGACATTTCGATCATACTGAGCTTTAATATGTTTGGCATGAGCTTCGATTGCTAGTGCAGCATCTCGTCGACTCTCATCTAGCTGAGCTAAGTATAACAAACATCTCTCCTCTTCGGAGGTGGCTGGAAGTAATTCGATGGCCATTTGCAATGACGGGATTTCGCATTCAATGGGTAGCATAGCTTCCAAACCATAAACTAGTTGGAAAGGAGTGAAACCAGTTGACCTTTTTACTGTGGTTCGGTATGCCCAAAGCGCTAAAAATAGCATGTTATTCCAATTCGACCGATGAATCCCAATGATTTTTCGGATCATGATAACTAGAACTTTGTTGATGGCTTCAACCAGACCGTTAGCTTGTGGATAATAAGGCGTTGAACTATCATGACGCAAGCCAAGTTGGTCTGTAAGTTCCATCATCATAATATTTCGAAAATCACGCCCATGATCAGTGATAATCGCTTGTGGCACACCAAACCTAGCAATTATATGATTGAACACAAAAATCGCAGTAGTTTTGCCGTCTGCCTCAAATATAGGCATCGCCTCAGCCCACTTGGTAAAATAATCTACCACAAGGATAATATACGCATGCCCCCCAGCCGAGTGAGGGTTACATGTAATAAAATCGATTCCCCATTTCGCAAAAGGACCGATGGCAATTTTAGGGTGGAGAGGAGCAAGTGGAGCGCGAATCTTTCGATCAAAAATTTGGCAGTTGTGGCATTTTCGGACCGCGCTAATACAGTCTTTAAACAAAGACGGCCAGAAATAGCCATCGCACAATATCTTTTGGGCCGTGGCAAACCCAGACATATGACCGCCACACGCTCCAGAGTGACAGTCATTAAGAACCCTTTCAGCTTCCTCATGAGTTAAGCAGCGCCGGAAAACGGAATCCGCCCCACGACGATAAAGTGTATCTCCAATAATTTTGAATTGTTGGGACTGGAATCGTATTTTTCGATGCTCTGTTCTTAAAATTTCAGGCCGAAAGGATTGGGTTTGGAGATAAACTATGATATCTCCATACCAGGGATCTAAAGTGCTGATTAGAAATAAATATTCATCCGCAATGGGTTCCTCTGCCACTATTTCCGTGTCAGCACGCGGGAAGTCACACATTAACTCCGCAAAAACTAAAGATTTCTTTGACTTAGACTTTTCAAATTCTAGGCCGAACTCCTACAGGATGACAATCCATTTGGAGTACTTGCCCCCTAGCAATTGTTTAGTTAGAATATAGATCATAGGGTTGCAATCAGAAATTACTGTAGTTTTGCGTATTAAAATGTAATGACGAAATCGCTTGACAGCTTGAATAGTTGCCAGGGAAAATTTCTCCACATGTGAGTATTTTAGCTCAGTGGGATTTAAGGTCTGACTAAGGTAATATATCACATGTTCACTACTGGATTCATCTTCCTAAACTAGGACCATCCCAATGGTGGAATGCGAAGTGGCGAGATATAAGAAGTAGTCCTGGTTGTAGTTGGGCGGATGCAACAGCGGTGCATGGGTTAACGCGTGTTTTAAAGCATCAAAAGATTTGTCAGCTATCTCGTCCCAAAAGAATGGTGTATTCTACTTCAACAACTGGGTAAAACCCTTAGTAATTTCAGCGTAGTTAGGAATGAATCGACGTAAAAAGTTTGCTTTCCCTTGCAAACTTTGGAGTTGGCGAAGACTCGAAGGAGGAGGCAATTTGATGATAGCTTCAACCTTCGAGGGATCGACGCGAATGCCGGCTTTCGAAACAACAAACCCAAGTAACCGACCCGTTTCTATACAGAAAACACACTTATGTGGATTCAACCTAATTCGATAATGCCGACACCTCATAAAAATTGCTCGTAAATGGATGAGATGATCAGCTCGATGTAATGAATGAGCAGGCAAATCATCAAGATAGGGTTGCACAATGTGCTTGATGTCATGAAACGCGTAAGACATGGCCCATTGAAAAGTTGCCCTGGCGTTCTTGAGACCAAAAGGTAATTTGCAATAAGCAAACGTCCCCCATGGACAGATGAAAGCCATTTTTGGTTGATCAGCGGGTAGAATATTTATTTGATTGTAACCAAAAAAACCATCCATAGAGGAAAATAGTTCACTGCCGACACAATCATCGATGATTTGATCGATATAGGGTGTTGGGTAATTGTCTTTTGGACAGGATCGATTAATATCCCTATAATCGATACATATTCTTATTGTTCCTTGTTTTTTATTAACAGGAACAATGTTCGATACCCAGTCTATTAACGGAATTGGATAAATGAACCCTGCTTTAAGTAATTTTTCAACTTCTGCTTTAATGGCAGCAGCTTTTCGCAGGTGAATCTAACACAAACGTTGCCAGACGGGTTTAACATCCGGGTAAGTTTTGATCTCATGAACAACAATGGCGGGGTTGATTCCTAGCATTTCCTCATATGACCAGGCAAACACGTCGCGGAATTCTTGAAATAGGGCCTTATATGTTTGAATTTCATCTTCCGTACAAGAGGCACCTATATGAACGTTTTCAACAATTCCGGGCTTAACCAAAATGTCAATAGGATTAGTTCGAGAAATGTTTCCCAAATTTAGCTTAGAATCAGGATTTTTCATTGGACTTTGAGGTTCCTTGACATAATCGATTGAGAAAATAGATGAAAAATCATTTTCAAATCGATCGATCTCAGGTAAAAACGAAGATCTGTGATAAAGATCTTCCCATGGTAAGTCATCCACACATAGGATTTCACAAATTTGCTCATCAGTGTGAACAGGTTTGGAAAATTTTATTGAATCTGAGTTCAATGTTGAAAGTGATTCGTCATGGACCACGTTCATTAAGTCAATTCTGGTTGAAGACAGGTCGGAAAACGACTTTACAGCCTGATACGCAATTTCATATGGACTCAAAGGCATAGCATCACCGAATGAATCTATCTCAGATTCAGAGGGTACGATCCAAGGATCGTTATAAACAAGAGTGTTCGATGAAATCATATGAATGGTTGCTATAGAAGATGTTACATTTGGAGGAGGAAAAGAAAAAGTTCCCAGTAAACTAGAATCTTTAACGAGTCCTACTCCAACATCCTTATAAGGGATGGTTGTTTTACCGACATGTTGAATACTTTCAGAAGAGGCTGGGTCAGACGAAAAGTAAGTCAGCTGATCTATAGTTACGATCTTTCCATTATGAGGGAATTTTACAAGCCGGAAGACCGATGAAACAACAGTTGTCATAGTGTAAGACTAACTACGACCCAAGAGAAGGTTGTAATCCAGAGGGGCATCAACCACTTCCACATCTAGATTAACAGTTTTTCCTTCAACCCCTATAGGCAAATCCTGTAGAATGCCAAAAGGATGAAACCCACAGCCATCAAAGGCCTTCAGAATTGGAAAGCATTGATTAAGTGTAGGAGAACCAAGCGTTCTGCAACACTGGATCAACATAATACATGTCGAAGCTCCCTCATCAATCACAGTCCTATAGCAGGGCCTGTTTTTTACTAACACTGGAATCTGGAAAGCCATTTGATGAGGCAAGCGAGGTGTACTATTTTCTAGATCGAAAATTATCAGGTTCGAGTCCTAAACGTCAACAGCTCCTATAGCCGACAATAGTAATTTCCGTTGTGCTGGGCATGACTGCAGCGCTTCCAAAGCCGACATTGTCGAAGGTGAAGCAGCTAAATCTTCAATAATGTTATAGTTCTGAGCTGCTCTCACATGAGGATTGAAAGCTGACTTTCGAAGTATACCCTTGGCAGGCGGTTTGATTACTAAGTCTGGGTTAGGTTTCTCGATCTGTAGCGGATCGGAACCGGGAGCTGAAGTTGATGGGTTTGAGTTAGAAGATTCTGCTTCCTTACCACCAACAGGACTTTTACTTCCATAATCTTGCGATCGAGTCACAATCCTAACATGGGACATCATCATTATGGGTTCTTCAGAGGCATTCGAGGAAGAACCTATCATCTTACTGTCTTGACTAGGAAAAGGATCCTTCAAAACAACAACAATTTTTGCAACCTCTGCACGATGAGGGCAGTCTCTTGTAAAATTCTCTTCTTCACAAATGAGACAATGATAACGAGGTTTGCGTTTCTCATCAGTAGGTTCCGTTTTTTCTGGTTTCTCTTTTGAATTTTTATCTGCTTTATTTTTCTTCTTCCCTTTCTTTTTACCACCAGATTTTGATTTAGCTGAAGATGACTCTACAATGTGAATATCGGCGGAAATTTCCACGGAAGAATCTCTTGTCAGGGAATCTGGTAAGGTTATGATAGGAGAAGATTTCTTGGAAGATTTCTTCTTACTTTTAGTATTAACCGTACCAATCATGCCATCAGCAGCATGAGACCCTGACAGAGCTGCAGCTATTTGATTCTGTTTGGGAAGATTGGGGATTTTCTCATGTAACGTACCTGACTACGTGTAAACTAGGTCAAGGTACTGTGCTTGAGAAATTACTTGCTCTTCAGTAACTACTCCAGCTTTAGCTACGTCCTCAGTAATTTTCGGTAATAACGATTTGATAAACCATTCAGCTAAGATTTGAACCGGGATAAAAACTTTCACTAAACATCGTCGACGTCTCCATTCATGAATGTGATCTGAAATGTAAGTGGACATTGACTGTTTTAATGAGGTTAATAACTCCGTGCCATTGTCATACCTGACTGGCAACTGAAAATGAGTTAAAAACGAAGTAGCTAACTGACTAAAATTATAAAAAGTGGCTCGCGGTAACTCAATGTACCACTTGGTCGGAAGACCAATTAGAGTGCGTTGAAAAAGCCTTAAACGGATTGAATCATCTGAAATGGAATTAGAGGAACACCAGAGGTGATAGGTCATCACATGATTTGACGGATCCTCTCTTGGTTTGCCTTCAAACTTGGGAAAATCATTAGGAAACTTATTCGGCATTGGCGACCAAAACGGAAGATAGTTGATTGGATCGTTCGTAAGGCGCGACAAGTCAGGCAAATCCAAAGTTGCGATAAATGGTAACTGACGATTAGGGTCCCTGAAACCCTGGGTCATTAGACCAGCCCCAGGAGGAGGATATCCAGGATAACTAGGAATGGGAATTGCATTTGGGATATTATATCCTCCCGGAAAACCAGGATTAACCGGACCGTACTGGGGTTGTTGAGGTTGTTGATATGTATATCTAGGGTATGGTTGATACTGATAGACTGGCTGTTGCACAGCAGGACCGTATTGGTATTGTCCCTGGTATGGTTGATAAGTAAATTGAGGTTGACTTGTGACAACCGTACTTGGACCAGGTTGTCCTACAGGCATTTGAACCAAAGTCTGAATTGTGGGTCCAGACTGAGGTAAAGATACTTGAGGAATTGATACAGGAACAGTAGAAACCGGGGCTGTAGATACTCCGGAAGTAGGTGGGGTAGATGGAACAGATGTTGCAGCAGTTGCAGCAGCCATTTGAGGCGGAGTTCGAGGTGAACTAGGCCTAGGCTGAGAAACTACAGAAGGTGCAGAAGTTTGAATAGTAGACTGGACAGGTTGCTGAACTGAACTAGATACTAAGGGTTATCCAGTTTGAGATGACAACTGCACATTCGGTTGCAATACCTGTTGGGATTGTGATGGATCCCACACTAAGTTCATTCCGGGGTATGGACCCATAGCAGTTTGAGGATATTGAGGACCATAACCAGGTTGAGGGTAGGGTTGATAATTCAAAGGTACATTTCCAGTTCCTTGAACAAATGACTGACCGGAAGGTGGTTGGAAACCTTGGGTTGGGTACTGACCTTGGGGTTGATAACCCTGAGGCACGTACTAATACTGAGGTTGACCTTGAGGTACATATTGGTACTAGGGTTGACCTTGAGGTACATATTGAGTCTGGGGTTGACCTTGAGGTACATACTGAGGTTGGGGTTGACCTTGAGGAATGTATTGTCCCGTAGGTATGTACTGTCCTTGAGGTTGCCCCCCAGGCGGTAATTGGGTACCTTGAGGTTGCCCCCCAGGCAATAATTGAGGACCTTGAGGCTGCCCCCCAGGCGGTAACTGGCCACCTTGAGGTTGCGGATTAGAAATAGTACCTGACATCATAAGAATATCTTCTACACTCAACGACTTCGTTCCATTATTTCCAATTAATAACCCTTGTTCACTAGGTTGAGGAGATGCTCCCGAAAAAGTACCAGCAAGTGACTGATACCCAGAGGGAACAGAAGGACCGTCGTATAAAAATGTTTCTGGACATTGAGAAAACATGGACAACTGTCTTGACATATTTAACGGAGGATAATAACCCCTAGGTGTTGGGTGAAAGGGAATACGAGGTGGTGAAAAACTTAGTCCTTGGTTTTCCAAAAAATTAGTCAATGAAAGATACCAAGCGTCACTCCTAGGTGGACTGTAAAATATGGATTCACGCTCCCTAAGTTCTATAACTGGTTGATTTTCAGGGATAGAAATACCTTTCTCTTCCGGAGTAACAAGTTCTTCGATGGAAATAAGTCCAAAAGGAAGATTTTGGGTAATACTTCTTTCTACCCTAGGTGAACCAGGACCACTAGAAGTTGGAGAGGCTAACCCCTATGTTGGAGTAGCAGGAGGTTCAGTTTCCGGTCAGATATTTCAGGTTCCTCGGCTATCTCGCTAGTAGATGAAAAACTACCAGTAACTTCGGAGAATGAAATAGACTGTGGATTATAATCTGCTACTAAAGCTTGGTAATCAGGATGTACCACCAAAGAAGACTCTCCCTCTTCAGGTGACCCTACTCTACTATCACTAAGAGTGACAAGGGCTCGTAGCCCTTCTAGCTGGCTCGGTGAAAACTCAGGAGGTTGGCCCCGAAGTCTATGGGACTGCCTCGGTAATTCAGCCACGATTAAAAAAATTTAACTACTGCACACACAAACAAAGTAAAATCTCACTGAAAACCACCTAAAGCCTCTAAAGAACCAAACAATTTTGAAACACGCGCCTAAAGAATCTAAGGAGTCAAACCACACACAAACAGTAACTTTTTGTACTGAAAACACTAGTTGGTGATGAAATCCAACATCGTAGAATCCAATACAGAAATGGCGGTTGGAACAGTTACCCCGGAAACCTGCTTAATGAATAGACTAGCACAAGTTCCTCCACAAAACCATCTCGAGTGAAGAGAACCCCAGAAAATCCAAGTGAGTCTAGCTGGCGTCTGCTCCAGGTACAGTGGGATCTTCCCTTCACCGTCACCTTAGGAAGAATCTTATAGAATATGGTCACTAAGGTTACCAACAGAAACAAATATACCTGGGGGAACAGTCTACGATCCGATATGCACACAAGGGCGGAGTAACAAGCTCAATCCCCTTGAAGGCTCCTTGACATAATCCAAGGTTTACCAACAAGTGACCCCAGGCTCCTCGACAATGGTTAATCTGAGGTTCACCGTTTTTAATATGTGAATATCTGGCGTCATTCCCAATGAAGAAGGATTGATTCCCTCACTGGTTCGGACATGATCTCGTGCTTCTCCTTTAAGAGGATATTTCCCAAAGCATAGATGTAACAATTGGATTTAATCCTACCGCAAGATACAGCTACTTGTTTGTTTTACTGTCTTGGAGTGTTAACTAAAACCTATTCCAAGACACTAGCCTAAGCTAGATTGGTGGAAAGAGCCCTAAGAATAAAAAGATTACTAAATTGATTTTACTTTAAGTGTTAATTTTATTGGTTTTTCTTTAAGTCAAGAGGTGCGGAGATGAAACTTGTGGTGTGAAGACTCGACTCGAAATCACTAAAAAATATGCACTTAAGATGAAAAGCAATCCTTTCCTTTCGATGAACTTCTAGCTAAGAGAGAGTTTGAGAATGCAAATATTTGTAAACACAAATCTTTTCTTAACAATGAAATCAAAAGAAGAGCTTTTGTCTTTTCCAAGGCACTCAAAACGAGACAACTAGTTATTTTCACAAAAATTTCCCTTCTCTTATCCAAAACTCAAATACTACAAAACAAACTTTTTCTTCAAAAGAGATTTTTATATTTTTATAAAACACTCAAAACCATTAACAAAACTAATTTCGAGATCTATAAACCCTAAAAAAAACTATTGAAGTAAAAGCTTACAAAATTTACTTTCAAGGATGTTTTACTTAGCTATAATCAAACTAAGGACTAATTTGTCTAGAATCACAAATCAGTCAAAAAACAATCAACTGTTGTTTTCTTTCCTAAAAATGAAATCCAAACTTTGAACACAAGTTTTTCGAAGTTTTGTAAGGAGAAAAACAAGATGGATTACTCAACAAGGGCAAACTTTACCAAACGATCAGACTCATAAGAAAGCCAGTCAAAACCAGGGTGATCTAAGGTATCTAAGGCTCTCAAGCTCCGAGCTACTACAAGACCAGGATGAAAATCAAAGCCCACACACAAAACTTCTAGGAATTTCACCTAAAACCCTAACGCCAATGGAATCAAACCAAGGAAAGTTTCTGACAAGTCACATGCAGGTCTGGGCAGTGGCTAAAAACTTATAAACAAATTCTAAACTGATTAAAAGAGAAAATTTGAAATTTTTCAAAATTTTGACAGGGTACGCAGGCACCCAGTTTACACAGGTGCGGTCCCGCTCTGTGCGCAAAGCAAAAGTGCGGATAAGTCTGCACTGTGCTGCAAGTAGAGGGTGCGGTCCTCTCCCAAAAGTATGAAAAATAAAAAATAATTCAAAATCTACTAGATCTACCCAATCCCACAATCATCAAGCCAAAAACTAGAAACAAAAACACAGTTTCTCAGGCCAAAGTACAAACAAAGGAAAAATCAAAAAAATCAGATCCCTAGTGGAGTCGCCATTTTGTCACACGGAAAGAGTCGTTCTTGCAGACAAGATCGACCTCCCTAGTATCTAATGATATCTAGCGACAAACACACCAACCAAACCCTATCTTTCACTAAATATGCAATTTATAAATAGAGGCAAACAAGTGTTTTAGGCCTACCTTGGGTCCAGTGCAAGTTTGTAGAAGCCTCGCTCCTTTGATCCAAATGAGCTCCTTGATGTAGAATCTGCAGACACAAACAAGCACACACATTAAATAGCACCTGAAAAGCCAATATAATAAAGCATATCCATCATAATGATCAAGGAATTTATGAAACAAATCACATAAGACAATTTGTTGAGAAAAATGAGTTTGATTGTATTAACTTAAATCAAAGAAGAACTTTACAACCTGTGCCTTGATGCTGTACAAGTTCCTCCCAGGGTCCAACAAGAAGTTTCCTCTACTTTGACAAGTTCACTCACTTCCCAATGAAGCCAAAAGGTATGTAATCTCTCCTCTCAAGCTTAACTAGGGAGTCTCAATTTCACCAGCATTTACCCTTAGAAATGTTCAGCTTCTAACCTCCTCAGTAACCAGCCCAATGCCTTAATTTATAGTGCAATGGAGGGAAGTTACTAGGTCCACCTTCAAAGGGATAAGCTCCTCCTTCAAAGGGATAACTCCTCTCATCAAGGGATTAGCTCCTTTAATATTAGGATGCATGAACCACCTAGGAGCGAACCATCCACGTCAAGAAACCTTCTATAATCATCCAGAATCAACCACAAGTAAGTTTTTTGAAGATAAACTTGCGCCTTTTTTACTTTTACAGGGGTCCGCACCCACCCCTTTAGATACAGAGCGGGCAGGTCCGCAGGTAACACGAACATGGGGTGCGGGACCGCAGGCAACAGTAGGAGAAAGTGCGGAACCAGAGATTTATTGTTTTTAAAGGACTTTCTCTCTTTTTTAAAGCTTGACATGAGGAGCTGAGGTATGAGACTTGCCAAGGAGGACAGTATGGAAAATGATGGGCCCATACTGACTGCAAATAGTCATGGTGACAATATTTTGTGTAACAGCAGGCTTCCAGACAGAATTGCGCAATTTCTAGAGGGAAGGTTGGTTGTCCTCTAGAATTGCGCAATATCTTGAGGGAGCTACTTAGCCTGCGGCTAGACCAAGTCTAGTGAAACAACCTGTGAGGGGGATGCAACAAGATTTGATGGACAGGTTGTCATTCTGCAAGAAAATCATTGAAGCTTGTGTACTCGACAAGACAAGACATTGTTGAACTTAGACTTTTGTGATCCATAGTAATTATAATATCATCTTTCAGAAAAAATCACATAGGAGATATTCTCGTTGACGATTTTCGAACTATCTAGTATGGTTCATCTTTAGGACAAGATGAGAATCAAATCCAGGCATTTAGATAAATAGATGTAGAGAGCTCTAACTAGCCGTTAGGGATAACAGCTAGTTTGACTAAGGGTAGGAAAAGGAAAGGGCTTTGACCAAAAAAGTTAAGGGAAAAGAAATTAAAAATAATGGGATGTAAAAATTTATAATTTAGAAAAAATATAATAACCCCTTATAACTAGATTAATTAATATAATATTGTAAAAAATCATTAAATAAATTTAAGAGTCATATTATTAATAAATGATATTCTAAAAAGTATTAATATTTTAATCTTATTCATATAATTATTAAATAATTCTAGATAGTCCTAAATTAAATAATATGAGCATTATAAACTTGTATAATATAATCATATTGATTAGGGTATTAACCAAAAGGTTAAGGGAAAACTAATTAGGGAGAATAAATTACTATAAAGAAAGAGGTTAAATTTGTTGAAAATGATTAACCCCTATATAACCTCATTAATGAATATTATAATAAATAACCCCCTAGATAAACTCATTAATGAATATGAAATTAAATAATTATCAAATATTAATCTTATTCATATCACCAAAAAAAAAAAAAAAAATTAAAATTTAAAAATTAAAAATTTAACAAAAATTAAAAAAAATAATAATAATAAGAAAAATAATAATAAATAATATATATATTCATCTATAAATAAAAAAATAAGAAATTGTTTAGGAAGAAAGCCCAGGAATCCAGATTCTATTGATACTCCAGCCATCATCTCTATTTAAATTAACAGGCCTCTTTTCAATTTATAAGGCCTCCCTGAATTTACGATAATGAAAATGGTCAAGCCTCGCAATAACCTTAGCCTCTTCAATGTAGATGTGATGATTTTTTTTTTCTACATGCTCTGCCAAAGCAGAGCAGTGAGACCTTCGATGCCTGAAGTCGCTGTGAAAGGTTGGTAGTGAGGCACCAATACAAAGCTAAGGAAAAAATTTGGAGGGTGGTTGTAGCCACTACAACACCCATGGAGGAGAATATTTCTACTTTTTACCTTTTCCTTTCTTCTTGCTTCCAGATTGTTGCTGAGATTTGCATTTATCATAATGAAAAAAATTGATCTCGGAAGTAGAATTCGCAGGAGAATTGGATGGAGGGTTTTGGGCAGTCGCGGTAAGAGCGGCACCAGATGGTTTACTCATTAACTTCGAACAGGAGGAACTAATCACACCATTAGTAGCATGAGATTCTTTACCAACAGGTTAAGGAATAATATTGGAAGGTCGCAGAGCATTTGGTATCTTATCATAAATCATGCCAAATTGGGTATAAATGAGATCCAAATATTGTGCATGAGCAATCACTTTCTCTTTAGTCACAACTCCACCCTTAGCTATGTCTTTCATTATGGGTGATAACATAGAATTTGTAAACCATTATGCTAACAATTGACCTGGAACATACGTTTTAAACAATTGGTGATGACATCACCACTCATGAATGTGATCGGAAATGTGAGTGGAATCAAATTGTTTGAAATTGGTCAAAAGTTTTGTTCCAATATCATATTGGATGGGTAACTAGAAATGTGTTAGTAAAGTGGTAGCTAAGGAACTGAAATTATTGAACGAAGCTCTTGGTAATTCAAAGTACCATTTTACCACTGTACTGGTAAGTGTGCGCTAGAAAAGACGTAGACGAATAGAATCATCATTGAGGGAGTTCAAAGAACACCACAAATGATAAGTTATAATGTGTCTTGATGGGTCTTCTCTGGGATTTCCATTGAATTTTGGGATATCACTAGGAAATTTTGTGGGAATTATCGTCCACCAAGGCGAATAAGAAATGGCATTGTTGGTGAGCCGAGTCAAATCTGGAAATTCAAGCTTTGCTACAAATGGAAACTGTTTATTGAAATATGGAGGAGGATACCCTGGATAAGATGGGATGGCCTAAGAAACAGGTATTTACGCTCCGTGATAAGGAGGGATTTGATAAAGAGGAACATTGATCCGAATTGGATCCATGAAGAAGAGTTATCAGCAAATCATGACTGTATCAGGTCAGGACAGACTTCAAAGAATTAAGAGAAGAAATCAAAAACACCTCTAAACAGTGGCAGTTAGCAGCCAGCATGGAACGAGAAGGACCTTGGTAAAAGCACGCTGACCGAGGCCCATGGAGACTGCGCAGGAGGAGAAACTAACCCTTAGGAAGCCCAGATCAAGAAAAGGAGGCAGTTTTTGATGCGCGATTAGTGCTTAATCACGCATCGCTGGGAAAAACCCCTCGAGAAGGAGAGGCCCCGAGTGCTCGGTCGTATGGGAGCCGAGAAAACTGTGGGGAAAAGTCTAAAGGATAAGGCAAGACCCACACTCCAAAAACTGGTAGTATTTATCAAGGGCACCCTTGGGCGGTAAGCAGTTTTGGCGAAAACGGAGCGATTCCACTCAGTGGCCAATGCGTAGCAAGTGGAGGAGAGAGAAAACTGCCACTCATCGCGTGCTAACGATCGAGCAAGTCAACCATGCAAAATGTGCGAATGGCGTCAGATCTGGAGGCCCCAAATCTAACGGCTGAGATTGCACCCGATGGGAAATCCGGAATCGATAGGGGATTAAGCCATGATCTATAAGAATTTGGCATCCAATTTGACCGCCAAGGCGGAAGATGACTCATTCCACGACGTAACAGAAAAACCAAACCAACGAAGCAAGCTGGCGCAGTTGCAGGAGGACAAGTGGCCACTCCCTATGAGCCTGATGATGACGCTGAAGCAGGGAGCTCCAGGCAGCAGGTGATCCAACAGAAGTGGAAGGGGAATCAAATAGCTATGGGATCGAATGGCTTTAAAGCCATGAACAAACGAAGCAAAAGACACCGAACACCGAAAATGGGGAAGACAGAAGACAAAGAAAACGAAGAAAGACAGTGAAGAAAAAGAAGCAAAAAGAAGACAGAGGGACGAGTTGAGCAAAGGCAGCGTCGAGCACCAGAGAGATTGAGAGATTCAAGCCATCCCTGAGAGGATCTGTCAAGACTGAGCACCACACTAGGCTCTTTCCATCAAAGACCAGAGAGGTCAAAGAGCTAGTGAGGGAAAGAGTCTATGCACTGTAGTGGCTTGGGGATTTCAAGAGCCCCCTTGCCAAGCAAATTTTGTTTTAGGAAACTCATATTGAGCTCCTTCATTGTAATTCTCTACTTTAAGACACAATAAAAGAAGGCCATCACTAAGAGCTGGACCGTAGATGTAGCCCTGGAGGATAGGGTGAACTCCTTATTAAATTCTTGTGTTCTTATATTTGCTTACTGTATTTCTCTGTTGTTTTCCATTTCAACTGTCTATGTATTCGTAATCTAATCGATCCGTTGCCTAAATAACATAGACACACACCAGCACATGAGTCTGTAATACCTTCATGTAATAAATCTTAACTGAGATCACTCATAGGGTGATTATCAGATCAAGTGGTATCAGAGCTTTAGGCTGTAAAGGTTAGACAAGCTTGTGTTGGTTTAGCTGTGAATGCTCACTAGATCAAAGCTCAAATTAGGAGAAGGAGAGTTGGTGGAAACTAATCCTGAAATTGGGAGAGTCTATCCTTGGAAGACAATGTCAAAGGAAGGTTCTGTGGGGCCAGACCCTCAATTCATAGAAAGTTTCCTAGCTATAAAGTCCATGGTAGAAGAAATGTATAGGGACTTTAGAAAACATAAGGATGAAGACTTATCAGGCTCTAAACAAGACAAAGAAAAAGATGAGTCTCACTTCCATGACCACTCCAAAGGAAAATGGGAGGAGGAAAGCTTTCTCGCACCTCCTAATAGCCCTGTGCATAACAAGAAAGCATCCTTAATCAAATTAGATGTTAAATTTGATTTGCCTATATATGATGGAGAGCTAAATGCAGAAAAGTTGGGCAATTGGATTAGACAAATTGATGTTTATTGTAGAGTACAGAACATCGACTCATACAAGAGCAAGATTCAGCTGGCAAGCCTACGCCTAGGAGGCACTGCCTTGGTTTGGTGGGAAGGCAGAACCCAGGCTAATATGAAAAGACATGGTAAGACTATCTCTGTCTGGAATGAATTTGTTTCTGCAATCAAAAAGTAGTTCTACCCATTGGCCTACATGCAACAAGCCATGATGAGTTGGCAAACTCTTTGGTAGTTGAAAGGGAAAAGTGTGCAAGGGTGCACTCAAGAATTTAGAATGAGAGCATTGATTCTAGGAATTTCATTAGACTCACCAGAAACTCTATTGAAGTACATTGGTGGTCTACACAGCTACATGAGGCATACCATCCTCATGTTTAATCCCACTAGCATAGATGAGGTATTTGTACAAGCTACTCATCTGGAAGCTAGAGGAAAGAATGGAAATCCAAAAGTTGGGGGACCATCCCAACCCACGGCAAGCAAGAGCAAGGAGAAAAGAAAGTAGAAGTGGAGAGCAAGGAAGGCTAACACTGCACAGAAAAGCAAAGCTTCATGCACTCACTGTAAAAAGGATGGGCATGATGATGAGCATTGTTGGATTCTGCATCCAGAGCTGACGCCTAAGAAGTTCAAGGGCAATAAGAAGAAGATTGTTGTAGCTATTCAGAAAGATTTTGGGTCAGACAAGGGAGATGAAACAACCATTGCAGCCACAGGTATCAAAGGTAAGAATTCTGAAGCATCCACTAGTAATTCTGCTCAATCTGTTATTGATGAAGAAAATGAGAGAAAAATACATGATCTTTCCCATATTCGAGTTGTTTCCAAATATCAAAAGATTGATACTTTGTTTGATAGTGGCTCACAAGTAAATTTAATTTCTGAAGCAATTGCAAAGAAAATGGGATTAGCAACTACACCTCACAAGAAACCATACCCATTAGGATGGTTGAATGATAAAGCACAACTACGAGTGACTAGACAGTGCAAACTCAAGTTTTCTTTTGGGTCAACATCTGTAGATGAGGTGGAGTTAGACATAATTACTTTGGATATAAGTGGAATTGTTTTAGGAAGTCCTTACTTGTATGATAGAAAGGCTATTTTCTATAGAGCTAAGAACAAGTATCTACTTGTTAAAGATGGAATCGAATACTTTGTAAGAGCTCATAAGCTCAAGAATAATTATACTCTCATAAAATCAGGGCAGATGAAAAGAATGATAAATTCATGCAAACAATTCTTACTGATGGTTGTAAAGGAAAAGAAACCTGATAAAACCAATGTATTTGAGGGTTGTAATGCTAAACAGCAAGCTGATATAGAAAAGGTTGTTTCAAAGTATGATGTCTTGTTTCAAGAACCTAAAGGTCTACCACCCAAAAATGCAATAGTACATGATATTATTTTGCAGCAAGATGTTCCATTGCCTAGCATTGAACGTAAAGGTTTTCTGCGTTAGAGAATGTTGAAATCAAGAAGTAGGTGCAGGAGTCACTCGAGAAGGGGTTCATCAAGCCTAGCACATCGCCATGTGGGTCACCAATCATTTTGGTGAGAAATAAAGATGGCTTGTGGAGGATGTACATTGACTACCGAGCACTGAATAAGATAACAATCAAAAATCGTTATCCCCTTCCTCGCATAGATGATCTTCTAGATCAATTGAAGGAAGTCGTTTATTTCACCAAGCTAGACTTGCACAGTGGATACCATCAGGTCAGAGTTGCAGAACAAGATGCATGGAAGACTACTTTCAAAACAAAGTAGGGATTATATGAGTGGCTGGTTATGCCTTTTGTCTTAACTAATGCTCCTGCTACTTTCATGAGATTAATGAATGATGTACTCAGACCTTTTCTTGATAATTTGTTATTGTGTATCTAGATGAAATTCTGATTTTTAGTAAAACGTGGGAAGAACATTTCAAGCATGTTAAGAAGACACTAGATGTTTTGAAAAGAGAAAAACTTTACGTTAAACTCTCAAAATGTGCATTTGGCAAAACATCTCTAAATTACTTGGGTCATATAGTAGGGGTGGGTGAATTGAAGATAGATCCCTTTAAAGTGGCAGTCATTGTAAACTGGACTAAGCCCAAGTCTTCTACAGAAATGAGAAGCTTCTTAGGAGCAGCACAATATTGGAGGAAGTTCATTTCTAACTTTTCCTCAATTGCAGCTCCCTTACATGCTTTAATAGGATTGAACAAGGTGTTTCATTGGGGAGGCAAACATCAGAAAGCCTTCGACACCTTGAAACAAAAGATTAGTACAGCACCTGTACTAGCACTACCTGATCTGCAAAGACCATTTGAGATCCAAACAGAGGCCAATGACTATGCCATGGGAGCAATGTTGACACAACACGGTAAACCCATATGTTATCATTCTGAGACTTTTAATCCTGCAGTAGTTAACTATCCTACATATGATAAAGAATTGTATGCATTAGTTCAGAGTGTGAAAAAAGTGGAAACATTACTTAATGGGCAAAGAGACATTAATACATACTGATCATCAACCACTTCAATATATACACTCCCAAACTAAGTTGCAACAATCAAGACACTACAGATGGATGGGTTTTCTACAATAGTTTCATTTTGCCATCAGATATAAAAAGGGCATACATAACAAAGTTGCAGACATGTTATCTAGAACCATTATAAATGCATCTACTATACGTAAGCATAATTTTGTGCTACATGAAAGCTACATTAAACAATATGCTCAAAATATAGACTTTAAAGATGTATATGCAACTTTGAGTCAAGGCAAAAGAGTAGAAGAATTTAATTACCATTTGAAGGACCGACTCTTATACCATTGTGGGAAACTTTGCATTCCACAAACTGAGAGAGTAAAGATAATTAGAGAAGCACACACTTCCCTGATATCAGGTCACTTTGGGGTAAGTAAAAAGGTCGCACAGCTGCAAAGATTTTGTTATTGGCCAAAAATGAACGAGACAGTTTCTAGATATGTAAGAGGGTGTACTATGTGTGCTAAAAGCAAGCCCAGCAACGAAAAACTAGGCTTGTACACTCCATTGCCAGTTCCTTCTCACCCTTGGGAAAGTGTTTCCATGGATTTTGTTGGAGGGTTGCCTAAATCTAGAAAAGGTCATGATTATCTATATGTTTTTCTGGATATGTTCAGCAAAATGTGTATTTTGATACCTTGTAATAAACATATTACAGCTGAACAAATTGCAAAATTGTTCTTTGAACATGTATGCGTCCATTTTGGATTACCCACTTCCATTGCATCTAATCGAGACACCTGATTTGTGGGGAAGTTTAGTCTGTGGGAACTGATGGACACCAAACTAAAGAAAAGCACAGCTTTTCATCCACAAACAGATGGCTAGACAAAAGTAGTTAACAGGATAGTGATCCAGTTACTCAGAGGATATTGTAGCAAACATCATTATCTTTGGGATGAATATTTGTATTATGTGTATCATGCTTACAACAGAACAAAACATTCTTCTACATAGAGATCTCCTTTTGAGACCTGTTTTTCTTTCACACCAAGGTCTCCTTTGGATTTTGTCTTTGGTAAAGATACCACAGTTGATGGACACAGTGATGTGGACAAGGCAACTAGGTTCATTGAACAAATCCATGAGATCCACCAGGCAGTACAGGAACAGCTGGAAAAGAGCCAAGCCAAATACAAGGCTAGGCATGACAAGCATCGGATAGAGCATAATTTTCAAGTTGGTGACCAGGTCTGGCTGTATATCAGCAAGGACAGGATTCAAGGTGAAGGTAAGAAACTAAAACCTATCAGGTATGGACCCTTCAAGATACTTAAGAAGATTGGTGAAAATGCTTTTCGCCTTGATCTACCAGCTTACATGCACATCTACTCAGTCATAAATGCAGAGTGCTTGAGATTTTTTGAACCTTCATTGATTGAGGATCCTGAAGAGCAGAGTCAATTGCCTTCTATTGATGACCTACTAACTGAATATCTTAACGAATTACAGGAAGATATAGTGTTGGACCAGAAGGTGAGGACGATGCGCAGGGGGATGTTGAGTACCTCAAGATTGGACTCAAGGGTTCAAAGCCGAGCAATGCCAAGTGGATTGAGATTGGACAAGTGAGAAAACAGTACCCTCACTTAGTCGATGCTTGGAAACCAACTTTTGGTGGTCCAAAAGCTTTTCAGTGGAAAGGCTGTGATCCGAATTGGATCCATGAAGAAGAGTTATCAGTAAATCATGACTGTATCAGGTCGGGACAGACTTCAAAGAATTAAGAGCAGCGATCAAAAACACCTCTGAACAGTGGCAGTTAGCAGCCAGCATGGAACAATGAGGACCTCGATCAAAGCGCGTTGATTGAGGCCCATGGAGACTACGCAGGAGGCGAAACTAGCCCCTGGGAATCCCGGATCGAGAAAAGGAGGAAGTTTTTGATGCGCGATCAGTGCTTAGTGCTAATCGCTAGGAAAAACCCCTCGAGAAGAGGAGGCCTCGAGTGCTCGGTCGCATGGGAGCCGGGAAAACCATGGGGAAAAGGCTAAAGGCTAAGGCGGGACCCATGCTCCAAAAACCGACGATATTTATTAGGGGCACCTTTGGGCAGTAAGCAGTTTTGGCGAAAACGGAGTGATTCCACTCAACGGCCGACACATGGCAAGTAGAGGAGAGAGAAAACCACCGCTCATCGCACGCTAATGGTCGAGAAAGTCAACCATGCGAAATTTGCGAATGGCATCGGATTTGGAGGCCCTAGATCTAACGGCTGAGATCATGCCCGATGGGAAAGCTGGAATCGACAGGGGATTAAGTCATGATCTATAAGAATTTGACATCCAATTTGACCACCAAGGTGGCAGATGACTCATTCCATGACGTAACGGAAAAACCAAACCGACGAAGCAAGTTGGCGCAGTTGCAGGAGGACAAGTGGCCACTCCCTGTGAGCCTGATGATGACGCCGAAGCAGGGAGCTCCAGGCGAAGCTACAACAAGCGATCCGACGGAAGTGGAAGGGGAATCAAATAGCCATGGGATTGAATGGATTTAAAGCCATGAATAGATGAAGCAGAAGACACCAAACAACGAAGATGGGGAAGACAAAAGACAGAGAAAATGAAGAAAGACAGTGAAGCAAAAGAAGCAGAAAGAAGACAGAGGATCGAGCTAACCAAAGGCAGCTTCGAGCACCAGAGAGCTTGAGAGATTCAAGCCATTCCTGAGAAGATCTATCAGGATTGAGCACCACACTGGGCTCTTTATATCAAAGACAAGAGAGGTCAAATAGCTCGTGAGGGAAAGAGTCTGTGCACTCTAGTGGCTTGGGGAATCCAAGAGCCACCCTGCCAAACAAATTCTGTTTCAGGAGACTCATATTGAGCTCCTTCATTGTAATTCTCTGCTTTAAGACACAATAAAAGAAGGCCATCACTGAGAGCTGGACCGAAGATGTAGCCCTAGACGATAGGGTGAACTCCTTATTAAATTCTTGTGTTCTTATATTTGCTTATTGTATTTCTCTGTTGTTTTCCATTTCAAGTGTCTATTTATTCACAATCTAGTCAATCCGTTGCCTAAATAACATAGACACACCCCAGCACATGAGTCTGTAATACCCTCATGTAATAAATCTTAACTGAGATCACTCATAAGGTGATTATCATATCAAACATGGGTACCAGAATAGGGAGGATTCTAATAAAGAGGTACCTGGGACTAGATAGGGAGGGTTTTGATAACCATAATACACATAACCTTGTTTTACAAATCCATGATAACCTTGTAAATGTTGAAAGAGGCATGCAACATAGTTGTGTACTTGCAAAACTAGAGTCCTCATCGGATTCTAGGAATGGTTACACCGAAGGGGGATTTCTCGGGGAGAAAGTCAGATGTGTTTCACTTCAGGATTTTTGGAGCATTTGTGTACTTCCATGTCTCCAAATATTCTAGGAAGAAGCTTGAGCCAACAGTTGAGTTGGGGGTTGTCGAGCAGTAAAAAGGGTCTTTTTCACCAATATTTACCCTACATTAATTGTCAATCCAGGTACAATTTGTTATCTCAAAGAGTGTATTCAGTCTGAGGCGGTCATTTGTCAGAGTAATGCTAGTAGTATAGTGCTTTTAAATACAAGAGTAAACGGATGCTTGAAATAAAAATCTACTCTCAAAAAGAAACTTTAGCACTCTGAGATTTAAATCATTCACTTAGAAAACTACAGCAACTTATCAGTCAAGGGTGCAGTAATAATAACTCATCCCTTTGTAAACTGATGTAATTGAGAAGCAATTTAAGGAAAAGATCATCAACCTGGGAACTAGACAACAACTGTCAATGTTCACTATAGTTTCAGATCGTTTTGTGCACATCAAAGCAATGATAATTCAAATGACAGGAAATGGAACAACGACTGACCTATTTAACTCAATTGAACAACAAAGCTTTAACCTATGAAAATGAAGCAGTAATTGCAATCTTCACTCAGAAATGATTTAAACAGAAAACGAAAATGGGACAGCAAACTAAAGGAAGCTATGAAATATTGAACAGCAACTTAAACCAAATGTAAATGCACAGCAAACCAAATCAAATGTTATATGCAACACTGTTCTGTTAAAGGAACAGTAATCTGCGTTTCGGCATAACAATGGTTAATCCTGGTTGTGAAGAAACAGCAATTGCGATCACAGTGGAACAGCAGTCCCAATGAACAACAATCACACTTGGAAGTAAACCGTAGATAAATAGACAGTAATACCAATTTATAAATACACAGCACTGTTACTCTGTAATCGAACAGTAACGGTAATTTGTTAAGGAACAACAATATTATATAATAATATCAGTTTAGAAAAGGAACAACAATACGATATAACATCAGAACGAGTGGCATAACATCCTTGTGCAGAGAATAACCTTACTATTCAAATGGGAATCGAAATATAACAGAGCTAATACATGAAATAAGGAACGGTAGATTACTGAACAAAGTAGATAAGAGAAATCAAACCACACAAATCGAGAATTAATGGTATAGGAAGCAAGTGTTCCACTAGGGCCGAGCCCTTAGCCTCCAGGGATACACTACTTATAATTACTCCAGAATCAAAGATGGAACGACAACAGAATTTATATATTAATCATCAAAACAAAGTTACAGTAAATTGCTCTTTCAGAGAGAGTCGATGATCAAAGTTCCAAGTACAATAGTGAATTTCATAAAAACAACAATAGTCTTCCTTGGCTAGCAATGTTGCCCCCTCTTATAGCAGCCAAGCAGAGATGTCAATGATATAGAGAATCGTAAGGTAATGATCCCTCAGGATCAAAGGATCCTCAGGGATTTGCCATACTTTTAGCTCTCAGTTATCTTCTCGTTCTCTTGCGTCGATTTGGTATCTCCTCTTCCTTTTCTTGGTTTGTAAACTCCAATCTGGATTGCCTTGTTTGGATGTGTTCCCTGTCAAAGGACAGTAGTTGATTGCGTCTTGACGTTTCCTTTGGAGTGGTGATTTTTTGTTTTCCTCTTTTTCTGCATAGAAAAGGGTAATTATTAGTCATCTTACGTTGCACAGAAATCTTCTAGATTTTATCATAATCTCTCATCATATACCTATTTCATAATGTAAAGAAGTTATGAATTTAAAGAAAGGATGACAAAATAAGTGGTAATTACATACCTTCTCTAGTGCTCAACACACCCCCCTTCTTACCCTTTTTCATGCCCTCATGAAAAAATTGTAATTGACATGCAAGGCAGTGAGGGAATAAGCTGGAGAAGGGATCACATGAGGTGGTCTACAGCCATGATGCCTAGCTAGGTGTTCAAAAAGATGTCATGTCTGACCTTCAGGCATTTCATATAAGGCTTGGTATCCTGGTGCAGGGTGCCAAATGACCGGACTTCGGAACCTACAGCCTAACCAAGACGGGCCTTCTCTCAAAATAAGGTCACCATAGATACCCAAGCGGTCAACAGCTAGCTTAAAGTTCTCATAATTAAATGGTTCCCTGTTTTGGATGTTCAGATTAGAAGTCTGATATCGAAATTTGGCTGCTGCAATGGCAAGGTCTTTGATGGCAAAGAAGTATTCTACCCCTTGTCGATTGATTGTTGTGTGAATAGGTCCCAATGCCTCAATCACGCCCGGAGTTCTCATTAGGTTCCTATGTTTATTCCATAACTACAATGGGTCTCTAGGTTCAGCTCTCACCCATAAGTCTAATCCATTCTCTTGTCTTTGAAAGACATTATAGGCTTTAAGCCACTTTATTTGATTAACACCAAAAGAAATAAATGCTTGCAGTTGGACATCACCCATGAAAGGGCTAGGATTCTGCTCTGTTTCTCCATCTAATACAAGATTGTGCAAATAAAATTCACATAATAATCTTTGAACCTTCACCCCGTAATGCTTACAACAGTTTATGAAGTCATCAATGGTTTTTATTTCTATAGGAACTCCTGCTTTAACAGCTTTAATTTTCAATTGTAAATATCTTTCCGTTAAAAACAAAGCATAGTTCCTAGCAGGTGCTCTACATGCTAGCACATCAGTATACAAAGAGCATAAGGTATCCATTTGTTTGATGACTACGTCTAGTCTACGAGTTACCTTTATGACTCTTTCTTCTGCTTTTTTCTATCCTTCAAAGGCCTGAGCTTCTGATGCATTAATGTCTTTCAGTTGTTGTTGCAATTTCTTGTATTTTTCGCAAGGGACAGTCTGCTCTGTGAGTTTCTCTATTGTTTGCTAGGCTTGTGCCAAATCTTTTCGCATAGTTGTTGTCCTTGGGTCATTTTCCAACATAATATTTGTAAATGGGAGATCTACTTGGGTTTTCTTATCACAATGTCTCATCTTTATCGTCTGAGTTTCCTTAGAGGATGATGCCTCTATTTGGATTTCCTTGTCACAGGTCGATACGTTCTCTATTTGTACTTTGACATGGGCAATAGCCGGATGTTGTTCCTTTCGGTTTTGAATGGCAGGCTGGACTCGAGCCCTCTTGATCTTTTTCTTAAGCAGTTTTTCCTGGGCAGTTGCTTTTGATTTCTTCCCCATTTTCAAAACCCTTATTTGTTGTCAAAGTTTCTTGATTACGTTAAGCAGTCTATGTTGTTCCTTTCGTAATCTTTTAATTTCCTCTGTTTTCTTGGAAGGAACAGTCGTTCGTTTACTCAGGCATGGGATTTGTACCTCCAATATTGTATCTTCACCTTGACCAATTTCCTGATTTTCTTCTTGGGGTGCTTCTTTAGTGTTCTGTTGATCGGGTTGTTCAAGGGTATAAACCCTAGCTTGTTCTGCTGTCTCCTGGGTAACTTCTTCTTCTACCCCTTCTTCATCGTGGAATTCCTATGGTGTATTTTGACTAGGAACAGATTGTTCCTCTTCTTCATCTTCGTCCCTCTTCTCTCCAGATACACTCTCATCATGGGCAGAGTGATCCTCTTCTTCATCACACAGTTCTTCGAATGCACTTTTATCATGAACAGAGTGCTCCTGCGGTCCTTCTTCCTCATCAAATAGTTCCTCGGATGCACTTTTGTCATGAGCAGAGTGATCCTGTGGTCCTTCTAACATATTGTCTTCATTTCAGTGGTCTATTCGATGGACTGGCAACATGTTTTCGTTTTGTTGCCAGCCCCCCATCTATCGTGAAAATCAGTTCTTCCCAACTACTCCACTGTTGAGCAAGACTGTAGCTAACTATCAGTCATATTAACACGTGGTGGATTACTACTGACTCTACATGGTGAGATTTCTTCATGCTTCGGGCAACATCATGTAATAAAAAATTTAAAAATGCAGGCAAATTCACAGCACATTTTTTCTTTAACACAACTAAAAGTTTAAGGTGGTGTGGTCTTACCACGTCTTTCCTGTCGTCACAAGTGATGTAGCTCTAGATAATTCTCACCAACTCTGCCCACAGCTCTCCCAAGGCTGCCGCTAATACTCCCTTTCCTTTTACAGTCAAGTTCTACCCTTCATCCTGGAAAATTTTCATGGCGTCTCGCAGTCTCACCTTTTTCAGAGTCCACATAGGTCTAGTGGCCGGCAGTCCCGAAACCTCTGCAATTATGTCATCAGTGACTGTTATTTGTCTCCCTCTTACCATGGAGTGATGTTCTTGCAAGTTTTGAAAAAACTCAATTTCCATTGTCTCATTGGATTGTTGTAGACGGTTGAGATAAACTATCCATCCTGCCCTCGCTAGGATCTCTCATGCAGCATCAGATACCATCAACACCTGTGGCTCTCTGCGAATTGATCTTCCTCCCATGCTTAGCACACTGTAAAAAACACAAAGACGGTAATGGAACATCAGGTTGTTCAAACTGTTAGCAAACACAGAGAAGATTACGGAACAGCAAGCTATTCGAATTTCGAATTTACTACTAATTGTTGTAGAGCAAAACACAGAAATAGCTTCGAAACAGCAAGCCATGCAAATTGGGAAACAAAATACCCTTAAGATTTTCTATTCCTGAGTCGTAATTCTCCAAATGCTAAGCTGACACGTATGCCAGTAAATTATGAGGTCACCTGCGCCCCCACTGTAATGTGATAGGCCATCCTCGGCCGTGAAATGAAGGAACAGCATCCTGAACTGCCATAGTACAGAGTCATAAAGGAACAGCGTATACAAAAATTCCATGTTTACAACAATGAGCGGATTGCTGAAATCGAAGTGTATAATAGAATCGCTTAATAAATAAGAAAATGCAGTGATATGATGCGAGAATTGGAGGATAGGACAGCTGACGTGCATAAAAGGTCCTATGCGATCATTATCGACTTTTACCATCATAATTGATTGTAATTTATTTTCATGTATCAAAGGTTCGGGGGGGTTATATACATAATCTCATTTGAACCATCTATAAGGATATAAGAAGAAGGGTTTTATAATTGCTATTGGTGTATAAGGAATATAACTTCAATACCATCAACAGAGCTCTGTTACCCACAGGTGTCCATAACCTTAACAGAGTTGTTTATTTCACCCTTGGAACCATAATCCTTTGTGTATGCCTAAGAAAGTGTTGTGCAATGTCAGAATGGAGGCCATTATGTTGGCTTGGTAACAAGATAAATCATAATGTCATTCACCAGGAAGGAGTGAAATGTGGACAGGCCGGCTCGTGATGAGACCTCCTGTTCCAAGGAATTTTTAATTTTTCTGATGTGCCTCTTGGATCATATCCCTGGTGTGGTGGCTATAGTGGGAATTACACTTCACTTTCTTCCTTATGATCATGGTAGGCTAGCTCTTGATGAGACCCCCTATCCTTCATTTGACAAACCATCTTAGCAATCATATAAACATTTTCTTCTTTTTTCTTTTATATAGCACTTTTCCTATTTATATACAGAGGGTGGTTCAACACTCCATAAGAGTAGGGATGGTAGAAGAAGTCCTAACATCTCAATAGAAAAATATGCCCTTTATTCTTATTCATTAATAATGATCAAAGAGAATTATGGGGATTTTGGAAGAATCATCATGATAAAAATAATCAATCATATTGGTATTAGTAGAATAATGACAGCAAGGTGATCAATAGTTGTGTCCTTTCCTCTTTTCTCTTATCAATTCAAAGCAATTTCTTGTAAAGATAACGATTTTTATGTAATTTGTTGATTTCAATATCCTCTATTTTTTGTATTTGTTGCATATATGTATAGCTGTGCTTTAAATGAGCATGACTCAAAAAATGATCTAAATGGTAAAACACACAAAGAAGAAAATGCACTCTAAAAATGTTGTTCTGAAGATAGAACAACTACTATATAAAAAATGCAAGCAAAAGGAAAAAAATATGCTCGAAATTGCTATTCATTGAAAGGAACAGCAGTTGTCCCTTAATTGGAACAGAAAAGAAAAAAAGCACAAACAAAAAATGCAAAAATGTTGTTCCTTCGGAAAGGAACAGCAAAAAAATGAAAGTGTTGTTCCTTCGGAAAGGAACAGCAGAAAAATGAAAGTGTTGTTCCTTCGGAAAGGAACAGCAGAAAATGAAAGTGTTGTTCTTTCGAAAAGGAACAGTAGAAATTGAAAGTGTTGTTCCTTTGGAAAGGAACAGCAGAAAATGAAAGTGTTGTTCCTTCGGAAAGGAACAGCAGAAAACTTAAGTGTTTTTCCTTCGGAAAGGAACAGCAGAAAACAAAAGTGTTGTTGCTTCGAAAAGGAACAGCAGAAAACAAAAGTGTTGTTCCTTCGGAAAGGAACAGCAGAAAATGAAAGTGTTTTTCCTTCGGAAAGGAACAGCAAAAATGCAGAAGTGTTGTTCCTTTCTGAAGGAACAACAAAACGTAAAAGTGTTGTTCCTTCGGAAAGGAACATCAAAATGCAAAAGTGATGTTCCTTCGGAAAGGAACAGTAAAAATGCGGAAGTGTTGTTCCTTCAGAAAGGAACAGCAAGAAGTGAAAGTGTTGTTCCTTCAGAAAGGAACAGCAAAACGGTGGACTGCTATTCCTTCAGAAAGGAATAGCAAGATGCAAAAAATGTTGTTCCTTCGGAAAGGAACAGCAAATAGCGAAAATGTTGTTCCTTCGAAAAGGAACAGCAGAATGCAAAAGTGTTGTTCCTTCAGAAAGGAACAGCAAAACGGTGGAACTTCTGTTCCTCCAAAAAGGAACAGCAGAATGCAAAAAGCGTTATTCCTTCAAAAAGGAACAGCAAAATGATGAGAATGTTGTGTCTTTGGAAAATAACAGCAAAATGCAAAAGTGTTGTTCCTTCAAAAAGGAACAACATAATGGTGAAAATGTTGTTTCATCCGAAAGGAACAGCAAAATGCAAAAATTGCATAAATGCAAAAATCTATACAGAAAACAAAACAAAAGAATTATGTACAAAATTTAAAAGCAATCAAATTACTTAATGAACCAAAGGTGAGGAAGAGTTCACTTCCTCAGCTAGAATTTTCATGTCGGAGTCTTCCTGGAGTTGCTGGTAGAAGGATTCCCGAGTGAGTGGTTTGTGGTACAATCGAACTCGGTGGCCATTTGCCTTAAAGGTATGTCCAGATCCATCAATGGTGGTTAAAGTAATGGTGCCATTGTCATGTACCTTCTGGATTTCATATGGTCCTAGTGAGTGAGTCTGAAGTTTCCCGGGAAAATCCTGAAACTTGGAATCGTATAGGAGCGCCCAATCTCCTTCGCGAAAGACTTCCTTTTTTATGAGGGTGTCATGCCATTTGGCTCTCTGTTGTTGGATTAATGCAGTATGTTGAAGAGAAGAGAGCCTAATTTCATTCAGCTCGTTGATCTGCTATAGTGTATTAATCTGGGCCTCGTTTAAATCCAGACCAAATTCTTGTGCTGTTCTCAAGGTCTGTATTTCGAATTCTATTGGAAAGATGGGTTCCTTTCCAAATACTAGCTGATATGGTGAATAACCAGTAGTGCTTCTCCATGTTGTTCTATATGCCCACAAGGCTTCCGGAAATCTTGTAGCCCAATCGCGTCTATGTGACGCAATGGTTTTTGTCAGTATTGCTTCTATTACCTTATTCATGCTTTCTACTTGGCCATTTGCCTATGGGTGGAATGGAGTAGTAATTTTATGCTGAATATGATAGTTTTTTAGTGTTGCAGCAATTTTATTACTAGTAAATTGTGGTCCTCTATCCGTGATTATGTCTCTTGGGAGGCCATATCACACAAATATGTGGAACAGGAACTGAATCATGGAATCCTCTATAGCTCTTGGCAATGCCTCTGCTTCAACCTTCTGTTACTACCAAAAATATGTTTTCTAGTTTGATGATGGATTGATCGGACCAATAAAATCGAGTGCCCATCGTTCGAATGGTTCAATGACTCGTTGTGGGTTCAGGGGAATTTCGTCAGACTGTCCAAGGCATCCTACTCTTTGGCAATTGTCACAAGCTTGAACAAAGTTCTTTGCATCTTTGAAGATTGTGGGCCAATAATACACTGTTTGCAGGACTTTGTGACCAGTTTTTCGATCTGTGAAATTTCCACCACACGGTTCATCGTGACAGGCTTTCAAAATGTCAAAAATTTCATCTTCTCAGACGCATCTTCTGATATACATATCCGCCACTGTATGGAATAGGTAGCCCCCAATCCAAGAAAATCGGATACTACGCTAGACAATCTGCTTTCGTTCATTGGGATCAGATTTTTTGGTAACTTGCCTACTACTAAATAATTCGCAACATTAGCATACCAGAGTGTTTTGACAGTAACAACGAACAAATGTTCATCCGGAAATTGATCTTCGACTGTTGCTGCGTCCACTGGTTTTGGCATTCATGAGAGAAAGTCAGCTACAGGATTTTATTTTCCAAGTCGGTCTTTAATTGTGATGTCAAATTCTTGCAATAAAATCAATCATCTAGTTACTCTACCATTTGTGATTGGTTTATTTGCTAAATATTTTATGGCAAAGTGATTTGTATACAAAACAATAGGATATCCAGTAATATAATGCCTAAATTTATTTACAGCATGAATCACAACTAAAAATTCTTTTTCAGTAACGGTATAGTTCAACTCAGCAGGAGACAAATTCTTACTAATATAATAAATTGTGTATGGTTTTTTGTCTTCTTCCTACCCAAGGACTGCTCCAATAGTTGTGTCTGAAGCATCTGATGAAATTTGGAATGGCAGGTCCCAATTTGGACCTCTGAGTACTGGGGTTGTTGACACAAGCTTTTTCAGATCCCCAAAAGCACGGTCACATTTATCTGTCCAAACAAAGTCAACATTTCCTGTCAGTGCGTATAGAGGTGCAGCAATGTGAGAAAAATGTTCTACAAATCTCCTATAATAACTAGAAAATCCAAGAAAACTGTGTACCTCTATCTGTGTGGTAGGAGTAGGTATTAACAAGATTATTTGAATTTTGGCCGGATCTACCTGTATTCCAACTGCTGAGATATAATGACCCAGGATGAGTCCTTCAGTCATCACCATATAGAATTTTTCATGGCTCAAGCAGAGCCTGGTGGCAATGCATCGTTGTAGCACCCTTTCCAATGTGTCTAATGCTGGGTCGAAATCATCTTCGTATGGTGTAAAATCATCCATATATACTTTGAGCCCTTCATTTATTAAATCTGAAAAGATGGTGAGGATATCCCCTTGAAATTTGGTAGGGGAATTGCATAGGCCAAAGGGTAAAACTCTATAGGCAAACGTTCCCCAAGGACAGGTAAAAGTAGTTTTGTCTTGGTCTTCAAGGTCAATCTGAATCTGATTGTATCCATTGAAGCCATCCAAGAAAGAAAAGAATTTCTTTCTTGCTAATGTATCTAATACCTGGTCAATGAATGGAAGGGGAAAGTGGTCTTTTTGTGTTGCTTTATTTAGTTCTCTATAATCTACACAAATCCTCCACTTTACATTCTTCTTTGGCACCATTACAAGTGGAAGGACCCATTTTCTATCGGAGATAGGATAAATAAATTTTACATCTAAAAGTTTTTGTACTTCAACTTTCACAATGTCTTTTAGATGAGGGTTAAGTCTCCTTTGGGGTTGGCGAATAGGTCTCGCATCCTTTTCTGTGTAAAAGTGGTGTCTACATAACTGGGGATCGATTCCTTTCATGTCTAGATAATCCCATGCAAATGCTTCCTTGTATTTTCTCATTAGTTGGATTAGCTTCTCTTCTTGTTCGGGAGTCAGGTTGTTATTAATGTTTAAAGTTTTTCCTGGCTCAATCTCTACAGTTTTGCTATTTGACACAGAGGTAGTAGGTATTGTTTGATCATGAGTGTCTTTGAAAGGATCTTCTTCTAATTCATTATCAAATGCTGCCTCTATCATGTGACATTGTATGTGGGATCCAGATTCAGCTTGGTTAATAAAGTTGTTAATAACATCATCCTCTATTTGATCTTTGAAATTGAGGGCATCTTCTATCGTTAATGAGGATCTGATGTTTTCGGTGAGGTATGATACAGGATGTTTGTTAGTTTTTATTATCATGACACTTGGTTGGGCGGGAGGGTATAGGGCTAGGTTCTTGATGTTACTCCCTCTAGTTATGGTCATGCTGCCTTGTCGACAGCCAATGTAAGCATCAGCAGTTGCAAGCCAAGGTTTGCCTAAAATTAATGGATGTCCATCAAGTCGGTTTTTGGGGTTTATTATCAAAAAGTCGGTAGGATATTCCCAGGAATCAACGGATACCATGACATCATGTAGTGTCCCTTCTGGCCTAACCACTGATTGATCAACCAGTTCTAATAAAGTGGAAGTTGGTTCTACTGATGTAATGCCTAGTTTTTGACAAGTGACAGTTGTTAAAATATTAATTGCAGCCCCTAAATCAACTAAGGCATTTGAAAAGGTTTGTCCATTGATTTGTACTGTCACTATTGGATTTCTTGGGTCTTCATACTTGACAGGTGTTTCTCTTCTTGATAACAGGTCAGATAAGGTGCCAACTACTTGGACTGTTGGGTTATTTGTTATTCTCCTCCTTGGTTTTTTTATACATAGTTCTTTAATGGTCTTTGCATATATTGGGATGTCTTGGATGGCTTGGAGGAGTGGGATTTTTATGTACAAATTCTTAAGTTCTCCCAGAATATCAAAATCAGGATGTTCTATAGGACGTGGTACAATTAATCGTTCTGGGAATGGGGGAGAAGATGTGGTTGTTTGATTATGAGTCTATTGTCTGATCACATCTTCTTCTTGTGATGGTTGTTCTATAGGTAACTAATTTTCAACTTGAACAGTTTTATCTCCCTCTGTTTCTATAATTCACCCAAACCTTAATTGAAGGTCATTGCACTCCCTTAGATTGGTTTCTAGTTCTTGTGTTTCAATTATTTGAATAGATTGAACTGGTCTGTTATTTGGGTTTGGGTTGGGTTGGGTTGGGCTAGGAGTTGCGGTCTTAAATTGGACTAGGGGTTTTGTTTTAGTGCTGGCAATGTAGGTTGAGGGAGTGGAATGGTTCCTACTGGCTGATTCAACAGTCTTTGCCAGTTTTTTTGCTAGGTTTGACTCTGTGAAGTAGGAGGGGACCATTGTGTTGGATACGCATTATTTTGCCAATATGTTGGAGCATAGGGAAAATTTGGCCAATTAGATTGGCTTGTTTGATTCGGCCATGGAGAGGATGAAGGAAATGGTTGTTGTGACCAATTTGGGAAGGGGTTTGATTTTGCCACATTGTATTATATTGCTGAGCATGATATTGCAGAGGCTGAAAAGAAGAAGCTAGATCGGGGAACATACCTGATTGTCGTGGCTGCCATTGACGGCGTTGATTAAGTAGGTACACCGGTTCTGGTTCTTCTTCTGCTTCTTTGTATACTGCTTTCAAACCAGGAATTGAGGGATAGCTCTCTATAGAGTGGTCTTTTGTACAAATGGTGCAAACTTGAATTGCATCTAATGGGCACTCTTTGTGGTTGTGTTTCTTTCTGCATCTGGGACAGAAGATTGCCATATTTTGCTCTACCTCCGCTTGTTTTTGCTTTGCTTTCATAATGTCGAGCTGTGTTGTTAGAGTCCCCAATATATCAGTTTTGAAATTCTACAATAAATTTCCAATTTCTATGCGAGTTACTCCTTCTACAGAGATCTTGTTGTCCCTTGTAAACCTATCATGTTCTATTGGTTTTAGTCTTGTGCTAAATCTCGAACTCTTGATACATAAATCAATAAAATCAACAAAATTTTCTTGATAAATATCTCCTTTTCCCATAATATTTAGTGTTTCAATCCATTATTCCTTCATTCCTTTAGTTAATGTTGTTTTTAATACATTATCATGTAAGGGTAATGATGCATAAGGAGATCTTTGAAGATTATACTGAAAACATTCAACATACTCCTCTAATGTTTCATTAGGTCTAGCTACCATCTGAAATATTTCATCTTTTAACTCTCTAGACCTACAATAATCCTGATATTTTTTCAGAAAAGCACCTTTCATTTTATCCCAGTTATTTATAACACCTCTACCTAACCCCATAAACCATCTTAAAGCAGCCCCCTTTAATGTAGAGGGAAATAATTTCATCTTTTGGGGATCGGTGGTATAGTCATATCCTCTGCACAGCACATCAAATTCAAATAAAAATGCATCCGGATCTTTTGATGTAAGGCCATGGGATGTATGGATGTGCTAGAGCGGAATGGCCTTCATGGGTGCATTAGCTGCAGTATCTACAATGGGATATTGTAGTGTGGAGGTTTGGGTGTTTGGCTGGTTGAGGGCCATTTGGTCAAATATGTGCCAATAACCTTCTAGGATGTCTAGGAGGGTATTCCTAGGCTAACTAGAAGGAGCAGGAATGGCCTTAACAGCACTTCCTTGATCTAGGATAATGAGAGTTCCTTGCTGAATTAATGTTTGGGGGGGTTCTTCATTTTGGATTATATTTACAGCACTTCCCTTATCTGGGCTACTTAATGGTTGAATTATCCCAAGAGGAGATCTTGGTTCTTCAGTTTCCCCTATTTCTCCTCTTCCTTCATAGAGTTGTTAAGGTTCCCTTCTTGTAATGATTTTGGGCTAGAATTCTCAATTTCTTGAAAATCTTGCTCCTTGGTTTGGCTATGCACCTCAGCCAAGGCTACAGATGGTGATCCTATGGCCTGAAGGGAACTAGTAGGTTGTCTAGAAGCAACTTTTCTAGGTCCTACTGAAGGCTGAGATTCTGCTTTCTTAAGGATTTCATCTATAAAGGTTGATCGGCCAAGGGTCACCGGCCCCTTAGCTTTTTCAGGTTTGGGTAGTGGTTTAGGATTCTTTTTAGGCTTTTTCTGCTTAGTCATGCACACAAATCAAATGCTAATTTCTACCCAAAACAACAACAAATCTGCAGGAAAGTGGGCAAGGGAGCAGGGTTGTTACATGCTCCATACGCAGGTTCTTACCTTCCATTTTTAAAACCCAATTCTCTCCTAGCAGGTACTTACACTACTCTGAAAAGAAACAAATGGCTACACTCTTCCCCAGCAATGGCGCCAAAATGTCGAGCAGTAAAAAGGGTCTTTTTCACCTCTATTTACCCTACATTAATTGTCAATCCAAGTACGATTTGTTATCTCAAAGAGTGTACTCAGTCTGAGGCGGTCATTTGTCAGAGTAATGCTAGTAGTATAGTGCTTTTAAATACAACAGTAAACGAATGCTTGAAATAAAAATCTGCTCTCAAAAAGAAACTTTAGCACTCTGAGATTTAAATCATTCACTTAGAAAACTACAGCAACTTATCAGTCAAGGGTGCAGTAATAATAACTCATCCCTTTGTAAACTGATGTAATTTGAGAAGCAATTTAAGGAAAAGATCATCAACCTGGGAACTGGACAACAACTGTCAACGTTCACTACAGTTTTAGATCATTTTGTGCACATCAAAGCAATGATAATTCAAATGACAGGAAATGGAACAGCGATTGGCCTATTTAACTCAATTGAACAACAAAGCTTAAACCTACGAAAATGAAGCAGTAATTGTAATCTTCACTCAGAAATGATTTAAACAGCAAACGGAAATGGGACAACAAACAAAACGAAGCTATGAAATATTGAACAACAACTTAAACCAAATGTAAATTCACAGCAAACCAAATCAAATGCTATACGCAACATTGTTCTGTTAAAGGAACAGTAATCTGCGTTTCAACATACCAATGTTTAATCCCGGTTGTGAAGAAACAGCAATTGCAGTCGCGGTGGAACAGAAGTCCCAATGAACAACAATCACACTAGGAAGTAAACTGTAGATAAATAGACAGTAATACCGATTTATAAATACACAACACTATTACTCTGTAATCGAACAGTAACGGTAATCTGTTAAGGAACAACAATGTTATATAATAATATCAGTTTGGCAAAGGAACAACAATACGATATAACTTTAGAACGAGTGGCATAACATTCCTGTGCAGAGAATAACCTTACTATTCAAATGGGAATCAAAATATAACAAAGCTAATACATGAAATAAGGAACAGCAGATTACTGAACAAAGTAGATAAGAGAAATCAAACCACACACGACTTGAAATTGAGAATTAATGGTACAGGAAGCAAGTGATCCACTAGGGCCAGGCCCTTAGCCTCCAAGGACGCATTGCTTATAATTACTCCAGAAACAAAGATGGAATGACAACAGAATTTATATATTAAGCATCAAAACAGAGTTACAGTAAATCGCTCTTTTAGAGAGAGTCGATGGTCAAAGTTCCAAGTACAATAGTGAATTTCATAAAAACAACAATAGTCTTCCTTGGCTAGCAATGTTTCCCCTTCTTATAGCAGCCGAGCGAAGATGTCAATGAACAGAGAATCGTTAAGGTAGCTATCCCTCGGGATCAAAGGATCCTGAGGGATTCGCCATACTGTTAGCTCTCAGTCATCTTCTCGTTCTCTGGCATCGATTTGGTATCTCCTCTTCCTTTTCCTGGTTTGTACACTCTAATCTAGATCACCTTGTTTGGATGCAGTTCCCTGTCAAAGGGACAGCAGTTGATTACGTCTTGTCGTTTCCTTTAGAGTGGTGATTTTCTGTTTTCCTCTTTTTCTGCATAGAAAAGGGTAATTATTAGTCATCTTACGTTGCACACAAATCTTCTAGATTTTATCATAATCTCTCATCATATACCTATTTCATAATGTAAAGAAGTTATGAATTTAAAGAAAGGATGACAAAATAAGTGGTAATTACATACCTTCTCTAGTGCTCAACAGGGGTATTTGTGGGTTATACAAAAACTCCTCACAACTACCATGTGTACTTACCATCCCTCAAGATGATAGTTGTGTGAAGGGATGTTAAGTTTGATGAGGAGAAAGCAATGAGATGTTCTCTTAAGAGGGATCTTTAGTTGCAACCAGATCAAGAGCTTTTAGCTCCAAAGGAGGAACCTCAGAAGTTTTGGAGCATCCATAAGTTGAGGAAAAGAGAGTGGAGATAGCCACTCAAGCAGAAACATTTAGAGAAGGAAGAAAATGAACCAGAGAACCTAAGAGGCTATTGCATGATGCTAGAGAGACTGTGGGAGAACCCACTTCTCAGGGAAGGTAGAGAAGGTCACCAGAATGGTACATTGGCTACATGGATCTAATGACTGAGTTAGTTGATACTAAGCCATCCTCTTTCGAGGAATCAGTAGAGAAACCTCTATGGGTTGATGCAATGGTAGAGGAATATGATTCCATTTTAAAAAACGGCATTTTGGAAGTGGTCCCAAGACCAACAGATAAGTCAATGGTGGGTTTGAGATGGTTTTTCAAGGTAAAGCATGCGGCAGGCGAAATCATAGAGAATTATAAGGCCATATTTGTGGCCAAGGGATTCTCTCAAGTTGAGGGAACTGACTATGAGGAAACGTTTGCATCAGTCACAAGGTATTCATCCATTAGATCTATACTTGATTTTCCAGTGCAAATTGGGTGGAAGATCCACCAAATGGATGTAAAGACAACATTCCTCAATGGAGTTTATTGAGGAGGAGGTGTACATTGAGCAATCAGAATATCTTGAGACCTTTGATCGAGAGTCACATGTGTGCAGACTCAAGTGAGCATTGTATGGCCTCAAGCAAGCACCCCGTCCTTGGTACACTAGGATCGACAACTATCTCACCGGTTTGGGCTTCACCAAAAGTGAAGCAGATGTGAACCTTTATTATATTTTGGTAGAAGGTAAATTGTTGATTATTATTTTATATGTTGATGATTTGATTTTAACAGGTGATGATAAGTTGATCAAATCTTGCAAGGAGGACCTTGCAACAGAATTTGAAATGAAGGACATGGGAATCATGTACTACTTCCTCAGATTGGAAGTATGGAAAGGATATGGGGAACTATTCATCTCTCAAGGAAAATATGAAAATAGATACTGAATAATTTCCACATGGAGAGTAGAAAACTCGTGGAGACTCTTCTGGTAACTAGTTGGAGGAAAGAGGATGCTACTTCAGGTGAAGTAGTGGAGGATACAATGTATCGGCAACTTGTGGGTTCACTAATGTATATGGTGAACACACGACCAGATATGTGCTATGAATTCAACCATATTAGTCAAGCAATGGTTAGGCCAACCAAATTGTTTTGAAGGGTAGCTAAGCATGTTCTAAGGTACCTCAGAGGCACCACTCAATTTAAACTATAGTACAGATGGATAGAGGGAGTGAATTTGTGTGGCTCCATAGATGCAGATTGGGCAGGGAGTCCATCAGACTGGAAGAGTACATCAAGAGGAATTTCCAGTGTTGGGTTTGCAGCGGTTTCCTGGTATAGCAGGAAGCAAAGATCAGTGGCACTCACCTCAGCACAAGCATAATACATGGTTGTCAGTCAAGCAGCATGTGAGGCGATATAAATGAGAAATATTCTTGTGGGACTATTTGGTCAGATGATGGATCCTACTGCAATATTTTTTATAATTAGAGTTACATCAATCTCTCTGAAAATCCAGTGTTTCATGATCGATCCAAGCATATATATATCTAGTATCACCATCTATGGGATTGTGTGCAGAGACAAATCATGTTTCTTGATTACATTCCAACAAAGGAACAAGATGCAGATATTTTGACAAAGGATTTATCAAAGGGAAAAATCGAGTTCCATAGAGGCAAGATTGGGGTATATGATAATCCCTTCCTTTCTCAAAGGGAGTGTTGAAAATGCAGCAAGAAAAATCTCAGTTTGATTTTCCTTGGTAAAACTAGAGAAAATTAAAATTTCCATTTAAGCAAACAACTTGGATGAGTTAACTTGAGTGACATGGCTTGTGTCACCCAGTTAGCTTAGATAATTAAATTTGGAAGAATTGAGTTCAGTTAAGCCTGAGTGATTGCTAATTTGTAGTAATCTAAATCATTTAAATTGAGTTATTATCAGTTAAACTAGTTCTAACTATTGTGTTGTGTGACTTCAGTCAAACTCAGTGATCAACCAATTAACTAATCAATCAACCCAAAATAATTGTTTCATGTAGGGAATTCAAGTTACCCAGTTGAGGTGGAGGTTCCAAGGCAGTGTAATATCATTTGTAGACTATTCCCATGTGTACAAGTGTTGCATGTAATCGAATATCGACCTAAAGGAATTATGCAATCCAAATTGATGAATTTCCTAATTAATAAGAGCCTAATTCCTCAAGGAATAGCGCAAGGAAATAGGAGCTCGAAGGGCTTGAAAATTGGCTAAGTGTTGGCTAGAGTCAATCAGTCAGGTAGAGTGATACATTATACACTTGCAAGTTGTGCTCGAGATTGAGCAAGCATATGTATTCATTCATATTCTTTGATTAATTCAATACAAATAGGAAGGAGTTTTGAGAATTTTCTTTCCCCTAGATAAATCTTTGTGTATGTGTTTTAATTCTTGATGAATGTTTAAGATATGTTTTCTAGATCGTGAATTGAATTTCGCAGAGCAACAGAGTAGATTTGAGTCTCATGATTTAGTAAATTTCATGAAAGTTTTCATATCTACACATTAATTTATACATGTGGTATACCTCTAAGTATTTTTTCCAACTCCACAAGTCATACCACATTGGATTCTTCAAGATAAATTATGCTCAATATCCCATGATGACCTAATTATGGATTAGTTCAGTAGTTCGGACTTGTACGGAATTCCACGTGTCACTGTTTCAACCTTCAACACTGAAAATGATAGACGAAAAACTAGAGTTTTTGCACTTCCATTCACTTTTTATGAAATTCAAATATGATGCTCGTATAGAAAGTTATGATGATTTTCCCTAGGTCACATGTTTGAGACATAATTCTAGAGCATGTAGAAATTCTAAATTATTCAGACCATATCTTAGAAAATATAGAGAACCAAGATATGAAATTTTTACAAGAATTTTTTCTCCACGTGATCGAAATTTTAGCTTTTGAAGCCTCATAGAAAAAACATTATAACGAAAATTCAAAGATGGCTTGTTTGAAGGAGAAAAACCCTAGAATCCAAAGCTTTGATACCAAATGTCATGTAAATAAAAGAAAAAATAGATTGATGACTTCAAAATAATAATCGTGTAGGGTGGAAACTCCTTTTACATCACATAAATGAACAATTCTCGGATGATTCAAATGACAAGACCTCCTTGGTATAATGTACAGGCACAACAATAAAAATAGTGGGCTCTTATGAGGCACAGCAATAACAATATGGGGGCTACATGGGAACAACAATCAAAATAATGTAGATACACTAACAATAACAATAAGGGGGCTAAACTAGTATTATAGGTATCTAACACATTATATGTGCATCAGTACTCGAGGATTGTTTTTTCAATTCATCTTGAAAATAAAGTAAACTTTTTTTCTTGGAAAAAATAAAAAAGGGTTATGAGAATTGAAGTAATGAACAAGTTGGGCCAAAACAATGTTAGCAAGCAAAATTTCAAATAATACAAAATGATACAACAACAATATCATGAAAAGGAATGTGTAGAGGTTATTTTATATGAAAATAAATTGTTATGTTAGAGAGTACCCATGAAGGAGTTTAAGCACCATCATAAATGAATACAAAGAGCCTCCTAACACTTATGTAGCTTTAGAAATTAAGAAAATAGAGCATCAAGGTTTTTCCATCAAAATGCACATTAACATTGTTGATGATCCTATTATATAATGCCCCCATTTTTAGTTTCCCTTATAATGTGGCTAGGATGGGTTTCCACGGTTTCTAACAGTTGGGTCAGAGGGGTGAGATTACATCATCAGAGGGCCCAGAGGGGTTTTGAAAATATTTATGAGGTACAATGGCATTTTCTTGATGTATTTCATCATCGGGGTGAATTATGCACAGTTTGTTCTTGGTTTTGTTGCATCCTGACGATTCTCGTAAAATGGGGTTATTATCAAGCATGTTTTAATTATAAACACTAAAGGTGTTATTGGGAGCAAATTATTTGAAGAAACAATCTAGCGTAATATATCATTGGACCAGAATGAAGAGATCTATAGGATGGGATATTGATAAGTGATTTTTACTTGCCAGAGAAATCATGGACACGTGTTAATCATTTTCCAGGATTAAAAGTGACTTTAACTAGTCACTTAAAATAAAAGAGGGGAAATGTTCTTAATTGAAGAAAAAGGCCAAAAGGGGAAAAGTGACTCACTTAGATAAATTAAGGGGAGGGATCTAGAATGAACATAAAATAATAAAATAAGGTGTTTCTAGAAGGTTCACGATCTATCCATCAAGTCTCTAAAAGGAAGGGAAACTAATCATTTGGCATATCTGGGATTGGTGATATTTTCTTTGGGAGAGAGTGTTAGGGGCTTTATATGTCTATTTTAATCTAACTTCATTGAAGTGTCAACCAAGGTTCGTAGACTTCGAGTAGCAAGATAACATTGATCTAAGTACACTTCAACAAACCTATTTAACATTAAAATATTATGTTCTTAAATTTTAACCAACTACTCAATCTAAATCTATTAACTATAGGTACGCTAAATTTAATCTTCCTACCAACTCAGTACAAAAATGAAGTACCAAACTATATCAAGCTCATATTGCAACCTTAACACCTGAATATAAAGAAACCACTTAACTACTTTAATTAAAAATCAAGATTTTACAAAGTAGAGAAGCTTATTAAAATCTTTTATTAGAAATAGAAGAATATTGTAAAAATAATGAATCAATTCAATTGTTATTCCAGTACAAGATAATATAATACTAAGTTATTAATATCAAGCTAGGGATCTAACTCGTTTCAAATCCAATGTTCACCAAATAAATCTATCTCAATCCAAATCGAACAATAACTCAAGTAAATCTAACAATACCAAAGGAATCTAATCTTGTTCCATTAAAATAGTTGCCAAAAGGATCTAATGCATTCAGAATTATAACCTAAGGTTTTTTAATTAAATGAAAACATACTCTTTGTTCAAATATTTAACATATAGCAATCAATATACAGTCAAGCCTATTTCTGACTTCAATCATTCAATCAGCAATATGCAATACTAAAAAGCAACACTTCAATTCAAAAACCAAAGGTGATCGATATTACCAATGGAAAGTATAATTATTTTGTACTAGATCTAACCATGCATATTGAGTCTAATTAAATCTATCTTTACAATGCTTGGCCAAGATCAATGGTGGGCCCTTTCCAACGACCTGATTCAAGCTAAAATAAATACAATAAATCAAATTACTCACAACACATCAATATTTAGGAAATGACAGCCAAAATACTGCATTAAAAAATATTCAATAAAACGTATATATTATAGTTCCCATCGTGTTTGAACCAAAATAAATCTCACGAGTATTATGGAAAAAATATGGTCTCTAATCCTTCTCCTCTCATTTTCTGTCTAACCTATGACACTACTGATGATTCTCTTTTAAATATATCATTGTTTAAAAATATTTACAATTGAATATACATAAATAGTACAAAACTATTTGGTAGTGTCATATCAGGACAAAACTATATTTCTTGGAATGTTGTTCCAATCCATAGAAATCGATGCCCACAGAAATTGGTCTCCTTTTTCAAATATAGCCAAATGTATTTTATACAAAGTCTAGCATATTCATAGAAAATATGGCATGGCTCTGAACTAGCTGAAGGAAGGTACCAAACAAGTGTTGATTGTTGTTGAGAGGAGCGCAAAGATATACTATTGGCTCTCTGGTGAATAATCTTAGTACCAAATTAAGTACGAAACATAGTGTTGAATATCTGCTTGGTATCTAACTACCCATCCAAGTGTTGAGCTTATGAAGCAGACCTATCAAAGGGTAATGAGTTCACATTTTCATGTCAAGGACCCCTAGTTTAGATGCAACCATATTTCAATGTTAGCAACATGACATAAAATCACTTAAACATTTGTCTAAATGAACCAAAGAAGTATGAAAATGAATCTAATCCATGACTCTTTACCTCCATTCATAATTTGGACCATTTATAGGCATAAGGATAGTTTTGAGTATCAAAGGATAAAAAATGAGGAAGAATGAATATGGAAAATGGTGGAATAGGGTATAAAAATGAGGCCAATAATAAGTCACAATATCTCCCCCATGCCAATAAGATTGCATGTCCTCATGCAATTAGTTAAATTGTTTACTTGTCAAAATTTTGATATTAGCCACCCCTTATATTCTTGTTGCAGTGTCTAAAATCTCCAGGTCACGATCATTCATTTTCCTCTATTGTTGATGTCATTGAATTATGTCATAAGCAGTGCATATTCGGGCAAACTTCAGCTGCCTTGTCTTCCAATTGAGCAACTTCTTATTTATCTCAGTCGGCATGTCATTTTTTGATTTCAAAGTCAAATTTTGAGCCTTATACAATTCATTCTCACATCTAACATGCTTATATGGGACCTTATATTTATGGGCCTTCTCCTTTAGCTTAATATTTTTCCTTTGTAACTTATTGACCCAATATTGTAACTCTCTCTCAACAGAATTAGGCACATTTTCAGGAAACAAAATATTTCCAGTCTTTTCATGAACCATTTTTTCTTGCATTTGACTTATCATTGTTTTAGTTATCCCTTTATATATAGTAGGCCCATGCTTAGATAAAACATTGGGAGGAGAGTTACCTTGAAAGTCACCAAATTTTTCCATGGACCCTTCCTCCTCTAGTGGTGGCTTATCAAGCTTTCATGTTCTCAGGGGTGATAGAGTGGGAATTTTTGTGCCAACATACAGTTCTTCTTCTAGAGATGATGGAATAGACATTGGCTTAAGGGGTTGAGAAATTTTTGGAGGACACTGTTATCATGAGATGCTACGAGTGATTCTTCTCCCATGTTGCGAAGTTTGATTCAAAATTTGAGGTGAAACATTCTTAGGCCGCATTGGTAGTGGCGTAATGTCCTTTTCCCTATAACTTCCATTTTTATCATTATTCTTCTTACAAGATAATTTATTCTTTTGCCCTTTTTTAGCGTGACCTTTCGGTCACTGAAGTGGTTGCTTATTCTTTGTGGAAGTGCTATGTTCCAACTCTTGTCTTCAAGGCTTCTTCTTAACATTTTCCTCTGGTTGTTAAAATGTTTTCCCCTTCTCTACTCAAGTGCTATGATCCAATCCCTCTTTTGTGGACCTCTTTTTATTTTTTGACTCCAATGTTGAAATTTTATATTTTTGAACAGCGTTAGGGTTTTTTGTTGCTTACTTATATGTCTCTTCTCAAAAACCCTTACTAGCAAACTATGTTTTTCCTGTTAATTTGACTGGTGACTCAATAGGAGTCTCAGGTTCTTTCATCAATTTATTTGGAGTAAGGTTTCTGCGCTTCACGGTAACTTGATCGACCTCTCCCAAAAAATTTCTTTCTAAAAATTGTGCCCATATATAATTCTGGCACCCTAGCTCGTATATGATTATTATTTTGATGAGGTCATAGTGACAAATATTGGCTTTTGGGGTTTTAGAGGATCATTAAAGACTCCTCACAACTTTTTGCAAACTCCTCCATAAAAATAACAGAAAATTCATATCACAATCATTTGTAAAAGCAAGAGAAGCCTCATATGATAGAGGAAGGTAAATGCATATCGTCCTTCATAGGTTGAGAAGGTTTGTAACATTGCAAGCAATGGATGCCACTATTTTGATATATAGCTTCTAGTAATGTCTCGGGTCCAGTCAACATATTTATGCTCAAGCTTCAAAAAAAATCACTTTTTTGTCAGTCCACCATATTCCCCTTAAATAATTTGTCTCCACTTGCAAGCGAGTTGGTTGCTTCAGATACCAATTCCCCTTTAAGTTTGAACTCAATATCTTCAAATTTTGTAATGGTACTGTCAAATTTTTGTGCAAACTCTAGAGAAATTCGATTATTATACCCCTGAAACTACTGTAAAAATGGTATCCACCCTTTCTCTTCAAATTTGGATCTACATAACTCATATTCCAATCAAGTACTAAAATGTTCAAACGTAGGTTCATGCCTTTCATCTATAATGAAATTATCTTAGAATGACTAAATGCTTGTAAGGAAGTCACAGAAGGGTTTACAAGCAATCAGAAATGATAGGACACACATATAATTGGGTGTACACAAAGAGGAATAGGGATTAATAAGGGTGTGGTCTGAGTTTACCCGTTATGAATCACAATGAGGATGAGTATCGAACTCAATGATGACTAGTAATTCGACATGGTTATGACTTTGAGAATGGATAATGAGGATTGATTGTGAGAGGAAAAATGTGCTTTATTAAAAACTCCTTTTGGAATATCAAAGAGTACATATATTTCAAAGTTAGGGCACATAACTTTTGTCATGATTATTATGAATGGAGACTAAAAATCATTTCATAAACTCAATTTCCATATTCCTTGTACTAATTCAAACAAATGAAAAGTCAATTCATACTTGTCCCTAGTTGTATAATGATTTCTATGGATTCATGAATAAAAAAATATGAAGTACTCCTAACCATTGAACTATAATGTTGATGACCATCGCATGTTAAATAGAATACTAAATAAATTAATAGACCAACTAAATATTTCAGTATTGAACTGGTTTTGTGCTTGAGTTTGGTAATGTTGGTTTGGTACTTAGGATGAAGATCAAAATGTTTAAGCTTATATTGTGCTCTGGCTCGATCTGGTAATAGTTTGAGCACTAGAGAACTGGAACTGTGTTGATGACCTGCAAGTCTGGGATTGATCTAGTACTAGAAATAGGTTCAGAAATAATACCATATTGAAAAACTAGAGCTTGACTTTATGATTTACACTAAATAGAAACTCTGGAACATGCTTGATTGTGGTAAGGAACTTTCCAGAACTGCTTCAAATTAGCTTGGAACTGGTATGAAATATCAACAAGAACATCAAGCTGAGAATTCTGAACTGGCATGAAAATTTGTTGCTTCAATTTAAACCTTGGTGCCACTATTCTATGCATTTTTAGTCAGGCCTGGAATAGTTATTGCCTAGTTGGTGTTTCAATTTTAGAGAGTCTCAGGCACAACAAAGAATATTCCAAAGGTTTTATTTCCGTAATTATTCTACCAAGCCCAGAAAAGAACAACTCTATACCTAACTGCTGCCATCCCGTTGATTTTAATGATCCTAGGATAGCTTATGCTCGAAGTATTAAATTTTAAAGAGTCTGAAGATATTCGAAGGACACTCCAAAGATGTCCTTTTCTGTAAATAATCTATCAAGTTTGAATAAAGGAATAAACTTACACTTGACAAATTTCTTACTACAAAGGAAGTCTGATTATCATGAATAGTGTTGATTTTGATTGAGCCATTGTCAAAATCCTCTTCCACTTCATAGGGTCCTAGCCATCTAGTGGAAATTTTCCCTTTGAAGTGTTTTAATTTACTATCATACAATATTTCCCAATCTCTTGGTTGAAATGTCTTCTTTTTTATGTACTTGTCATGCCAACGAGCCCTTTGATCCTATACCAACATAGCCTTATGGAGAGCATCCTACCTAATCTCATCAAGTTCATTTAGTTGCAGTACTCTTTGTTTCTGAGCTTCATTCAAATCCATCCCTAATTGAACAACAGTCCTAAAGGTCTTTACCTGAAATTTGATGGGTAGCAATACCTACTTCCCATAAACTAGTTCATAGGGAGTATATCTAGTCACATTTCTCCAAGTTATTTTGTAGGCCCACAATGCTTCTGGTAATCTGTTGGCCTAGTCTCCATGATGCAGCTGAATTTTTTTAGTAAGAATAGACTCCAAGACTTTATTGGTAGATTCTACCTGACCATTAGCTTGGGGATGGTACGGTGTAGACTTGCGGTGCTTAATTTGGTATTGTTCAGTGATAGCTTTTACCAGCTTGGAAGTAAATTGTGTCCCCTGATCGATGACAATCTCTCTAGGTATTCCAAAGTAGGTAAATATGTCTTCAAAGAGAAAATCCACAACATATTTTTCACTAGCATAATATAAGGCTTTGGCCTCTACCCATTTTGTCACATAATCGATGCAAACTAGAATATAACTCTTCTTTCTAGACATAGGAGCAATAGGTCCTACAAAATCCAATGCCCACTTTTCAAAAGGTTTAATTGATACTTGGGTTTGAAGAGGCATCTCGAAATTTGAAACTAGTCTTCCCATTCTCTAGCAAGCATCACAGCTAGCAACAAACTTTTTAGCATCTTTAAAAAGGATGGGCCAATAATAGTCTGCATGCATTGTAAGTTTTCATTCTATTAACAAAATTCCCATCGCATGGCTCATTGTGACAAGATTCCAAAACATCATACATCTCAAATTCCCACACACATCTCCTCATAATGAGATCTAGTTCGGTGTGGTACAAATATCCTTTAATCCATGAAGAGTTGGCACTCAACCAAACAATCTTGTGTTTCTCCCTAGCAGATAAGTTTTGTGGCAGGTTTCCTGACACCAAGTAATTTGCCACATTAGCGAACCAAGGAGTATGAGTAGGAATGGAAAATAGATTATCATCAGGGAAGTCATCTTGGATTGGAGCATCTTCTTTTGAAATGTTCATTCTAGACAAAAAGTCTGCAACTGAATTGTCTTGTCCAAGCCTGTCAATCGTAATAATGTTAAATACCTGAAGTAAAAGTAACCATATTGTAACTCTACAATGTGTAATATTTTTATTCGTGACAAATATAATAGTAGAGTGATCAGTGTGCATAAAGGTTTCATAGCCAATAATATAATGTCTGAATCTGTTAATGGCATGGATTATAGCTAATAACTCCTTTTTCAGCAACAATGTAATTCAATTCTGTAGGTGAGATATTTTTGCTAATAAAATAAATAGCATAAGAAAATTTATTTTCTCTTTGATCCAACACAACGTCAACGATTGTATATGATATATCGGTACAAATATGAAAAGAAAGACACTAGTTAGGTCCCCTCAATACTCGTGCAGTTGAAAACCTTTCTTTCAATACCTAAAAATCAATTTGATAGTCAGTATCCCATGAAAAATCAACATCTTTAGCCAATAACTTAAACATAGGAGCAACAAGTTTAGTGAAATTTTCAATGAATCTTATATAGTATCTTTTGTGCCCTATAAAACTTCTTACCTCTTTTTGTGAAGTGGGGACTAGGCTTTGTAGGATTACTTTGATTTTCACAGGATTGACTTTTATCCCATTTTGTGAAACATGGTGGCCAAGTACAATTCCTTCAGTTTGCATCATTTTACATTTTTTATTACTGAGAGTTAGATGGGTTTCCTAACAACGAATCAAGACTTTCTCTAAATTATCCAAGGAATTTTTAATTTCATTCCCACATACTATAAAATCATCCATAAAAACCTCCACATAATCATGTATGATATTAGCAAAAATGGCTTGTACATCTCTTTGAATAGTGGTTGGAGCAATGCACAATCCAAAAGGGAGAACTTTGTAGTGTAGAATTTTCTTGTAGATTCAAACTGCAGATTGTAATATGTTAAAACAATTGACTTGAATCTATTCTTCTCATCAGCGGAAACAAAAATTGATCGATGAAATCACGAAGCAGAAAAAGAAGAATTTCAATAACACATAACACAATAATTTTCCGGGGAAAGCCTCAACTAAAAACCCCTACTATTTATAAATTGCATTACCCAGAAGATTTTGGAATAAAATACAATGCTTGTTCAACCCGAATAGTCTCTCCACAAGTACAATCTATCTCACTGCTTCACAAACCAACTCAAGCCAATAGTTAGCCAAATATGCTGCCTTCCAAGCCCCTACTTCCTTGTGATGTTCCCTTGGGAATTAACCCATATTTAATTGGTAAATTCTTCACTAATAATTGTGCAATCCATCCATAAGCCTTCCTCTGATTGCATGCATCATCGGTTTAATTTAGATGATTTTAAAGCTTATAGTACATTGTCCCTGAACTCTAATCTCAACTGCGTCTTCCTCTGAAATGACTTGCATGAGTTATTTTTTAGTGATTTATCAGTTATCTGATTGATCATTGCATGTGAATTAAATCCAATTTAATTCACTTGACCACTCACTAATTCCTCCAACAGTTAGAACTAGTTTAACTAAATTTAACAAAGTTAAACTGAATTAAATAATTACAACTCAATAATAACTCAACCTAGGCCCCTAAAATTTCAGGATCACTCTACATGACTTTAGATAGACTCCCAACTAGAATTTACTGAGCCAACTGAGTCAACTTAATTTAGTTAACTACTACAAGCTGCATGTGAGAATAGAATTACAATATAATTCCCAATTTAATTCAAGGACAGATTAAATTAGAATTTTCTTGTTGCTATTTTTAACATGTAGGCATAAGTGCCCCAAGAGAAAGTGACGGTATTTTAGTCTTGGTCTTCTAAGGCTATTTGGATTTAAATATAGCCATTGAACCCATCTAAAAAGGAAAAATACTTCTTCCCAGATAAGGTATCCAATACTTGGTCAATGAAGGGTAAAGGAAAGTAATCTCTCAAGGTAGCTTTATTCAACTCCCTATAGTCAATGCAAATTATCCATTTTCCATTCTTTTTCGGAATGACCGCTAAAGGATATATCCATTTACTATCAGAGATGGGATATATAAAATTGACACTTAACAATTTTTGGAGTTCTTCTTTAACAATTTCCTTAAGAGTTGGGTTCATTCTTCTTTGGGGCCATCTTACAAGTATGATCTCTTCATTGGTGTAAATTTGGTGGTTACAGGTATTGAGATGAATTCCTTTCATGTCTAAATATTCCCAAGCAAATTCTCTGAATTTTTTTTGGGTCATTTTTATTACCTGTTCATGACGTTTTGTACTTAAATCGGTACCAACTATAATATTCTACCAGGGCTAATATCAACAGGATGAACACCTAATTCTCTATTTTCCCCCATGGCTACAATAGTTAAAGATGTGAAAACAACAAGATAACAAGTTTCTTGAAATTCATAACTAAAAGCATGATTATAACTACTAAAGGAAACAAGATATTCAATACACCTTATATCTAATAAAAATATTTGAAGGACATATTCTTCTGTTTTCTTTTGAAATCCCCTTTATTGTTTTAAAGTCAACAGAGGCAGCATGCATTCTTCTACTCAATAGGGGTTCTCTAACCAAGAGGGGACTTCATTTCCCAATTGATCAGGTGGAAAAATGGTTAACTTTTGGATTTGGGATCCATTCGAAATTGCAATTTCTCCAATTCTGTAGCCAATAAAGGCATCAGAAGTAGCTAGCCATGTTTTTCCTAAAACTATTAGGTGTCTTGGTTTAGTGATTTTGGGAAAGATCACTATAAAATCTACCAGATATTCCTAGGAAGCCACAGTTACTATCACATCTTCTAGGACTCCAATAAGCTTAACAATAGATTTGCATGTTAGTTCCAACACAATAGGTGTGGGTCTTACCCTATTTAGTTGTATTATTATCATAGTAACAATGGTCATTTCATTCACTTAAGAAATCAATAATGCCTCAAGGAGGTGCTGCTTGCTGAAGGAGTTTACGTAGCCCTAGCCAGTGATCGCACCAAGAAGCTCACAGTTGCTCGCAGCTACCCCTCAGTGGCCTCCTGCTGCTAGGGACTGAGCACCATGGACACTTCAGAGGATGGGGAGCCTCTCTCAAATCAACAGCAAGAAAATGAAGAATCAGCAAAAGCATTTTCCTCTCTCATTTTTGCAATGGGCCCAGCAAAGAACAAACCATCAGTAACCAATTTTGTTAAAAGATTGGAAGATATTCCTGAAATCTCACTCCCTCTTGCCCTTCCCCGTAGAGCAACACTTTCTCTGGTGAAGCGTGGATTAGTGGGGCAGTTTACGAGGTTATGGCCATCACCCAAAACTGTGCAAAAATGGGTAGAAAGGAACTAGACTGCATCAATAGATGGAAAAATCTCAATTAGGTTTTGTGGAAGAGGTTACTACACCTTTCACTTTGAAACCAAGGAGGATCGAGATCTGATTTTCAGGAATGTACCTTATTTTACGGATACAAGGGTTTTGTATCTAAACAGATGGACGCCAAATTTCAACCCAGAAATGGATGTACCCAATGCCATCCCCGTCTGGGTTAGATTGCCACACCTTCCCCTTCACTGTTGGGGGCATGATTTAGTCAAAGCCATAGGAAATGCAGTGGGGAAATATATAGATAGGTGCGAGCCAAAAGAAAATATGCATGCATGCGCCAAAATCTGTGTAGAAGTGGATCTTGAGAAGGGCTACCGGAAGATATCAAAATCAAAGTGGACCAGTGGACGCACATACAACAGCTAGATTATGAACAAATCCCCTTCAAATGCAAGGTATGTCACGAATATGGTCATTTTGCAAATAGATGTACAAAAAAAATGAAAATGAAAATGAAAAGAGTGAAGATCTGGAAAACAAATGGGAACAGGTTAAAAGAAAGAATACATTCCGCAAACAACCAAATTTATCTTCCTTGCAGCCCTCCACATCCTCTAATCTCCATCCCCCCTCACCCAAAGAAGATAGTAATCCTCTTGCTAGCCTTAACCCTTCTGAGCCTCTAGATCATTCAGCTCCCCCATTACCTGGACCAAAATCCAGATCCAGATCCCCACAACATACCCCCAACCCCCTTTCATCCCCTCTGGTATCAAACTCTCACACCCCTCTCCCCCCCCAGTGGACAGAATTCTAACCAGAAAACAGTCAAAGGAAGCACCCCCAAATGTAGAATATCAAAAAAAATCAGGAAGAAAGACAAACAAAGAACTCAGGGATGAAGCAGCAGTAAAGGAAATGGCATTAGGAACGCAGCAACCTATGGAAACCTTCTTAGGAAGGAGTATAGGAAACAACGAAAAAATTCAGCAAAGAGGGAAAGGAGCCATGCACCACCCAACAAGTAAATAATGATAGTAGTCTCCTGGAATTGCAGAGGAATGGGATCATCCGTCAAAGAAAATGCCACAAGAGACATTCTGGCAAAAGAAAACCCAAACATCCTTATGATTTAGGAGACAAAAACAAACAGCCAAGAAACTAAAAATATCAAAAAAAAAAATCAGAAATTATGAAGGGGAAGCAATACAGGCAACAGGAGCATCTGGAGGTATTTGCACAATATGGAAAAAAGGAACTTGGGAATTAATAAAACACAAAAAATACCAGCATTGGATCCAAACGGATCTAATGCAAATCAGTACAAAAGAGAGGTACAGTGTTATAAATATATATGCCCCAAATCACTACAAGGAAAAAGAGCAATGTTGGACCACCATAAAAGAAGCACTAAAAGAAATACAAGCTGGGAAAATAATTCTAGGAGGAGATTTAAACTTGGTAAGACGTATAGAAGAAAAGTTTGGAGGAACATACCACACAAACCCATCCAAGGATATTCTAGAAGAAATAACGGAACAACACAATTTAATTGACATCCCGCCAAGCAACGAGAAATACACTTGGAGCAATAAAAGAGTGGGCATAAGCAACATAAAAGAAAGGCTGGATAGAATTTTGATACAAGAAAACATAGTAGCAGTGCATAGCTCCATAAAATCAAAAATTTTACACATCACGACATCTAATCATAAACCAGTGACAATAGTCATGGGCAAAATGGAAAACCAGGGACCGCTCCCGTTTAGATACAGCTCAATTTGGGACAGCAACACAAAAATAAACGAATTAGTCAAGGAAGCATGGGATCCAAGAGTAATAAGATCACCTTAGTATATTTGGGAAACAAAATTAAAAACTGCAAGAACCAAATTAAAGGAATGGGCAAGAGCAAATGAAAAAAAAAAAGAGTTATAGCAAAAAATGGAAAGCATGCAAATTGAAAAAGAAAATAGAGAAGAAGGCAAGCAAGATTATCTAAGAGAGAAGAAAATCTTCTGGGAAATATATAGGGAGAACAGGAAAGAAGAAGAAGAGGCAAGATTGAAATCCAGAAGTTTGTGGCTCAAGGCAGGGGATAAAAACACTTCCTTTTTCCACAACATAATGAAAATAAGAAGAGCAAGAAACCAAATAGAAAAAATTCAAGTCGAAAGCCAAGAGGTCAAAGGTGCAGAGGAACTAAAAAAAGCAACCTATCAGCACTTTAAAAACTTACTCTCAGCCAACGAAGAAATGGCTGAGTAGAGATTTCTTAAAGCACACAAAAAAAAAAATTTAAAAAGAACAAAAAGTTGCAATGTGCAAGAACCCCACAGAAGAAGAGGTAGTGGCAGCCATATGGAGCCTGCATCCAGACAAAGCTCTAGGGCCAGATGGTTTCACAATAGCATTCTACAGATCTCATTGGTATACCATCAGAAAGGATTTCTTAAGAATGGTGAAGAATGTTTTCAAAAAAAAAAAAAGGAGGCAACACAAAATCTTCCTACCTTGCCTTAATCCCAAAGGAAGCAAACCCCTCAACTTTCAACAAGTTTCATCCTATCTCTCTTTGCAATTCATCTTATAAGATAATAACAAAAATAATTGCAAATAGAATCAAGGTAGTACTTCCAATAATCATATCTGAAAACCAAGGAGGATTCATGCCCAACAGGAAAATCATAGATAATGTAATTATTGTACAGGAAGTTGTACACTCTAGTATGCTAAGGCAAGAGAAAGGCCTCATAATCAAGCTAGATATGGCTAATGCTTTTGACAAGGTCAGCCTTCCATATCTAATGGTTTTCCTCCAGAAACTTGGTTTCTCAAGCGATATAATGGAAGTCATACAGGCATGCATTTCTACTCCTTGGATTGCCCCCCTCATAAATGGAAGGCCCAGTGACTTCTTTCAAAGCACAAGAGGCCTTAGGCAAGGTTGTCCTCTCTCTCCCTTCCTATATATTATAATGGCGGAAACTTTAAGCAGGTCTTTGTAAAATCAAAGAAAGGAAAGAAACATCACAAGGATCAGAATAGCAAAAGGAGTAAAAACAATAAACCACTCACTCTTTGCTAATGACACATTGTTGTTGGGAGAGGCTTCAACAATAATAGCAAGGAGGTTCAAAAAATTACTGGATGATTTTTTACAGGTTTCAGGTGGGTTATTAAACAATACAAAATGCAGGATATATGGATGGAATACCCTCCCAAGAACCATGCAAAGGATCTCACAAATCTTAGACATCCCTGTACAAGAAAAATGGACACACTTCTTCTATCTGGGACTTCCAATCTCAAAAGAGAACATGAAGACAAAAATATGGACTAAACAAATTGAAAAAATGAATAACAAAATACAAAGCTGGGGTATGATGTGGCTGAATATGGCAGGAAGGGTAATACTAATCAAATCACTCCTTGTAGCACTACCTATCTACCAATATTCAATAATCATGGCCCCAGCAAGTGCCCACAAACAAATGGAGTTAATTTTAAGAAGTTTTTTGTGGCAGGGGGGGAAGCAAGAAAACAAAAAATTTAGCCTGGTTAGGTGGGAGAAAGTAGTACTACCTTATGAACAAGGAGGACTATCAATACAGATACCTGGGCTCATGAATGCAACACTAGGAATGAAAATAGTATGAAGACTAATCACAGGAAAACAAAGCTAGTGGAAAAAGACTCTTTTATCAAAATATATGGATGGCACCAGGGAAAGATTGCTTAATGGAAATATCCCAATAAGACAATGTACCCAAGTCTAGAAGCTAGTGAAAAAAACAATTCCATTAATGAGTAGATACATTTCTAAAATCCTAGACAATGTAAAAACAATTTCAATTTGGGAGGACAGAATCATGGGAAAAGAACCACTTCAGACTCATCCAAAAATTGAAGACATACAAGAGTGGATGAAATGTAAAGGTTTCAATACTCTACACTCAATCTCTCTATGGAACAAAAAGGGTTGGCAAGACTGGAAAATCTCAGCAATTATGGCAGATCTTGAAGGGAAATGGAGCAAAATCAGGCAACTCTTAAAAGGCGCAGTGTCAATCCACCATGATGAGGAAGATGAATATCTCTAGGACCCAAGCAGTGGACATTATACAGTTAGGACTGGATATAAAATCCTTCAAAAACACCCAAATCAGCAAGAGTGGGATTCTTGGAAAATAGCATGGAAATCAGAAAGTTTTCCTAAGATAAAAATCTTCATCTGACTCTTTTAAAAGGGAGAATATTGACCAATGAAAACTTAATAAAAAAGGCTTTCAAGGTCCAACACGATGCCCATTATGCATGCAGGCTGAAGAAAACATACAGCACCTTTTCCAAGAATGTATCTTTGCTAAAGAATGTTGGCAACAGCTGATAAGTCCTTTGGAAATAAAAATAAATTTCGAAAAGCCCTTGCCGGATTTTCTTCAGACCTTTGAGAAGCCTACCCATACACAACAAAGAAAAAAGCCACAATTCAGAGAATAAGGAAATGCATTCCAGTGGTTCTATGTTGGCAAATTTGGTCGACATGAAACAAGTGCATTTTCAAAAATCAAATCCCAAGGATAGGGAAGACCCTTTCAAAAACATAGGGTCTAACTTTTGAAATACTCAATGTCAAAGGAACAACTCCAATAGACTATAACACTCTTCAATAATAAATAATAATGGGAAAAAAGGACAAAGGAAGACAAGCTCGGGAATTATATGGAAAATAAGAATGAGTGAAGAGGAACTAACAAATTGGAAGAAAAATCAGAACAGATATTGTTTATACTTTGATGGGGCTTCAAAGCATAATCCAGGAAAGGCAGGGGCAGGGGGAATAATCCTCGATCCTGATGGGAAAGAAAATGTCACTTATGAATGGGGATTGGGACAAATCTCAAATAATAAGGCAGAAGCTAACAGCTTGTTGATGGGAACAAGAATAATCAAAAAAAGAGAAATCCAAAATCCTATCATAATAGGAGACTTGGCCATAATAATAGAGGCAATGGCAAGAAACAAAAAACCAAGCAATGAGTTCATGAACAGAATCTTTAGAAGAATCAAGAAGAACTTGGAAGGCTCTGGTGATGTAATCTACAAACATGTCCTGAGAACCCACAATCAATAGGCAGATTGCTTTGCAAACCAAGTAGTGAAAAGAAATGAAGGGCTTGTTCGAGAAAACCAGGAGGAATACCATGGCTCTGTTCCTTAATAACCAGTGAAAACCACAAGTATAAAGCTAACCAATTCCAAAGGAAAAATCACAATGATAAAAGCAATCAATCAAAAAACAACAGCTATAAAACAACAAAGGACTCTTCACTGCAGCAACAGCCAGGAAATCACGGGAAAGCAAAGGAAAAATCATGAAACTTCAGACTCTTGTATGAGAAACAGCAGGAATGAAGATTGTGATCCTAGTCACAAGAACTACGCTATAATCTATCTCATCGAAGGCAGGTTTCAGGCTAAGATAAAGCATTATAATAATAGAGGATACATTCACAAAAATCGCAGCAGCAATTTCAGCAAGGAAATCTCCATTTTCCATGTTATTATATTAATATTTTAGTTTCAAATACCCTCCCTGTCCTTTCTAATAGCCAGCAGTGTTTCCTATGTTTAGCGCGCAGACTTCATCTTAAGCCCCCACCCTTCTACTTACCCAGCTTGCGCACTTCGTACCTCTTCTCTCTCTTCACTCCCTCCTTTCAGTGAGAACAATTCCCTTCTGAGCATTCATGCCCTCCTTCTACCCCTCTCTTTATATCAGCCCCCCCTCCATGGTGGTCTTCTAGGAGGATGGGAAGGTTCACTTGTTTTAGCCCCTCCTTTATAAATAGCTTGTAATCCTAGTAAGGAAGGGCATTACTTAGTTGGGTGGAAATGTGTACAAATATCCACTACATTCACAAGGCACTCTCTTTCAGCATGTTTCTTTATGCACTTAGGACAGAAGATGGCAAAAGCATCCTTTTCTTATTCCTATTTTTTCTTGATCTTTAGAGTGTCCAATTGATCACTAATGGTGTTCAAGATATATGTTTTAAATTTTTCTAAAATATTCCCCAATTTTGTTCAAGTAATCCTCCCTTGAACGAGTTTAGTAACTCTTGTTACAGCGTCTCTTGTATTGTCTCGAATCCTTTGGCCTACTTTAGCTTGACTCCTAGAATATGTTCTACAAAGTCCAATTATCTCAACAAAAGGCTTCTTGTAGATGTCTCTTGAGCTTAAGAGGTTTAATATTTCTATGTAATCTTCCCTTAATCCCTTTAAGAAGACATTCCTAATGGTTCACTCATCTAGATTACCTATTCGAGACTTATGAAAGTTATAAAGGAATCTCTCAAGATACTCTTCTAAACTTTCATCTTCCATTTGTTGCATCCTAAAAATGTCATTAATGTCTCTGTTTTTACAGTAATCTTGATACTTTTTAAGAAAAATGGATTTCCTTTCATGCCAAGAAAAGATGGTATTTTCCCTCAGACTCATGAACCACCTAAGGGTTGAATCTCTTAAGATGGTAGGGAAGAGTTTGATTTTATGAGCATCATCGTGATAATTGCAACTCCTAAAAAGAATGTCAAACTCAAACAAAAAAGAATCAGGGTCCTCTGAATACATACCATGAAAAAATGGAAGATATTTCAAAGGTATGTTCTTCATAGTAACATTCCTTGAGACATCCAAGATGGGGAACCCAAATGTGGTCTTTATTTCTTCTTCATGTTCATTTTCATCAGGTCCACCTCTATATCCTTCTCTTCTGCCACCATTTCCATCAATTTTGTCATTTTTTTGTTCTCTTCGCCTTCCCTGCCATCCATTCCTCCAAAGTATTTGAAAGTAGTAGAATATGGTGTAGTGTCCTAACTAGAAGAAGATTTAGTTGAGTTAGGTCTTATACACACAGGTCCTAAATCTCTCCAAGGTGCTCCCATTGTAGACTCTACTTGTGAAATCACCACCACCTGCAGTAGTGGTACTTGTTTTGTCTCCACATTTGCTTTTAATACAGGTTTTTCTTGTTATGATATACCTCCAAAACTATACAGTTTCTTCTATATACAATGTCTCCCTGTTTGAAGCTATTGTTTTAGCTAAACTTTCTCCTTTCTCTGCATTACCTACATAACAATTAGCAAGTTTAATTGGGGGAGTCTTTGAAGGACCAAACAAATCTGAAGGAAACATCTCACCCTAAATAAATCTTCCTTTATTATCTCTAGGTCTACCTTTAGCTATACACGTATGAAAAAGAAAATAAAGAAATCGATCAAGGACAACCAAACTTTGGAGCAACCCCACCATAGTGGATGTGTGGATCTTTTCTCATGTCTCACCATACTTTCTTTGTCCTCTTGTTTCCCTGCAAACTTTCTACCACAAACATTAAGCTACCAAACTCCTATCAAAGCAAAATGTTACCTGGACCATTTGCAACTCCCCGGGAACGACGCCAAAAATGCTAGGGGTTTTATATGTTTGTTTTATATTCCCTTAATTAAAGTGTCAAATAAGGTTTGTAAACTTCGAGTTGCAATATAAAATTGATCTAGAGACACTTCAACAAGCCCATTTAACAGGAAAATATTATGTTGTTAAATTTTAACCAACTACTTAATCCAAATTTGTCAACTACAAGTACACTAAATTTAATCTTCCTACCAACTTGGTGCAGAACTGGAGTACTAAACCATATCAAGCTCATATTTCAACCTTAACACCCGAATCTAAAGAAACCACTTAATTACTTTAATTAAAAATAAATATTTTACAAAGTAAAGAAGCCTATTGAACTCTTTTATCAGAAAGAGCAAAATATTGTAAAATGAAGGAATCAATTCAATTACTATGCCAGTACAAGATAATATAATACTAAGTGATTAATACCAAGCTGGAGATATAACTCGTTTCAAATCCAATGTTGACCAGATAAATCTATCACAATCCAAATTGAACAATAACTCAAATATATCTAACGGTACCAAAGGAATCTAATCTTGTTCCAATCAAACAGTAGCCAAAAGAATCTAACTCGTTTAGAATTCTAACCTAAGGTTTTTTAATTAAATCAAAACAGAGTCTATATTCAAATCTTTAACCTACAACAATCAATATATAGTCAAGCCTATTTATGACTTCAAGCATTCAATCAGCAATGTGCAATACTAAAAAGCAACAATTCAATTCAAAAACAAAAGGTGATCTATATTACTAATGGAAAGTATAATTACTTTGTACTAGAGCTAACCATGCATACTAAGGCTTGGCCAAGATCGATGGTGGGCCCTTGCCAATGGCCTGAGTCAAGCTAAACTAATTTCAATAAATCAAATTATTCACACAACACATCAATAGGAAATGACAGCCGAAATACCATATTAAAAAATCTTCAATAAAACTTATACATCATAGTTCCCAACATGTTTGAACCCAAATAAAGTTCACAGCTATTCTGGAAAAAATATGGTCACCAATCTTTCTCCTCTTCTTTTCTGTCTAACCTATGACACTATTGATAATTCTCTTTTAAAGAGATCATTGTCTAAAAATATTTACAACTGAATATACAAAAATAGTACAAAATGATTTGCTAGTGTCATATCAGGACAAACCCAGATTTCTTGGAATGTTGTTCCAATCCATACAATCGATTCCCACATAAATTGGTCTCCTTTGGAAAATACAACCAAATGTCTTCTATAGAAAGTCTAGCATATTCCTGGAAAATATGACATGGCTCCGAACTAGCTGAAGGAAGGTACCAAACAGGTGGTGACTATTGCCAAGAGGAGCGCAGAGATATACTATTGGCTTGTTGGTGAATAATATTAATACCAAATTAAGTACGAAACATAGCGTTGAATATTTTCTTGGTACTGAACTTCCCATAAAAGTGTTGAATTTATGAAGTAGATATGTCAAAGACTAAGGAGTTCACATTTTCATGTCAAGGACCCCTATTAAAGATGCAACTGTATTTCAATGTTAGCAACAAGATATAAACTCACTTAAGCATTTGCCTAAATCAACCAAATAACTCTGAAAAGGAATCTAATGCATGATTTTTCACCTCCGTTCATAATTTGGACCATTGACGAGCATAAGGACAGCTTTGAGTATCAAAGGATCAAAAATGAGGAAAATGACTATGGAAAATGGTGGAATGCGGTATCAAAAAGAGGTCAAAAATGAGTCCCAACAGAGATTTTATGGAAACTTGGTTTCCAGGATTGGGGAACCCCAGGACGAAAACCCTTGGGCTTCCTTGTTTGTATTGCATGAAACCCCAACTTACTTTTGAGGAGATTTCATCCAGAAATTTCATGGAGCTTCATCGGCGTGAATTGTGAACAAATTTGGAGCGGATTTGTGGTTTGGAGTGGGGATCATCCAAATCTCCAATTTGGGCATCATTTTCAGTTGCACTTTGGGAGGTCGAGATTAGCATTGCATCAGTGTTTTGGAGCTCATCTCAAATATTCTTCAGCTTAGTTATTGATATATGTATTTGCATGTAATCTTATTTCAACAAATAAATAAAGTTGAGTTCGTCACTTATATCTTATGCTTATTTTAAGTTGCAACGTTTCTAGTTTCCTCGCATTTGAAATTTTAATTGTATTCATAAAACTATGCAATTTTATTATGGAGTATTTTTATGGAATAAATTGCTAGGAATTGTAGCCAAATATTCTGAAAGGGATATTACAGTCGTATTAGAGCTGGTTTTCCTACCATCTTGAAAGTTTCTTGTCAAATTGTTGCGCGAGATTTATCATTTGTTGTAAGAATCAAATTATGGTTGTGCCAATTCTTGGGATTTATTTACTAAGGGACAAATATTCTTGTAGAGGACTGGAAAAAATTAGTCCCCAAAACCCTAGCCATGAAGAAAAGGAATCAAGTAGCAGAGGTTGTGTGACTTCCAATTGATGATCCAATTCAAGAGTTAACTTGATACAGGAGTGAGATTGGTGTTGTAATTAAAAGGGGTGATCTATTTCTCTAATTTATCTGCCCTCTGCTAATTTCTCTCTTCCATTCAGAATCATTTCCTGCGCTGATGCCACTCTGTTTTCTCTGTCTCTATTCTTATGACGTTGGTCTGTTTGCAATGTAACCTGTTTGGGAGGCAGGGTATTTTTGTTGGTACTAAGATCTAGTTTGTTTTTGACCTTTTAGACATTAGAAAGATGAGCTGACACCACTAAAAATTGACCAATCGAACATGTAAAACAATCCTATATCCTGTTTTTTTTCTACTGTGAAAAAAAAAAGTGATCTATTTGTAAATCTAGGGTAAAACTCTTATTCAAGTCTTTATAAAATCATGGGATGTCAGAACCACGTGGATTGAGTACAGAGGGTCAAGCCTCCAAATAATATAGAAAGAAATATTCCATACGATGGGCATCCCATTCAAACGCGGAGAATCGGAGCCGCATTACGAGTCGAATTTATTCAAAGTTGGGGTCAAATCGCAAAATCCAAGAGGTCAAGTATGTCGATTGTTTTTTTCATTTTTCCCCGGAGATCGAATTTCTCGAGTTCATTTTGGAAGCTAAGGGAGGAATTCGTGATTACTACATCGAGGATGCAAAAAAAATTAAGCAACCGCCAAGTTTTCGGAATCAAATTCAATGAGGTTGAGTTCGAAAAGTTGAGAGTACCAAGGTAAATGAAAATTTATTCAATGGTTAAGTCGTCTTATTGGACGATGTTCTAGGTTAAATCTTTGCAATGGTGATTTACGAAATTAATAGAATTGTGTTTAATTGAGTTTAGGCTAATCAAGCCGAGAAGCTTATTCTACAATCCAGTGTGATGTGCGGGTGTTCGTCTTTTATCAAAGGTGAAATTTTGATATGTCGTGTCTGCCAAAAAAAAATTGCTTTGTCATGCCTGCCAAAATAAAATAAAATAAATCTTAAAAAAAAAAAAATAACCATACTAAACATTTAAATAATGTCTGCTCGTGCTCATTCTACATCCCAGTATGATGTGTAAGGGTTTCCTTGGTTTATCAAAGTTGAAATTCTGCTCATGTCATGTTTGCAAAAATAAAAAATCTAAAAAAAACTTACACAGATGTCTGACTCAAGAAAAATTGCACGTGAAAAAATTAAATCCATATTTAAAATGAATCTATGCTGGTTATAATCTATGCCATCCTCCAAAATCAAATAATATTACATGTATCATCAAATATCATATCAAAAGAGTATAACACTTACCTGAGGAACCAGTGAAGGAGAAAATTCCTGTAGGAACTAAATTTCCAAGTTTAATTGTGGTATCAATGGCCAAAGACCTATTTAATTAGCTATGATTTATTTATTTATTTATCTCGTGGTCCAAGCACATCAAAGAATGAGACATATTTCTCCAAGGGGTCAAGTTGACTCATAACCCCGTGTTGTTCATCATTCGGATTGTTGAAACCAGAACCGTGCTGCCCTTCTGAAGCCACAATGAAGTAACTCACTGAGTAACATCAGTCAAAAGGTAAAAATACGTGTAGTTGAGACAGTAGAAGTTGCATTATCTAAAATAAGGGAGAGGCTTATACTAGTAAGCATAACTTGAAGAATACAGTGGGATCTGACTTGTGTAGCAGCCCACTTGATTGAGTGCCATAATGCCTTGTATATGCTGCCACATTGATGACAAAATGACTATCATTGTATGCTAGTGTTTTTTGTATGGTTGAGTGGAACCAATGTAATGATGTATAGCCATATATTATCATAGTTTGATGAGTATGTTGTTGAGTGTATTGATGTGTTGAGCGAGAGGGTTGTTATTGTTGAGAGTCATAGTTGTATGTTGTTGATGTATTGCTAAGGGAATTGTATCTTGAGAGTTTTTGATGTAATGTTTAATGTTTTACAAAATACGGTTATAGTGGTATTTTGTATGTTATTGTCATAAATTTGTATTGATTCAAAATCTTTGTAAGGTGAGTGTGAGTTTTATGAGGTTGATATGTATACGATTAAGAGAACATGCATGATGTATGTATGTTGTTGAGCAAAAGATATTTTTATATTGTTGAGAGATTTTATTGCTAGGTTTAAAATTGTTATTGTTGAATGTAAGAGAGTCCATAGTTTCCTTGTATATGTTGTTGTTAGGGTGCCTGAATAATAACAGAGTTTTAAATATGCCTCATAAATCAGCACAATAGTGCATCATGTGATTCCTTAGACTTCAATACTTTTTTGAACCAAAGAAAAAGACAAAACAACATACCCTTTTCAATAGGAGTCCATGTTATTTGACAAATGGAGCAGCAAAGGGATTTGTAGAAGGAACGGGAAATAGGAAATTTTCTCTTTGCACTTGGGTCAAATTTTAAGATCATGAAGGTGTCAGCAGAAGTTCTTCTTAATTTGGATAATTTAGATGCGCTTATTTCCGAGGTGAAACAGTCAGATTGGAAGAATCTAAATTTGGCCCTAAAACCAACAATGCTTGCCCTGATACAACATAAGTTCTTGGATCACCTTGTGAAGGGGTAAGACTTGAAGTTGCCTATTGTCTTAGTGAGATCATATTATGGCTAACTTCACCTATACCTCCTTATAATGATGATATTAATAGGAAAATTTTCCAGCTAATAGTAGAAAGATTCCAGGAGTTGGATAACGCAGTGAGTCCTACCCATGGGAAGAAGCTCCAGATTTTAGAAGTCATGGCCAGAGTCAAATCATATGACATCATGCTTGATCTAGAATGCAATGATTTGATTCTTAAAATGTTCCAATACTTCTTCAACATTAAGGAACATCATCCAAATAGTGTCCAAACAAACATGCAGTCTATTTTGTCTTTAGTTATGGGAGATTATGATGCCATTTACAAGAAGTTGTTGTCCATATTGTTATCCATTTATTGGAAGGAACAATTTGTCTCACCTATTGCTAATGAACTAACCAAAAGGTTAGTTGAGTTGGACATAAAATTGTTCAGAAGGCAGTTGACCAAGGGGGATTTGATGAAGATGGCAGTTTGTGGTGAAGACAAGGATGCAAAGGCTCAAACAGGAAGCAAGGGTGAATTAAGAAGGAAAATTTGTTGCTTCAGCTACAAGGGGCCTTAGGAGCCTAATCACTCATGCTCAAGTAAAATTATGGAGATGATAGAGGTAGCACAAGAGGAGATTCCTTCTATTCATTTTGATGAGAGTGAGATGAGTTCATCTACTATAGAGTATGAGCATTCATGTGGAGATATTGACAACAATCAACCTATGCATCCATGTTTGATGATTGAGAATGGTGAGCAGCAAATTGATCTCGTGTATGAAGAATGCCAAGGAAAAGACACTCGAAGAGACTTGGGGGATGCACCATTAGAGATGATCCAGCATGAAGAGCACTTAGAGGAGCATGAATCAGAGGAGGAGAATGACACGCATGGTATGCATGATGAATCACCTTGGGAGAACCAATTGAAGGATCAAGTTGGAGTCATGGTTGATGGAGTTGACCATCCATCTTTGGTGCCAACCATTAATGAAGTGAAAGTAGATGCAAAGGTATCCAATAGGACTACAAGACTTCCAGATGGTAGCCATCGAGAGAAGATTGAGCATATCAGTATATATCTTATGGTGATGAAGAAGAAGACCCAAACACTCTAAGACACCATCTTTCATACAATCAGTGAACTTGAGTTCCGTGGAGTTAGGCGTGTCAAGATCGTTGCCAAGATTTCCAATATTGGGGAACAACTAAAATTCCTAGCAAGGTAGCAAGAGGAGTATACTTGGGAGTTTCAGAGTGCCCACTTCTGGAGTACATAGACAAGGCTTGTGGCACTATTAAGCCACTTCAGCATAGTGGAGAGGAGGTTTCGGAAGGAGATGTAAAACCTTCTAGTTGGTTTTTGCAGGTTGGCATATAGTGAGCAATAGGCCAATAGTTTAGGAGTGTTCCAGTGGCGCAGCATCAGCATGGTATGATTGTTTCTTGTGTGAACATTTATGCACAAGTTCTGGACTGGAGGATGGATTGGCGGGAGATTAGGAGTTGGTATCCTACTAAGTGGATCATTTATGGAGCAACATACATAGTCGGGGACAAAATACAGTTGGAGCCATGCGATATGGGGAATAACGGATGGCCATGTAGCATTGGGATCCAGGTGGATCTATTAGTGATCAGATGATTCAACAATTTATTTGGGATCCAGGTATCAAGGGATCCACTCATGATTGGATGACATGCATACATGATGTGGTACAATGGTACATATGGCATCCGAGTATTGGTCTGAAAACAGCTTTACAGTCAAAAAATGTGGATTGCCTAAGGGAAAGCAATCTTGGGGTGAGAGGATTTGTAATGTCCCCATTTTCAGTTTCCCTTATAATGTAGTTAGAATGGGTTTCCAGGGTTTGTGACAATGAGGTCACAGGGGTGAGATTATATCAACAGAGCACCCAAAGGGTTTTGAAGAGATTTAGGAGGTTTGATGGGGTTCGCTTGATGTATTTCATCATCAGGTTTAGTTATGCACAACTCATTCTTAGTTTTGTTGCATTCTAACGATTCCCATAAAATAGGGTTATTATCAAGCATGTTTTAATTATAGATACTAAAGGTGTTATTGGGAGTAGATTATTTGAAGAAACACCTTAGTGTAATAGCTCATTGGAACCAGAATGAATAGATCTATAGGATGGGATGGTTAAAAGTGACTTTCAGTGGTCGGAGAAAGCATGGAGGTAGGTTAATAATTTTCCGAGATTAAAAGTGACTTTGATTAGTCACTTTATCAAAATTAAAGAGCGGAAAATTTCTTAATTGGAGAAAAAGGCCAAAAGGGGAAAAGTGAATCACTTATATAAATTAAGGGGAGGAATCTTCTAGGATGAAAATAAAATAATAAAATAAGGTGCTTATAGAAGGTTGGAGAGTTATCCATCAAGTCCTTAAAATGAAGGGAAGCAAATCATTTGGGATATCTGGGATTTGTGATATTTTCTTTGGGAGAGAGTTTATGGAAACTTGATTTTCAGGATTGGAGAGCCCCGGGACGAAAACCCTTGTGTTTCCTTGTGTGTGTTGGTCAAAATCACAACTCACTTTTGAGGAGAATTCATCCATAAATATCATGAAGCTTCATTGGAATCAGTTGTGAACATATATGTCGTTTTGAGTGGGGATCATCCAAATATCCAATTTGGGTGTCATTTTCAGTTGTTATTTGGGAGGTCGGGATCAGCGTTGCAGTAGTGTTTTGGAGGTCATCTAAGTTATTATTCAGCTCAATTATTGATATATGTATTAGTATGCAATATTATTTCAATAAATACATAGAGTTGAGTTCATCGCTTATATCTCATGTTTATTTCAAGTTGTGGCATTTCTAGTTTCCTTGCATCTAAAATTTTAATTGTACTGATAAAACTATGCAATTTTATTATGGAGTATTTTATGGAATAAATTGTTGGGGATTTTAGCAAAATATTCTGAAAGGGATATTACATATTAGCACACTAATTTACCCTAAAGCTACAGATATTTTTATGGCACTCAAAATAATATAAAAATGCAAACTACCTTTAGCTAAATTAAAATTGAATTGCAGTTTAAATTTGGTTTTGGGATTTGAGAAACTAGTGGAGAATTTAACAAAACATTGCCAATAATATTTATGGAATGCTTATACTAAATAGAGTCTAAATATCACCCCCTGAGTACTTATGATGTGGCGAATGGGATGGACTCATTGGAGGGACACCACACCTTAACATATTTTAGGAATAAAATATTAATTTGAATTAATGACCTTGGGATATCAACAGTTTTGTAAGAATTATGAAACCAATACCTATTATACAAATAATATGGATGTAATTAAAATGGAACTATAAAAGTGGTGGAAATTTGTACAATTATAAAGATAAAAGATATGGAAAAAAAATTACATGAGCTTGGATGGAATCTTGTATCAAAGGAATTTAATGATGTATTTCCAAAAAATATACTTGAATTTTCCCCACAAAGGTAATTTGACTGCACATTTGAGATAATGCCTATGTAAGAAATGGTGTCCACGGCTCCTTATAAGATGGCTATGCTTGAGTTAATGGAGTTGAAGTTGCAAATCCAATAATCATTCAGTAAAGCATTGCTAAAACCTAGTGTTTACCTTGGGGAGTGCAAATGTTGTTTGTTAAGAAGGGTGGCAAAATGATAATTTGCATCTATTATCAACAGCTTGGCAAGATAACAATGCAAATACCCATTGTTGTAAATTAATGACATGTATGACAAACTTAGAGGTGCAAATGTGTTTCCTAAGATAGATATGAGGTTAGTATGTCATCATCTAAGGATTAAGGAAGAATATATTCACGAGACAGCTTTTAGAACAAGGTATGGACACTATGAAATTGTATTAAATTATTCCCTTTCCCTTGCAATTTATAATTTTTTAATAGTGTGTTTATGAAGTATTTAGACAAGTTCATATTGGTATCTTTAGATGATATTTTGGTTTTTTCCTAGAAAGAAGAGCATGATCACCATTTAATATTGGTATTGATTGGTTAAGGGAGAAGAAATTGTATACAAAGTTATTCAAAAGTGTTCTTTCAATAAGATGAAATCCCATTATCTGGGACATCATATCTAAAGAACACACATCAATGGATCCTAAAAATATTAAATCCATTATTGAATGTCTAGTAATGCAAGTGTTATATAAGTGAGAAACTTTATGGGATTAGCATGATATTATGATAAATTTGTAAAAGATTTCTCGAGAATGGTTAACCCAATAACTCTTTTGTAAAGAAAGGGAAATAGGTTTGAATGGAATGAAAAGTGCACAAATGATTCAAAACATTGAAAGAATTATTAAAAACCAAATCCATTCAACGACTACCAATTATAGTGGGAGACTAAAATCATAGTATGCATCAATACATAATTAGAAGGAGTGGGTGGAGTTTTAATCCAAGAATAAAAGTAATAGCCTATGAGTTAATAAAATCGAAATATGATGAGAAAAGCTACTAATTCATGACTTGGAGTCACCAAAATATAATACTTCATGCCTCACAAAGATGGAGACATTAGCTATTGGGGTGCATATTCAAAATTAGAATGGATCACCTTACAACATTAGTTCACTCAAACCAGCTTAAATTCTAGTTATATGTGATGGTTAGAATTTGTGTGAATAACACTTTTGAATAGTGTGTGAAGGGAAAGAAAACAAAGTGGTTGATGCCTTGAGTCACAAATAAGATTTGTGTTCCATAAGCATAGCAAAAACATGTTTGAGGAAAAATATTATGGAATATTCAAAGTCAATTTCTTGATAGAAAGAAGAGAAAAAGATGAACCAAATGGATGCAACTAGTGATAGAATTGCAAGGTATTCCTTTAGAAGATGGAATACTCAAATTTACGAAAGAATATGTGTGTCACTTGTCAATGTATTAAGAAATTAAATATTGGTGGAAGGTCATGGTGCAACTTATTTAGCATGTCTTGGTGTAAGGAAGATGACAATAAATCTTATGAGGTCATTTTATTGGCCTAGAATGAAGTTAGATTTGTAGTTCACTATTTGGAATGTCATAAAGTTAAGGAAAAGCATAGGGATCTGGGAGGATTGAATAGCTCCTTGATAACAATTCAAAAAATAAATGGGAAATGTCTTCAATGGATTTTATCATGACATTATCCATAACTCAATTTGGATATTACCCCCATGAATCCATAATGGTAGTGGTGGATAACTTGTCCAAAAATGTAAATTTAATTCCAAAAAATATAACATAAAGCTCCAACGATAGTATAAATATTTGTAAGGAACATTGTGAGATTGCATGGAGTGCCTAAAAAATATAATTTTTGATATAGCTTCAATATTTTAGACTAATTTTAATGAATCTTTGTGGACTCAGATGAATTTTACCTTAAGATAGCATCCCCAAATCAGTCATTAGACAAAGACTAAATCAAGTGCTTGAAGATATGTTGAGGATGTATGTTATGGATCGATGGAAAATGTGAGCGCTTTGGTAGAATTTTCCTTTAACAATAGTGATTACTCATCACTTGGAACAACCCCATTTGAGGCTATATATGGAAGTGTACAACACCACTCAATCATTACATAGAAAATGTAGCTGTGATCAGGCCAAATATGTTATAGAAAAGGAAGATCAGAGTCATAATTTTTAGGCAAAGAGTAAAAGAAGAAGTAGCATGCAAAAGAGTGATGCGGATTTTCAAAAAAACCACTTGGAGTATCAAGTAGATGGTAAATTGTTTGTCAAATTTATACCTCATAAAAATAAAAAGATATGGTAAACTTGCTCCAAGATTTTAATGGCATGTCTGCATGATACATTATGATATATAGTATGAAGTCCCTTAAAAATATAAGCTTTTATAGAGCTTTTAATTTCACTTGAATATTTTGGACCAATTCTAATGAATTTTTGTGCACCAAGTTGAATTTACCTCAGGATACCACCCATAAATCAATGGTTAAATGAAGTGAGCAAATCAAGTGCTCGAAGGTATGTTAAGGATGTATGTTATGGCTCAATGACATATGTGAGAGGATTAATTTTCTTTGGTAGAATTTCCTTTAACAATAGGGATTTCTCATCACTTGGAATAGCCCCATTTGAGGCTATATATGGAAGTGTTGAACACCATTCAACTATTCCATAATGGATGTAGAAATGAAAAATATGTTATAGGAAAGGGAATATCAATTCATAATTAAAGACCCAACTAAAAATAAGAAGTACCATGCAAGAAAGTGATGCAAATTTGCATAGAACCCACAGGGAGTATCAAGTAGTAGATAAATTATTTGTCAAAGTTAGACCTCACAAAAAAAAATATATATGGTAAACTTGCTCCAAGATTTTAATAGCATGTCCTCATGCTACACTAGCGTGTGACATGATCCACTAACCTCTTATCGGTAACCAATAATCATGCAATGCATATCTAATAGAAAGACATAAATAGCCACATCATCTTGGGACTCCTAAATAACAATTTAATTAAAGGTTCCCATGATTAATCTATTTTTGCGTTAGTGAAGAAACTCCTCCTCGTGATTCATCCTTGTGATATAACCCCCATGATTCATCATTATGATGCAACCCATGCCATGGGCCTTCCCCATATCTATTTAGACCATCAAATCACCTCTTTACATCCCTCACCTTTGTGGACCTACCTTGACTAAGAAGGGCATGTACGTGCTAGCAACATGACCACATGTCACCATTTGACATAAACACTTATATGAGCCACTTGCACTTAAAAAAAAAGTCATAATTCCCTTAAAGAAAAAGAGAGTAAAAATAAATATGAAATAGAGGAAAGTTATCGAGCTATAGTTAAGACACTTTGAGCCCTTTAGTAATAGCCAATGTGAATCAACTATAATAGAAATGACCATTCTAAATGAGGAAGTTAATGGGACATATAAACTAGGTACATTCAAGAAATGTTAAATGTTATAATGAGGTTTTGAAAATGGCAAGGAGTAAGTAGCTTGGGTTGCACAATTAAAATTATGATAGCACTATAGCCAATAAAAAATCAATAGCCATCACAAAAATTTGAACCTTGACTACTAATCTACCTAAACAAGCTATGTGAAACAAGTCAAAAATCCATGTGGCCCACCACATCAAGTGATGTGGCTTACTACATAATCCGTTGCTAACAAAATCTATCATGCAAATAGTTAATCGAATAATTCAAAAAATGTATGTGAATTAATTAATTTAATAATTCAAAAAATGTATGTAAATTTTGAAATTTGAAAATTTAGTGTTAAGTTAACTCAACATACTTCCATTGGTTACTCACCTTTTGATTCCAATCAGAAATTTCAACATATAACACCATGTGAACTATCAAAGTAGTTGTGTCTATAAAAAAATTCATCTCATCAAAGAGGGGGGAAAAGGAATTGCATTCATTCAAACACGTCATAAAGATTCACCACAAAAAATGTAAGGCATTCATTAAAACCCAAACAAAAGTATAAAGATATTCATGATTATATCAACACCTCACCACATCAACAAAGGGGGGAACCTATATCTGTACTTGCATAAAAACAATTTAGTCAAATATCATAAATTAAAACCAATATAGTCTGACATGTACATTATAGCTAAATAATATAGTTGGGACTCATCCATTTAAACGTGGTTTAGTGTTACAAACATGGAATACATTATGTTGCCAACATTAATAACCTCACATTCTACGAAGTCCCTACATTAATAACCTCACATTCTACGAAGTCCCTAGTTTAGAAAAACACATGTAATTCATCCACATGGGATAATATCCCAAAATTTGACCCACCACTTGTTAAAATAGACTAATGCATATCCAAACATGGTTTTTGTCAAAGTCAAATCACTTCAATTGGTAAAAAAAGGGGGCATAAGAGTATGTAGGTTTCCACAGTCCATCATAATAATAAGAATGTTGTTTTTGGATATTTTTACTGTGTAAATGGGAGAATTATGTCCAACGTTTCGGGTGGACACTCCACCCATCCTTAGGAACCAAATGAAGTCGAATGATTAGAAAATAGTGCAACATGATTAAAAGATGCAAAGAGAGGGTAAGGGTGAACGTTAGATTCAAAGGTCAAATGAACGTTTAGAATTAGAGGACATAGATGAAAAGTCAAACCAAAAGACTGGGAAATAGGGAGTAATAATAGTGAAGAATTGATGACATAGATTAATGAATAAATAAATAAAGGGGCATTTTGTCCTCTAAACAAAATAATTTTCTTAGTTGATTCTTTTAGCAAATTTCCTCATTTGGGTGACTTTCTTCAATGAGTATGATTGTAAATTAGAAGTAATGTTAATCTAATGACAGGAAATGTAAATTTTTCTAAATTAAGATATTGTAGTATATATACTCTATTTGTGTTACAAAATAATTATAATAGTAAACCTATTTTATTCTTATAAGATATTTATGTTAGTTAATGTTAATTTATAATTTAGGTGGTGGGATAGGGAAGGGGTAGCTACCCAACTCTAATACAAGTAACTGCCAGGCCAGGGTAACTCCAGAATGAGCGGAAGAAAAACTGATATGTAATTTCATTAGAGAACTATTGATTATATACAAAAAGGAGACGGAACAGTTCATCTTCTTGATGACTGTTCACGTTCCAGTTCACCCATCCATTGAGGATTAGGTGTCAACATTCCCCCCCTTAATCTGAAGGGATGTTGGTGAGTCCAAGCATCGTTCTGAATCTTTCAAGCTTTTCTCTTCCAAGCGCTTTGGTGAAGATGTCTGCAATTTGCTTGTTTGTGGAACAATGACGGAGATGGATTGTTTTGGCCTCAACATGATGTCGGATCAGATGATATTTAGTATTGATGTGCTTAGTACGATCATGGAACTTTGGGTTCTTGGCCAACTTTATTGCAGAGGTGTTATCAATCATGAGTGGAGTTGATTGTATTTGTTTTACCTGCAAATCTTCAAGAATTTTCCTGAGCCACACAATTTCTTTCGTTGCTTCAGCTGCTGCCACGTATTCTGCTTCTGTTGTGGAATCTGCTGGTACTGATTGTTTGCGTGATCTCCAGGAGACAGCTCCTGATCCAAGACTCATAGCATATCCTGAAGTAGATACCCCAATTTCTTTGTCTCCATCGAAGTCTGAATCAGAGTATCCAATCAAGTTGAAGTCGTCCACCTGTGTATACTTGATTCCAAGGTCTTGAGTTCCCTTCAAGTACCTTAGAACTCTTTTTGCAGCAGACCAATGTCCCTCACAAGGCTTTTGCATAAACCTGGAGAGGATTCCAATAGCAAATGAAATGTCTGGTCTGGTAGTAGTGAGGTAGATGAGACTTCCTACAAGCTGTCTATACTTTGTTGCATCCTCAAATTCCTTTCCTTCAATAGATGTGAGCTTCAAGTTTTGTTCCATTGGAGTAGAAAGAGGATTGCACTCTGTCATGCCAAATCTGTTTAACAAATCTCCAATGTATTTCTTTTGAGAAAGAAATATGGATTTTGGATGTTGGGTTACTTCAATGCCAAGATAGTAATGAACATAGCCCAAATCAGTCATTTCAAAACTTTTTCCTAATTCTTTCTTTATGGATGCAATATAGCTTTCATTGTTCCCTGTCATTAAAAGATCATCTACATATACCACAAGATATACAACTGCTTTGCCAACTTTCTTGACAAATAAAGTTGCATCATCAAGATCAAAATGTTTGAAGTTGAGTTTCAGAAGATGCTCAGTTAGTTTTTCATACCAGGCTCGTGGTGCTTGTTTGAGGCCATACAAGGACTTCACAAGTTTGCATACTTTGTGTTCATGTCCTTTCATAGCAAATCCTTCAGGCTGGGACATAAAAACATTATCTTTTAGATCTCCATTCAAGAATGCAGTTTTTACATCCATTTGATGGACTTTCCAACCGTTCTGAGCAGCTAGTGCAAAGAGTGTCCGGATGGTGGCCCATTTTGCTGTGGGGGCAAAAGTTTCCTCATAATCGACCCCTTCCTTCTGTGCAAAACCTTTTGCCACAAGCCTAGCTTTGTGCTTGTCAAGTGAGCCATCAGCTTTGTACTTGTTCTTGTAGACCCACTTGCAGCCAATTGGTTTGGTTCCAAATGGAGGATCAACCAGCTTCCAAGTGCCATTCTTTATGAGGGCATCATACTCCTTCTGCATCGCTTCTTTCCATTCATCATGAGAAGCAGCTTCTTTGAAGGAAGTTGGTTCAAAATCTGTAGACAAGTTCAATTCACAATCATAAGTAACATCCATATCAACAGGTGAATTAGAGTTATCTACATCACCTCCATCTTGTCGATTTGTATTTCTGGTTCCTGTTTTTCCAATTTCATCAGGATGAACACTTTCAAGTGTCTTTGTCAGCCACTTTGGGGGACCTTTCTGAGATGGTCCAGGCTGCTCTGTTGATTGAGTTGGGACTGAATCAAGATTGAGTCTCCCAATTCTATCAATTACATCACTTAAAGGATCATCCGGTGTTGGAGTTTCATGCACGGGAGATTGTTCTTCAGAAGAAGATTCCACATGTTGATCTAGTATAGGAATCCCCCCTTCAAGATGTGGAATCTGATTATCAAACTCTTGAAATGATTTCGTTTTTGTGAATCTATCCAAGCGATCAAGTTGCCGCTCAACAACACTGTCAGATTTGGATGATTCAAGAAAAATGACATCTCTAGATACAACAAACTTTTTATTTACTTCATCATAGAGACGGTATGCTTTAGAGGTGTTTGAGTACCCCAGGAAGATACACTTACGACTTCTAGCACCAAGTTTGTTTCTATGTACCTTTGGTATTAAAGCATAATAGGTGGAACCAAAAATCCTGAGATGTTTTACCGAAGGAACATGTCCATACCACAATTCATAAGGAGTCTTGTTTCTTATAGCACTAGATGGACATCTATTCTTTATATATGCAGCACATAGAACAGCATCAGCCCAAAACATTATCTTTACATTTTTGAAGAAAAGCATGGATCGTACCATATTCAAGATTGTTCTGTTCATTCTTTCAGCTACACCATTCTGTTGAGGATTATAAGGCACAGTTGTTTGATGTTTAATCCCATGTTGGCGAAGATAGTGTTCAAATTCATTTGATGTATATTCTTTTCCATTATCAGTGCGAATAGACCCAATATGAGATTGTGCATCATTTTCAATCCATTTATGAAAATTCTTGAATGTTTGAAAAGCATCAGATTTGTTCTTCAATAAATAAACCCAACACATTCTGGTGTAATCATCAATAAATGTCATGATATATTTATTTCCATTTGCAGAAGGAACAGGCATTGGACCACATAAATCTGAATGAATGAGTTCAAGCTTCCTATGTGCTCTTGAATGTGAATCATGAAAAGACTGTTTGCTATGCTTTCCTAGAATGCAAGCATCACACTGCTTATGTTTTCTAGGAATTGTAGGCAAACCAGCAACACCATTTTTCTTTAATAAGCGGAGACTGTCATAGTTTAAATGTCCAAATCTAGCATTCCATAATAAACTTGATGGAAGTGTACCTTCTTCATGATGAGAAATGTTGTGCATGAGCAGAAGTTCCTTGCAGTTTAAGAAGTCTTTCTTCTTCTATACCCCTCATGACAAGTGAGTGGTCAGATGCCTTTCTTACCTCAAGCTTGCCATCAAACATATGAATGGAGTGACCTTGCTGGCGGATGTGGACCAGGGACAGCAAGTTTCTCTTGAGCTGTGGGAGATATAGAACATGGTCCAAAAGAAAGTCTGGAAGACCAGGCAGTTTAAGCCTGATTGTGCGAAGCCCTGATGGCTTGATTTTTGACTAATCTGCAAAGTATACTGCTCCATCAACATTGTCAGTGAAATCTTCAAAAAAATCTTTCCTATGAGTCATATGACAGGTTGCTCCTGAATCAAGCAACCAGTCATTTTTCGAAGAAGCAAGTGAAGCATTAAACAAATCTTCATTTACTCCAATGTTACATTGTGCCTCAATATAGTGAGCGGATTCAGGTGCTTTACCTTTGTCTGTGTCATCAGTTTTACCTTTCTGCTGATTTCTTCTCTGCTCAATTTTGTCCCATGGTAGCTTGCATGTAGAAGCATCATGTGATCCATTTCGTTTGCAGCGAATGCAATGCAGATCTGCCTTTTCTGCTTGAGAATGTCTGCCCCCCCTGCCTCTGAAGTATCTTCCTCTTCCTCTTCGTCCACCTCTTCCTCTTGTAGAATCTTGAGCAGGATGCTTTTCTTTATGAGCAAGGCAAACAGTCTCTTCAGAAGATTCAGGGATTGTTTTCTTTCCAAAGGCTTTCTCTCTTTCAGCAAACTTTTTCACAAGAGACTCAAAGGTTATGTCTTTAAGATTTCCATTTGCTTGTAAAGACTCAAGATAATTGGAGTAGGTAGGATAGAGTGCCTTGAGAAAGGCAATAAGAGAGATATCCAGCTCAACCTTAGTGGATTTAATATCATGCATTATAGACTTTATTTCAGATGCAAGAGCAAGGGGATCATTATTTTTCAGTTCAAGAGTGAAGAGTTTAATCATGAGCTGAACAACTTCAAGTGCAGAATGTGAATCATAGAGTTCTTTCAGCTTTTGTAAAGCTTCAAAGGCAGTGGAATAGGATGAAATATGACAACTTACTTCTTCATTTACAGATGTTGCGATCAATGCATAGGCTTTGCTGTTCTTGTTTTCCCAAATGACAAGTTCTTTATCTGATGTAGGCTACACAGGGTCTTTGTCTTCTTCTCCGACACACACTCCTTTCCACAACTCATTGTAGATGAGGGTGTGTTTTACCATCCGAGACCATTCAGAATAGTTCTCCTTGCCAGTGAGAACTATTCCGACCATAGAGATGATTGAATGCATTCTGTAAAAAATTACTTCTGCTAAAAAAAATCCTTACGTTACAGCCTTCAAATCCCTCTAATATTTGCTAAAAGCATCAGCATTTCATTGCACACATCACTGCAATACTACTATGTTTTGAAAAATGCGCAATGGATTACTTCAATATATCACTTCATTCTTTTAATATATCACTTCAATATATCAATATATTATGCCATTGAAAAAATGCGCAAGGGATCACTTTACTTCATTGTATTAATATATCACTTCAATAATCCCGCAATCTCAAAGGCGACGCACAGATCACAAAAAATGAAGAAATGATATAAAGAACTAATGAAAAAAATTCTAGTTCCAGTTTCACATCCACTATATCATCACTATAGAATAATCCTTCTCAAAGACCTAATATTTCAATACCATATCTCAAACATTTCTTTGCAGCTTGAAGTCAATAAGATTTTATTCGCTAGAAGAGTTGAAGTCAGCAGGTTGAAGTCAATAAGAGTTAACAACGACCTCGTTTCCCTTTTCTGCATGTGAGTACACCTGCGTTCTCAGTGATAGATCCTACAAGATTACCAGGCATAGGATTTACACTAAATGTACTCAAGGTTTGAGAAACTGATCCCGATTGTTGAAAAACTGCGCCATTTAGTAGCAGATCATCTCTTGATATCCAATTCCATAGCATCCCTTCATTACTCTGGCTTAACCGCTTCGTTACCTCTTTAGCTCTAGGATCTTCAGGTGCCAAGAACCGGTTGCCTTGACTCAATATGGTAGGGTTTCTGTCAGGCCAGGGCGGACTTACAAAACGATTTGAATTAAAATGACCAGAGCCAGGTCGGACTTGCGAAAACAGGATTATCAAAGCTTGAACAGACAGCTGGTTTTTCTGCTGCTTCAAACTTGAAGATAAAGCAAACAATACCTGGCATTGCTAGGTATGAAACCACAGTAGCACAGCAGGAAACGGCAGACGAATCGGTTGAAAAACATGAGTATCAAGCAGAGGTTAGTCGTCTTTTGGATTTGATAATACACAGCTTGTACAGTCACAAGGAAGTATTCCTCCGTGAGTTAGTCAGTAATGCTAGTGATGCACTGGATAAATTGCGCTTCTCAAGCGTGACAGATTCAAGTCTTCTTGGTAATGGAGGTGAATTAGAGATTCGTATCAACGCAGACAAGGAAAATGGAACAATTACCTTGATTGATACCACAATGGCTCTGATCTGAATGTTCCTGAGAACAACGAGCTGCAAGTCGGCGTCGGTTTCCTTTGAAATCTCCTCAACGGAAGGATCTACAACGTTCTCAATGATCTGTTGCAGAGCCAGTGTATTCAGGTGTGGACAGAGGCAATCAATGCGCAGAGAATCAATGTCAGACCATGTCAGGCCAGGCAGAGGCAGAGCAGCGCAGTGCTCAGGGCAGAGGCAGGAGTTACAACTAATTTTAGATCCTGGGACCTGTGCTCTGATACCATGTCAGGCCAGGGTAACTCCAGAATGAGCGGAAGAAAAACTGATATGTAATTTCATTAGAGAACTATTGATTATATACAAAAAGGAGACGGAACAGTTCATCTTCTTGATGACTGTTCACGTTCCAGTTCACCCATCCGTTGAGGATTAGGTGTCAATAGTAACAAAGTTTATATTAAGAAAAAGAAAAAGAAAAAAATTGTTTTCAAGGCATTGTTTTTCAACTACACAAATAATATAACTACAATTACTATTATTTAGATAAGAATAATTGGCACTTAAGTAAAGAAAATCACTATAGAATACAATTTACTACTCCTAGAGATGTTGAATATTCACCTTGTTTTGCCTTCATTAGTTTTTCTACAACATGAATAAGTTTTGTAGTCATATTTGTGGAATGATTAATTTCACATGCTAAGAGAAATTTTTCTTACAACAGGCATAATAAAATATATTAGACATAGGTAAAAAATTTCTATTGTAAATTATATAATAAATTACATCAATCAATTGTAAAATAGGAAACATATTTACTAATAAAAAACTATTACACAACGAAAAAATTTGTGAGAAAAATAAAATGAGCAAAACAACATACCACCAACAAACTTGCAAGCATATCTCAATATATGTACAAGTTTTCAACATCAAAGAAAATCCTTCAAAAATGAAGAAAATGGACATTGGTTTTATATCCACTAATCCATAGCAATGTAATTCCTGAAAACATAAAGTACAAATTCAAAGCAATGATATAATGATCTCCATAAACTAAAATGTCTTAAGTATCGCACAAATTGTAAGCTTAATATCAACCCCATCTCTCTTTTTCTAAAATTAAATTTTGATTGGGTATCAAAGGGTAGGACGAACAACGATGGGAGAACTAGCCAGGAATGAGATAGGAAAACTAAGGGAATTGTATACAACAAACATTTATTTGGCCACAAATAATAATGTAGAAATTCTAGCCCTTTATAAGGGTATGAAGCAACACAAAGTATGGGCATTAAGTCTTTGGTAGTAGAAGGTAACTCCCTAATTATTAGAGAGATACTCAAGCATATTCATTTACATAAATCCTTAGCAAATTACAAGAAGCATCACCCCTTTAGGACATTCTACAAATGATAATTGACTCCATGTATTAAGGCTAAACCATATAAGAGTGGGAAATGAAGTACTAGATGGTTTGACAATTAAAGACCAAAGTTGGAATGGGGAGCCCAACTTTTTTGGAAATATGAATTGAATCATTACAATCAACTTAAGTACAATTGGATTAATTGAAATGTGAAAATCCATCAAACCAATGAGAGAAAAAATGCCAAAACAACCTAACCCATGGCACTAAGGACAAGGTAAAAAATGGAATCAAAGATTAAGGGAAGAGAGATCCAACAATCTACATCAAGTAATTCGTTTTATCTTGTTTCCTATTGTTACTTTGTAACAAATAATAAAATATGGGGCTTATCAACCAAGGTTAGTTTTTGTATTTCACTTTTCTTCTTCATGGAATCAACAATGAATAAGGTGGAACAAGTGGTATTTGGGCATAAATTTGTGGATATATATCCATTCAACACAATTTTTAATCATTTTTGTTTATCCACTCTGATTCACCACTTATATCAAAACCATATATGGGTTGTGTTGGTAACTACCAACCTAAATCAATCTTTAAGCCCAGATCTATCAAGCACCGAGAGGTATCAGATTTCTTAATGTGTAACTATTTTATTTTTAACATTTTATTCCATGTCACTACTAATTTCCTCATATTAAATAGTTAAAAAATTACACATTCTCAATGTTTAATATGGATTCATATTGGTTTGTGTACATATTTAGCTATTTATTTTCTATTTAATTTATTCTTTTTAACTTTTTTAATATAACAATATGTTGTGTTCATTAATAACATCATCCCCCATGAGCACCTTGCTACTCTATGATCTGCAAGAGATAGTGAAACTTATTTGTAAGCATTCAAATGGTATGCAAAAAAACTTGGAGGTTTATGCTGAAATTTATTGTTAGTTTGGAAATCATGTCATGTATGGGACTAGCATATATAAGGTTAAAAAGAAAAACATGTGAATCTGATGTTTTTATATTCTCGTAAAAAAAAATCAAGGGTAGAAAAACCTATCATAACTTAATTTTCAAACCACATCAAAAGCAATCATTGGCTACTATTACTCATCATCATTATTCAAGGAAAATCATGCCACTTGAAATTACACATAGGTAGTTCGTAAGGGGAGGCAAACTTCCAGTCCTACTGTATACCTTTAGGTCTTGTGTCATCAACTTGTTTCCTTGTGTCTGAGGAAAATGTGCGCATAAACAAAGAAACAAATTTAGGTGTTACTCCAACACCAAAATCCCAGAACAAGAAAACCAATAACCCTTGTGGTCATTATTGAGGCTTCCTCCAATGGGATCATGTGCCTTCTAGTAGCAAATAATTGTAGTCATATGCATGACACCATATACAATCCACAATTCCAAATGAACCTCTTACCTAGAAGGTAAGTTCCCATAAAGTATTATAAGCCTCTAGATTTGAATTACCCAAAGAAGTGATTAGTTTTCTAAAACCTCTACATATCTTAATTGAAAAATAAACTGAAGGTTCATATGGTCTTTAGATAAACAAAAGCCACTACAACTCTTAACTAGAAGGTGAGTTCCCATAAAGTATTATAAGCATGTGGATTTTAATTACCCAAAGAAGTGATTATTTTTCTAAAAACTCTACATATTTTAATTGAAAAAAAAACTCTAAAGTTTCACATGGTCTTTATATAAACAAAAGCCACTACAGTATAATAATCTCTCATAAAAGAGAATCTCTATTAACCAAACCATAAAACTCTTAATCCAACAAATGATCTTATTAAAATTGTAGACCTTAAGAACATTAAAGAGTACAAAATTATGGTGTTGTATATAAGCCTTTTGTTAATGCTCATTTCCTACCATTAGATGTGCATGCTTGAGAAACAAAATGTGAATGTATTCATGTTTTGGAGAAAATGAAGAATGGCAAGGAAGTTTCATATAGCCAACTATACTCCCTGTTTAATGATAGCACCATCTACAAACTCTATGATTTTGTAATTATAGTTGCAATAGCTACAAACCCTATTTCATCACAATGTCACGTGCAAACAAGATTTGAATAATCTACCCCCTCCTTTATTATAGTGTCACAAACCTTCACAGGGTTATGGAATTGTTATTGCATTTTCTCAAATGCTACTATGTATGTGAAATTTTTAACCTTGTATAGAAAATACTTACAAACGAAGTCTTAAGAAAAATAGAAAAGACAAAATGGTAATCACAAAAAATATACATAGAAATTTTCTCTTGGAACCCAAAACCAGGAAAAACAAAATGATTTTTCATTATGCTCCTTTACAATGTACAATACATTATATACATGACATAGCATTCATAAAATATCAATCCATTAACCCATGACTAGAATATAATTGTAGTTCATTTGACCATATCTAGAAACCATGGGAAAACCCACCATGCACCCAAAAACCATGAATGCAAAAACCACCCAAATTTGTCGCCCCCTTGTGACCCCCCACCGCACCCGACGCATACAGATCATGTGTAGGGATAGTCATGAAAATAATATAACACATACCCAACATTCTCCCACTTGTTGTTTTCTTTACACACAAGGGGTCGCAGGAGTACACAGCCACCAATCCAGGGTAGTAACACCCATTATTTATCTACACAAAGAAAACTTTTCAATGCTCACAGAATTTGTTAATGCATCTGCAACATCCTTCAAAGTGTCCACCTTTACCAGCAACACCTTTCTATCTTCAACCATATCCCTCATAAAGTGATATTGAACATCAATATGCTTTGGCTTCAAATGATAAATAGGGTTCTTTGCTTAGAAACTTGTGCTTTGGATGTTGCAATCTATCCTTATAGTTTATTGCACCAACTATATACCTAAACACAATCTCTATAACCAAACTACTTCCTTGTTTGCATGAGTGGTTGCCCTGTGTTCATCTTTTGTAGTTGAAAGTGCCATAACAAACTGTCTCCTGCTTCTCCAACTAATTGCTCCTCCAAATAGCCTTAAACACATACCCACTTGTAAATATTTTGTGATATAGATCTCCAACCCAGTTTGTATCAACAAAGTCACATATGTCCAACACTCTGTCCAATCTTGGTCTTCCTTGGAAGCCCAAACTATAATCACTAGGGCCATGCAAATACCTAAAAACACACTTTACTATTGTCCAATGTTCTTTCCCTAGTTTTGACATAAACATGCTCAATACTTCCACTACATGTGCAATGTTTGGTCTGTTATAGATCATTGCATACATCAAACTTCTAATTGCGCTTGCATATGGAAAATGGGACATGTCCTATTCCTCTTCTTGTGTCTTGGGACACTATTCTGCAAATAACCTTACACCTACACAAATAAGAACTTGTAATGCCCTACTTGATCCTATCATGTTAATTTTAATTAGTGTTTAATTAACTGAAAATATTGACTTATAATTAATAAGTAGTATTGGTAAATACCTACACTTGTGAATTTGTAATTTTATTTTAGTGATATGACATTTTATTATTTGTTATTATTTGATTATTG